>CM070875.1:171037929-171637929 GCA_036365515.1 Torymus aiolomorphi
ACGATATGTCCACGTACATCTGGCCGTCTGCGGGCTTTAGGATGATCGCTTCCGGCTTTGTCCTCTTGATTTTCCTGGTTTCCTATGTTGCGGGTGCCGTTTCCGTTACTACTGCAGTTGTTGCTGTTGCCGCTTTCACCGTTTCTTGTTGTTGACGACGGCTCACTCTTCTTCACAAGGGTCCGCCTTTTTTTTCTTCGCTGGTTTTTTCCTCGTGCCCAAATTTGATAGACTCGACGCACCTCGCTTCGTGCCGCCAGCCGTAGCAGCTAGCTCGTTCATTCTGTTTTCTGCTAGCGCAGTGGACAATGCCCTTCGCCTCCTGACAGGGGTAAAAACCCTGGCAAGCTTGTTGGACAGTCTGGAGTTCCGTTTCCACAGCGCCTTCCATCTTCTCTAGTTGGTCCACTATGCGTGGCAGCCGTTTCTGAATGGTATTGATAGGGTTTGGCTGTGCCTACAGCGCCGAGTATTACTTAAGTTATATTCCAAGATACAGACCTTGTAGAAAAAATTATTTTATTTTACTTATAAAACATCTGAGAATATGAACGATTAGAGATGTTAAAAAAGCAGAGTTAATGATCTAGAAAAAAATATTTAAAACCAAAATTATATAATTGTAATAATTGCAAATGCAGGTATTGTTCATTCAAGAAATAGTCAAACAATGTTGTAATTAAATTTCAATGCACAACAGCGTTATGTAGAAAACGTAGTTTCTTGAATAATTATATGGATATCCACCGTTAAAAAAAAATTCAGAAACAATCAATTAACAACGAGTAAAATCTAATTGTTTACAGATTTCAGCGCAGTCTTATAAATAATCGCTATTTATTTCTACTAACAATTGATGATTTAAAAATATTTCAATGGCGAGTCTTTAAAGAAGAAAAGATTTTAAATTAAATTGAAAATCAAATAAATTAATTATTAAATTAATTATTAAATATTTATTAAATTAATTATTTTAAATTGAATTTTAAATTCAAGAACAAAATAAGATTTTAAAGATAAAACTAAATTAGAATTAAAATAAAGTCAAACGTTGTATGACTATTTCTTGAATGACCGATATTGGCATTTGCAATTATATAATTTTTGGTTTGAAATTTTTTCAAAGTTAATTAACTCTACTTCTCTAACGTTTGTAATCTCCCACATTATCCGACATATAAGTAAAATAAATTTTTTTTTCTGCAGGGTCTATATCTTGGGATATAACCAGCTTAAAAACGTTTGCCACCCGACCCAATCGACCTGCTTCTTGACATCGATGTATACACATAAATAATAGAAGAGGGCTTATAGAAAAGTTGTAGTAATGAGATTTTTGGTCAACGTATGTAATTAAGTTGCATCATTCATAGCTCTTAAAAAGGCTAAATGTCTAATTCGGTGTATCCACGTACTAGTCTTTAATAAATCGTTAAGATTGACCTTGGAAATCTTGGAACACTTTGGATAGTGAGAAGAAATATATGCTGTTCTCTCGACACAGAGCGAGCAAAGCAGCTTCTGAAAGTCACTTTGCCCCAACATATTATCATTATGTTAATGGAAGATATGTTAAAAAATGCCTTTCAGGTCACACTTTAACAAGTTAAATGACTCAAAATTTGCAGCTTGATCTATATTTAATCGAATGGAAGCACATTTTAAGCATCAAACATAATTTCATAACGGATGCAAGAAATTCATGAATAAATCTAGGGTACTTGGATATAGGGCTGAAGCGCCTCTGGATAATTTTCAAACATCGCGCTCTTTTTTCTACCTCACCGTGGTGCATCAGAGCCTACTGAAGAAAGGGAAAAATTACCAGCAATTTGGTCTGCAAGTAGTATCTAAATGGTAGGCTAACATTTCTATGATCATTTCTCACTGGCCCATGTATACTTTTGTCTTTATCACGGGCATCAATAAGGTGTTCCGGTAGATTTCATGGATATTTGCTGAATATAAAATGATCAAAATGTTTAACATACGTATGCTATCTTCTGGCCCAAGAAGATCTTCATTTCACATTATTCATACACTGCAGGGTATTTTCTTCAACGAAGCAATATCATGAAGCTGTTAATTTTATACGTCTAGCTATTAGCTAGCTAGTAGCTCTATATGTTGAGCACGTCTTAACAGGAGGTGACATGCTAAATCTAGCATGCAGACTCAAAGCAGAATTCATGGAGCAGCTGAAATGATCGATAGCTCACATGCGTATTTGGAATCGGTGTTATCTATCATGTTCGGATTACATATAAACAATTCTTCCGCATATCTGCTATATTACCAGTAGTTTCTTAGATCGTTGTAACCTTTCTTAATCACATCTTAAGTATTTTATATTTTGCCAAGCTACTTCTACAAGAACCGGTGTATAAGAGTTGAACTTTTAAGTTAAATCATTTTATATTTGAGTTCGCAAACGATCTAAAATATCGCAAACTTAAAGAAAACTAATCGAAGAACAATATATTAAATTTTTAGAATGACGTAACCATTTTCATTTCAATATCGAACCTCCTTGAGCAAGTGACATCTAATCACCATGAAATATAACCAACTACAAATTATTAACTAGCTTTGATTTGATATCAAACGATTTTTCATGATGAGAAAAAATATAAAAATATAAAGAGCTATTTCCTTATTTTTATTACAGTGCAATTTCATTAAATTAAAATCGACCTCACCAATAATTCTTGTAGGTATATTTTTTCGTAATCGAATTGTGTAATTTCATAAATTATTCACTTTCATACATATAGTATATTAAGAGATCTCATAGTATCATTTGCTTGTTTAAATAACGTATAAAATAACAAAAAATTGGATATTGCAAATAAATGTTTAACAGTAGGTAGACCGATTCACTGAGAAAGATCATCTGTTTGACGAAAAAAAATTGTTCAGAACTTGAAGCAATAAAGCGGTTTCCATCTTTCTTGTAACCTATCTATAAGTGTATTCCAAAACTATCACAAAAAACTCTGACTTTATTTTTTTACATTAACTACTGTACATATCATTTTTGACGACGTGGAATCGATTTGTGGCGAATATTTTAATTTTTTATAATTTGGATTTTTCATGGTATTTGCAACGTTACAAACTTCAACAACATTATCTTGTACAGGGAGTATTTTTAAAAATTTATGAGTGTTTAAAGCACTTTAAACAAAATACTGCATTACCAAGATTTAATCAAGTATGTGTGGTAAATTAAATAGTAGAGATGTTTCCAAAATTTAGTTAGATAAATTAAAAATTAATGTAGCTAGAATTCAAACTAATTTTGAAAATGTTTATATAGAAAAATGTTTATAGCATTTTATGCAATAATATATTTATAATAATTCCTATAGTGAACTTAAATATATAAAGCGTAAATAACCACTAATATGCATAATGATCCTTTTACGTTGTCATTCTTTTTCAATTATTTCTTACTCTTTATTATATTATTTCTGAATACATTTTCATTATTTGATCCTACCTAGATGATATTGTTTGTTTTAGGTATTAATATTTTGATAGATACCACCAAAATGATGAAGAGGAAGAAAATAAGCTCTTATTCTAAGAGGTATTTGAGAAAGGTTACCGTAGAAAAAAAAAACTTATTATTCATATTGCAACTAAATCAACATCTACATCATCTAGCTCGGATATTAATGTATCACCTGCACGTGTAATATGTTCCTCACCTTCAGTAGAAACGTCATCGAATACGTCATTAAAAGAAATAGACGTAAATGTTACCAATAATACAGATGATGAATTAGGTAATAATTCTGATTCTGGGCTATCACTTCCTGATAGCATGGATTATAGGTTTAGTAGTTCTGATTCAGAAGATATTGTAATTAGTGAACCGGAGATGGATGAGGATTATTTCTACGATGAATTAGAAGAAAAGCATAAAGATTTCGTAAATGATATTCATAGTTTAATCGTAGAACATAATGTTGATCAAGTAACATCAAACCATTTGCTAGAAATTTTAAATAAACACACAAATACAAATTTTCCTAAAGACTCTCATACGCTATTAAAAACTCCACGACGAACCCAAACAGTAAAAATCGAAGGTGGTGAGTACTATCATTTTGGATTGCGTGCGGCTATACAGAAGATGATACGTGACGCGAAATCAAATAAAATAATATATGTAAATAATGTACAATTGTTAATAAATATTGATGGCACACCATTACAAAATTCAACAGAAAAAGGTATTTGGCCAATCCAATGTTCATCCAACCTTTCGACCAAAATATTTCTTATAGGTTTATTTTATGGTCCAGGAAAACCAATTGAAGTAGATCAATTTTTAAGAATGTTTGTAGACGAAACAAAAAGTTTAGTCAATGAAGGATTAGTTTATTTAAACGAAGAATTTACCGTAAATATTGCTGGATTTATATGTGATACACCTGCAAAATCAATGATATTGAATGTTAAAGGACATACTGGATATCATAGTTGTACAATGTGTAAAATAGTTGGTCAAAGGAGTGAAAATGTAACATGTTTTCCAATAGAAAGAAACACTGAAGTACGAACAGATGTAGATTTCAAAAATAACGTTTATTTTGGTACATATCAATTGGGCCATACAATTTTAACTGAAATTCCAGATATAGATATGGTTAAAAGCTTCCCAAGAGATTACATGCATCTTACATGTCTAGGTATAACAAGAAAACTACTTTTTTTGTGGAAATATGGTCCACTACATATTCGTTTGAGTCTGGAACAATTAGATCCATTTCAGATCGTTTAAAAAGTTTTTATGAAGAAATTCCAACTGATTTTGCGAGAAGACCGAGATCCTTAGAATTTGTGAAAAAATGGAAAGCTACAGAATGCCGACAATTTTTATTGTATTCCGGTCCAGTAGCATTATAAGGTATAATCGATGAAGAGATGTATGATAATTTTATTACTGTACACATCGCCATCCAATTGCTTACTAATCCTGACAGAGCATTAAATTTAGCGACTTTAAATGTAGCTCAAGAATTATTAACAGATTTTGTAAATTCATTTACTGCCATTTATGGATCTAGATATGTTTCTCATAACGTCCATAATATATTACACGTGGTTGAAGATGTCAAGAAATTTGGAATACTCGATAACTTCAGTGCCTTCAATTTCGAAAGCTTCAGTTTTTTTATAAAAAAACCATTACGTAAACACAACCAGTGCCTTGCTCAAATTGTTAGAAGGTGCAGTGAATTGGACGAGCTATCGAATGGTATTATCAAACAAAAAAAGCAGTTAATCTTTACTGCAGACTGTGAGTACGTCCATAAAAAGGGACCAATTTGTGAAACTCTTATGGGAGGAAAACAATACAAAAGATACAGAAATAATTTTATAACATTGTCTTGTAATGATGATAGAAATAACTGTGCAGTGTTGAACAATAGTATTTACATTCGTTGCCTAAATTTCATTAAAAAGAATGAAGAAATATACGTCATTGCAAGAAAGTTTATTTACGAGGAAGACATTTTTAGTGAACCACGTTCATCTATGGATGTTGGTTCTTACTTAGCTAGCGAATCTGAAGAAATAGATTTTTGGAAATCTGATTTAATTATAAGAAAACTATGTGTTATAAACAACGATGATAAATTTGCTGTAATCCCACTATTACATCTAAATTAACTTGTGTTCATTGACTTTTGTTACAAATTTAAAAGACCCAGCGCAAACCTCATGAGAATTGATGCCCCGTTCATTGCGCTGATACATCGATATTTTATTCTCATTGGTGTTTTGTTAAAATCTCTAATGTGCACGAGCTCCGCAAAACTCTAGTTTCCAAGATACAAGACATCATAAGTCGAGAAACAACTATTCGAAAAAAAATGTATGTGAATTGATTGTGCCACGCCTTGGGCAAAAAAAGTACCTTCTGGTCTGGTTTCTCGCAGACGCTGCCATGTGTCCCATACAGCATGAAAGAAAACTGAAATAATTACATGAAATAATTCATGAATTAATACATTGAAATGATTTAGAAAGAATTTTAAAAGGAAAAAAAATTAATTTTAAATTAATTTTTAAAATAATATATGGAATCCTTACAAAATACTTTCAAAAATCTTCCAAAAAAATAAAAAAAGTGTTACCAAAAAATAATTACACGAATTAATTCTGAAAGCACTTTGAAAAGATTTTTTGAAAGAATACATAAAATAATTTCGAAATTATTGCAAGTATTCTTTCATGCAATAATTCAGAAATAATTTCAGAAAGATACAAATTAATCATTCACAAAAATAATTCAATATCTATTCAAAAATCTTACATGAATTATTTCATGAAATCTTCTGGGAAACTCGTGTGAATTAATACAAGAAATAATTTTGAATTCTTTTGAAAAAGATTTTTAGAATAAAATTTTTTAAAACAAAATAGCAAAAAAAATAATTACACGAATTAATTCTGAAAGGACTTTGAAAAGATTTTTTGAAAGAATACATAAAATAATTTCGAAATTATTGCAAGTAATCTTTCATGCAATAATTCAGAAATAATTTTAGAAAGATACAAATTAATCATTCACAAAAATAATTCAGTATCTATTCAAAAATCTTACATGAATTATTTCATGAAATCTTCTGGGAAACTCGTGTGAATTAATACAAGAAATAATTTTGAATTGTTTTGAAAAAGATTTTTAGAATAAAATTTTTTTTAAAACAAAATAGCAAAAAAAATAATTACACGAATTAATTCTGAAAGGACTTTGAAAAGATTTTTAGAATAAAATTTTTTAAAACAAAATAGCAAAAAAAATAATTACACGAATTAATTCTGAAAGGACTTCGAAAAGATTTTTTGAAAGAATACATAAAATAATTTCGAAATTATTGCAAGTATTCTTTCATGCAATAATACAGAAATAATTTCAGAAAGATACAAATTAATCATTCACAAAAATAATTCAGTATCTATTCAAAAATCTTACATGAATTATTTCATGAAATCTTCTGGGAAACTCGTCTGAATTAATACAAGAAATAATTTTGAATTCTTTTGAAAAAGATTTTTAAAATAAAATTTTTTAAAACAAAATAGCAAAAAAAAAATAATTACACGAATTAATTCTGAAAGGACTTTGAAAAGATTTTTTGGAAGAATACATAAAATAATTTCGAAATTATTGCAAGTATTCTTTCATGCAATAATTCAGAAATAATTTCACAAAGATACAAATTAATTATTCACAAAAATAATTCAATATCTATTCAAAAATCTTACATGAATTATTTCATGAAATCTTCTGGGAAACTCGTGTGAATTAATACAAGAAATAATTTTGAATTCTTTTGAAAAAGATTTTTAGAATAAAATTTTTTAAAACAAAATAGCAAAAAAAATAATTACACGAATTAATTCTGAAAGGACTTTGAAAAGATTTTTAGAATAAAATTTTTTAAAACAAAATAGCAAAAAAAATAATTACACGAATTAATTCTGAAAGGACTTCGAAAAGATTTTTTGAAAGAATACATAAAATAATTTCGAAATTATTGCAAGTATTCTTTCATGCAATAATACAGAAATAATTTCAGAAAGATACAAATTAATCATTCACAAAAATAATTCAGTATCTATTCAAAAATCTTACATGAATTATTTCATGAAATCTTCTGGGAAACTCGTCTGAATTAATACAAGAAATAATTTTGAATTCTTTTGAAAAAGATTTTTAAAATAAAATTTTTTAAAACAAAATAGCAAAAAAAAATAATTACACGAATTAATTCTGAAAGGACTTTGAAAAGATTTTTTGAAAGAATACATAAAATAATTTCGAAATTATTGCAAGTATTCTTTCATGCAATAATTCAGAAATAATTTCACAAAGATACAAATTAATCATTCACAAAAATAATTCAATATCTATTCAAAAATCTTACATGAATTATTTCATGAAATCTTCTGGGAAACTCGTGTGAATTAATACAAGAAATAATTTTGAATTCTTTTGAAAAAGATTTTTAGAATAAAATTTTTTAAAACAAAATAGCAAAAAAAATAATTACACGAATTAATTCTGAAAGGACTTTGAAAAGATTTTTTGAAAGAATACATAAAATAATTTCGAAATTATTGCAAGTATTCTTTCATGCAATAATTCAGAAATAATTTTAGAAAGATACAAATTAATCATTCACAAAAATAATTCAGTATCCATTCAAAAATCTTACATGAATTATTTGATGAAATCTTCTGGGAAACTCGTGTGAATTAATACCAGAAATAATTTTGAATTGTTTTGAAAAAGATTTTTAGAATAAAATTTTTTAAAACAAAATAGCAAAAAAAATAATTACACGAATTAATTCTGAAAGGACTTTGAAAAGATTTTTTGAAAGAATACATAAAATAATTTCGAAATTATTGCAAGTATTCTTTCATGCAATAATTCAGAAATAATTTCAGAAAGATACAAATTAATCATTCACAAAAATAATTCAGTATCTATTCAAAAATCTTACATGAATTATTTCATGAAATCTTCTGGGAAACTCGTCTGAATTAATACAAGAAATAATTTTGAATTCTTTTGAAAAAGATTTTTAAAATAAAATTTTTCAAACAAAATAGCAAAAAAAATAATTACACGAATTAATTCTGAAAGGACTTTGAAAAGATTTTTTGAAAGAATACATAAAATAATTTCGAAATTATTGCAAGTATTCTTTCATGCAATAATTCAGAAATAATTTCACAAAGATACAAATTAATCATTCACAAAAATAATTCAATATCTATTCAAAAATCTTACATGAATTATTTCATGAAATCTTCTGGGAAACTCGTGTGAATTAATACAAGAAATAATTTTGAATTCTTTTGAAAAAGATTTTTAAAATAAAATTGTTTAAAACAAAATAGCAAAAAAAATAATTACACGAATTAATACTGAAAGGACTTTGAAAAGATTTTTTGAAAGAATACATAAAATAATTTCGAAATTATTGCAAGTATTCTTTCATGCAATAATTCAGAAATAATTTCAGAAAGATACAAATTAATCATTTACAAAAATAATTCAATATCTATTCAAAAATCATACATGAATTATTTCATGAAATCTTCTGAGAAACTCGTGTGAATTAATACAAGAAATAATTTTGAATTGTTTTGAAAAAGATATTTAGAATAAAATTTTTTAAAACAAAACAGCAAAAAAAAAAGAATTAAACGAATTAATTCTGAAAGGACTTTGAAAAGATTTTTAGAATAAAATTTTTTAAAACAAAATAGCAAAAAAAATAATTACACGAATTAATTCTGAAAGGACTTTGAAAAGATTTTTTGAAAGAATACATAAAATAATTTCGAAATTATTGCAAGTATTCTTTCATGCAATAATTCAGAAATAATTTCAGAAAGATACAAATTAATCATTCACAAAAATAATTCAGTATCTATTCAAAAATCTTACATGAATTATTTCATGAAATCTTCTGGGAAACTCGTGTGAATTAATACAAGAAATAATTTTGAATTCTTTTGAAAAAGATTTTTAGAACAAAATTTTTTAAAACAAAATAGCAAAAAAAATAATTACACGAATTAATTCTGAAAGGACTTTGAGAAGATTTTTTGTAAGAATACATAAAATAATTTCGAAATTATTGCAAGTATTCTTTCATGCAATAATTCAGAAATAATTTTAGAAAGATACAAATTAATCATTCACAAAAATAATTCAGTATCTATTCAAAAATCTTACATGAATTATTTGATGAAATCTTCTGGGAAACTCGTGTGAATTAATACAAGAAATAATTTTGAATTCTTTTGAAAAAGATTTTTAAAATAAAATTTTTTAAAACAAAATAGCAAAAAAAATAATTATACGAATTAATTCTGAAAGGACTTTGAAAAGATTTTTTGAAAGAATACATAAAATAATTTCGAAATTATTGCAAGTATTCTTTCATGCAATAATTCAGAAATAATTTCAGAAAGATACAAATTAATCATTCACAAAAATAATTCAATATCTATTCAAAAATCTTACATGAATTATTTCATGAAATCTTCCGGGAAACTCGTGTGAATTAATAGATTTTTTAAAGAAAACATAACAATTCAGCAATCATGTCAAGAATTATATCACGAAATAATTCAGAAATAATTTCAGAATGATAAAAATTAATCATTCACAAAGATAATTCAATATCTATTGAAAATAATTTCATGAATTATTTCATGAAATGTTGCGGGAAACTCACGTGAATTAATACAAGAAATAATTTAGAATTCGTTTGAAAAAGATTGTTACAATAAAATTTTTTAAAACACAATAGCAAAAAAGATATTTACACGAATTCTTCCTGAAAGAACCTTGAAAAGATTTTTTGAAAGAAAACATAAAATAGTTCAGAAATTATTGCAAGTATTCAACACGAAAAGGGCAGCGTCCGTATATAAGAGGCATCGTATAATGTATTTATTTTGTTTTTAATTCGAATTTGTTTCAATCAAATAAGTCCTAATTAATACAATATTTAATAAACAAAACTTACTAAATAAGTATATACTAATTAAACAAAGTTAATATTAAAAAATAAAGAAATATTAGAAATAAATATTCTAATTTATTTTGTCAGTCATTTTGCACTATATAATGAAAAAAATGAAATGATTGGATAATGATCGGATTTAGTCGTCCATTGTTTTCTACATTCGTATGATCCTATTAAAGAACGTATTAAAATGTGTGGGGGTATATAATTTTTCGTTTTTGTGAACTAAGATAGATTGAAACATTTACTAATTGCGAAAAATATTAATTTCAAAAGTTAATGTAAGAATATAAAAACTTAAAATAAAAGGAAAAAAACATTTAAAGATGAATAATATAGGTACTTAAAATAAGCAATATTTTTTATTATTATTCATAATAGTATTCTTTCAGTATGACAATGTTTAGAAGTCCCCTCAAAATCGACAGAAATATTATTTATACGTCTGCCAAGAGTAAAGAGCCTTTGACTCTAAAAGTTGATTCTAAATTGAAAACACTACAAATAATAATAACGTCGGTAAGGTAGAGCTCATTCTATTCATCTCTGCATTATATGCAATTATCATTTTTTTATTTTTATCGAATTTCGGGAAAAGAGCTCTTTATTGCCCTTCGTAATGACAAAAATACACTATGTGTAAATTTTCAAGTTATTGCTCGTTATAGATTTTACAGGAAACGGGTTGAAAAATTTTCTACCAGTTTTTTATGAAAAATAATGAACAGAATTTCTGAAAAATTTATGGGTGTATTATTTATGCAATTACGGAGTGCAGTGAAGAGCTTCATTCATCAAAAGTTGAATCTAAGATCAAAAAATGTAAAAACTCATAACGTCGGTAAGGAAGAGCTCCTTTATACACACACATTTCACATCGACTTAATACAATATTTAATAAACTAAAAGTATTAAATAACTATGAATTAATTGATCAAAGTTAATATTAAAAAATAAAGTAATATTAAGAATAAATTTTCTAATGTATCGTATCACTCATATTGCAGTATATAATGAAAAAATGAAATGATCTAACAAGCGAGCGATAGCGTAATGGATAGCGTATTTGCGTAGTACCCAAGCGACCCGGGTTCGAATCTCCATCATGTAAAAAATTTTTCTGCGTTTTTTTCTGCGATAAAATAGTGTAAAATTAGTAACAATGTAAATATATGTAAAAATAGTTAGAATATTATTTAAATAATATTCTAAATTATAAAAATGTACCTTCAAATACGGGATTATATGTACCCTTCGAAATTTATTGTTAGTAATATTTACTAAATATTTTCTAATTAATTCACAATATTTATTCCTGAATCCTTCCAAAAATCTTTCATTGAAAGGATTCTGCAATAATACATGATTTTATAACCTTTGAAATTTTTTGTTAGTAATATTTCCATTATATTTTCGAATTAATTCACAAAATTAATTCCTGAATCCTTTCAGACATCCTTCATTGGAAGGATTCTGTAATAATACGGGATTTATCCTCTTCAAATTTCTTGTTAGTAATATTTCCATAATATTTTCGAATTAATTTTGTGAATTAATTCGAAAATATTATGGAAATATTACTAAAAAGAAATTTCAAAGAGTATAAATAACGTATTATTGCAGAATCCTTCCAATGAAAGATGTCTGAAAGGATTCAGGAATTAATTTTGTGAATTAATTCGAAAATATTATGGAAATATTACTAAAAAGAAATTTCGAACAGTATAAATCACGTATTATTACAGTATCCTTTCAATGAAAGATGTCTGAAAGGATTCAGGAATCAATTCACAAATTAATTCCTGAATCCTTTGAGACATCTTTCATTGGAAGGATTCTGTAATAATACGGGATTTATCCGTCTTCCAAATTTCTTGTTAGTAATATTTTCATAATATTTTCGAATTAATTCACAAAATTAATTCCTGAATCCTTTCAGACATCTTTCATTGAAAGGATTCTGCAATAATATGTGATATTAATTCTGAAAGGATTCTGAAAGATTCTTTCAGAAATCATTCAGTGAAAGGATTCTGTAATGATGCTATGTCCGGGGTATTTTCCTTTCAGAATTATTTCAGGAAATAATTTTGAAATATCTTTTAGTAACCTTTTGGTAATAATCCATGAATCCTTTCAGAAATCTTCTATTGAATAAATTTTGCAATGATATTATAAATTATTTTTGAATTATTCCATTGAATTAATTCTGAAAGGAAAATACCCCGGACATAGCATTATTACAGAATCCTTTCACTGAATGATTTCTGAAAGAATAAAATTATTTCATGCATTCTTTCAGAATCCTTTCAGAATTAATACATGCTGTGTGGGGTGCGTACATGTATGCGTGCGTGCATTTATACCTTCAACCCAATTGGCTGTGGGTTAAAGAGGAAAAGCGCTGAGTTTCTTTACGTTTTCAAGACGCTCTGACGACTAATTAACTCATGTCGGACGAGGCAACCAAAATGTGATACTTAAATTTCGATGTATTGGTGTCGTGATAATTCTTAGAAGGGAAGGAAGGGGTAAGGCGTAAGAAGATGTGAACTATACGATGATAACATTATTTTTGTTCTTAAACCCCTCCTCGAGAGTGTGAGGGCTGAGAATCCTTATATAGCAACCAAAACGTTATACTTTGCTCTGAGTGCCCTATGTTTCTATAACTATACTGTTATATAATCTATAAATATACTGTTGACATGGTTACCATCGTTCGTAGAGTTCACATGTTATTACCTATGGATACACTTCCCTTTTAAGAATTAGCTTGAAATTCTAAGGCCTGGAAATTTGAGTGTCACGTTTTGGTCGCTCCGTATCTTGGAAAAGTAACTTTTCTCGGACCTCGTGCATATTGGAACTTTTAATAAGAACATCAAGAAGAATAACATGCTCAAGTTTCAAAGGAATTAACAGGGAAAAAATGTTCATAACGTTGGTATAGTCATGTATGTATAAACAAATTTATATACGTGATACGAAATTTCTCACAAGAAAACTATGTATTATAATAATCTATAATGATAGTTGTAATTTAGAAAAGTTATATTTATTTAATTTTTTGCTAAATATTGTTGTAATATTTTAAACGTAAAATATTAAGGTACTGTTTTATTATTGTAAATAAAATATTGTTCTGATAATATTTGCATATGTCGTTTAATTTGTGATATGACATTATATTTATAAATTATTTCAGGATTTTTCAAGCGATTGTCCAGGTTTCTATAGTAAGTATGAAATAAATCCATAACGGAAAGACATCATCTTATTTGCGATGGTGTACTTGGACGACGCAAGCCAAAAATAAAATAATCGTTTACTCCTCTCTCTCTCTCTCTCTCTCTCTCTTCCCCTTCTCTCTTCGCTTGTTCTCTCTCTTATTCTTCTTCTCCCTCTCCTCGCGGCATTTCACAATTTTCATACGCACGCGCGCGCCGTACGCGAAACTACACAGTTTCACCCTGCAAGACTAATTCCGCGAACTATACGACCGCGCGCACACGCCGAAAACTCTCTCTCTCTCTCTCTCTCTCTCTCTCTCTCTCTCTCTCTCTCTCTCTCTCTCTCTCTCTCTCTCTCTCTCTCTCTCTCTCTCTCTCTCTCTCTCTCCCTCTCTATCTCCCTTTCTCTCTCGAGCGAAAGGCGCGAAGAAATGACTTTCCTTCCTGAAGTGACTTCCGCGGATTAATAGTCGAGCGCCCCCTCCGGAACACGCACTCTTCTCTCTCTCTCTCTCTCTCTCTCTCTCTCTCTCTCTCTCTCTCTCTCTCTCTCTCTCTCTCTCTCTCTCTCTCTCTCTCTCTCTCTCTCTCTCTCTCTCCAAGATATGACGTGCTGCACGCACATACGCACAGGCGCGAAAGATTCGGTTTTCGCGAAGCTCTTTCCACGAATTCCGCAGCTACACGCGCGCATATGCAACTCTCTCTCCTTCTCTCTCTCTCTCTCTCGCTCGCTCTCTCTGTCTCTCTCTCTCTCGACACGCCAATGCACTCTCCACGTTCGCACCCCTCCACGGGGCAATGGTGCATTTAAAGCTGTAGTACGTACGTGATATGTTATGACGGTAGCCGCTAGGGGCGCTACTTTTATTGTCAAAACCGTCAGAACATCTCACGTACGTAAGACTGTATAACGTACGACGTACCACAGCTTGAATAGCACCACACGCGCAACTTCGTACAAACGCGCGCTCCGACCGCAACAAAATCACCTTTCGCCCGCGCGTGACCGCATGCCCGTATATGCAATACTCACTCTCTCTCGCTCACTATTTCTTCATGAACCTGCACCTCCACAGGGATTAAACTCCCGACGCACAAAATCACCCTTTCTCTCGCGTGATCACCTCCTCCCGTTTGCGCAAACACGAAACGCTCGCTTGCATTCTATTCTCTTCAGTGCGCTCGCACGCCGACTTCTTCGCAGACTCAGCTCCCAGCGGACTCTTGGAGGCGATGTCACATCGGAGAGTTCGTCGTCACGTTACCGCCAGGCGTTCTCTGACTCCCGGTGTCTTCTCGCACGCTTTTCTCCTCGCGATCTTCTTCCATTCTCTCACTACCTTCGCCAGAGTATGACTCGCCCCTGCTTCTCATCGACGCTCGTCACCCTCTCACCTTGGCACCGCTGCCAGTAGTCATAGTCGTCTCACACTTTCACACTCACCAAAACTAGCAAAAGCTCTTTGCGCGTGTGCTCTCGATCACCGCTCTCACCGTATTGATGATTCGGATGCGCGCGCCGGCAAGAAGAACCAACGGCTCACATTACCGCGGAAGCGGTAACCTTCCGTAAGGTGCTGCGTTCCGCTGTTCCGCGGCAGCCCGTGAAGTGCTATCATCGTGACTCGCAGGCGCGCGCGAACTTCGAACGCGCCATCTCTCTCTATGCTTATACTTACCCACCGTAGTAAAAAAAATATATCTTTGGACTTTCGTAATGTCAGAATGTCTCGGTGTTATTGGAACGAAAGTCTCGGATTTAATTAAAATTATACAATGCGCCTTTCTGTATTGGGTATACAGAACACCCGAATTTATCAGATAGACCGTAACTTGGTCTTGAAAATATGAGAGCTCCAACATTGTAGTTTAGTGCGGTTTAACCAGACGGAGTATGATTCGTTTCCCATTCATCACTTGCGCTAGGGGGTGGGACCGCATACCTAAGAATATATCAGCATGATGCAGGGATATTATCTGTATGGCACTGATCTCTTAGTTGGAGCTGTTACACTGCCAGAATCGAGTTACGTTACATAACATAAATATGGAGGTTCTCCATGCCCATTCTAGAACTTGCCGCTTTCGTACCCAAACAGTATCGAGTTCGCCGATTCCTGGCCTCGACGATTGACCAGCACCTCTGTGCCGAATTTATTAAAAATTATTAATTATTAAAAAAAAACACCATAAAGTGTAGGTCCCCTTTGATGCGTGAGTTACTAAGGGTGGACACATTGCATCCATTGGACACATTCCATTCCATCTAGCACAGCAATGCACAGCTATATAAGACTCAAAGAGGATTTCAGATAGCTGTAAAATGTTAAGAAAAAAAAAATTACTAAATCTAAAGGGAAAATTGCAGAAAAGTCATTATATTATGTCTTTAACATGCTCTCTCATTTATAAATCTTGTGCAAACATTGCTGCAATATTACTAAATCGAAAGGAAAAATTGCAAAAAATTTTAAATGTACTCAATATTTATCTCGTATTAATTATTCTTGTGCAAACATTCCTGCAATATTGATAAATCGAAGGGGAAAATTGCAGACCATTTAATATGTATTTACATTTCTATAATATTGGTAAATCTTGTGCAAATATTACTGCAATATTACTAAATCGAAAGGAAAAATTGCAGAAAATTTCTTATATACTCAATATTTATCTCGTATTAATTATTCTTGTGCAAACATTCCTGCAATATTGATAAATCGAAGGGGAAAATTGCAGACCATTTTATATGTATTTAACATTTCTATAATATTGGTACATCTTGTGCAAATATTACTGCAATAGTACTAAATCTAAAGAAAAAACTGCAGAAAATTACAAATGTACTCAATATTTCTCTTGTATTAATTATTCTTGTGCAAACATTCCTGCAATATTGATAAATCGAAAGGGAAAATTGCAGACCATTTAATATGTATTCAACATTTCTATAATATTGGTAAATCTTGTCCAAATATTACTGCAATATTACTAAATCGAAAGGAAAAATTATAGAAAATTTTTTATATACTCAACATTTCTCTCGTATTAATTATTCTTGTGCAAACATTCCTGCAATATTGATAAATCGAAGGGGAAAACGGCAAACCATTTAATGTGTATTTAACAATTCTATAGTATTGGTAAATCTTGTGCAAATGTTACTGCAATATTACTAAATCGAAGGGAAAAATTGCAGAAAATTATTTATATACTCAACATTTCTCTCGTATTAATTATTATTGTGCAAACATTTCTGCAATATTTCTAAATCGGAAGGGATAATTTCTGAAAAGATAATATAAAGTAAACATTCCTCTCATGTAAACTAATCTTGTGAAAACATTGCTGCAATATTGTTCGACGAGAAGGAACAATTATAGATAATTTAATATGTATTTAACATTTCTGTTACGTTAATAAATATTGTGCGAATATAGCTGCAATATTTCTTAATTGACTGTGAAATCGACAAAACATAATAACATAGTCAATGCTCCTCAAGAGTTAATAAATATTTTACAAATATTGCTGCAATACTGCTTAATCGAGAGCAATATTTGCAAAGCTTAATTTTATATTCATATAGTATTAATAAAGATTGTACGAATATACCTACAATATTACAATAATGAAGACCCTACCTAATCATTTTAGAAAAGGAATGGAAAAATGGTCCTTTTGGTTTGCAGGAATATTACCTCAGGGTCACTTCCATGTTTATTAACGTTGAGGGAATATTAGCGAAAATTGCGAAAATGGCAAATAAATATTGAAGGAATATTCCTCAAATATTGAGTGCTATAGGGGTAGGCCCGTTTTTTGTTATCATTTAAAGTCTCTCCATGTAAATCATTCCTCTGCTGAATGAGAAGTTCTCCCTCTATCGCCGTACTAATCGCGTTTTCGAACGAAGTTAATAGTTTTCCCGTCATTTGTGCCGTTATTTCAGGTCGCAATCCTAATTTGAAACATTACGTAGCGATCTCAGTCGCACCCTCGATTAGGCCCTGTACATTAGCTGAATTAGAATTTTCTATTATCTCTTTCATTTTCTGGAGAATATCAGTAACTCTCAAACCATACTCTGATACCTTCTCTTGGGAGCCTTGCTTAACGCGCGCGAGGTCTAATTGTAACTGAGGCAGATTTTTAGTCGGTATAAAGGCTCTTCTTAACTCCGATAATAAATGTTATAGATTATCGAACTTCTTAAATTGCAGGTAGTTTCGAGCTTTGCCGATAACGCGAGATTTTACAATTTTTAAGAAGAAATTTTTATCATTCGGATTCACAAATTCTTCGGCGTCCCTACATTCCCTTATAAATTCAGTTACCGATATGTTTTTTCCATTGAATTCTGGAAGGATTCGTGGTATTTCGTTAGATTTCTTGTA
Organism: Torymus aiolomorphi; assembly: GCA_036365515.1. Classification (NCBI taxonomy): domain Eukaryota; kingdom Metazoa; phylum Arthropoda; class Insecta; order Hymenoptera; family Torymidae; genus Torymus; species Torymus aiolomorphi. The sequence continues at coordinate 171,056,137 of CM070875.1, forward strand.
ATTATTTTGCGACTCGTTTCTGAAAACGGAATCATGAGAAACCGAACTACTTCTATTGTTAAAGAAAGATGTCTGTCGCGGTGCTAATAATTCCCGGTCCGACATTCTATCGCTATTTCCGCTTAGATCTAATAATGCTTCTGATGATAACAACCCGTGTAAAGGATTACGGACTAAGTCTTTATTCGCGTTTACTACGGTTAAACCGCCCGTAGCAGGCGCGGAACCGGAGGGTGCTACGCTGTTATTCGACATTTTTATTTTCCTTTTAGAAATTACGCGCACGCTCGCTCAGGTTACTTAGCTCTAAATGCTAGTAGTTGTCCTCGGTGCCTCTGGTCGGGCGCTGGTGACTGATGGCTCGTAACGGCGCTGGTGACTTAGGATTGGGGCTGAGGATCCGTGGCAGACGCTGTTGACTTGCGGGAAAATGTTAAAAGCCTTGACAATGTCTGCAGTGCGGGGGGAGGGGGGGGCGTAGACAGGCAGTGAAGAGATCTCAAATGACGTTCTGAACGGAGTCGGTACTGTCGTACTGGTACGGATGATCGACGTCTGGCAGCTGCCCTAGGATTTGCTTCATCGGTGCCGCTCTCGTATCCAGAATCAGAGCTATTATCTCGTGAGTTCGGAGGAGCTCGGCGCCCGTCGATTGGTCGAGGATGTCTTCCTTGTCGCTGCCGTGGACTCAGATGCCCAATCGGGTGTTCCGGCATTAGCACCAGTTCCAAGGGAAACCACAGCTTAAAATCTTGGACGAAACACGATTCGCGCACTTCTCCGAAACTGTCCTTCTTCCTTGCAACTCTTTGAGCAATCCCACCGCTGTCACCAAAATTTGTTACGACCCGAGTCGGGGTCTGAGAGCAGAAGGGCGCTTCTGCAATGGTCGCCCGGTTGACCAATTAGAATTTGGGAACGTTGCTCAATTAAGCGCTGAAGCGCACAGAGTTGCGGGTAGTTTGAAATAAACACTTACGAGAAGAATTAACTTTAACTTATTTGTTTATAAACTTTATCTTCACAATTTGTTTGTACCGGTTCGAACAATTAATCGACGACGCGTGACTTTAAATAACTTAAAGTGACAATAAGATGGAGCCAGATTACGCGCACTGATGCAATAACTGTTCATAAATAGAATTACGTGCACTGATGCAATAACTGTTACGAGGCTTTAAGAGTACTTGGTAACTCTCGACTACAAGCTCGACGGCGCAACGTACATAGTGACAAGCACTAGATTAGTTGGCCTCGATCACAACGTACACGGTAACAAAGACCAGACTAGTTGGCGACCGACTGTTAGAGCTTCTGGGCGCAACATGCACAAGTGCAGCAGAGTACCAAGCGAATTGGTAACGACCCAGGTCTAAAGCTACGAAGCGTCTCATGTGCTCGGTAGCGACTGACTCTGGCGGCCCGGAGCTCTTGTTTTATATCCTGGACGCGGACCTTAAACCGTTGACGCGAGGGTATGGGAGGAGCCAGTTCCTCTGGTGGCGAAAAGATGAATCTTCTTAAAGTCTGTTCCGAGGCCTGTAGGTGCCTAGAAGGCCCGAGAGCTTCCCTCTCTTCTCTTAATCATGGCGAGCTTCGTGGTGGGGGAACACCTGTGGATGCTCAGATCCTGGCCGAAAATCCCTTCTTGACTTGCGGCGCTTGTGCCTGCCTCTTGATTGGTTCCCCTCTGTAGGCCGTTACTTTGTGATGTAGTAGCTCCTGGTTGGTAGTGGGGACAGTACGATGTAGAGGCTGTAGGGCGCCAAGTTGCCTCAGAGGCCTCCCCCACTCCGAGGTAGAGAGAGTGGAGAGAGTGGCGGTGGAGGAGCGTCAGACCCGAAAGTAGGGTCGAGAGCGCTGAGCGGCGAATGACGGTTGGTGGCGGAGAGGGGTTACTGATCTCTGATTGGCTGTTACTCTGCCAACCGTTACGCTCATAGTCCCTTGAGTTGGTTGAGTCATGGACCCACGAGCTGATGCAACGTTGCCCAACGAATTCCAAGAGTTGTTGACTTGATGACTCATAGCTCGTACTTTGCCATGTTCAACCGTCGTGCATTCCAGAGGCCCTTCGCTAATGGCCCTTCTCTGAATTGTTTGTGCGCTGCTGAGCCGTTGGCTAATGGATTCCGGGAATTGATTGTCCGTTGATTGTCGTGCTGCTGACTCTCCTATAAACAGAGCTTTACCCTACCTGAGCGAGCTTTTCCCTAGCTATTATTATTATTACAGTTCGTCTCGTAATTATTATTTATTATCAGAATATTTATTAATTTAACCGCAGATTACTATCGTTATTTATTGCTAAATCCCAATTTGTTTGTTAACGCATTGCTATACGGGCGCAATTATTATTTGTTAAAGTTAATTAGTTAACAAATTCAGTATAATTTCTATTCGAGTTTTCGTTAATTACTTGTTTATAACTTGGTTAATTAACTAAATAATGTATAGATTAATCTTTGGTATTTATTTAAATTATCTTATTATTTATTTGTGGGAATGTTCCGGAATCATTGTAGGGTGACCCTAAGTACAACGATACTCGTTCGCGTGAACGCAGTTCATAACACAATATCGGCGGGTTCTTCTCTGTACTGCTACCCTGGCCGAGGCTGAGTTGCCCTTTCTCAGTTTGGGGATTCATGTGGTTTTCGCCGGCATTCTCCGAGTCTACCAGCGACAGCCTTCTTAACGCGTTCGACGCCATTGTAACGGCCATTTTCAAATTTGGATTTTTGCCTGCGGAAAATTTTAGAACATCGAGACCACACATTTGATCTTTTGGAGAGCTGCATATCCGAATAGTCTACGTCCATCAGTTTGAGATTTGTCTTCTCCATTTGAAATTTCCACAGGTACTTCTGTCTTGTTACACTGCTTTTAACACCCCGCGTCGAGGTTACTTTAACCTGCAACCTTTTATGGTTATTTACAGAAAATTCTGCGTTTTTGGAGTCTTATGTGATTGATAGTGAATTGGAATTTTAAGAGTAACTGCTTGTTTCATGTTGAAGAGTAATTTTTGTAACATTGAATCACAGCTTTCTGTAATTTGACTGAGTTTGGGGGAGAAGTGGTTTTTTTCTCTATTATTCTGATAGAGAACATAAGATTTTCTCTCTCTCCCTTCTCTTTGTACATTATGGCTTTGGCAGGATATGTGGACTGCCTGGTGGAATTGCCTTTTTTGAACGATTTGGTGAATCTCTCTCTAAACTAGTTTTTAGAGTTGTGAATTCACGGGTTCGTTCTTATCGGTTTTTCTTTGATTAATCAGCATCGGGTTGCCCACTGTGCTCCAAAAAATTAAAGTAGGGGGAAAAGTAATTTTTTCCTTTTGCTATTCTATAAAATTTCTAAGCCTAATTTTACTTGATATTCTTAGAATCGGCTTTCTCCTATTTGGAGCCCAGCATTTTGTAAGTGATTAGAGTGGGGATAATCCCTTTGCCTGGTGCTGGATGTATGCCTTTGAAGCCGCAATTCGGTTTGTTTTGTTTTTGCCTTAAGTTTGGTTCTGTACATATTATTCATGTTGATGTTATATAATTTTGACCTTAAATTGTCTCTGTTACTCGGGGACAATTTATCATGACTTTCACTTACCTTTATAGAGTTTACTCGTGAAACTTTGTACTGGTTTTGCCTCAGTGAACGGGAATTTTTATTTTTATTTAATTTATTTTATTGTAGTATAAGTTTGACCTTAAATTTTCTCTGCTATTTAGAAAATTTATCATGACTCTCTCTGATGTATATATAGTCTATTTTAAAAAAATTTTTTGAATTGATGTCCTTTCAGTGACTTAATTTCTAATTATTATACTTTTGACTAATATTTAGCTCGCGTACCAACAAGTTTTAACTTGTATGGAATGCTTGGACAAAGTTGCCTAGTGGCACCTACCCTTTATCAATAATATATAGTTGTCTTTTGTTTGTTTGTTTTTATGTACGTTTTGATCATATATTTAACGTATAGCTCAACTTTTGTGCCACTTCTTTTGCTCATTACTCTGATCTTACAGGGTTGGTGCTCTCTGCTGAAGCTGTGCCTGCATCAGTGTTACGCATCCACGGGTCTCATTTGGGTGAGCGGTTAGTGATTTGTATGCTGACTGCTGGTTCGTCTTCTACTGGGATCGCCTTCTACGGATCTTCTTTATAGTATATATTGAGTTTAAGTTTTTACGCCTTGGGGTTATTATACGTATATCTGATTGTGAACACGTGTCGATTGCAAGTCGCTTGTCCCTTTTGGATTTAGATAGAGTGGGTCTGATATTTTTGGTCTGTTTTATTTTGTTTGTTCACGGTCTATTGCTACGTCAGATTAGGTATGAAGGTCGGTTCAAATAACTTGACCCAATCTGAGGGTTCGGACTTCACGGTCCACAAGGGGAAAAGGAAGTTAAACTTTAACCGGTGGGTCCAGCCTAAGGATGTTCCCTTTTCGGAAGAGATAATAGATACTAACAATAAGATGGTCGGAAATTCTTCCATCCAAATTGCTGAGGACAATCGTGTAGCTAGCATCCCCCAACGGAGGGGGGTTTTGAAGACTTTGAGAGATTTAAATTAAATAGATATGACATGTCGGACCAAGGTCCATATGTGGTTCAAATAATTGACTCTAGGGACGATTGTAATATAGGTAATTTTCACATAGTTTCGATTGGTTTGAAGATTTTTGATGCGGGCTTTAAGGTTACTGCTTTGCAAAAATCAGGTCCAATGAGGGTTTCCCTCTCCTTTTATTCGTCTAAGGAAGCTAATGATTTTATTGATTATGGCATTGTCTCTATTGAGTCTAACTGGAGAGTTTTATTCCTGATGATGGCCTTTTTAAGGTCGGTATTCTGACTGGGGTTCCACCCGAGATTACGGAGCACATTGTTATGCGTGGTCTTGTGTGCCCCGATGATGAATTAATCGAGAAAGTGGAAAGAATTCATAAGTACATTGACTCTGACAATGGTAGGCTTAGAGTTAACTCTGACAACATCAAAATTTTCTGTAAGAAGGTTTTACCGTCGTGTTTGGATTTGTGTGGGGTTTTTTTTAAAGTTACATCATTTATTCCCCCAGTCTTGAGATGCTTTAAGTATCAGAGATTTGGACATGGTTCCGCCATGTGTAAACATGATTTCAGATGTGTCACATGCAGTGGATTCCATGGGGAAGGCGAGGTTTGTGATGGGTCTCCTTTATGTGCCAATTGCGGTAAGGATCACAGAGCCTCTGATAGGAAATGAATTTTCTTTGAGTTCAATAAGGAGGTGAACTTCATTCAGGCTTCGTTGAAAATTAGTAAAGCTCATGCTGTGTTTATTTCTAAGCGTAGATATTTGAAGAGAGTAGAGGAATTGGGTTTATCTCGTGTTGACATTCCTAATCCCTATTTGGATAGCGTAGATTTCTTCGAGAACCATGTATTAGAGAAGGAGGTCACCGTGGGAGATCTCCTTTTGGACATCTTACCAAATGTGGATAACGGTATTTCTTCTCATTTATTAGAGGATAACAGTCAGTTGGAGAATTCGATTTTGTTGAACCCCTTGGTTGGGCCTGTGATACCGGCAGGCGGTGTCAGTACTCTCGATCAATCTACTTTGTGTCATCGTAGCGAAGTGGTATTCTCTCCACCATCTTAGGCTGTGAATCAACCTCTTCCCTCTCCATCTTTTGGTTCTGCTAAGGATTCGGAGTCTGTTACGGAGGCGGTTTCTTCGGATGTTCTCATTGATAATCTTGTTTGTACTGGTCTTAAAAGAAAGAAAAGTAAATCTAGTATTTCATCTCGTTCTTCTCTGTCTTCTGTAGGTTCTTGCGTTTCCCAACATAAAGCCAATAGTGAAAGGAGTTTTGGTACCAAGAAAAGTGTATCTAATCTTAAGAATCGTATTCTAAAAAAGAAAAAATTCCGCACCGGAGGTGAAAAGTGCGCGTCTGTTAAATCCATTAAGTCATGGCAGGAAAATTCGCTTACCTAAATTGCAACGGTATCAAGGGAAAATGGACTGAATTGTCTAATTTTGCCCTCAAACAGGACATCTCCTGTTTTGCGGAAACTAAGTTGGTATCTTCGGATTTTCTCCCTGATATTAAAGGTTTTAATAAGGTTAGGAGAGACAGAATCAATTGCGTCAAGAATTCTGGTGGAGGATTGGCGGTTTTTGTTCGTAGGGGCATTCAGTTTGAATCTGTTTCATGCAACAAAGTTCCGAAGAATTTCGAGTACATTCTACTAAAAATTTCGAAAGATGCTTCTTTCTTTTACGTGTTTCTTGGTTATAATCCCCCCTATAATAATGTTGCCGCGGGTGATTTTGAGGTTCTTTGGGAGCACCTCTTGTCTCTGGGTCGGATTATTATAATGGGTGACTTTAACGCTCAACATTCCTTCTGGGGTAGTGGTTGCGCTAACCAGTTAGGTAGAAGCTTGAAAGATTCTTTGCTTAATTTCAATGAACTCATTCTTCTAAATGATAATAGCCCTACTAGAATATCCACCAACCCCAGCTGTCCTGATTTGTCTGTATGCTCTTCCAATGTGGTCGATAGATTGTCTTTTCAGGTTGGTACTGATGGTTTTGGTAGTGATCACTTTCCTTTACTGATCTGCATGGATTCTTTCGATAGGTTTCGCACTGAACCGCTGAAGATGTTTTCTTTAACTAGAATTAATTGGGTGGATTTTAGATCTTATATCTCTGAAAACCCTCTTTTTAGTGACCTCAATTTTGAGAATGTAGATAATGTTGTTGATAGGTTTTCTTCAGTTGTTAAAGCTTCTGTAATTAAGGCTGGTGGTAAAGTAAGAGACACCTGTGGGAGCTCCTCTCTACATATGCCAGGGGATATCTCTGCTTTCGGTAACCCTAGAGCAAGGAAGGAAAAAAAATTTCCCGATGCCCCTGGGTGGGACTCTGAGTGTGTCAGGATCGTTGAGGAGAGAAGATTGCTTCTCAAGCAATTCAAACTATCCCCCTCGAGAGAAAAAAAAAAGAATTACTCTAAGGAGGCTTCAAACTCTCTAGCTAAAAGAAAAAGGGAGAATTTTAAAGTTTTCATATCTAGTATGGACCCCTCTAGACCGCTGCTGTCTAACTTTCATATCATGAAGAAGTTCAGGAATCGTTTCTATTCGCCTAGACCTTCTTCTATAGATGTCAATAGTCTTATAAATAATAAGCCTCTTATGGATGCCTTTGAAAAGATAGCTTCTTCTTATTCTTATAGTGAGGATTTTTTCCCTTTTCGGAATTCGAATTCTGATAACTTTCTTAATGCCGATCTATCGTTCGATGAAGTTTTGAACGCAATAAATAGGAGTAAAAAGGATTCTGCTCCGGGTTTGGATGACATTCCGCATACCATTTTAAAGAAGCTTCCGGGAGAGTTTATCCTTTGGCTAACTAAATTTTTTAACCATCTTCTTTTCTCTGGTTCTTTCCCTTTGGGGTGGAAGAAATTTAAGGTTTGTTTCATCCCCAAGGGAGGGAACGGGGGGGTATAGACCAATTGCGCTGGCGTCTACACTTCTTAAGACCCTAGAAAGATGTGTGAACGATAAGGTCATGTGGTGGTGTGAGAGTCGTGGTATCTTTCCAAGGAGTTTCAATGGGTTCAGAAGAGGCAAGTCTTGCTCTGATTGCTTGGCGGCTCTTCAACTGGACGCATTGGTGGCTAAGGAGAGGAAGAAGTTGTTAGGGGTCTTAGGCTTAGATTTGGAGGGTGCATACGATAAGGTGAATTTAGAGGTTTTACTTGATATCCTCAGAGGCTTAGGCTTTACTTCTGTTATCACTAATTTTGTATATAATTTAATCATCAACAGAGAAATTACTGGGTTTTTCGAGGGCTCCCCTTTTAGAAGTTCAGTAACCAATAGAGGTCTCCCTCAAGGATGTATTCTTTCTCCCTTGTTGTTTAATTTATACATTTCTAAACTTTCTCATCATTTACCTTTCGATGTTAGGACGCTGAGTTTTGCGGATGATATTATTTTGACGGCGAGGGATTCGGATCCTGCGCTTATTACTGATAAACTGAACCAGGCTATTTCTTCGGTTAATGAATGGTTGACTAGTCTAGACCTTAAGATTGCATTTAATAAGTGCTCTTTTGTCTTTTTAGGCTATGGTGCAGCTAATGTTGCCCGGGGCTCTTTCTCGATTAGTTACGAGTCTCAATTTATTCCTAACACCATTGAGTTCAAGTACCTTGGTACCTGGTGGACCTCTGACAAGAACTGGGAGAAACATATCGGTATAACAGTTGAATCTTTGAGACTTGGCTCGAGCATGTTATCTTACCTCTGTAAGAGCAGCTGGGGTATTCATCCATCCATTGCTTTGACTTTTTATAAATCTCTCGTTAGGCCCAGAGTAGACTGGGCTTCCTTTCTGTTTGCAGGTGCCAAACAATCTTCTCTCAACAAGCTTGATGTAGTTCAGAACTCTGCCCTCAGAGCCTGTTTAGCGTGCATAAAAACCACCCCCTTAAATGTTTTACACCACTTAGTAGGGATTCCCACCCTTAGGAATAGAAGGATTTTTCTAGCTAAACGTTTTATTTTGTCTTGTTGCTGTAACAGGGATAGCTTAATCCCCCCCGAACTTCAATTCATTTCCGAGTACTGTAAAAGTTCACAGTTAAGTCATAGAATTTCTAAATTTGGCTTACTATTCAATGCATGGGTTGATACCCAACCCTTGAGGATTAACATGGTCAGATCGCCCAGGCTTCCTACGTTGTTGGTCTCTTACGAGAGTCTTTTCATTGCGGACAAAATAAACGTTTGTTGGGGCAAGGGTCTCAGGGGTAAGAATATTGATATTCAGAAGGAGTGGGAATTCCTCATCAAATCTTTCGAGGACGATCCTTTAATCATTTTCACTGATGGTTCTTGTTCAAAGGAGGGCCGTAAAGGCTGCGCCATCTACATTGCGAACCCCAATGCCACGAAAAAGTTTAGAATTAGCGACTGGAATTCGATTTCTTCCACTGAATTATATAGTTGAGTTCAAGATGTATGTACCTTATATATCTGATCCAACTATACCCTACAAAGGTAGATATAACTGTAGACTTGCTGATCTGTTCTAAAACGTTCTGACCAAAGTATAAGATGTTTTCATTTTCTTTCGCTTCCGTGTATCTCTTTTTTCTTTAATTTAAACTGAGTCTCGACATAAATATATTTCTTTTCATAATGAGAGTGCTTGACAATACTGTCTCGTTCTCAAACAAATTTGAAACTTAAAACATTCGTACACTACTTCTATTATATTAAATCTTTACTTTCAAATCAACTCGAGAGTGCAAAAGAAAAAATTAATTGAGAAACACCATATAAAGAAGTTTGAAATCACCAGTACTTGCTATGTGTTGACAGCTGTGTTTATATTGCTGCTAGCAGTCAGTTAAGTGTAGGTATTGTAATTTATGGTTATGGTACCTGTACATAATCCGATACTTACAAACATTTGCAACCTATCTTAACATTTAAATATTTTGTAGAAATAGTGCTAGATTTTCCCACCCATAGGTAACAGTGTGATAATTTATTCTAAGTAGAATTTTGTAAAAGATATTATTGATAATCCATTTCTTTAGTTTTCTTTTCTGTAATGTAATTATTTTTCATATTGAATCCAAAAAATTTCTATTTTTGTTTTCCCTTTTCTTTTCTACACGTGTCAGGGTATTCAAATCTAAAATAACAACTGTTATTTACTAAACCAAATTTTATTCCCAGTACAGTTCTTCAGCATCGATTGGAAGTTATAATGGACTCTCGATATGACTATTAATATGACCATCATAAGGCAGGAGACTTTTAAGAAAATAGCACCAAATTGGGAACTGCAAGTTTGAAAAAACTACACAGTGGCATTACAGTGGGCAACCTTAAGTGAAGGGCTTCCTGATATACGCATCTGACAGCTTCATCTTCCAGATTATCCATGGAACCAGATCTAGTCTGTAAGTATTTTAATACTCTATGACCACTTTGTGGTCTCTTTTAACATATTTGATATTTACTTTAAGGTTACGTGTTTTCGAACTTAATTTAAAAGAGAATAAGAATGATAGAAATCTGTTTCTTAATGCATTGCATGGCATCATTTTTAAGCTGATTTTATCTTTTTGTAAGTAGGTATAATTTAATAAAAAAAATAATGAAGTTATGCAATTTTTCAGATTTAGTAATAAGGCACTGCTTGTTTATTTTTTAGAACTGTCAAACTGAAAAGTTACATATTTTCATTTTTTTATTTAATTATGTTTAATAAAAACATAGGCTACTACTCTCAGAAAGATAAAGTCAACTCAGACATACATGAGATGTCTGAGATGCATTACTGGAGCGGATTTCTATCATTCTTATACTCTTATGAATTAAGTACGGTAACATGACCTCAAAGTCAATATTGATCAGCAAGTTTTGAGTTATTGCCTTTTTTGTGTGTTTTTCAGGAAATTTTTAAGAAAAAAAGTTATTTCCCCTACACTGGCTGATTGAAAAGGTCTTAAATTGGATATACAATCCCTCAGCATGTATTGCATTGTGTGAGGACATTTTCGTAAACTTTGAGCAAGGGTCTGGTGGTTTTAGTTGGAAATGCTCTTTGCGCCTTTTCGACTTTTGAGTCCAAAAGATACATTGCCATTCTCTCAACATATTTCTAACTTTACGCACACCATTCAATACATGCTGAGGGATTGTATATCGAATTTGAGATCTAAATAATCATCAAGTGTTGAGTTATTGCCTTTTTTGTGTGTGTTTTCAGGAAATTTTTAAGAAAAAAAGTTATTTCCCCAACACTGGCTGATGGAAAAGGTCTGAAATTGTATATACAATCCCTCAGCATGTATTGCATTGTGTGAGGACATTTTGGTAAACTTTGAGCAAGGGTCTGGTGGTTTTACTTTGAAATGCACATGTGCCTTTTCGACTTTTGAGTCCAAAAGATGCGTTTCCATTCTCTAAACATATTTCAAACTTTACACACACCATGCAATACATGCTGAGGGATTGTATATGGAATTTGAGATCTAAATAATTATCAAGTGTTGAGTTATTGCCTTTTTTGTGTGTTTTTCAGGAAATTTTTAAGAAAAAAAGTGTTATATTTCCCCAACACTGGCTGATATAAAAGGTCTGAAATTGGATATACAATCCCTCAGCATGTATTGCATTGTGTGAGGACATTTTGGTAAACTTTGAGCAAGGATCAGGTGGTCTTCCCTATTAAAAAAAATCACGTGAGTAGTCACGCGAGTACTAGTGATAAGTGAAAAAAATGGTTTAAGAAAAATTAATAATCAATGTTTTTTTTACTGAACTATTACATAAATCTTTGAACTTTAATTTTTGCGTATAACTTCGAATCCTTAAATGGTATAGGGAAATATCAAAAACGAGGCAAGCCTCGTAATTACAACTCTTTTAAAAGAGTCGCGTTATTGACTAAGTCTTACCGCTTTATGTATCCTCTCCGGCGTTCATTTGCCTATGGAAAACGAGAAATGGGTTGCCGCCTAGCGGTTAAAAGAGTTACTAGGCGTGGACCTCAGACGGGCCCGATCAGTAATCAGTTCCGCCGGTGTCCGCCATCGGCAACCTCCTTCTCGATTTCCATAGCGGTACATAAAGCGGTAAGACTTAGTCAATAACGCGATTCTTTTAAAAGAGTTGTAATTACGAGGCTTATGCTTCGTTTTTGATATCTCCCTATACTATTTAAGGATTCGAAGTTATATGCAAAAATTAAAGTTCAAATATTTATGTAATAATTATTTAAAAAAAACATTGATTATTCATTTTTTTTAAACCATTTTTTTCACTTATCACGTGAGTACTCACGTGATTACTCACGTGAGAATATCGTCGAAAACCTCACGTCAGAACTCCCGCGCGTTCTCACGTGAGTACTCACGTGAGTACTCACGTGCTTTTTTTTAATAGGGTTAGTTGGAAATTCATATGCGCCTTTTCGACTTTTGAGTCCAAAAGATGCGTTTCCATTCTCTAAACATATTACAATCTTTACACACACCATGCAATACATGCTGAGGGACTGTTTATCAAGTTTTAGATCTAAATAATCAGCAAGTGTGGAGATATTGCAATTTTTGTGCTCTTGTCAAGAAATTCTCAAGAAAAAAATTTATCCTACACTGGCTGATTGAAAAGATTTGAAATTAGATATACAATTTCTAAGCATGCATTGTATTGTGTGTGAACATTTTGGTGAACTTTAAGCGAGGGTCAGGTGGTCTTAGTTGGAAATGCACATGCGCCTTTTCGACTTTTGAGTCTAAAAATCCCTTTTCATTTTCTACAAATATCTTAAACTTTACACATACTATGTTATACATGCTGAGGAATTATATATCAGGTTTCAGATCTAATTAATCAGTAAGTGTGGAGATACTGCATTTTCTGTGTGTTTTTCAAGAAATTTTCAAGACAATAGTTATTTCCTCCATACTGGGAGATTGAGTAGATAATCATCTATTCAATAAACCCTCTTTAAAAATGTTAATAACTTTTTTCATGACTGTTCAAATAAATGTGTTTGAAGTTCTGAACTTTCACGGGGAACGAAATATCGAAAATTTTCAAATTCCGTTTTTTTGATATTATCTCTTAGAGACATGCATAATACTGTCCAACTGCAAAATAAGTTATTTCCAAAGTGATTATCCCCCAAACCATCCCCAAAACCACCCCGACTATACAATAAATGACAAAAAAAATTGGTACCATGAGAGTTTATTAATTTAAGTCAAATTTTATGGCTGATATTTCTTGGAGATGCTACCCTAGCATTGCAAAAAATTGGCGATATGAAATTCGAACCGGATCCTTTCGCTTGGGGGGTGCAATGGGGCTAATACAGCGTAAAATACATGAAAAATACCGAGAAATAATCATGTCTCGTGAGTTTATGAATTTAAGTCAAATTTTATGGCTGATACTTCTTGTAGATACTGTCCTCGTATTAAATAAAAATTGGCGATATGAAATACGAAGCGGATCCTTTCGCTTTGGGGGTGCAATGGGGCTAAAATATCGGCAAATACACGAAAAATACGGAGAAAAAATCATGTCTCGTGAGTTTATTAATATAAGACATATTTTATGGCTGAAATTTCTTCGAGACGCTGCCCTAGCATTGAAAAAAAAAATTGGCGATATGAAATTCGAACCAGATCCTATCGCTTGGAGGGTGCAAAGGGGCTAAATAGCGTAAAATACACGAAAAATACCGAGAAAAAATCATGTCTCGTGAGTTTATTAATTTAAGACAAATTTTATGGATGATATTTCTTCGAGATGCTCCCCTAGCATTGTAAAAAAATTGGCGATATGAAATTCGAACCGGATCCTTTCGCTTAGGGGGTGTAAAGGGGCTAAAATAGCGGAAAATACACGAAAAATACCGAGAAATAATCATGTCTCGTGAGTTTATGAATTTTAGTCAAATTTTATGGTTGATATTTCTTGTAGATACTGCCCTCGTATTAAACAAAAATTGTCGATATGAAATTCGAAGAGGATCCTTTCGCTTGGGGGGTGCAAAGGGGCTAAAATAGCGTTAAATACACGAAAAATACGGCAAAAAAATCATATCTTGTGAGTTTATTATTTAAAGACAAATTTCATGTCCGATATTTCTTGTAGATACTGCCCTCGTATTGAAAAAAAATTGGCGATATGAAATTCGAACCGGATCCTTTCGTTTATTGGGTGCAATGGGGCTAAAACATCGTAAAATACACGAAAAATACCGTGAAATAATCATGTCTCGTGAGTTTATTAATTTAAGACAAATTTTATGGCTGATATTTCTTCGAGATGCAACCCTCGTATTAAATAAAAATTGGCGATATGAAATTCGAAGCGGATCCTTTCGCTTGGGGGGTGCAAAGGGGCTAAAATAGTGTAAAATACACGAAAAATACAGCGAAAAAATCATATCCGTGAATTTATTAATTTAAGACATATTTTATGGCTGAAATTTCTTCGAGATGCTGCCCTAGCATTAAAAAAAAATAGGCGATATGAAATTCGAACCGGATCCTATCGCTTGGGGGGGTGCAAATGGGCTAAAATAGCGTAAAATACACGAAAAATACCGTGAAATAATCATGTCTTGTGAGTTTATTAATTTAAGACAAATTTTATGTGGCTGATATTTCTTCGAGATGCTGCCCTAGCATTGCAAAAAAATTGGCGATATGTAATTCGAGTCGAATCCGTTCGCTTGGGGGGTGCAAAGGGGCTAAAATAGTGCAAAATACACGAAATATACGGCGAAAAAATCATATCTCGAGAATTTATTAAGTAAAGACAAATTTTGTGGCTGATATTTCTTGTAGATACTGCCCTCGTATTGGAGAAAACTTTGCGATATGAAATTCGAACCGGATCCTTTCGCTTGGAGGGTGCAATGGGGCCAATACAGTGTAAAATACACGAAAAATACCGAGAAATAATCATGTCTCGTGAGTTTATGAATTTAAGCCAAATTTTATGGCTGATATTTCTTGTAGGTACTGTCCTCGTATTAAAAAAAAATTGGCGATATGAAATTCAAAGCGGATCCTTTCGCTTTGGGGGTGCAATGGGGCTAAAATATCGGAAAATACACGAAAAATACGGAGAAAAAATCATGTCTCGTGAGCATATTAATTTAAGACATATTTTATGGTTGAAATTTCTTCGAGATGCTGCCCTAGCATTGAAAAAAAATTGGCAATATGAATTTCGAACGGGATCCTATCGCTTGGGGGGGGGGGGTGCAAAAGGGCTAAAATAGCGTAAAATACAAGAAAAACACCGAGAAAAAATCATTTCTCGTGAGCTTATTTATTTAAGACATATTTAAGGTTGAAATTTCTTCGAGATGCTGCCCTAGCATTGAAAAAAATTGGCGATGTGAAATTCGAACGGGATCCTATCGCTTGGGGGGTGCAAATGGGCTAAAATAGCGTAAAATACACGAAAAATACGGAGAAAAAATCATGCCTCGTGAGTTTATTAATTTAAGACAAAATTTATGGCTGATATTTCTTGGAGATGCTGCCCTAGCATTGTAAAAAAATTGGTCGTATGAAATTGGAACCGAATCCTTCCGCTTAGGGGGTGTAAAGGGGCTAAAATAGCGGAAAATACACGAAAACTACCGAGAAATAATCATGTCTCGTGAGTTTATTAATTTTAGTCAAATTTTATGGTTGATATTTCTTGTAGATACTGCCCTCGTATTAAACAAAAATTGTCGATATGAAATTCGAAGAGGATCCTTTCGCTTGGGGGGTGCAAAGGGGCTAAAATAGCGTTAAATACACGAAAAATACGGCAAAAAAATCATATCTTGTGAGTTTATTATTTAAAGACAAATTTCATGTCCGATATTTCTTGTAGATACTGCCCTCGTATTGAAAAAAAATTGGCGATATGAAATTCGAACCGGATCCTTTCGTTTATTGGGTGCAATGGGGCTAAAACATCGTAAAATACACGAAAAATACCGTGAAATAATCATGTCTCGTGAGTTTATTAATTTAAGACAAATTTTATGGCTGATATTTCTTCGAGATGCAACCCTCGTATTAAATAAAAATTGGCGATATGAAATTCGAAGCGGATCCTTTCGCTTGGGGGGTGCAAAGGGGCTAAAATAGTGTAAAATACACGAAAAATACAGCGAAAAAATCATATCCGTGAATTTATTAATTTAAGACATATTTTATGGCTGAAATTTCTTCGAGATGCTGCCCTAGCATTAAAAAAAAATAGGCGATATGAAATTCGAACCGGATCCTATCGCTTGGGGGGGTGCAAATGGGCTAAAATAGCGTAAAATACACGAAAAATACCGTGAAATAATCATGTCTTGTGAGTTTATTAATTTAAGACAAATTTTATGTGGCTGATATTTCTTCGAGATGCTGCCCTAGCATTGCAAAAAAATTGGCGATATGTAATTCGAGTCGAATCCGTTCGCTTGGGGGGTGCAAAGGGGCTAAAATAGTGCAAAATACACGAAATATACGGCGAAAAAATCATATCTCGAGAATTTATTAAGTAAAGACAAATTTTGTGGCTGATATTTCTTGTAGATACTGCCCTCGTATTGGAGAAAACTTTGCGATATGAAATTCGAACCGGATCCTTTCGCTTGGAGGGTGCAATGGGGCCAATACAGTGTAAAATACACGAAAAATACCGAGAAATAATCATGTCTCGTGAGTTTATGAATTTAAGCCAAATTTTATGGCTGATATTTCTTGTAGGTACTGTCCTCGTATTAAAAAAAAATTGGCGATATGAAATTCAAAGCGGATCCTTTCGCTTTGGGGGTGCAATGGGGCTAAAATATCGGAAAATACACGAAAAATACGGAGAAAAAATCATGTCTCGTGAGCATATTAATTTAAGACATATTTTATGGTTGAAATTTCTTCGAGATGCTGCCCTAGCATTGAAAAAAAATTGGCAATATGAATTTCGAACGGGATCCTATCGCTTGGGGGGGGGGGGGTGCAAAAGGGCTAAAATAGCGTAAAATACAAGAAAAACACCGAGAAAAAATCATTTCTCGTGAGCTTATTTATTTAAGACATATTTAAGGTTGAAATTTCTTCGAGATGCTGCCCTAGCATTGAAAAAAAATTGGCGATGTGAAATTCGAACGGGATCCTATCGCTTGGGGGGTGCAAATGGGCTAAAATAGCGTAAAATACACGAAAAATACGGAGAAAAAATCATGCCTCGTGAGTTTATTAATTTAAGACAAAATTTATGGCTGATATTTCTTGGAGATGCTGCCCTAGCATTGTAAAAAAATTGGTCGTATGAAATTGGAACCGAATCCTTCCGCTTAGGGGGTGTAAAGGGGCTAAAATAGCGGAAAATACACGAAAACTACCGAGAAATAATCATGTCTCGTGAGTTTATTAATTTAATACAAATTTTATCGATGATATTTCTTCGAGATGCTGCCCTAGCATTGTAAAAAAATTTG
The DNA here is from genome assembly GCA_036365515.1 of Torymus aiolomorphi. Classification (NCBI taxonomy): domain Eukaryota; kingdom Metazoa; phylum Arthropoda; class Insecta; order Hymenoptera; family Torymidae; genus Torymus; species Torymus aiolomorphi. The sequence continues at coordinate 171,073,194 of CM070875.1, forward strand.
CGATATGAAATTCGAACCTGATCCTTTCACTTGTGGCGGGGGGGGGGGGGGGGTGCAATGGGGCTAAAATAGCGTGAAATACACGAAAAATACGGCGAAAAAATCATATCTAGTGAGTTTATTATTTAACGACAAATTTCATGTCTGATATTTCTTGTAGATACTGCCCTCGTATTAAACACAAATTGTCGATATGAAATTCGAAGAGGATCCTTTCGCTTGGGGGGAGCAAATGGGCTAAAATAGCGTAAAATACACGAAAAATACCGAGAAAAAATCATGTCTCGTGAGTTTATTAATTTAAAACAAATTTTATGGCTGACATTTCTTCGGGATGCTGCCCTAGCACTGTAAAAAAATTAGCGATATGAAATTAGAACAGGATCCTTTCGTTTAGTGTGTGCAATGGGGCTAAAACATCGTAAAATACACGAAAAATACCGTGAAATAATCATGTCTCTTGAGTTTATTAATTTAAGACAAATTTTATGGCTGATATTTCTTCGAGATGCTGCCCTCGTATTAAATAAAAATTGGCGATATGAAATTCGAACGGGATCCTATCGCTTGGGGGGGTGCAAATGGGCTAAAATAGCGTAAAATACACAAAAAATACCGAGAAAAAATCATGTCTCGTGAGTTTATTAATTTAAAACAAATTTTATGGCTGACATTTCTTCGGGATGCTGCCCTAGCATTGTAAAAAAATTAGCGATATGAAATTAGAACCGGATCCTTCCCCTTAGGGGGTGTAATGGGGCTAAAACATCGTAAAATACACGAAAAATACTGTGAAATAATAATGTCTTGTGAGTTTATTAATTTAATACAAATTTTATGTGGCTGATATTTCTCCGAGATGCTGCCCTAGTATTGTAAAAAAATTGGCGATATGTAATTCGACCCGAATCCGTTCGCTTGGGGGGTGCAAAGGGACTAAAATAGTGTAAAATACACGAAAAATACGGCGAAAAAATCATATCTCGAGAATTTATTAAGTAAAGACAAATTTTATGGCTGATATTTCTTGTAGATACTGCCCTCGTATTGGAGAAAAATTGGCGATATGAAATTCGAACCGGATCCTTTCGCTTGGAGGGTGCAATGGGGCCAATACAGCGTAAAATACTCGAAAAATACCGAGAAATAATCATGTCTCGTGAGTTTATGAATTTAAGTCAAATTTTATGGCTGATATTTCTTGTAGATACTGCCCTTGTATTAAAAAAAAATTGGCGATATGAAATTCGAAGCGGATCCTTTCGCTTTGGGGGTGCAATGGGGCTAAAATATCGGAAAGTACACGAAAAATACGGAGAAAAAATCATGTCTCGTGAGCTTATTAATATAATACATATTTTATGGTTGAAATTTCTTCAAGATGCTGCCCTAGCATTGAAAAAAAATTGGCGATATGAAATTCGAACGGGATCCTATCGCTTGGGGGGAGCAAACGGGCTAAAATAGCGTAAAATACACGTAAAATACCGCGAAACAATCGTGTCTCGTGAGTTTATTAATTTAAGACAAATTTTATGGATGATATTTCTTCCAGATGCTGCCCTAGCATTGTAAAAAAATTGGCGATATGAAATTGGAACCGGATCCTTCCGCTTAGGGGGTGTAAAGGGGCTAAAATAGCGGAAAATACACGAAAAATACCAAGAAATAATCATGTCTCGTGAGTTTATGAATTTAAGTCAAATTTTATGTTTGATATTTCTTGTAGATACTACCCTCGTATTGAAAAAAAATTGGCGATATGAAATTCGAACCGGATCCTTTCGCTTCGTGGGTGCAATGCGGCTAAAACATCGTAAAATACACGAAAAATACCGTGAAATAATCATGTCTCGTGAGTTTATTAATTTAAGACAAATTTTATGGCTGATATTTCTTCGAGATGCTACCCTAACATTGTAACAAAATTGGCGATATGATATTCGAGCCGAATCCGTCCGCTTGGGGGGTGCAAAGGGGCTAAAATAGTGTAAAATACACGAAAAATACCGAGAGAAAATCATGTCTCATGAGTTTATGAATTTAATAGAAATTTCATTGCTGATATTTCTTCGAGATGCTACCCTAGCGCTGTAAAAAAATTGGCGATATGCAATTCGAACCGGATCCTTTCGCTTGTTGCGGGCGGGGGGGGGGGGGCAAAGGGGCTAAAATAGTGTAAAATACACAAAAAATACGGCGAAAAAATCATATCTCGTGAATTTATTAATTAAAGACAAATTTTATGGCTGATATTTCTTGTAGGTACTGCCCTCGCATTGAAAAAAATTTGGCGATATGAAATTCGAACCGTATCCTTTCGCTTGGGGTGTGCAATGGGGATAATACAGTGTAAAATACACAAAAAATACCGAGAAATAATCATGTCTCGTGAGTTTATGAATTTAAGTCAAATTTTATGGCTGATATTTTGTTGTAGATACTCCCCTCGTATTAAAAGAATTGGCGATATGAAATTCGAAGCGGATCCTTTCGCTTTGGGGGTGCAATAGGGCTAAATTATCGGAAAATACACGAAAAATACGGAGAAAAAGTCATGTTTCGTGAGTTTATCAATTTAAGACAAATTTTATGGATGATATTTCTTCGAGATGCTGCCCTAGCATTGTAAAAAAATTAGCGATATGAAATTGGAACCGGATCCTTTCCCTTAGGGGGTGTAAAGCGGCTAAAACATCGTAAAATACACGAAAAATACCGTGAAATAATCATGTCTGATGAGTTTATTAGTTTAAGACAAATTTTATGAATGATATGTCTTTCAAATACTGTCCTAGCATTGAAAAAAATTGGCGATTTGAAATTCGAAACGGATGCTTTCGCTTGGGGGTGCAAAGGGGCTAAAATAGCGTTAAATACACGAAAAATACGGCGACTAAATCATATGTCCTGAATTTATTAATTAAAGACAAATTTTATGGCTGATATTTCTTGTAGATACTGCTCTCGTATTAGATAAAAATTGGCGATATGAAATTCGAACCGGATCCTTTCGCTTGAAGGGTGCAATGGGGCTAATACAGCTAAAAATACACGAAAAATACCGGGAAAGAATCATGTCTCGTGAGTTTATGAATTTAAGTCAAATTTTATGGCTGATATTTCTTGTAGATACTGCCCTCGTATTAAAAAAAAATTGGCGATATGAAATTAGAAGCGGATCCTTTCGCTTTGGGGGTGCAATAGGGCTAAATTATCGGAAAATACACGAAAAATACGGAGAAAAAGTCATGTTTCGTGAGTTTATTAATTTAAGACAAATTTTATGGATGATATTTCTTCGAGATGCTGCCCTAGCATTGTAAAAAAATTAGCGATATGAAATTGGAACCGGATCCTTTCCCTTAGGGGGTGTAAAGCGGCTAAAACATCGTAAAATACACGAAAAATACCGTGAAATAATCATGTCTGATGAGTTTATTAGTTTAAGACAAATTTTATGAATGATATGTCTTTCAAATACTGTCCTAGCATTGTAAAAAAATTAGCGATATGAAATTGGAACCGGATCCTTTCCCTTAGGGGGTGTAAAGCGGCTAAAACATCGTAAAATACACGAAAAATACCGTGAAATAATCATGTCTGATGAGTTTATTAGTTTAAGACAAATTTTATGAATGATATGTCTTTCAAATACTGTCCTAGCATTGAAAAAAATTTGGCGATTTGAAATTCGAAACGGATGCTTTCGCTTGGGGGTGCAAAGGGGCTAAAATAGCGTTAAATACACGAAAAATACGGCGACTAAATCATTTGTCCTGAATTTATTAATTAAAGACAAATTTTATGGATGATATTTCTTGTAGATACTGCCCTCGTATTAGATAAAAATTGGCGATATGAAATTCGAACCGGATCCTTTCGCTTGAAGGGTGCAATGGGGCTAATACAGCTAAAAATACACGAAAAATACCGGGAAAGAATCATGTCTCGTGAGTTTATGAATTTAAGTCAAATTTTATGGCTGATATTTCTTGTAGATACTGCCCTCGTATTAAAAAAAAATTGGCGATATGAAATTAGAAGCGGATCCTTTCGCTTGGAGGGTGCAATGGGGCCAATGCAGCGTGAAATACACGAAAAATACCGAGAAATAATCATGTCTCGTGTGTTTATGAATTTAAGTCAAATTTTATGGCTGATATTTTGTTGTAGATACTCCCCTCGTATTAAAAGAATTGGCGATATGAAATTCGAAGCGGATCCTTTCGCTTTGGGGGTGCAATAGGGCTAAATTATCGGAAAATACACGAAAAATACGGAGAAAAAGTCATGTTTCGTGAGTTTATTAATTTAAGACAAATTTTATGGATGATATTTCTTCGAGATGCTGCCCTAGCATTGTAAAAAAATTAGCGATATGAAATTGGAATCGGATCCTTTCGCTTGAAGGGTGCAATGGGGCTAATACAGCTAAAAATACACGAAAAATACCGGGAAAGAATCATGTCTCGTGAGTTTATGAATTTAAGTCAAATTTTATGGCTGATATTTCTTGTAGATACTGCCCTCGTATTAAAAAAAACTTGGCGATATGAAATTAGAAGCGGATCCTTTCGCTTGGAGGGTGCAATGGGGCCAATGTAGCGTGAAATACACGAAAAATACCGAGAAATAATCATGTCTCGTGTGTTTATTAATTTAAGTCAAATTTTCTGGCTGATATTTCTTCGAGATGCTGCCGTAGCATTGTAAAAAAATTGGCGATATGAAATTCGAACCTGATCCTTCCGCTTTGTGGGTGCAATGGGGCTAAAACATCCTAAAATACACGAAAAATACCGTGAAATAATCATGTCTCGTGAGTTTATTTATTTAAGACAAATTTTATGACTGATATTTCTTTCAGATACTACCCTAGCATTGAAAAAAATTGGCGATTTGAAATTCGAAACGGATCCTTTCGCTTGGGGGTGTGCAAAGCGGCTAAAATATCGTAAATTACACGAAAAATACCGAGAAATAATCATGTCTCGTGAGTTTATTAATTTAAGACAAATTTTATGGCTGATATTTCTTCGAGATGCTGCCCTAGCATGTGACTGAAGTTTGGATCGTTCATCGTGAACGAAAATTCCAAAATCTGGATTTTCGCTTAAATCGGAATTAGACGATCACACATGGTATAAAAGTGATGAATATCAACAAAACAGGTATTTAAAGTACAACTACCCCCGAGAGCACCACTAAAACTACCCCTAAGAGATACATAACGAAAAATAAACATCCGACAACTGAGCATATACAAAAAAAATGCCGACGACAAAATCGTTCCGGAACCCTTCCAAATAAGGGATGAAGGGGGCGCGAGAACGAATAAAAATTCTAACTATTGCTCATATTAATTGGGGACAAATTTTATTGCAGATATTAGTTGGGGGGCATCTCATGGTTCTACAAAAAAATTGCCGATGTCAAAATCGTTCCGGAACCCTTCCAAATAAGGGATGAAGGGGGCGCGAGAACGAATAAAAAATTCTGACTATCGCTCATATTAATTGGGGACAAATTTTATTGCAGATATTAGTTGGGGGGCATCTCGTGGTTATACAAAAAACTTGCCGATGACAAAATCGTTCCGGAACCCTTCCAAATAAGGGATGAAGGGGGCGCGAGAACGAATAAAAAATTCTAACTATCGCTCATATTAATTGGGGACAAATTTTATTGCAGATATTAGTTGGGGGGCATCCCGTGGTTATACAATGTGTCTGAAATTCCGAACGTGCACAGTGAACGAAAAAATTAAAATTTGCGATTTACATTATAACCGGTTTAAAACCATAAAACAGGGTAGGAATTGACCAAAAACCGTGTAAAAACTAATTTAGCATTTCGCCACCCCCATAAACCACCCCCAAAACCACCCTTACAGACAAGTCAATTTTCCCATAGCGACACACACGAAAACTAAAATTCCCAGAGTCGCAATAACTTCGCTAGGAAAAATTTTGCGACTGATACTTGAAGGAAAGGTCCCACACGACCTAAAAAAAAAATTATGAAGGAAATCACTTTTCCGGAAAATCCTTCACGACGATATACAGTGTCTTAAACATGAAAAAGAATTCCCAGAGCCGCAATTAAATCGTTCGGAAAAATGTTTTGACGGTTTCTTGTAGACCAAGTCCCCACATGCTTAGAAAAAAATCATGAACGAAATAGCTTTTCCGAAAAAGCCCCCCCAAGGCGATATACTGTGTCTTAAACACGAAAAAAAATTCCCAGAGCCGCAATTACGTCGTGCGGAAAAATGTTACGATGGTTTTTTGTAGATCAAGTCCCAAAATGCTTAGAGAAAAATTATGAACAAAATAGCTTTTCCGGAAAAGCCCCCCAGGGCGATATACAGTGTCGAAACGGGAAAAAAAATCCCAGAGCCGCAATTACGTCGTTCAGAAAAATGTTTCGATGGTTTCTTGTAGAGCAAGTCCTCAAATGCTTAGAAAAAAATTATGAACGAAATAGCTTTTCCGGAAAAGCCCCCCCCCAGGGCGATATACTGTGTCTTAAACATGAAAAAAAAATTCCCAGAGCCGCAATTAAGTCGTTTGGAAAAATGTTAAGACGGTTTCTTGTAGATAACGTTTCCAAATGCTTAGAAAAAAATTATGAACGAAATAGCTTTTCCGGAAAAGCCCCCCCCAGCGCGATATACTGTGGCTTAAACATGAAAAAAAAATTCCCAGAGCCGCAATTAAGTCGTTCGCAAAAATGTTTCGACGGTTTCTTGTAGATAACGTTCCCAAATGCTTAGAAAAAAATCATGAACGAAATAGCTTTTCCGGAAAAGCCCCTCCAAGGCGATATACTGTGTCTTAAACACGGAAAAAATTCCCATAGCCGCAATTACGTCGTTCGGAAAACTGTTTTGACGGTTTCTTGTAGACCAATTCTCCACATGCTTAGAAAAAAATCATGAACGAAATAGTTTTTCCGGAAAAACCCCACCAAGGCGATATACTGTGTCTTAAACACGAAAAAAAATTCCCAGAGCCGCAATTACGTCGTGCGGAAAAATGTTACGATGGTTTTTTGTAGATCAAGTCCCAAAATGCTTAGAGAAAAATTATGAACAAAATAGCTTTTCCGGAAAAGCCCCCCCAGGGCGATATACAGTGTCGAAAACGGGAAAAAAATTCCCAGAGTCGCAATTACGTCGTTCGGAAAAATGTTTCGATAGTTTCTTGTAGATCAAGTCCCAAAACGTTTGGAAAAAAATTATGAATAAAATAGCTTTTCCGGAAAAGCTCCTCCAGGGTGATGTACTGTGTCTTAAACCCACTTTTGAATCTCTGAATAACATGTATTTTATAAAGAACGTTGAGATGAACTGTTCCAATGAGATATCGCAAGAAAGAAAATGACTGCATATCGTTTTTTAACCTCAAAGTCTCTACCAGCTGGAGTAGGTACAAAGCGACTCGGCCAGCACAGCTTGCGATATTCGGCTGGGCCCCAATATACGAGTTCCGCTAGAAACCAGCCAGCGAGCCCCGATTTGTGTACCTGTCCCTATTTGTGTGCTCTGTTATTTAAACGCGTCCGAGAACGCGTCATACAAATAAGCTGATACGAAGACAGCATTGAAATAATTTTCTTTCAAAAATTAATCTATTTAGCTTTTATAAGATTTAAGTGTCAATTTTTTTTAGTCAGTAGTAAGATTGCAATAATGCTTTAAAAAGTACAACATGTGATTTGGAAAGATTCATTACTTTTTCTTATTTGAAGGTGCTAAGAAACAACAATATTTTTATAAGATAATGTATAATAGTAATTTGAAGTATAAAAAGTAAAAAGTGGTTACATGTTATAAAACTACTTTCACACTTACACAATAAACATTTATAACAAATTTCAAGATATTCCTCGTATTTTAAATGACTCCAGTAATACCGCACGCAATCAGCATTTGTGCGTGCCGATAGAGCGTAAACATAACGTTTGTTAGGTTATACGTGGCTCAAAAGTGATTGTACAAACTACGTTTTTTCGTGTAGAAATATTTCATCACGTTATAGAAAGGAGTGTTATAACCTTCTTTTTATTATATTATACTTTTGCTGGCAATAGATTTTGGAAGTGAATTCAAAATTAACTTCAAAAAGAAGAAAATTGCATAAGACGCCGATGCAAAATATATCAATGACCTTCCAAATCGTAGCACCGGTAAATTAATATATTTTTGTAATAAATATGTGAAACGCTAATATATTATCATAATTTGTATATTTATAGGTTTGGTTATATTGAAAATGATATTTCTTATGATGATAAAGTACACTAATCGGGAGCACACAAACGTGTACAAGCACATTAATTGGGGGCATACAATTGCGTTCATCGCCGTCTCTTGGGGCACACAAATATAACTTTCGATAGAGTTGATATTTTGTAGAAAAAAATATTTCCTTATTTAGATTAAAATTAAACTATTAATATGTATTAATTTCACATTCGTGCATTGTTAAATGAGTTCAACAAATCGCGACAAACCGGGAAGTGTCCTTAAACGCTAATCGGAACAACTACCCTTTGCGCTTTTTTCAACTCTCTCATAATCATATGCTGAGTCTCTTGGAAAAAAGACAAAGAACATATATCGATAGATTTTCCCCCTCTTTCCAGTGGTGCTATTGTTTATTCTCTGAAATGCTTTTATGCGGTCAGAAACTTGAGTTGAAAGTTCTGGCCGATTTTTCTAAAAGAATACTATTTTTTTTTAAATAAATTTTTTCATACGAAAGTACAAATTTTCATCTTCAAAACCCAAAAATTTCAAGTTGGAGAAATGAAGGATTCATAAGTAATAACATTTAAAAGACGGCGGCGAGTCGCCGCGCGTGCTTTGTGCGCTACGCCGGAGCGCGCTGTTGCCAACGTATTTCACTATTTCGTTGTTTCGTACTTAATAAATATCATATAATAAATTTTTTAATCTTTTTTATTATAAGTCAATACTTTGTGTTCCATCTTTTGCAATTTTTTGTTAATTTACTAATATCTTGTATCTGAATTTAATTGAATAGGTCTTGTCTCAAATTTAGATTTCTTTACTTTTTGGATAGGTGAGTATACTTCTAAAGTTTCCGACCCTGAGAATTGTTATAGTTCAAACCTCTTAACGTGTGCTAACAGTTTAATAGCATTAAATAATAGAGTTACAGGAACTCTTTTTGCTGATTTTAACCTTTGTTTTAATTTTAATTCATCGTTTCTAATTCATCATTTCAAGACATCTTTTTTCTCTTTTATATAAACTTAAAACTCATACTTTTATTTTCAAACAGTGAAGTTCATATTTATAAACCTTGAGGGTGTACTCATCCAGAGAAGAATTTTTAAATTCTCTTTTAGGTTTCTTGGAAAAGTACGTCTTTTTTACCAAGAAGCGGCAAAATCATTTCACTGTAACACTAATCAGTGTAGTTTGGCAGCATTGGTCCTTTATTATAGAGAATTAAATTTTAAAACTTAAAAAAGCATGATACTTTTTTGAGACAATTTATCTCGTGCTGCCGTAGCAGTTTATCTAAAAAATTATAATCAATTACCCCAATAAACAACTTTCTTGATTTCGCCAAAAAAGGTATTTGTTTCACTGATGGAACTGGGCAATACTAGAAAAACAAATACGACTTCCATAATCTTTTTCATCATTTTGAAGATATTTCTGTTGAAGCAGAGCAGCGCTTTCACGCAACCGCGTACGGAAAAATGCATGGGAATTGATTGTGCCGCTTCTTGATCAATAGGGACGAACTTTTCCAAGAAACCCAGAGAAGTTAAAAAATTTTCTTTTGGATAAAAGCTCCCTCAAGGTTTGTGAATACGAAGATCACTGTTTGAAAATAAAAGAATTAGTTTTAAGTTTATATAAAAGAGAAAAATGATGTATATGATCAAAACTGAAACGAAGGTTAAAATCAGCAAAAAAAGTTCCTGTAACTCTATCATTTCATTTTATTAACCTTTAGACTGCCGACCTAACTCATATATGAGCCAGCTGTGACCTTGAAAACTCGTTTCGACATATTAGATATTTATATAAATAAATCTTACCTTTTAAAAATATTCATTTTTAACGTAAAAATGCCGGCAGTCTAAAGGTTAAACTGTTGCAACGCACCGCCGTCTTTTTAATTTAATTATTTATGAACCCTTCATTTCTCCACTTGAAATTTTGGGGTTTTGAAACTGAAGACTTGTACTTTCGAATGAAAAAAGTTAAAAAAAAAAAAAAACATGTTATTCTTTTAGAAAAATCGGTCCGAGCTTTCAACTCAAGTTTTTGACCTAAAAAAAGCATTGCGGAGAATAAACAATAGCATAACTGGAAAGAGGAGGAAAAATGTATCAATATATGTTCACTGTTTTTTTCCGAGAGACTTATCATATTATTGCGAGCGAGTTGAACAGAGCCCATTTTACGCGAAAAAGGCTCGGCTCGCGCCCGCTGGCTGGTTTCTGTCGGACGCTTCGATGTGCACTATAAGTGTACCGATCAGCACGAAGTGTCTCGCAGCTCGCGAGTCGTCTGCGCCCGAATACGCGCTATGAGTGTACTGGTCGGCGCGGAGTGGGGGAATTGGGAGAAAGACGGGCTCGGCCAGCGCAGCACGCGAGAGCTAGCTGCGCTCGAATATATATATACAAACAGCAAGCTGCCAGAGGGATCAGGGGAGCGGAGCCTAGGGCCGTGTGCTGCGGCCTCGGCGACAATGTTGTCATATGAGCGTGCGCGTGCTGACTGTCGCTTTGACACTCGGGAGCCGTTTTTCAGTTTCTAGCCATTCTACCTGGCCCAGGAGTTGGAAATTTTTTCACTTCTGTCTCGTCATTTATGCAATTCGATAAAATAACCATCGCTTTTTATAGAGTTTGATTCGTAGACCCCAAATTTCGAGGTTACAATTTAACAAAATTGCTTTTTAAAAACCTTGATTTTAATGCATTTTTTTAAACCAAAACTTAATTTAAACAAATATAAACAATCTATTGCGTTCAGAATAATTGTTTCTTCAAAATTCAGTCAATTATAAGATTTAAATGTTGCATTCGACATCTACGAAGAACCAGTATTCAAAGAGTTATAAATTTTTCAAATATTAAGTTTCAGTATTTAAGAGATTTTTATTATAGTCAAAAAATTAAAGATCGAGTAGAAATAATTTTTTACAGTTGCTTACCGTTTACCATCTAAAAAGAGATGTGCATAGTGAATATTACTTTGTATTATAAATAATTCACGTTAATATGCGAGTAAATCTCAGGAACTCTTAACTTATTGGGAATTCCAAAGTTTAAGCAGTTAAATGAACTAAAGCCAAAATATTTACCCTTCAATAAAAAATAAAAAAACAATTATAAATAATGGTACAGAATCAGCTGCGTACACAAAATTAAAAAGAGGTCGAAAAATCATTCATTTTTTATGTTATTAATGTGCTTTGCCAATCGATATATTATGTATATAGGAACAGGAACACACTTACGATCGTCGCACAATTTGTTTAGCTTTTCTGTGTGCCAAAATCTTTAATTTGAGCCCTGATACGTCGATGTACTACGAAAATTAGCCCATATAAAAGATTTATTCACCATACCCTGTCCGAAAGTCCATTTTCGCTCCCAACTCAAAAACGCGTGTATGATATTTTGGCCAGGGTATGGTATGGTAATAGTATATCTACTATTCTCAAAATTATTTTTCTCTTATGTCTCGAAATAAATGAAAAAAAATTTAGAGGAACGCTCATGGGTCAAGTTTTAACTGTTCTTTTAGCTTTTCTGAACATAAAAAGAAATATGTACAAGCTCAATTTAACGGTATTATTTTTTGGCGATACTTTCAAGTCAATTTTGGATTGAAAAAAAATTCAGGAAGAAAATGTCACCTTTTTTTCTAAACGACGAAACTTGAAAAAGTGATTTAATTTTGAAGACACATCTACAGGACAAAGTTTTTCTTGTTTTTTAAGCCTTTCTGAATGTGAAAAAAAATTATTTACAAGCCCGGTGATTGAATGGTATATTTTTTTGGCACTACTTTTAAATCTAAAAATTAGGGAAAATTTGGTTTTTATTCTAAACTACAACTCTTATAAATACTGTCATCTGCGTATTTGATCTTTCAATAGATAAGAATCTACACTGAAATTATTACTTTAATAGTTTCTGTTTTCTAAGAAATAATCGTTATTACAATTATATGTGAAAATATAAAATATCAATCTTCTTTCAAACATCACATCAGGTTTACGTATTTCTTATGGTTGCTAAATAAAAAATTAAATGGAATAACTAATGTTCTTTATTGACTTAGTTATTTCAATTATAATATGCATTGAATTTGTTGTTTAATTATAAATAAATCGATTGGCAAAGCACATTAATAACATAAAAAATGAATGATTTTTCGACCTCTTTTTAATAAAAAGAAGGTTATAACACTCTTTTCTATCACGTGATGAAATATTTCTACACGAAAAAACGTAGTTTGTACAATCACTTTTGAGCCACGTATAACCTAACAAACGTTACGTTTACGCTCTATCAACACGCACAAATGCTAATTGCGTGCAGTATTACTGGACAAAGTCATTTAAAATACGAGGAATATCTTGAAATTTGTTATAAATGGTTATTGTGTAAGTGTGAAAGTAGTTTTATAACATGTAACCACTTTTTACTTTTTATACTTCAAATTACTATTATACATTATCTTATAAAAATATTGTTGTTTCTTAGCACCTTCAAATAAGAAAAAGTAATGAATCTTTCCAAATCACATGTTGTACTTTTTAAAGCATTATTGCAATCTTACTACTGACTAAAAAAAATTGACACTTAAATCTTATAAAAGCTAAATAGATTAATTTTTGAAAAAAAATTATATCAATGCTGTCTTCGTATCAGCTTATTTGTATGACGCGTTCTCGGACGCGTTTAAATAACAGAGCACACAAATAGGGACAGGTACACAAATCGGGGCTTGCTGGCTCGTTTCTAGCGGAACTCGTATATTGGGGCCCAGCCGAATATCGCAAGCTGTGCTGGCCGAGTCGCTTTGTACCTACTCCAGCTGGTAGAGACTTTGAGGTTAAAAAACGATATGCAGTCATTTTCTTTCTTGCGATATCTCATTGGAACAGTTTATCTCAACGTTCTTTATAAAATACATGTTATTCAGAGATTCAAAAGTGGGTTTAAGACACAGTACATCACCCTGGGGAGGTTTTCCGGAAAAGCTATTTTGTTCATAACTTTTTTCTAAACGTTTTGTGACTTGATCTACAAGAAACCATCGAAACATTTTTCCGAACGATGTAATTGCGACTCTGGGAATTTTTTTTCGTGTTTAAGACATAGTATATCGCCTTGGTGGGGCTTTTCCGGAAAAACTATTTCGTTCATGATTTTTTTCTAAGCATGTGGAGACTTGGTCTACAAGAAACCATGAAAACATTTTTCCGAACGACGTAATTGCGGCTCTGGGAATTTTTTCCGTGCTTAAGACACAGTATATCGCCTTGGGGGGGCTTTTCCGGAAAAGCTACTTCGTTCATGATTTTTTTCTAAGTATTTGGGAACTTTATCTACAAGAAACCGTCGAAACATTTTTGCGAACGACTTAATTGCGGCTCTGGGAATTTTTTTTTCATGTTTAAGCCTCAGTATATCGCCTTGGGGGGGCTTTTCCGGAAAAGCTATTTCATTCATAATTTTTTTCTAAGCATTTGGAAACGTTATCTATAAGAAACCGTCTTAACATTTTTCCAAACGACTTAATTGCGGCTCTGGGAATTTTTTTTTCATGTTTAAGACACAGTATATCGCCCTGGGGGAGGGGGGGGGGCTTTTCCGGAAAAGCTATTTCGTTCATAATTTTTTTCTAAGCATTTGAGGAGTTGCTCTACAAGAAACCATCGAAACATTTTTCTGAACGACGTAATTGCGGATTTGGGATTTTTTTTCCCGTTTTCGACACTGTATATCGCCCTGGGGGGGCTTTTCCGGAAAAGCTATTTTGTTCATAATTTTTTTGTAAGCATTTTGGGACTTGATCTACAAGAAACCATCGTAACATTTTTCCGAACGACGTAATTGCGGCTCTGGGAATTTCTTTTCGTGTTTAAGACACAGTATATCGCCTTGGGGGGCTTTTTCGGAAAAGCTATTTCGTTCATGATTTTTTTTTAAGCATGTGGGGACTTGGTCTACAACAAACCGTCAAAACATTTTTCCGAACGACGTAATTGCGGCTCTGGGAATTTTTTCCGTGTTTAAGACACAGTATATCGCCTTGAAGGGGCTTTTCCGGAAAAGCTATTTCGTTCATGATTTTTTTCTAAGCATTTGGGAACGTTATCTACAAGAAACCGTCGAAACATTTTTGCGAACGACTTAATTGCGGCTCTGGGAATTTTTTTTTCATGTTTAAGCCACAGTATATCGCGCTGGGGGGGGCTTTTCCGGAAAAGCTATTTCGTTCATAATTTTTTTCTAAGCATTTGGAAACGTTATCTACAAGAAACCGTCTTAACATTTTTCCAAACGACTTAATGGCGGCTCTGGGAATTTTTTTTTCATGTTTAAGACACAGTATATCGCCCTGGGGGGGGCTTTTCCGGAAAAGCTATTTCGTTCATAATTTTTTTCTAAGCATTTGAGGACTTGCTCTACAAGAAACCATCGAAACATTTTTCTGAACGCCGTAATTGCGGCTCTGGGATTTTGTTTCCCGTTTCCGACACTGTATATCGCCCTGGGGGGGCTTTTCCGGAAAAGCTATTTTGTTCATAATTTTTCTCTAAGCATTTTGGGACTTGATCTACAAAAAACCATCGTAACATTTTTCCGCACGACGTAATTGCGGCTCTGGGAATTTTTTCCGTGTTTAAGACACAGTATATCGCCTTGAAGGGGCTTTTCCGGAAAAGCTATTTCGTTCATGATTTTTTTCTAAGCATTTGGGAACGTTATCTACAAGAAACCGTCGAAACATTTTTGCGAACGACTTAATTGCGGCTCTGGGAATTTTTTTTTCATGTTTAAGCCACAGTATATCGCGCTGGGGGGGGCTTTTCCGGAAAAGCTATTTCGTTCATAATTTTTTTCTAAGCATTTGGAAACGTTATCTACAAGAAACCGTCTTAACATTTTTCCAAACGACTTAATTGCGGCTCTGGGAATTTTTTTTTCATGTTTAAGACACAGTATATCGCCCTGGGGGGGGCTTTTCCGGAAAAGCTATTTCGTTCATAATTTTTTTCTAAGCATTTGAAGACTTGCTCTACAAGAAACCATCGAAACATTTTTCTGAACGCCGTAATTGCGGCTCTGGGATTTTGTTTCCCGTTTTCGACACTGTATATCGCCCTGGGGGGGCTTTTCCGGAAAAGCTATTTTGTTCATAATTTTTCTCTAAGCATTTTGGGACTTGATCTACAAAAAACCATCGTAACATTTTTCCGCACGACGTAATTGCGGCTCTGGGAATTTTTTTTCGTGTTTAAGACACAGTATATCGCCTTGGGGGGGCTTTTTCGGAAAAGCTATTTCGTTCATGATATTTTTCTAAGCATGTGGAGACTTGGTCTACAAGAAACCGTCAAAACATTTTTCCGAACGATTTAATTGCGGCTCTGGGAATTCTTTTTCATGTTTAAGACACTGTATATCGTCGTGAAGGGGTTTTCCGGAAAAGTGATTTCCTTCATAATTTTTTTTTTAGGTCGTGTGGGACCTTTCCTTCAAGTACCAGTCGCAAAATTTTTCCTAGCGAAGTTATTGCAACTCTGGGAATTTTAGTTTTCGTGTGTGTCGCTATGGGAAAATTGACTTGTCTGTAAGGGTGGTTTTGGGGGTGGTTTATGGGGGTGGCGAAGTGCTAAATTAGTTTTTCACGGTTTTTGGTCCATTCCTACCCTGTTTTATGGTTTTAAACCGGTTATAATGTAAATCGCAAATTTTAATTTTTTCGTTCACTGTGAACGTTCGGAATTTCAGACACATTGTATAACCACGGGATGCCCCCAACTAATATCTGCAATAAAATTTGTCCCCAATTAATGTGAGCGATAGTTAAATTTTTTATTCGTTCTCGCGCCCCCTTCATCCCTTATTTGGAAGGGTTTCAGAACGATTTTGTCATCGGCAATTTTTTTGTATAACCACGAGATGCCCCCCAAATTATATCTGCAATAAAATTTGTCCCCAATTAATATGAGCGATAGTTAGAATTTTTTATTCGTTCTCGCGCCCCCTTCATCCCTTATTTGGAAGGGTTCCGGAACGATTTTGTCATCGGCAATTTTTTTGTATAACCACGAGATGCCCCCCAACTAATATCTGCAATAAAATTTGTCCCCAATTAATATGAGCGATAGTTAGAATTTTTATTCGTTCTCGCGCCCCCTTCATCCCTTATTTGGAAGGGTTCCGGAACGATTTTGTCATCGGCAATTTTTTTGTATAACCACGAGATGCCCCCCAACTAATATCTGCAATAAAACTTGTCCCCAATTAATATTAGCGATAGTTAGAATTTTTTATTCCTTCTCGCGCCCCCTCCATCCCTTATTTGTAAGGGTTCCGGAACGATTTTGACATCGGCAATTTTTTTGTAGAACCACGAGATGCCCCCCAACTAATATCTGCAATAAAATTTGTCCCCAATTGATATTTGCGATAGTTAGAATTTTTTATTCGTTCTCACGCCCCCTTCATCCCTTATTTGGAAGGGTTCCGGAACGATTTTGACATCGGCAATTTTTTTTGTATAACCACGAGATGCCCCCTAACCAATATCTGCAATAAAATTGGTCCCCAATTAATATGCTCAGTTGTCGGATTTTTATTTTTCGTTATGTATCTCTTAGGGGTAGTTTTAGTGGTGGTGTGTTTTAAATAGTTGTGTTTTAAATACCTTTTTTGTTGATATTCATCATTTTTATACCATTTGTGATCGTCTAATTCCGATTTAAGCGAAAATCCAGATTTTGGAATTTTCGTTCACGATGAACGATCCAAACTTCAGTCACATGCCCTAGCATTGTAAAAAAATTGGCGATATGATATTCGAGCCGAATCCGTTCGCTTGGGGGGTGCAAAGGGGCTAAAATAGTGTAAAATACACGAAAAATACTGAGAAAAAATCATGTCTCGTGAGATTATGAATTTAAGACAAATTTCATTGCTCATATTTCTTCGTGATGCTGTCCTGGAATTGTAAAAATATTAGCGATATGAAATTCGAACCTGATCCTTTCACTTGGGCGGGGTGGTGGGTTGCAAAGGGGCTAAAATAGCGTAGAATACACGAAAAATACCGTGAAATAATCATGTCTCGTGAGTTTATTAATTTAAGACAAATTTTATGGCTGATATTTTTTCGAGATGCTGCCATAGCATTGTAAAAAAATTGGCGATATGTTATTCGAGCCGAATCCGTTCGCTTGTTGGGTGCAAAGGGGTTAAAATAGTGTAAAATACACAAAAAATACCGAGAAAAAATCATGTCTCGTGAGTTTATGAATTTAAGAGAAATTTCATTGCTGATATTTCTTCGAGATGCTGCCCTAGCATTGTAAAAAAATTAGCGATATGAAATTCGCATCTGATCCTTTCACGTGTGTGGGCGGGGCGGGGGGGGGGGGGGGGGGGCATGGGACTAAAATAGCATAAAATACACGAAAAATACGGCGAAAAAATCATATCTTGTGAGTTTATTATTTAAACACAAATTTTATGACTGATATTTCTTGTAAATACTGCCCTTGTATTGAAAAAAAAATTGGCGATACGAAATTCGAACCGGATCCTTTCGCTTGGTGGGTGTAATGGGGCTGAAACATCGTAAAATACACGAAAAATACCGTGAAATAATCATGTCTCGTGAGTTTATTAGTTTAAGACTAATTTTATGACTGATATTGCTTTCAGATACTGCCCTAGCTTTGAAAAAAATTGGCGAATTGAAATTCGAACCGGATGCTTTTACTTGGGGGTGCAAAGGGGCTAAAATAGCGTAAAATACACGAAAAATACCGAGAAAAAATCCTGTCACGTGAGTTTATTAATTTAAGACAAATTTTATGGCTGATATTTCTTGTAGATACTGGCCTCACATTGAAAAAAATTGGCGATATGAAATTCGAACCGGATCCTTTCGCTTGGGGGGTGCAAATGGGCTAAAATAGCGTAAAATACACGAAAAATACGGCGAAAAAATCATATCTCGTGAGTTTATTATTTAAAGAAAAATTTTATGGCTGATATTTCTTGTAGATACTGCCCTCGTATTGAAAAAAAATGTGCGATATGAAATTCGGACCGGATCCTTTCGCTTGGATGTGCAAAGGGGCTAAAATAGCGTAAAATACACGAAAAATACCGAGATAAAATCCTGTCTCCTGAATTTATTAAATTAAGACAAATTTTATGGCTGATATTTCTTCGAGATGCTGCCCTAGCATTGTAAAAAAATTGGCGATGTGAAATTCGAACCGGATCCTATCGCTTGGGGGGTGCAAAGGGGCTAAAATAGCGTAAAATGCACGAAAAATACCGCGAAGAAATCTTGTCTCGTGAGTTTATTAATTTAAGAGAAATTTTATGGCTGATATTTCTTCGAGATGCTGCCCTCCTATTTTGGGGGTGTTCCGGGGAGTCGATTTGGTTCCTCATTTTTCTGCGGGTATTTTGTATTCTCAGAAAATAATTCCATCAATAATAAGTTTGGAAATACCAAACGCCGCGGAGGGAGAATTTTTTTTCCGTCACGACCCCGATATAATCAGCTTTTTGGGGGTATTCCGGGGAGTCGATTTGGTTCCTAATGTTTTTACGGGTATTCCGTATCCTCAGAAAATAATTCCAGCAATAAAAAGTTTGGGAATACCAAACACCGCGGAGAGAGAATTTTTTTCCGTTACTACCCCTACATAATCAGCTTTTTGGAGGTGTTCCGTGGAGTCGAATTGGTTCCTAATTTTTTTTTGGGTATTTTGTATCTTCAGAAAATAATTCCAGCAATAAAAAGTTTGGAAATACCAAACGCCGCGGAGAGAGAATTTTTTTCCGTCACGACCCCTATATAAACAGCTGTTTAGGGGTTCTCCGGGCAGTGGATTTGTTTCGTAATTTTTTTACAAGTAGTTTGTGTGCTGATAAAATAGATCCAGCAATAAAAAGTTTGGAAATACCAAACGCCGCGGAGAGAGAATTTTTTTTTCCGTCACGACCCCTATATAATCAGCTTTTTGGGGGTGTTCCGGGCAGTCGATTGGTTCCTAATTTTTTTGCTGGTATTTCGTATCCTCAGAAATAATTCCAGCAATAAAAAGTTTGGAAATACCAAACGCCGGGGAGAGGGAAATTTTTTTTCCGTTAGTACCCGTATATAAACAGCTTTTTGGGGGTGTTCCGTGTAGTCGATTTGGTTCCTAATTTTTTTACGGGTATTTTTTGTCCTCAGAAAATAATTCCAGCAATAAAAAGTTTGGAAATACCAAACGCCGCGGAGAGAGAATTTTTTTCCGTTACGACGCCTATATAATCAGCTGTTTCGGGGTTCTCCGGGGAGTGGATTTGGTTCGTAATTTTTTTACGAGTATTTTGTGTGCTAATAAAATAATTCCAGCAACAAAATTTTTGGAAATACCAAACGCCGCGGAGAGAGAATTTTTTTTCCGTCACGACCCCAATATAATCAGCTTTTTGGGGGTGTTCCGGGGAGTCGATTTGGTTCCTAATGTTTTTACGGGTATTCCGTATCCTCAGAAAATAATTCCAGCAATAAAAAGTTTGGGAATACCAAACACCGCGGAGAGAGAATTTTTTTCCGTTACTGCCCCTACATAATCAGCTTTTTGGAGGTGTTCCGTGGAGTCGAATTGGTTCCTAATTATTTTTTGGGTATTTTGTATCTTCAGAAAATAATTCCAGCAATAAAAAGTTTGGAAATACCAAACGCCGCGGAAAGAGAATTTTTTTCCGTCACGACCCCTATATAAACAGCTGTTTAGGGGTTCTCCGGGCAGTGGATTTGTTTCGTAATTTTTTTACGAGTAGTTTGTGTACTGATAAAATAGATCCAGCAATAAAAGTTTGGAAATACCAAACGCCGCGGAGAGAGAATTTTTTTTTCCGTCACGACCCCTATATAATCAGCTTTTTGGGGGTGTTCCGGGCAGTCGATTGGTTCCTAATTTTTTTGCTGGTATTTCGTATCCTCAGAAATAATTCCAGCAATAAAAAGTTTGGAAGTACCGAACGTCGCGGAGAGAGAATTTTTTTTACGTTACTACCTCTATATAATCAGCTTTTTGGGGGTGTTCCGGGGAGTCGATTTGGTTCCTAATTTTTCTTCGGGTATTTTGTATCCTCAAATAATAATTGCAGCAATAAAAAGTTGGGAAATACCAAACGCCGCGGAGAGAGAATTTTTTTCCGTTACGACGCCTATATAATCAGCTGTTTCGGGGTTCTCCGGGGAGTGGATTTGGTTCGTAATTTTTTTACGAGTATTTTGTGTGCTAATAAAAAAATTCCAGCAACAAAATTTTTGGAAATACCAAACGCGCCGGCAAGGAATTTTTTTCCGTTACTACCCCTATATAATCAGCTTTTTGGGGGTGCTCCGGCGAGTCGATTTGGTTCCTAATTTTTCTTCGGGTATTTTGTATCCTCAAATAATAATTGCAGCAATAAAAAGTATGGAAATACCAAACGCCGCGGAGAGAGAATTTTTATCCGTCACGACGCCTATAGAATCTGCTGTTTACGGGTTCTCCGTGTAGTGGATTTGGTTCGTAATTGTTTTACGAGTTGTTTGTGTCCTAATAAAATAATTGCAGCAATAAAAAGTTTGGAAATACCAAACGCCGCGGAGAGAGAATTTTTTTCCGTTACTACCCCTATCTAATGAGCTTTTTGGGGGTGCTCCGGGGAGTCGATTTGGTTCCTAATTTTTCTCCGGGTATTTTGTATCTTCAGAAAATAATTCCAGCAATAAAAAGTTTGGAAATACCAAACGCCGGGGAGAGAGAATTTTTTTTCCGTTAGTACCCGTATATAAACAGTTTTTTGGGGGTGTTCCGTGTAGTCGATTTGGTTCCTAATTTTTTTACGGGTATTTTTTGTCCTCAGAAAATAATTCCAGCAATAAAAAGTTTGGAAATACCAAACGCCGCAGAGAGAGAATTTTTTTCCGTTACGACGCCTATATAATCAGCTGTTTCGGAGTTCTCCGGGGAGTGGATTTGGTTCGTAATTTTCTTACGAGTATTTTGTGTGCTAATAAAATAATTCCAGCAACAAAATTTTTGGAAATACCAAACGCCGCGGAGAGAGAATTTTTTTTCCGTCACGACCCCAATATAATCAGCTTTTTGGGGTGTTCCGGGAGTCGATTTGGTTCCTAATGTTTTTACGGGTATTCCGTATCCTCAGAAAATAATTCCAGCAATAAAAAGTTTGGGAATACCAAAAACCGCGGAGAGAGAATTTTTTTCCGTTACTACCCCTACATAATCAGCTTTTTGGAGGTGTTCCGTGGAGTCGAATTGGTTCCTAATTTTTTTTTGGGTATTTTGTATCTTCAGAAAATAATTCCAGCAATAAAAAGTTTGGAAATACCAAACACCGGGGAGAAAGAATTTTTTCCGTCACGACCCCTATATAAACAGCTGTTTAGGGGTTCTCCGGGTAGTGGATTTGTTTCGTAATTTTTTTACGAGTAGTTTGTGTGCTGATAAAATAGATCCAGCAATAAAAAGTTTGGAAATACCAAACGCCGCGGAGAGAGAATTTTTTTTTCCGTCACGACCCCTATATAATCAGCTTTATGGGGGTGTTCCGGGCAGTCGATTGGTTCCTAATGTTTTTACGGGTATTTCGTATCCTCAGAAATAATTCGAGCAATAAAAAGTTTGGGAATACCAAACGCCGCGGAGTGAGAATTTTTTTCCGTTACCACCCCTACATAATCAGCTTTTTGGGGGTGTTCCGTGGAGTTGATTTAGTTCCTAATTTTTTTTTCGGGTATTTTGT
The DNA here is from genome assembly GCA_036365515.1 of Torymus aiolomorphi. NCBI lineage: Eukaryota > Metazoa > Arthropoda > Insecta > Hymenoptera > Torymidae > Torymus > Torymus aiolomorphi. Next base: position 171,095,274 of record CM070875.1, read on the forward strand.
ATCTTCAGAAAATAATTCCAGCAATAGAAAGTTTGGAAATACCAAACGCCGCGGAGAGAGAATTTTTTTTCCGTCAGACCCCTATATAAACAGCTGTTTAGGGGTTATCCGGGGAGTGGATTTGTTTTGTAATTTTTTTACGAGTAGTTTGTGTGCTAATAAAATAGATCCAGCAATAAAAAGTTTGGAAATACCAAACGCCGCGGAGAGAGAATTTTTTTTTCCGGTACGACCCCTATATAATCAGCTTTTTGGGGGTGTTCCGGGGAGTCGATTTGGTTCCTAATTTTTCTCCGGGTATTATGTATCTTCAGAAAATAATTCCAGCAATAAAAAGTTATGAAATACCAAATGCCGCGGAGAGAGAATTTTTTTTCCGTCACGACCCCTATATAATTAGTTGTTTGGGGGTTTTCCGGGGAGTGGATTTGATTCCTAATTTTTTTGCTGGTATTTCGATCCTCAGAAGTAATTCCAGCAATTAAAAGTTTGGAAATACCAAGGTGTCGATTTGGTTCCTAATTTTTTTTCGGGTATTTTCTATCTTCAGAAAATAATTCCAGCAATAAAAAGTTTGGAAATACCAAATGCCGCGGAGAGAGAATTTTTTTCCGTCACGACCCCTATAGAATCTCCTGTTTACGGGTTCTCCGTGTAGTGGATTTGGTTCGTAATTTTTTTACGAGTAGTTTGTGTGCTAATAAAATAATTCCAGCAATAAAAAGTTTGGAAATACCAAACGCCGCTGGGAGAGAATTTTTTTTCCGTTACTACCAGTATATAATCAGCTTTTTGGGGGTCTTCCGGGGAGTCGATTTGGTTCCTAATTTTTCTCCGGGTATTATGTATCTTCAGAAAATAATTCCAGCAATAAAAAGTTATGAAATACCAAATGCCGCGGAGAGAGAATTTTTTTTTCCGTCACGACCCCTATATAATTAGTTGTTTGGGGGTTTTCCGGGGAGTGGATTTGATTCGTAATTTTTTTACGAGTAGTTTGTGTGCTCATAAAATAATTCCAGCAATAAAAAGTTTGGAAATACCAAACGCCGCGGAGAGAGAATTTTTTTCCGTTACTACCCCTATATAAACAGCTTTTTGGGAGTGTTCCGGGTAGTCGATTTGGTTCCTAATTTTATTACGTGTATTTTGTATGCTCAGAAAATAATTCCAGCCATAAAAAGTTTGGGAATACCAAACGCCGCTGAGTGAGAATTTTTTTCCGTTACCACCCCTACATAATCAGCTTTTTGGGGGTGTTCTGTGGAGTTGATTTAGTTCCTAATTTTTTTTCGGGTATTTTGTATCTTCAGAAAATAATTCCAGCAATAGAAAGTTTGGAAATACCAAACGCCGCGGAGAGAGAATTTTTTTTCCGTCAGACCCCTATATAATCAGCTTATTGGGGGTGCTCTGGGGAGTCGATTTGGTTCCTAATTTTTCTTCAGGTATTTTGTATCCTCAAATAATAATTGCAGCAATAAAAAGTTTGGAAATACCAAACGCCGCGGAGAGAGAATTTTTATCCGTCACGACGCCTATAGAATCTGCTGTTTACGGGTTCTCCGTGTAGTGGATTTGGTTCGTAATTGTTTTACGAGTTGTTTGTGTCCTAATAAAATAATTGCAGCAATAAAAAGTTTGGAAATACCAAAGTGTCGATTTGGTTCCTAATTTTTTTTCGGGTATTTTCTATCTTCAGAAAATAATTCCAGCAATAATAAGTTTGGAAATACCAAATGCCGCGGAGAGAGAATTTTTTTCCGTCACGACCCCTATAGAATCTCTTGTTTACGGGTTCTCCGTGTAGTGGATTTGGTTCGTAATTTTTTTACGAGTAGTTTGTGTGCTAATAAAATAATTCCAGCAATAAAAAGTTTGGAAATACCAAACGCCGCTGGGAGAGAATTTTTTTTCCGTTACTACCAGTATATAATCAGCTTTTTGGGGGTCTTCCGGGGAGTCGATTTGGTTCCTAATTTTTCTCCGGGTATTATGTATCTTCAGAAAATAATTCCAGCAATAAAAAGTTATGAAATACCAAATGCCGCGGAGAGAGAATTTTTTTTTCCGTCACGACCCCTATATAATTAGTTGTTTGGGGGTATTCCGGGGAGTCGATTTGGTTCCTAATGTTTTTACGGGTATTCCGTATCCTCAGAAAATAATTCCAGCAATAAAAAGTTTGGGAATACCAAACACCGCGGAGAGAGAATTTTTTTCCGTTACTACCCCTACATAATCAGCTTTTTGGAGGTGTTCCGTGGAGTCGAATTGGTTCCTAATTTTTTTTTGGGTATTTTGTATCTTCAGAAAATAATTCCAGCAATAAAAAGTTTGGAAATACCAAACGCCGCGGAGAGAGAATTTTTTTCCGTCACGACCCCTATATAAACAGCTGTTTAGGGGTTCTCCGGGCAGTGGATTTGTTTCGTAATTTTTTTACAAGTAGTTTGTGTGCTGATAAAATAGATCCAGCAATAAAAAGTTTGGAAATACCAAACGCCGCGGAGAGAGAATTTTTTTTTCCGTCACGACCCCTATATAATCAGCTTTTTGGGGGTGTTCCGGGCAGTCGATTGGTTCCTAATTTTTTTGCTGGTATTTCGTATCCTCAGAAATAATTCCAGCAATAAAAAGTTTGGAAATACCAAACGCCGGGGAGAGGGAAATTTTTTTTCCGTTAGTACCCGTATATAAACAGCTTTTTGGGGTGTTCCGTGTAGTCGATTTGGTTCCTAATTTTTTTACGGGTATTTTTTGTCCTCAGAAAATAATTCCAGCAATAAAAAGTTTGGAAATACCAAACGCCGCGGAGAGAGAATTTTTTCGGTTACGACGCCTATGTAATCAGCTGGTTCGGGGTTCTCCGGGGAGTGGATTTGGATCGTAATTTTTTTACGAGTATTTTGTGTGCTAATAAAATAATTCCAGCAACAAAATTTTTGGAAATACCAAACGCCGCGGAGAGAGAATTTTTTTTCCGTCACGACCCCAATATAATCAGCTTTTTGGGGTGTTCCGGGGAGTCGATTTGGTTCCTAATGTTTTTACGGGTATTCCGTATCCTCAGAAAATAATTCCAGCAATAAAAAGTTTGGGAATACCAAACACCGCGGAGAGAGAATTTTTTCCGTTACTGCCCCTACATAATCAGCTTTTTGGAGGTGTTCCGTGGAGTCGAATTGGTTCCTAATTATTTTTTGGGTATTTTGTATCTTCAGAAAATAATTCCAGCAATAAAAAGTTTGGAAATACCAAACGCCGCGGAAAGAGAATTTTTTTCCGTCACGACCCCTATATAAACAGCTGTTTAGGGGTTCTCCGGGCAGTGGATTTGTTTCGTAATTTTTTTACGAGTAGTTTGTGTACTGATAAAATAGATCCAGCAATAAAAGTTTGGAAATACCAAACGCCGCGGAGAGAGAATTTTTTTTTCCGTCACGACCCCTATATAATCAGCTTTTTGGGGGTGTTCCGGGCAGTCGATTGGTTCCTAATTTTTTTGCTGGTATTTCGTATCCTCAGAAATAATTCCAGCAATAAAAAGTTTGGAAATACCGAACGTCGCGGAGAGAGAATTTTTTTTACGTTACTACCTCTATATAATCAGCTTTTTGGGGGTGTTCCGGGGAGTCGATTTGGTTCCTAATTTTTCTTCGGGTATTTTGTATCCTCAAATAATAATTGCAGCAATAAAAAGTTGGGAAATACCAAACGCCGCGGAGAGAGAATTTTTTTCCGTTACGACGCCTATATAATCAGCTGTTTCGGGGTTCTCCGGGGAGTGGATTTGGTTCGTAATTTTTTTACGAGTATTTTGTGTGCTAATAAAAAAATTCCAGCAACAAAATTTTTGGAAATACCAAACGCGCCGGCAAGGAATTTTTTTCCGTTACTACCCCTATATAATCAGCTTTTTGGAGGTGGTCCGGGGTGTCGATTTGGTTCCTATTTTTTCTTCGGGTATTTTGTATCCTCAAATAATAATTGCAGCAATAAAAAGTATGGAAATACCAAACGCCGCGGAGAGAGAATTTTTATCCGTCACGACGCCTATAGAATCTGCTGTTTACGGGTTCTCCGTGTAGTGGATTTGGTTCGTAATTGTTTTACGAGTTGTTTGTGTCCTAATAAAATAATTGCAGCAATAAAAAGTTTGGAAATACCAAACGCCGCGGAGAGAGAATTTTTTTCCGTTACTACCCCTATCTAATGAGCTTTTTGGGGGTGCTCCGGGGAGTCGATTTGGTTCCTAATTTTTCTCCGGGTATTTTGTATCTTCAGAAAATAATTCCAGCAATAAAAAGTTTGGAAATACCAAACGCCGGGGAGAGAGAATTTTTTTTCCGTTAGTACCCGTATATAAACAGTTTTTTGGGGGTGTTCCGTGTAGTCGATTTGGTTCCTAATTTTTTTACGGGTATTTTTTGTCCTCAGAAAATAATTCCAGCAATAAAAAGTTTGGAAATACCAAACGCCGCAGAGAGAGAATTTTTTTCCGTTACGACGCCTATATAATCAGCTGTTTCGGAGTTCTCCGGGGAGTGGATTTGGTTCGTAATTTTCTTACGAGTATTTTGTGTGCTAATAAAATAATTCCAGCAACAAAATTTTTGGAAATACCAAACGCCGCGGAGAGAGAATTTTTTTTCCGTCACGACCCCAATATAATCAGCTTTTTGGGGGTGTTCCGGGGAGTCGATTTGGTTCCTAATGTTTTTACGGGTATTCCGTATCCTCAGAAAATAATTCCAGCAATAAAAAGTTTGGGAATACCAAAAACCGCGGAGAGAGAATTTTTTTCCGTTACTACCCCTACATAATCAGCTTTTTGGAGGTGTTCCGTGGAGTCGAATTGGTTCCTAATTTTTTTTTGGGTATTTTGTATCTTCAGAAAATAATTCCAGCAATAAAAAGTTTGGAAATACCAAACGCCGCGGAGAGAGAATTTTTTTCCGTCACGACCCCTATATAAACAGCTGTTTAGGGGTTCTCCGGGTAGTGGATTTGTTTCGTAATTTTTTTACGAGTAGTTTGTGTGCTGATAAAATAGATCCAGCAATAAAAAGTTTGGAAATACCAAACGCCGCGGAGAGAGAATTTTTTTTTCCGTCACGACCCCTATATAATCAGCTTTATGGGGGTGTTCCGGGCAGTCGATTGGTTCCTAATGTTTTTACGGGTATTTCGTATCCTCAGAAATAATTCGAGCAATAAAAAGTTTGGGAATACCAAACGCCGCGGAGTGAGAATTTTTTTCCGTTACCACCCCTACATAATCAGCTTTTTGGGGGTGTTCCGTGGAGTTGATTTAGTTCCTAATTTTTTTTCGGGTATTTTGTATCTTCAGAAAATAATTCCAGCAATAGAAAGTTTGGAAATACCAAACGCCGCGGAGAGAGAATTTTTTTTCCGTCAGACCCCTATATAAACAGCTGTTTAGGGGTTATCCGGGGAGTGGATTTGTTTTGTAATTTTTTTACGAGTAGTTTGTGTGCTAATAAAATAGATCCAGCAATAAAAAGTTTGGAAATACCAAACGCCGCGGAGAGAGAATTTTTTTTTCCGGTACGACCCCTATATAATCAGCTTTTTGGGGGTGTTCCGGGGAGTCGATTTGGTTCCTAATTTTTCTCCGGGTATTATGTATCTTCAGAAAATAATTCCAGCAATAAAAAGTTATGAAATACCAAATGCCGCGGAGAGAGAATTTTTTTTCCGTCACGACCCCTATATAATTAGTTGTTTGGGGGTTTTCCGGGGAGTGGATTTGATTCCTAATTTTTTTGCTGGTATTTCGATCCTCAGAAGTAATTCCAGCAATTAAAAGTTTGGAAATACCAAGGTGTCGATTTGGTTCCTAATTTTTTTTCGGGTATTTTCTATCTTCAGAAAATAATTCCAGCAATAAAAAGTTTGGAAATACCAAATGCCGCGGAGAGAGAATTTTTTTCCGTCACGACCCCTATAGAATCTCCTGTTTACGGGTTCTCCGTGTAGTGGATTTGGTTCGTAATTTTTTTACGAGTAGTTTGTGTGCTAATAAAATAATTCCAGCAATAAAAACTTTGGAAATACCAAACGCCGCTGGGAGAGAATTTTTTTTCCGTTACTACCAGTATATAATCAGCTTTTTGGGGGTCTTCCGGGGAGTCGATTTGGTTCCTAATTTTTCTCCGGGTATTATGTATCTTCAGAAAATAATTCCAGCAATAAAAAGTTATGAAATACCAAATGCCGCGGAGAGAGAATTTTTTTTTCCGTCACGACCCCTATATAATTAGTTGTTTGGGGGTTTTCCGGGGAGTGGATTTGATTCGTAATTTTTTTACGAGTAGTTTGTGTGCTCATAAAATAATTCCAGCAATAAAAAGTTTGGAAATACCAAACGCCGCGGAGAGAGAATTTTTTTCCGTTACCACCCCTACATAATCAGCTTTTTGGGGGTGTTCTGTGGAGTTGATTTAGTTCCTAATTTTTTTTCGGGTATTTTGTATCTTCAGAAAATAATTCCAGCAATAGAAAGTTTGGAAATACCAAACGCCGCGGAGAGAGAATTTTTTTTCCGTCAGACCCCTATATAATCAGCTTATTGGGGGTGCTCTGGGGAGTCGATTTGGTTCCTAATTTTTCTTCAGGTATTTTGTATCCTCAAATAATAATTGCAGCAATAAAAAGTTTGGAAATACCAAACGCCGCGGAGAGAGAATTTTTATCCGTCACGACGCCTATAGAATCTGCTGTTTACGGGTTCTCCGTGTAGTGGATTTGGTTCGTAATTGTTTTACGAGTTGTTTGTGTCCTAATAAAATAATTGCAGCAATAAAAAGTTTGGAAATACCAAAGTGTCGATTTGGTTCCTAATTTTTTTTCGGGTATTTTCTATCTTCAGAAAATAATTCCAGCAATAATAAGTTTGGAAATACCAAATGCCGCGGAGAGAGAATTTTTTTCCGTCACGACCCCTATAGAATCTCTTGTTTACGGGTTCTCCGTGTAGTGGATTTGGTTCGTAATTTTTTTACGAGTAGTTTGTGTGCTAATAAAATAATTCCAGCAATAAAAAGTTTGGAAATACCAAACGCCGCTGGGAGAGAATTTTTTTTCCGTTACTACCAGTATATAATCAGCTTTTTGGGGGTCTTCCGGGGAGTCGATTTGGTTCCTAATTTTTCTCCGGGTATTATGTATCTTCAGAAAATAATTCCAGCAATAAAAAGTTATGAAATACCAAATGCCGCGGAGAGAGAATTTTTTTTTCCGTCACGACCCCTATATAATTAGTTGTTTGGGGGTTTTCCGGGGAGTGGATTTGATTCGTAATTTTTTTACGAGTAGTTTGTGTGCTCATAAAATAATTCCAGCAATACAAAGTTTGGAAATACCAAACGCCGCGGAGAGAGAATTTTTTTGCGTTACTACCCCTATATAATCAGCTTTTTGGGGGTGTTCCGGGTAGTCGATTTGGTTCCTAATTTTTTTTCGGGTATTTTGTATCTTCAGAAAATAATTCCAGCAATAAAAAATTTGGAAATACCAAATGCCGCGGAGAGAGAATTTTTTTTCCCGTCACGACCCCTATATAATTAGTTGTTTGGTGGTTTTCCGGGGAGTGGATTTGATTCGTAATTTTTTTACGAGTAGTTTGTGTGCTCATAAAATAATTCCAGCAATAAAAAGTTTGGAAATACCAAACGCCACGGAGAGAGAATTTTTTTTCCTTTGCTACCCCTATATAATCAGCTTTTTGGGTGTGTTCCGTTGTGTCGATTTGGTTCCTAATTTTTTTGCGGGTAATTTGTATCCTCAGAAAATAATTCCAGCAATAAAAAGTTTGGATATACCAAACGCCGCGGAGAGAGAATTTTTTTTCCGTTACTACCCCTATATAATCAGCTTTTTGGGGGTGTTCGGGGAAGTCGATTTGGTTCCTAATTTTTTTTCGGTTATTTTGTATCCTCAGAAAATAATTCCAGCAATAAAAAGTTTGGAAATACCAAACGCCGCGGTGGGAGAATTTTTTTTTTCCGTCACGACCCCTATATAATCAGTTGTTTGGGGGTTTTCCGGGGAGTGGATTTGATTCGTAATTTTTTTACGAGTAGTTTGTGTGCTCATAAAATAATTCGAGCAATAAAAGGTTTGGAAATACCAAACGCCGCGGAGAGAGAATTTTTTTTCCGTTACTACCCCTATATAATCAGCTTTTTGGGGGTGTTCCGGGGAGTCGATTTGATTCCTAATTTTTTTTCGGTTATTTTGTATCCTCTGAAAAAAATTCCAGAAATAAAAAGTTTGGAAATACCAAACGCCGCGGAGAGAGAATTTTTTTCCGTTACTACCCCTATATAATCAGCTTTTTGGGGGTGTTCCGGGGAGTCGATTTGATTCCTAATTTTTTTTCGGTTATTTTGTATCCTCTGAAAAAAATTCCAGAAATAAAAAGTTTGGAAATACCAAACGCCGCGGAGAGAGAATTTTTTTTCCGTCACGACCCCTATATAATCAGCTGTTTGGGGGTTTTTCGGGGAGTGGATTTGATTCGTAATTTTTTTACGAGTAGTTTGTGTGCTCATAAAATAATTCGAGCAATAAAAGGTTTGGAAATACCAAACGCCGCGCAGAGAGAATTTTTTTTTCCGTTACTACCCCTATATAATCAGCTTTTTGGGGTTGTTCCGGGGAGTCGATTTGGTTCCTAATGTTTTAGCCGGTATTTTGTATCCTCAGAAAATAATTCCAGCAATAAAGAGTTTGGAAATACCAAACGCCGCGGAGAGAGAATTTTTTTTCCGTTACTACCTCTATATAATAAGCTTCTTGGTTGTGTTCCGGGGAGTCGATTTAGTTCCTAATTTTTTTTCGGGTATTTTGTATCCTCAGAAAATAATTCCAGCAATAAAAAGTTTGGAAATACCAAACGACGCGGAGAGAGAATTTTTTTCTCTTAGGTCATCTTACGAATTCCGTGTTAGGGGTGGGGGGTACTTTGGAATGGATTTATTTTAATCAATTTTGATGTATTCTTCCATTATTTGTAGTACATTATGTCATCCATGTGGATAAAAGTGGTTTTTCGAAAATCAAATTTTCGTTGGATCGCAACGTTCCAAACTTCAAACCCATAAGGATTCAGTCATTGCCCATCCATATAAATTGTTGACATCATAATACATGAGATATTTTTCTTCCTCGTCAACATTATAACCTTCGCTCATGTATGGATTATTCGCTTTGGCGTAGCGATTACAGCATTGACTAATTCCTCCCCGTATACAATGTTCGATGAACATCAGCATGTCAATATCTGTGAGAAGCTTTAGTTGTACCTATTAAAATATACAAATATATAAGTAAATAAAAGATATGAGTATACATATATATGCAATCCATACCTCAGTGTACTTTAGCATTGCGTCCCAGGTTAATCCAGGTGTCGTATAATAATGAGCGGGATCCAAACCATAAGCCTGAAGACAGTTCTTTCTGAAATTTTCGAAAACTTCAGCCAATAGTATTACATCGGTCTTCATATATAAGTCAGAATATTTTACAAGATCCTCAATGTTGAACATCTGCCATACTTTTTCGGCATGTTTATAATCATCGTCGCTGACATGACTTTGATACAAGCTATTGAAAAAATCGTCTTTTGAAGGAAGATTGGTTTCGTTGAGTTTTTCGAATGCTGAAACATAAGTATATGGGAAAACTCCTTTCCTTTTCAGTAGCATAATCTGTTTAATAGAGAATCCGTCATCTTGTTGAAATGATTTTTCAAGAATAGGAAGATTCTCTAAGTATGACGCTAACTTGTCCAAGGACGAAGCCATAAACCTGAATGAATCGATGAACCGCAGGTTTATGTCAGTACCTTCCACAAACTTAGTAAAAGATATATATCTTTCTTTAGTTTGCGGTAACAAATAAACTCGACCAGCAAAACAGGTTGCGACCTCTTTAATAAAGAGATGTGAGTCATAACCACTTAAATTGTGGAATACTATGGGAGTTCTTGAATCTTGATAGCTAATATTGTATGAGCTATGTGCAGGACCTCGATATCTGTAAATCATATAATTTATCAATATTTATTTATAACATTTTTGTAAAAAAAAAAATAAATACTCACTTTCCTGTGAAGTGGCAGTGATCACGACCTTTCTGGTCCGTTTCAGAAAATGATTTCTGACAAATATGACATAGTTGAGCAGTACTAAACTGGATTTTCTCCTCAATCGTCATATCTTTCATAGGCTTTGGATACTTGTACATTTCTTCTAATTTTAGAGCCAGAGAGTGAAGGCTCATCACGAACCACTTAGCCGGAGATTCGTCTTCTTCTTTTTCTCGCCTATAGCATTTATATTCCGACAAGCTGTCATCATAGCTACATTTTACAAAGAAGGCTACGCTAAACAGCTCATGGTGCTGATAAGCACGTTCGTGATCATGGGCTTCCTTCAGTAAACACTCAAAATCTGCGTAAATAATCATTGGTTCTTGATTCTTATTGGAAAAGTTCTTAAACTGTAATATATTATCCTTTTGTGAAGGAAGTAAAATTTTACATTCATTTATTTCTGAACAGTCAATTGCATGCTTCGTCAGCTTTTTATTTAACCAGAAAAAATGCAAGCATCGGTCACAGATATAGGCTTTACTTTTATGAGAAGATATCTGACTTCGTACGAGTCTTGATAAATCTTTTATCCATACATAATGATTTTTAAATACTACGAGGGTCATTTGACAAGTACCTAGCCTCACCGCCAGATGGTGCCACTATCGCACCAGAAATACACTACAGTGCAGTATCTTCCTGTAAACGGTTACAGACGAAATTTCAGCCGGATCGGAGTTGTAGTTTATTTATGAGAGCGTGTGAAAGTAAATGTGTCCGTTGATTTTTGAAAAAATGGAGAAAGAACAATATCGGTCGGTGATTCGATTCTTGTTTTTGGAAGGGAAATCGCGCAGTGAAATTAAAGAACGCTTGGATGCAGTGTATGGGGATGCTTCTCCTTCGATGGCGACCGTTAAATTTTGGTATAACGAGTTTCAACGTGGTCGTACGTTGGTTTTTGATGATCCACGCCCAGGTGCTCCGAAAACAGCCACTACGGAGGAGAACGTGACAAAAATACACGATATCGTTTTGTCAGACCGCCGATTAAAGGTGCACGAGATAGCTGCGATAGTAGGCATCTCAGAAGAACGCGTGTGGCATATCCTACATGAGATTTTAGGCATGAGGAAGCTGTCAGCAAGGTGGGTGCCGCGTTTGCTGACTGCAGACAACAAGCGCATCCGTGTGACCAGTTCAGAGCAGTGTTTGGAGCTGTTTAATCGCAATCCAAAAGAGTTTTTGCGTCGTTACGTGACCGTCGACGAAACATGGATTCACTACTACACTCCAGAGACCAAGGAGCAGTCAAAACAGTGGACCTTACCCGGTGAACCTGCTCCGAAGAAGGCGAAGACGGTCCCGTCGGCCGGAAAGGTGATGGCCACTGTTTTCTGGGATTCTCAAGGTGTGATTTTTATTGACTATCTGGAGAAGGGCAAAACGGTCACAGGACAGTACTACGCCGAACTATTGAGCCGATTTGACGCCGTGTTAGAAGAAAAACGGCCCCATTTGTCTAAAAAGAAAGTGCTTTTCCACCACGATAATGCACCGGCTCACACTTCTGCACTCGCCACGGCTAAATTGGTCGAATTACGCTACGAACTGCTGCCCCATCCACCGTATTCTCCAGATTTGGCTCCGTGCGACTTTTTTTTGTTTCCGAACCTAAAAAATTCGCTCGCCGGGAAGAGATTCCACTCCAATAACGAAATAATCGCCGCCACGGAGGCCTATTTTGCAAACCAAGAGAAAACATTTTTTTCAACGGGGTTAAAAAAATTGGAACGCCGCTGGACCAAGTGTATTCAACTAAAAGGAGACTACATTGAAAAATAAATTTTATTTTTTGTAAAATTTTGGTGTTTTCATTTGTAGGCTAGGTACTTATCAAATGACCCTCGTATGTCAGTGTCGTCAAGCGGCTCGTCATCTTCCTCCTCGTCTACATAATGACTTTCCACAAGAAGTAAATTAACATGTTTTTCTTTCTTATAAGATGTCAAGTGTCGTGGTAAGACGTCAAAAATGTTTCCCTTTTTCTTCAAGTAATAGACATTTACCGAAACATCATTCTGTTTTTCAAATTTGTTAATTTGTTTAGGATCTACTGGAAATTCAATCCCATCGAAGTTGAGCTCATCTTTGTATTAACCGTAACATGACACACGATTTGTATGTTTACTAATGGGATGTAATGCTGATAGAATAGCCCATTTAAAACATTCGTTATCATCGTTTTTAACGTTAATGCAAGCCTCTTTTTTCTTGATAAATGAAGGTAAATCTATATAAGTGCTTCCCCTCATTGGATTAAACTTACAAATATTTATCGTTAAGTTTAAAATAGATTTAAGTGACCAGCCTGATTCTCGTTCTTGGAATTCTTGCATGTGTGCGTCGATAGGGTGCTGCACATTCACGACGAACTACTCATTTAGGTCAGTTGTTAAATATATCGGCGTTGTCTTTGTATTAAAGTACATGATGTCCGTAGTTTTTTCGTTATTTTTAATCAATCCATATTCAGCTGCCAAAACTGTGTTAACTTTTAGAGCAGAATGTTTCTCAAGAGCTTCATTTACTTTAAGAATAACCAGTTGTTTTGCTTCTAGCATGAAAGTTAATAAGTCAAGATGTCTTAAGTTGGTTATCACACCTATTCTTATTCTATTTTCAAAAGCGGAATGAATATCATCCCACACAACATTATTTTCTTGTAACTCGCGGTCTACTCGACGATCACATAACAAGTGCCGAACAGTGTTAATGAGAACAATAGCGGCTTGAAGTTTTTGTTTGTCAGATATTTTTAAATTATTTGTAGTACTTAATGAATATTGAGTTGATTGTATAGCATTATAACAGTACTCCAACCAAGTATCAATGCCGTTTTCATCGACGTCACCAGTCAAAGATGCTTGATATAACTTCCATAGCTTATTAGCAGCCTCTCTTAAGTGCTCAGCCATTTTCAACTGCTTCGGATCACTCTAAGACACGAAATGAGTTTTGCAAGTCTCAGTACCTCCTTTCTCTTTAGAAGATATCGATGTTGGCGAGAGGTGGCGTCACATGATATGTTTTTGAACTAGAATATTCGACTGCTGTGAGCAGTAAACTAATTCTTTTTTCTTTCAAGTACAACTTCTTTATTTGTGAGTAGTAACGTGACGGCTGGTAATATGGTGAAAAAAACCACTCATGTAAACTTTACGATGTTGCTTCGACTGCTCGGAGCACCAAACTGACTTTTCCTCTCAAATGCATCTCCTTTTATATTAAAATTATGGGCGGGGGGGGGGGATCAATCGTGATTGGTTGTGAGCAGCATGGCGGGGATAACTTAACTGAATATAAAAAGGTGAATGAAGCTCTAAGCCTCATTCGCTTCTCCGCTCTCGTTCGAGAACCATCACAGCAGTTGCAGCAGTTGCAGCGGTCGCAGCGGTCGCAGCAGTCGCAGCAGTCGCAGCGATCGCAGTAGTTGCAGCGGTCGCAGCAGCAATCTTTGAACCTCAAAGGCTTAACAAATCATCGTTGAAAGACGCAGCGCAGATTGGTTTTACGCAAAATATGTTTGATTGAGTACAAATATGGAATCGCATAACGCGTGAAAACCTTAACATAGATAGTATAGAAAGCGCTCATATTCAACCAACGGGAAAGATTTGCTGAGAAAGTAAACATATACAAACAGTTAAATGTATGTAACATTGCTCAGAAATTCTTTTATTCATGCTTACATATAGACATATGAGAATAAAATATTTTGAGGCAATTAAACAATAAATTAAAAATAACAAACAGATATTACACGCAAATAGCTTCTCTCATCAAATAATTTATCTGCCTATGAATTTAACACAAGTTATACAATTTATTAGTATATTGAGAAAATAGTAATGGTTACTGAGCTGACTGAATATTATTAATTACTATAAACTTCAATGATTAACAAATCAAGATAGAAAACTTTATATGTTAGTAAGCAAAATATTGTTTAGACGTGTGCGGAAGCATAATACATATGCACTCCAAAGCATAATACATTTGTATGTATTCAAGCGTATTACATATATATGCATATTTTAACTACTCCCAGAGAGAGAGAGAGAGAGAGAGAGAGATTTTTCTTTTTTTACTGACAGCGATGACGTGATGCGAGTGATAGCGGGGAGGCACTCTCGTGAAATGATGAACGCTATCGCACGCTCGTTATATTTATAACTTCAGTCGCTCTACCCCCTCCGCGTATTTTCCTCCAATCAGCACGCGAGTCGATTGTATAAAACACGGCACGTTTGCGAATTTGGCACAGTCTGCAAAGACAATTACTCCAGTATGGAAAAGACTTTCATAAGCAACGAGGAGCTGATCCAACGTCATTTGGCGGCGTTGGAGGATTGGGATGTTGCGGAGGAGATTGACCTTAGTGGTTGGTCTCCTTCCTATTCCTCAGGACCAACACCACCAACACTGGAGCTTGTACCGGCTCCACCATCGGCATGGTTGGGTGCCGGGACGTTGTCACCGGAGCCATCGCAAACAACATCGAGCTCCCTACTCAAATTTGATGCGTGGCTGATGGGTTTGGAATCGCCTAACAGCGTGACATCAACGTTCGCCCGCTCATCACCGCAGCCGTCGCCAACACCATCACCTCTTTCTTTGCCCAAGGCATCGCCACCTCCACCACCAGCCTCACCTGACTTTATACTGATCTACGACCCTATAGAGCAGTTTTATTATAAAGTACCGGCGATAGATCTTCGTTTGGCTGATGGCGTAGTACCAGTGGACATCAATGTTGGCGAAATCGAGGTGATGGACGCTGAGGCTATTGTGCTAGAGTCATCGCCTGACATATAAATGGAGACGTCTATTTAAAAAAGAACAATCGGCCCTTTTCAGGGCCACAAATATTTCAAACGTTCGAATAATTATTTTTTTTGATTGATATTAGTTTCATCAACATAAACCTAATACATGAACTTGATATAGTTAAATGAAAGGAATATAAATTTTAAAAAATTGTTTCTTTAATAGCGTTTGAAATAATTTTATTTAATACTACCTGAAACAGATTTCTTTCGATTACTTTGATGATTGGGCATTTTAGTTAACTAGTAAGAACATACATTTTTTTTTTAGAATATGATTAAAGGATGCACTCGTTTATAGTTAATAAAATACAAGTACTATATACTATATTTAATGTGACAAAACGCGAAATTAGTAAAAAAAAAAAGATTTCATCTATTATAAACTCGCTATTTTTTCGTATTAATTTAAACTAATATCCCTTTGATTCTAAAGTAAACTCCCAGAAATATCGTTCAGTATTTTGCAATGTATAAAATAATTTTTGAACAGTTGCGATTGCTGGTCAACAAAGCGAGTTCGTTTTGTCAAGTAGATGTAAGAACTCGACTTCGCATCTGAAAACAATCAAGCGCCGTCAACAATGAGAGAGACGTGCGCACCAGTAGTATGAGCCTCATGTAAACACGCGCGGTGAGAGAGGTATGCGCCAGCGAGGAGAGAGGGATACGCGCACCAGCACACACTGGGGCCGAAAGGTTCAAAACCACCTAGAGGTCATAATTCTCAACCGAATTTGAAAATTCAAAAACAGGAACTTTTGTGACAAAATACCAAAGACCACTACGAAGCCTAATTTTGAAAATATGAACCTATAAACCTAATTTATAACCTTATAACCCCAAAATTTACACTTGTGATTCCCAAAAATGGTATAAAACTTCAATTTATAAGTCCTTGACACATGCTCTCTTAACCTTGATTCATAAAATTGGTCTACAGATTAAGTCTTGGGCCATTCTGTCAGAAATAGCGTATATTTTTAGGATATACATTGTATGTGGTTTAAATAACATTTTTCTCTTTTTTATAGCTGATTTTGGCCTCAGAAGCCACTAGGTGTAAGACCCCCTTAAGACTTATGAGGTTAGGACTTATAGGTTTAGAGTTTATGAGTGCATGGCATACTGGATCAAAGGTCAAGAGTTCACGAGTAAAGGGCTTACAAATTAAAGGTTTATCGTATTTTTGGGATTTGCAGGTCAAAAATTGAATTGATTGGTTGATGTGATAGGATTATATGACTCCTTAGATTTATAGGTTAATTTTTTGGAAAATCAGGCTTCGTAGGGCTCTTCGATATTTGATAACGAATGTTCCTAAGAAAAATTTTGAGATTCCGTTGAGAATTGCGACCTCTAGGTGGTTTTGAACCAAAAAATCCGTATGGCCCCAGTGTGCAGCGGCGAGAGAAGGGCACGAGTTATGTGGCAGGCCCTAGTGGATCACCAAGGAAAGGTAACACACACACAGGTAACACTCGCCAAAGTAAGTAATCGAACAAAGGGTGTTGATTAGAATAATGATTTATTAAAACGTCGTTACAGGTTGGATGCCCGACAGAGACTGGCGATCGTCGATGCGAAGTGCAGTAAGAGAGTATAAAGAGAGTATATGTATAAAGTATATATGAAAAGTATATATTGCATCTTCATTGTCTTCTGGTTTCTCTTTGTCCATGCAGATTCCATTCGGAGCGATAAGGAGGCTGGCTGGCCGAGCGTCTAAGTACCTATGTGGTGACTCATATAACTCCTCCATGGCCAAGTTCAATGACGTCCTCGTCTTTGATATCCTTATCTTTGGACTTTTTGGTAAGTTGCGGCCGTTGTTTCTTGACTTTTATTTTGTATATTAAGCAAATCGATGTAATCGTTATGAACAGCAATACTAATATAATTGAACTTGTAGACAGGACGAATTCGGTTCTAATTTGATTAGAAACTGGCATATTTAGTGTAGGTGATGTCAAAGTTTTTAGAGGTTCGAAATTCAACTGGTGGTCTTTGATAACTAAAGGTGAAATTAGGCTGGATTGTTCCATTTCACCAAGATTTTCGTCAAGTCGATATCCCTGTACTTGTACATCATTTCCTTGTATTTCATATGTTCCTCGGATCATCAATTGGTCATTATCATGTTTAACCTTGATCGGATAATTACTCGATACTGCCGTTAAATTCTCAGATAATTTGTATGTCAGTATTAAAGGTGGACTAATTGAAATGATAATCGGTTTGACTCTTTCCGTTATAATTTGTTGACATAAAAATTCTTTTCATACATCTGTCGGCACTTATTAGCAAATAGTTTTATAGATGTCCCGGTCAAACTCCATGGCGTGGTGATAACTTCTGTCTGATTGTTGTAATTGATTATAGCAAGTCTTTGATGGAGTGAAAATTCGATAGGATTAAGGATAGGGATTTTGATAGTGTATACAATAAGATTTTGTGTGAATGCAATTGATCCCTGAGCAAAGCGAAAATCTAGCAAATTATGGTAGTGTAATATTAACTCTTTCTGAGAGTAGATTGCCAATAAATGTACACGTATATCTGATATTTGGTCATATGTTAACAATTCTAAGTCGAATATTTGTTCATTAAAAATAAATGATCTTTTAATTTTATTAAGTAATCGTAATGCGTCTTATTTTGGTTGATTTCGCTACTCTCCGCGAGCAGAGCTATGAACATCAAGATTAGTGCCGTCTTCATTGTCCTGTAAAGAAGAAGTTTTTCTTATTCTTTTGGCACTTCTTAAATTGTATCGGCGTTCTTGACCATGTATATAGCAACCTAACGAGGGGCCTTGTTGTGTCTCTACAAGTAATTTTTGATATCGTGGTGCGGTTTTGTCGCGTTGTTGTTGATGTGTTTTCATGTAAATTTCTTTATTTTCTAACGATTTGTCAGGACTATTAGGTAACTTTTGTTGCTCTTTTTGGTTTCTATATAGCGTGTCATAAAAAGGTAAAATTTCATTTTTTCTGATTTCATTATATCTTTCTATGCTATCGGCATCGGGCTCGATAATGTGTTTCTGTAGTTCGTCATAAGGTCCATATAACAGTGTAAAAGGCGTATAGTTAGTTGTAGAGTGTATACTCTGATTGTATATTAAGAGAGCGGTGATCATAAGATTTTTCACTGTTTCTTTTGGATTCTGATTGGATAAAATACTTAATTTTTCCTTTAGGGTTGAATGCAGTCTTTCTATGGATCCATTCGATGTATGTCTGTTTATCGTTGTTTGATGATATTGAATTTTATGTATGCGGCAAAACTTCTTAAATACTGTTGAGTTGAATTCACTTCCGTTGTCTGTCGTAATTTTATCCGGAAAGTTATGGTGTGAGGCAAAGTGTCTCAATTTGTTTATCATGGTCCTGGCATTTCCATCTGGTAGATAATAGGCTCGAGCATATTTGGAAAAAATATCTATAATTGTTAAAAATTTATCCTTGTTGAAATGAAATACGTCCATGTGTATATGTTCGAGTGGTCTTCTAGCTATAATAGGGCCGTATGTTTCTGTTTCATATGGGTTTCTCTCATACTTATGCTCTAAGCATATCTCACATTTATTTATAAAATTTTGATTAAATCGATCCATATTAAGTGTATAGAGTTTCCTCTTAAAGTGTAATAAGGTCTCTCGAATACCGTTATGATTTTGATTATGATATGTCTCGAGTTCTTTTATGAAATTATTTTTATCAATCGTAGGGGTATACGTGGTTGTTTTGATTAGTTTTAATTTTTCATTGAAATGATCCTTCAATATTCTATACGTAATTCTTTCCAATTCTTCGGTCGTAAAGTAGATACCATATTGCTTATCGGGTTTAATATTTTCCTTGAAAAATTTAAGTAAATGTGTTTCTGCGTTTGATTTATTAATTTTCACCGTATATTGTACTTTAAGTTTATCTTTGTTTACTTTTAAGTTGTAATCATTTCCTCCTTTTATGATAATGCTGTAATTAAAAGCGTGAACATTTTTGTCTGTTATAGGTAGTGAAAAGGTCGGATTTTCTTCAGCTGTGTGGACTGTTCCCATGTTGTCGTCAAATATTTCGTCCATTTCTTCAGGTGTCACAGGTGCATCGTCAGGTGTTTGAGGCACCATTGAGAGTGAGTCTTCTTCTATTGTTTTATTAGCATTAATTTCAATTCGACTCAGTGCGTCGGCGACATAATTTTCAGAACCCTTTTTGTATTTTATTATGTAATCATATTCTTCTAATCTTAGTCTCCATCTAATCAGTCTAGCGTTAGGCGTTTTTAAAGAATAGAGCCAGGTTAATGGCTTATGATCTGTTTCAATCGTAAATTTCTTACCATAGATATATGGTCTAAATTGTCTACATGCTTCCACTATTGCCAGTAATTCTTTCTCTATCGCCGGATAGCTTTGTTCTGCTGAGTTTAATGTTCGTGTATAACACGAGATAAGATGTTGTTCTTGGGATAAAACTGCACCTATTGCTAAGTTTGAGGCGTCGGTTGTGATAGTAAATGGTTTGGTGAAGTCTGGGTAGACGAGCACTGGTGCGTTAGTGATCAATTCTTTGAGTTTCTCGAACGCTTCTTTATAGTCTTTATCTTCTGGATCTATTTTTTCTTTCTTCTTGAGTGCTTTTGTCATTGGTTTCGCTATTTTTGCGTAATTTTTTATGAACTTTCTGTAAAAGCCGGTTAGTCCTAAAAATTTCTAACTTCTTTTTGAGTTTTAGGTATCGGATATTTTAGAATTGCTTTGATCTTATCAGGATTTGGTTTGATTCCGTCTGATGTTATTATATGGCCTAAAAATGGAACTTCTTTCCTTAGAAATTCACTCTTATCTAATTGAATTTTTAAACCATATTTCTCTAGTTCTTCGAATATTAGCTTCAGATGTTGTAAATGTTCTTGGAGTGATTTCGAAAATATTACTATATCATCCATGTAAACGAAGCAGAATTTATGTAGATATTTCATTAAAATTCTATCCATCAGACGTTGAAAAGTAGCCGGAGCGTTTTTTAAACCAGAAGGCATTCTGACATATTCATAGTGTCCGTTTTCTACGGTAAACGCTGCCTTTCAATTGAATCTTTGTTGACGGGTATTTGGTGGAAACCTTGTGCTAAATCTAATGTACTAAAGTAAGAACATTTGCCCAGATTTTCTAGAATGTCGTCCATTCTAGGTAATGGATATTTGTCTTCGATGGTGTTGTCGTTTAATTTACGATAATCTATTACCATTCTCCATTTTTTTCTTCCACTTGCATCTTCTTTCTTCGGAACTATCCATACGGGGGATGAGTAGGGCGAGTTGCTTGGTTGAATAATTTCTTCGTCTAACAGTTTTTTGATTTGAGTTTGAATTTCTTCTTTTAGATGGTATGGGTATCTAAAACTCTTTACATAGATAGGGTGATCGCCCTTTGTTCTTATATTGTGTGAAACCGCAGAAGTCGCTGATAATTTTTTATTTTCATTGCAGAAACAGTCTCTGTACTTCTGGCATAGTGATGTAATTTTATATCTTTCTTCTTCGTTCATGTGATCAGTTCTTATCGGTAATTCTACTCCTTGATAATGATTCACTTTAACATTCTGATGATCGTCCGGTATATTTTTAAAGTAATTTATTTCAAACTTAGATGTGCTAAAAATTTGAGTTTTGTAATTAATATTCGCTTCCAAATTCTGCAAATCCTTATGTCCGATTAAACAATCGTACGTATAGTGCCATGTTGCTATTAAGAAAGTTATACGAGGGTCATTTGACAAGTACCTAGCCTCACCGCCAGATGGTGCCACTATCGCACCAGAAATACACTACAGTGCAGTATCTTCCTGTAAACGGTTACAGACGAAATTTCAGCCGGATCGGAGTTGTAGTTTATTTATGAGAGCGTGTGAAAGCAAATGTGTCCGTTGATTTTTGAAAAAATGGAGAAAGAACAATATCGGTCGGTGATTCGATTCTTGTTTTTGGAAGGGAAATCGCGCAGTGAAATTAAAGAACGCTTGGATGCAGTGTATGGGGATGCTTCTCCTTCGATGGCGACCGTTAAATTTTGGTATAACGAGTTTCAACGTGGTCGTACGTTGGTTTTTGATGATCCACGCCCAGGTGCTCCGAAAACAGCCACTACGGAGGAGAACGTGACAAAAATACACGATATCGTTTTGTCAGACCGCCGATTAAAGGTGCACGAGATAGCTGCGATAGTAGGCATCTCAGAAGAACGCGTGTGGCATATCCTACATGAGATTTTAGGCATGAGGAAGCTGTCAGCAGGTGGGTGCCGCGTTTGCTGACTGCAGACAACAAGCGCATCCGTGTGACCAGTTCAGAGCAGTGTTTGGAGCTGTTTAATCGCAATCCAAAAGAGTTTTTGCGTCGTTACGTGACCGTCGACGAAACATGGATTCACTACTACACTCCAGAGACCAAGGAGCAGTCAAAACAGTGGACCTTACCCGGTGAACCTGCTCCGAAGAAGGCGAAGACGGTCCCGTCGGCCGGAAAGGTGATGGCCACTGTTTTCTGGGATTCTCAAGGTGTGATTTTTATTGACTATCTGGAGAAGGGCAAAACGGTCACAGGACAGTACTACGCCGAACTATTGAGCCGATTTGACGCCGTGTTAGAAGAAAAACGGCCCCATTTGTCTAAAAAGAAAGTGCTTTTCCACCACGATAATGCACCGGCTCACACTTCTGCACTCGCCACGGCTAAATTGGTCGAATTACGCTACGAACTGCTGCCCCATCCACCGTATTCTCCAGATTTGGCTCCGTTCGACTTTTTTTTGTTTCCGAACCTAAAAGATTCGCTCGCCGGGAAGAGATTCCACTCCAATAACGAAATAATCGCCGCCACGGAGGCCTATTTTGCAAACCAAGAGAAAACATTTTTTTCAACGGGGTTAAAAAAATTGGAACGCCGCTGGACCAAGTGTATTCAACTAAAAGGAGACTACATTGAAAAATAAATTTTATTTTTTGTAAAATTTTGGTGTTTTCATTTGTAGGCTAGGTACTTATCAAATGACCCTCGTAGGTGTGTCGTCACCGTATTCACGTAATATAGGAAAGGTAAGCGCATGTGTACCTTTCGTCGTTTTGTGCACCGATTTAATTTCGAATTCGTAAGGAAATATGAATTTTGAAAATATTTTATATGCAATTTCTGGATTGATAATGGATGATGAGGCTCCAGAATCGATGAGAATTTTAAGAGGTGGATTTGTCGTTATTAAGTGTGGTAATTCGGGTGAATTGCTAATCGAATTTAAATTTATCACGTTATTTCTGTTGTATTGGGGAGCTTGTTGAAAATTTTGGCAATTATCACTCTCGTCGTTTTCTTGATTAAATTCTTCATGGTCTTACATAGGTGAGTCATTTTGATAATCGACTATTTCTTCTTCTCCTTGTTCTTGTTGATGATGCAACTCTTCAGCGATAAAGTTTGCTGGTCCTGTGCTTCTAAAGAAGTTCGTTCTTGGCTTAAAGTTATTTTGTGCTGGTGAATTATTCGATCTATTTGTTGGATTAACGCCTTGTTTGTTAGTATTTCTTGTACTGACTGACATTGGTGTTGGTTGGTAATTTTGTTGTCTCGGCAGATTATTATTATTTTGACCAAAATTGTTATTACGATAATTTGTGGGGATAAATCCAGGTTGTGTTTGTGCAAATGCGGGTGTCGGTTGCAAATAAAATGGATTTACATTTCTTGAAATACTTGGTAAATTATTTGAAGGGTGAATAATTTTTGGATTACTATTAGTCGCAAATGGGTTTGTACTTTTAGCATTGATTGTACCGAATACGTTGGGCTTAGGTTTGTTATCACGTTGTCGTGCAAAATTGAGGAAAGCACTTTGTTGTTCATGGTTGTCGTATTTACGGCATTTTATTATACATGCCTCAACGTCGTCTAAATCAAAATGTAGCAAGTAAGAATGGTACGGCTCTTTAATACCATTTATAAAAGTACTTTTGGCTTGTATTTTTAATACTTATAACATTAGCATCTCGATTATTTAACTGTATGTGTTCCTTCAATTTATTTAGCCTGCTTTTGATTTCGTCCGCGTATTTTTCGTAAGACTGATTTATCAATTGATAACATACACTTAGTCTGTTAAATAGTAACTCCTCCGAACTTGGGTCACTAAATCTATTAACTAAGAGCGTTTTACATGCGGCATATGTAGCCGGGTTATTTTCCACTATTAGGTCTAGTGCTTCACCGCGAATCTTTGATTTGATTAATGCGAATAATGCCTCGTTTATTGCATTATCTGCAGTCGCCACATTTTCGACGAATTTGTCGCTCGTTTGTATAAAGTGCGAAAGGAGTCTTGTACCTTCTTCATATATGGGGATCGCGTCGCGCCATATCGTAAGTCGCAATTTAAATTGTTCTACCGTAAGATTTTGTTGATTATCTCCGTTATTTGCCATTTTGCTTTATCTTTGATTACGCTTCACGTAAAATCAATTGCACTTAAAAGGATAGGGTTGGATAGGATATAGGAAATTTCAAAGACTTACTAGTTTGTCTTTAATGATTTCGGGTGAATCTCTGCTTGCAGGTGGACTCCAATCTTGACATCGTAGGTTCCGTGATGATGGACGTTGAAACGCCAACTGCTTCCTCGCTGAAGATTTCCATCACCAGGTTGAGAGAGAATCTGAGTTTTTGCAGCTTCACGATCATGTCTCCGCAGCGCCAGTTATGTGGCAGGCCCCAGTGGATCACCAAGGAAAGGTAACACACACACAGGTAACACTTGCCAAAGTAAGTAATCGAACAAAGGGTGTTGATTAGAATAATGATTTATTAAAACGTCGTTACAGGTTGGATGCCCGACAGAGACTGGCGATCGTCGATGCGAAGTGCAGTAAGAGAGTATAAAGAGAGTATATGTATAAAGTATATATGAAAAGTATATATTGCATCTTCATTGTCTTCTGGCTTCTCTTTGTCCATGCAGATTCCATTCGGAGCGATAAGGAGGCTGGCTGGCCGATGCGTCTAAGTACCTATGTGGTGACTCATATAACTCACGCGTGCCAGCAGTGAGAGGCGCATGTGTACGAGTGACTAGAGAGGGGCGCAGGCATCCGCGGCAGGAGGGGAGGGGGTATTCGTCAGCAACGGGAGGGGCGCGCGCGAAAAACGCGACGTATGAAAGAAATAGAGAGAGAGAGAGAATTTGATTGTTTATGTTAGCCCTGAAAAGGGCTGATTTGACGGTAGCTACTACCTTTCGCGGGACCTCTCCGCTCGCCACTCGCGAAGCCGTCCCTTCACCTTCATCTCCACCACCTACCTCAGCGCCATCCGAGCCATACGTACCCGCTCCTCTGGCCTTATAGGGGCGAGGAAGGCCCGAAGCTCAGCGCTGAGTCAGTAGAGGTGGTGGAGAAGGTTGAGGTTGAGGTGAAGCAGGAAGAGGAGGTAAGGGCGGAAGAGGTGAAAGAAGAGGAGGTACTGAAGGAAATGTAGGTGGAGGGGTGGAGAAGCGTAAGGGTTGCGGTGGAGGTGATGCTGCAATAGGCGGTTGAGGAGGAGGAGGAGGTCGGCCCGCTTCTGACATCATGTGCCTCATGTCGCGTTAATTAATCCCTAGGATTCGCGGCCAATCCTTTCGCCGACGGTTGCGACGAAGGCGACTCGACTCTGACATGCGGTGGCGTTTTCTCGGGTCCATTCTGCTAGAGAGAATGAGCGCGAGTCGAGAGCGTGAGCGTTTTTATAACCTAAAGCGCGCACGCAGCGCCACATGCATGCAGCGCCGCAGCTCGTACCCCGAGTAGTGGGGGGGGGGGGGGGCTACACAGCGGTCTAGAGCGAGAGAAAGAAAAAGTAAACAGTGGCTCGATGGGCTCATGTTTTGAATGGATACGTCGTGTCGACGAAAACAAAATATGACCTAATACAACCACTGAATGCGTATAAAGAAAAAAACATGTGTATTATATACGTGTTTATTATGTACCACGTACTGGCGTGGAATTTTCGGACTAAGCTATAAAGACATAAGTGATTTGAAACGTTTAAACTTTAAATAAATAAAAAATATATTTACATTCATGTGCTACTTTGTTTTGTTTACATATGCATTAATAAATCTTTACGCCGACATGGCAGTGTTATATAGTAGTGCCGAGCGCGGCAGCCACGGCGTCGGCTCTACAGTGTATTCTCGCCACACGAACTGTGCTGCCGTGAACGCCGCGCGCGAGAGCTACGCTAGCCTAACCTAACAATTCACATACGGGTGAACTTAGCTCTCACGCGCGATGGCAAAAGCGTCTTCTCGGTATAGCTCTGCTGCACGTGGAAGTCTAATGAAAAAACAAAAGAACACAATAACAGAAGACAGAGGTGACGAAGGTAGAGAACGTCGATTCTGCGTGCTCCTCTCTCTTGCTTGTCGCAAGTCCTGCTGTGTGCAAAGTCGTCTATATACTTACAAGTAAGTCATTAAACATGTCTTCTGTAAACAGAGTTTATGAAAGATTTGTAAATTTTCTAGGTGTTTTAGTGTGATTGTCAGAATAAACTTTACGACAATAAAGCTACTTGCTAAAAAATGGATTCAACAGATTCTGCAGATTCATCAGATGAAGAAAATTTTAATCCTGATCAAGTAATTGAAGGTAGAGATTTTGAAGCGGAGAAAAACATGATTGTGAAGAATATGTTACCCAATAAATCAAGAGTTCAGTATGAAACCGCGTATGGAGCCTTTTTAAAATGAAAAGATGAAAACAAAGCGGCTTTTAATGAAGATGTTTTACTTGTTTATTTTAAAGAATTATCCGCGAAATGGAAACCATCAACTCTATGGAGTCACTGGTCTAAATTGAGGGCTATACTGACTATCAGACATAGTATTAATTTCAATGATTATAATTTTTTGAAGACTTTTTTAAAGCAGTACTCTAAAGGTTTTAAACAAAAAAAATCACTCGTTCTCAGCTGGTCTGAAATAAAAAACTTTCTTGAAACTAGTGACGATCACATCTACTTGGCGTCAAAGGTATTTATAAATTATTTTATTAACTGATAATAAGCCCTTTGTGTGTATGTGTGTGTGTGTGTATATATATATATATATATATATATATACACATTATATATTTATATATTCATCATTTATGTATGTGTACATTTTAAGTTATTCTCATTTTTGGTGTTTTTGGTGCAATGAGATGTCAAGAGTTTGTAAACATTAATACAAAAGATATACAGGATACAACCAATGTAGGAAATACAAATAATCAGTATGTCGTCACCATAAGAGACAGCAAGAATGACTACCCATGCCAATTCGTTATTGGAAATGAGTACTATCATACAGTAAAAAAATACTTATTACTGCACCCAGATGATATGTCGAGTGATAGATTTTTTGTGAATTATCAGAATGGGAAATGTATTCGGCAGTTCATTGGAAAAAACAAAATTAGCATAATACCCAAAACAATTGCTTTATATTTGAACTTGAAAAATCCAGATGGTTATACTGGGCATTCTTTTCGACGTAGTTCTGCAATTGCTGCTGCTAATGCGCGCCTAGATTTTACAAAAATAAAGCAACTTGGAGGTTGGCGATCAGACTCCGTTGCTCAAGGCTACATAGAAAATTCATTGATGAATAAAGAGGATATTTTTAAAAGCATCGTAAGTTTAAATCAAGCTAAGAGTAACTGTGCAAAAACTACTGTGCAAGAAGTGTCTGTGATACCATCAAATCATGGAAAAAATGAAAAAACAATCGTAAAATCAAGTTCTAACCAAAATTCAAATAAAATACCAGAAAAAAAACTGTTTCACTAATATTACTAATATTAGTAAATTTATTTAAGTGAAATATCAAATTATACAGAGTATAATTTTCTTATGGAGAACGCACGAGTTCCTCCTGTCATTCTGCCATCTCACAATGATCTTTTATCACATGAAACAGTCTTCAACAACATCCAAAACCAAAACTTTGATACAACGGAATAAAAAAAAAGAAAAATAGTGATAGAGAATGATGCAGATGAGCAAGATCAATACAAATCATCATCTGTAATGTTCAAAAATTGTGTAATACATCAATTAACAGTAAATCATAACAATTATTCGAATAAGAATAAAAATGAATCAACTCTATGATTTGATAAACACAATGTTTGAACATTGCAGATGATGATTTTTTCAATAATTTATTTGTATTAAATATATTAAATGTCTAAATAATGCTAGTATTACAAAAATTATAGCTATTTGAAAATTATAATATTAGATTCATGAACATTTTATTTATTATCAACTATTATTTAACAAATATTATGTTTAAAACTCATTATAATTTATAGCACAATGTTATCATTGATACAAGACTGTATTATTAATTTAAATAAATTCTATTTGTATATTTTGTTTTCCTTGAATTTATTTTACATGTATTTTTTAAAAAAAATTTTTAAGATTTATATGTGTAATTTATTTTTATTAACTACCACTGTTAATACCAAATGTTGCGTTTATTATCCGCAACTTGCGTCGAAAATAGTATACGTATTAGTACATTTCGTAAGAATTACAAATATGCTTTTTTGACAAAAGGTGAGTATAACATAAAGCTTTTTGAACACTCAGTCAAAAAGCCACATCCGTAAAATAAACTGTATTTCTTACTATGAGAGTCGAGAAATCAAAACGAAAGTACAATTTTTAGGTTAGAATGATAAAAAAATAGGGTTCGTGATAACTATTCGTTTGCAATATTTTATGTATCTAGATAATATTTGTGTTACGAACTTTCCACTGGGCATGATAAAAAATTGTATATTGCACTCGGGAATAAAGTGGGTTGTGCGAACCTGTGCGTTTGTCGCCCTCGCTTCGCTCGGGCGACAACACTCGCGCAGGGAGCACACAACCCACTTTATTCCCTAGGTGCATAATATACTATTTTGTGTATAAAATGCTAAAAAAATTTGTTTGGTCTCACCGTTTCGAAGCTCTTATAATACATCGATTGCCCTTTGAACCGAACCTGTTCCTGTTTGCATTTATAGTCATTTTTCAAATGATTATATACATCTAATATTATATGGGAGCGTCCGCCAGACACCAGCCAGCGGGCGCGCGGGACGCATGTTTCAAACGCGCTCTGTTCAACTCGCTCGTAATCGTATTCTGAGTCTCTCAGAAAAAAACAAAAGATATATATCGATAGATTTTTTCCTGCTCTTTCCAATGATGCTATTGTTTTTACTCCGAAACTTTTTCTTCTGGTTGAAAATTCAAGTTGAAAGTTCAGAGATATTTTTCTCGAAGTATATTATGTTTTTTTTTCAAAATACATATGACCATTCGAAAGTACAAGTCTTAAGCTACAAAACCCTAAATTTTCAAATTGGAGAAATGAAGGGCTCAAAAGTAACAAGATTAAAAAGACAGCGGTGAGTGGCCGCGCGTGCTCTTCGCGCTGCGCTCGAACGCGCCGCACGCTCGGGCTTGGTATAATGAGCTCGTAATCGTATTTTGAGTCTCTTAGAAAAAAATAAAAGACATATATCGATAAATTTTTTCCTACTCTTTCCAATGGTGCTATTCTTTTTACTCCCAAACACTTTCTTCTGGTCGGAAATTCGAGTGGAAAGTTCAGAACCATTTTTCTTAAAGTATAACATGTTGTTCTTCAAAATGCATAGCACCATTCGAAAGTACAAGTTATAAGCTACAAAACCCTACATTTTTAAGTTGGAGAAACGTAGAGCTCAAAAGTAATAAGATTAAAAAGACAGCGGCGAGCGGCTGCGCAAACCTTTTGCGCTGGACCCGAGTGTGCTTTTATAAACGTAGTGCATATTTTCGTTGTTCCCTATTTAAAAGCATTACACAATGTTTTATCAGTGCATCATATATTACGTTTTAAATATATTAATTTTATATTTAAACCTTAATTCTTTTATTTTTATTTGCGATTATTTTTATTGGTCTTTTCACGATACTCATGTTTTTCTTAATTCGAGTTTTAGAGGGTTCGGCTTTTTTAACTGGTGGATATAATTGAGAATCTTTGGATGTTGAAAATCGTTTTAGTTCTAACTTTTTAGTGTTAGCTAATAATCTAACACATTGAAACGATTGAGTTCCAGGCACTGTTTTCGCTGAATCTAGCCTTTGTCTTAATTTATCTGTAGCCTTAGCATATTCATCTTTTGATGAAAAAAAGCACAAAATATTTTCAAAGTATTTAGTCGCCCACTGGTAAAGATCTTGCGGCGTCAATATATAATTATCGGATACTTTCCGCAAATATGCTCGCCTAGCATTACTTTTTATAGAAGCACCGATTTCATCGCATCATACAATAAATTTTGTCGAAAATAACAGGGTCCTTGAAATAATGAATAAGTTTGTTTGTTGAGATTTGTAGGTCCTGAGAAGAACCGATTGAGTTTGGTCCTGAGAAAGGTATAAACATTTGTGAGTAAAACGAGAGAGATTGTAAAGATTCATGAAAAAGTTTGAGTCTTCCAGCGTTTTGACGCATGCAATTCTCAAATATGCAGTCGGTTAATACACCTAACTGTTATTTGAAAACGCGAAAACGTCGAAACTACATGTACGCGAAGGTTGTAAAAACGCGCGCGAAAAGAGTTTTGGGTTCACAAATATGCAGTCGGTTAGAACATCTAACTGCTATTTGTAAACATTGAAATAACATGCACGCGAAGGTTACGAAGACGCGTGCGCGAAAAGAGTTTTGCGTTCGCAAATATGCAGTCGGTTAGAATACCTAACTGCTATTTGTAAACATTAAAATAGTATACACGCGAAGGTTGTAAAGACGCGCGTGAAAAGAGTTTTGCGTTCACAAATATGCAGTCGGTTAGAACACCTAACTGCTGTTTGAAAACGTTGAAATTAACATGCACGCGAAGGTTACGAAGACGCGCGCGATAAGAGTTTTGCGTTCACAAATATGCAGTTGGTTAGAACACCTAACTGCTGTTTGAAAACGTTGAAATAGCATGCGGAGAGGATTTACGCGAGTAAAAGACGCGCGCGAGAAGAGCCTCGTTTTCCCTCGTATTCCCAAATATGCAGTCGGTTAAAACACCTAACTGCTATTTGAAGAGTAGTGAGGGCTCGCGCAGCGACCCGCACTCTGGCACTCGCGCGAGAGAAGTGTTGTTGCAGCCGGGCGCGTCTCATTTATAAGGATCGTCGAAGCTGCTCCGCCGCGAGTCAATGAGCGGTGGCGGCGGCGGTCGCGGCGTAGAGCTATTCCGCATCAATCGGCGCGCGACCGCATCTTCTCCGCGCCAATGCCGAGCGGCGGCGAAGAGCTGCTCCGCACCAATCACAGCGTTTGCTCGAGCGGCGGTGGCGGCGAAGAGCCGCTCCGTACCAATCACAGCGTTTGCTCGAGCGGTGGCGGTGGCGGCGGCGGTGGTAGCGGCTCTCGCGCAGCAGCGTGCAGGTCCGCGCTTCGTGTATAAAACTAGGCGCATTCGGGACTTCCGTACATTCGCTAAGATGAGTTCGTTGGATTTGCTGTGTGAAGTTGCATCCGCTGCGTTGGCTGAAGAAGTGTCGACGGAGATGGCGTCTCCCCAACCCTCAAGTGCATCACCATCATCATCGGTGCGAGCCTCGATATCTATACTAACATATAGTCCGGATTCTCCGGACCATATGTTAGTATATGATGTCGAGGCTGGGCGGTACCTTGAGGAGCCGCGGACTGCGCAACCACCACAGCATCCGCAGCGCCCGCAGCCGCAGCAGTTAAAACAACACCCGCAGCAGCAACAGCGGCTACTAGACCAGCAGCGGTCACCTGAGATGATTTTGATCGACTCGGCTGACAAGGAAACCGATCGAGGTGTCCGCCTCCGATTTTCCTGAATTTTTGATATGTTGTAGGGGACCGAAAAATAAGAGACTCGCAATTTTTTTAATCGGCCCAATCCCTTATTAAAGGGGTGAAAACCGCCCTTAAAGTTTACCCCCGAAAACGTTTTTTTTTAATATCTTAAGTTCTAATCGATGTTTTGAAATGAAACAAAATGGAAATTATTTCTCTTTAAATTATGTAACCAGCAAGTATAGTTTGGTCCTCGAGGGTGGCAACCCTTACTTTTTATTTTAGAAAAACCTTATTTTTTAAATTATTTCTGCATATAATATTTGCAATAAAATTAATTAATTATTATAAAAATCATTTTTTGACTTAAGATAAAAAATAAAGTTTACGTGTTTCAGGGTTTTTGCAAATAAACACGTCATCAGGGGTAAACAACCCTTTAGACACAAAATACTTTCAAACTATTAAAATTAATATTTTATGTTATATATAATGCATAATTTATTTTTATTTGGGTTAATTTTTTTTTATGGGCCCAATTTCCTATTATTAAAGGGGCAAAACACACCCCTAAAAATCACCCCTAAAATAGGTTTTTTCTGAATATCCCAACTTCAGATTCAAATTTAAAATTAAACAAAATGAAAAATATTTCTCTTAGAAATGCCAAATTAGCTACCCTTATATTTTATTTCGGAAAAAATTTCTTTTTCAATTTTTTTTGTATACAATATTTGCAATAAAATTAAATAATTATTATTAAAATTAAAAATCAAAGTTGACTTGTTTTAGGATTTTTTCTAATAAAAGCATTATCGGGGTTTAGCAGCCCCTTGGACAAGTATACTTACAATTGAACTATTGAAATAAATATTTTGAGGTGTATAATGCAGATTTAGTTTATTTTCGTGTCAGTTTTTTTTATCGAGATAGCGTAATTAATGAAGTCACTTATAAACTCTTATACTTATTGTGCAATTTATATTCGAATATTTTGTTCGTATTTATAGGTAAATAAAAAGGATGGAACTGGGAAAATAGGTGAGTTAAATGATTGACTGATCTAACGAATAGAAAAATATAAATAAAAATAAAAAAATTAAAATATAAATAGAAAAATATAAATAAAAATAAAAAAATTAAAATATAAATAGAAAAATATAATATAAAATATTAATTGTTATTATGTAATTAATTTTTATTAAAAGTAAAATATAGGTATATTTTCACAAATAGTCAACAAATATTCAAAGAAACTCTATACATACGAGCTTATAATTTAGTTCTTATCGCAATTAATTTTGTTTAAGGATTATAGGTTGAACAATAATGAAAATCTTCAAAAAAATGTTTTAAGTAGAGTGATTTCTGACACCATGAACATATTAGAATAGCAGTATTTTTACATCCTGGTACCTCACAATGAGCTTGGGATCCACCAAAGCTAAAGTCCACCGGATTTAAAAATTCATTTGGTTTATTATCGATATAACCGCTTTTATACCAAGAGTATTTAAAAAGATTTACGTATCGAGGAGAAGATAACTGATTGTGCACCAGAGAGTGCAATTTAATTACATTATTTCGTACGTGCAAACTTATATCCTTATCCAACAAAATTATACTATCGGAAAAGTGTCTCACAAAATTTTTCCATATACGAAAACCAAACACATCCAGCGGTTGTATTTTTCCAGTTATACCTTTAGGAATTTTGAAAAGTTTGATGTTTTTATCATCAGGTTTTTCTCTTTCGACTGCTTGTGTGCAATGTCCACTCCAAGAATCTAGCAATAATATACTATTTTTTCCAACATTTGGAAAAAATACATCCCTTAACCATTTCCGAAAATGATCTAAAAATAAATTGTAAACAAATAAATTTTGCAGGTCATTATAGTAAACTATTGCTATTTGTATTAATATATATATATATATATATATATATATATATATATATATATATATATATATATATATATATATATCGATTTATTACATGAAATCAAATTAACAACAATAAATAATGAAATTCATTGATAATTTACAAGAGCTTTTTTATAATTTTCGGAGTTTACGTTAAAATACCTTATTTTAAAAATAATTTACTAATTATTGTAAATCTTTTTTAATATGAGTCTACTGAAATTAAAAGTTTACAAGTAAAATCTTTAAAATAGATATAAGCTACAAGTTTACGAATACAAGTACACTTTATTTAATTTCACTCACATGATGTCATTTTGCCAGATTTAGATGCCATCAAACATACGTTATCTGGCTGAAATAAATTTTTTTGTATTATTGGTCCAAATTAATCTTTAGTCAATCAATTTTCCAGCAGCATTAATTGTAGGTAATATTGTATAACTATGTGTTGTTGATGAAACAGATTGCACAACACATTCAACAGTCTTTGTTCCTTCTTCTGCTAATGTACGACCAGTATGTAATTCTAATTGAAATCCACTTTGATCAGCATTGTAGGTATTTTCAGTTCCAACTTCTGAAATCAGTAGTTTGATGTCGGCTACAAATTTACTGGCTTCTTGATTTACAGTTTCTTTGTCCTCAAGAGTTTTTTTTGTTATAAATTTGTTGATTTTTCTACTGACAATTCTGTGAGCTTTCTTAAATTTTCGCAGCCAGAAATCACTTGCTTTGAATCTAACATCATTAAATTCTAAATTATTTTTAGCTTCTAAGGCCTACCTACGTATATCAATATCGTGAATAATATGGCCAGCTTCGAGAGATTCTTTGAGATTTTTTAAAACAAATGAAATTTGATATAATTTTTCTTTGTAAGTTCCACCTTTGTTGATTTGACTAGCCCATCGACGCAGTTGCCGTTCTGAATTAACTAATTAAAATCGATGTTTAACACTTTCTATACTGCGATTTTTTTTAGTTTTACCTGATCTCCAATATTCGACTGCTCTTTTTTTATAATCGAAGCTCAACTCTTCATCATCGTATGAACATACATCATAATCTTTTTTTTCATTGAAAATTGCGTCATCTTCAATGGCTTGTACTTCATAATTTTTAAATTGCTCTTGAAAATCTAATGTTTCTTCTTCCATTGTTTCAATCGCATTAAAATTATTCATACTGTCGTATAAAATATTTTCGAATTTTTCAGCTAAATCCATTTCAACAAGATTAACAGGACTTTCTGGTATCTGAAGCCCTGAGAATGCTGCCAATAATAAATTTATGACGTTGATAGGATTTACCTTCATTTTTTCTATTCTTCGATTTTTATGAAATAATAAATTCTATTGTAGGAAAAAAACAAATAGTGGACTCTCGAAAATTTGTACCTCGCAACAGAACCGATAAAAATATAGCGACTAACTAATCCGTTTTTAGGCAGCCGTGGACTCCAAGCTCACTTGCGTCATCTTTGCTTATGCATGTTTACAAGATGGGCTTACAAAAAATCGCTTATTCATATACCTATATAAATAGAAATCAGGAAAATATTTACTTAAAAATAAGTATTTATGAAAAAGTACAAATGAAATATAATGTGATATGCCTAAATACGCAAACATAAATATTCTAAAATTATAAGTAAACTATAATTATCAAGCAGTGATATATAAAAAAAAACTAATTGCAAAATATACCATGAAAATAATTTTAAAAGCTTTTCTGCATACAAATATTTATGCAGAAATAATAAAAATATAGTCATGTAATTATTTATTCCTCTATTTATCTTATGCTATTATATTTTGAACATTAAAATAACGAAATTGTCAAATTCTTTGTCAGTGATTTTTATTCATTAAATAGAAAATTGAGCCTATAGACAAATCAATCTGCAATAAATAAAATATCCATGATTATTTATTCTGATTATACGCACCATACACCTCAAAATATTTATTTCAAAGGTACTAATTGTAAGTATACGTGCCCAAGGGGCTCCTAAACCCCAATAATGTTGTTATTAGAAAAAATCCTAAAACAAGTCAACTTTGATTTTAATAATAATTATTTAATTTTATTGCAAATATTGTATACAAAAAAAATTTTTTTTAAAAATTTTTCCGAAATAAAATATAAGGGTAGCTAATTTGGCATTTCAAAGAGAAATATTTTTCATTTTGTTTCATTTTAAATTTGAATCTGAACTTGGGATATTCAGATAAAACCTATTTTAGGGGTGATTTTATGGGTGCGTTTTACCCCTTTAATAGGAAATTGGGCCCATAGAAAAAAATTAACCCAAACAAAAATAAATTATGCATTATATATAACTTAAAATACTAATTTTAATAGTTTGCAAGTATTTTGTGTCTAAAGGGTTGTTTACCCCTGATGACGTGTTTATTTGCCAAAATCCTGAAACACGTAAACTTTATTTATTATTTTAAGTCAAAAAATGATTTTTATAATAATTAATTAATTTTATTGCAAATATTATATGCAGAAATAGTTTAAAAAATAAGGTTTTTCTAAAATAAAAAGTAAGGGTTGCCACCCTCGAGGACCAAACTATACTTGCTGGTTACATAATTCAAAGAGAAATATTTTCCATTTTGTTTCATTTCAAAATATCGATTCAAAATAGAACTTAAGATATTTAAAAAAAACCGTTTTCGGGGGTAAACTTTAAGGGCGGTTTTTACCCCTTTAATAAGGGATTGGGCTGATAAAAAAAATTGCGAGTCTCTTATTTTTGGGTCCTCTACAACATATCAAAAATTCAGGAAAATCGGAGGCGGACACCTCGATCGGTTTCCTTGTGAGTCATCACCCGAAGTCGTAATCCTATGTATTAGTCGCTGTAGGAGCCAGGTCGCACAAGTTGCCCGACAACTATTTTAATTTTGTTATTATCAATCCGCCCTTTTCAGGGCGACTATATATTTAAACGTGAAATAAAATTATTCACCCGCACACACACCCACATACACTCACTAGAATTTATAATTTGACTATAATATTGTACAACGAAAGTTCATTGTTTACGTAAATGAAAAAAATGACAAAATGTAAATAACTTGTTTGAAAATTAAACTCTCACATCAAGGAATAGGTAATTAAATCCGTAAATATCGATAATGTAATCAGTCAATATCGATAATGTAATCAGTCTGTTAAAGAAAATAAATAAATAGGAATCACGCGCGTCATGTACTTAGCGACGCTCGGCAAATAGAAACTATATAAATGCTATGCAAATAGAACACTTGCCGAGCTGACGTTTCCCCCAGCCTTCACCAGCCAGAGCCAGTGTCACACGTCATACTGATCGCGATCATATAGTACCTATAATGGGAGGCGCATATTTAGCGTAAAATACACTTTGTTCAATTCGCATATAATCGTATGCTAAGTCTCTAAGAAAAAAAACAAAAGACATTTATCGATAGATTTTTTCCTGCTCTTTTCAATGTTCCTATTGCTTTTACTCCAAAACAATACTTCCTTCTGGTCGAAAATTCAAGTTGTCAGTTCAGAGTCATTTTTCTCAAAGTATATCATGTTTTTGTTTGAAAATGCATTTTACCATTCGAAAGTACAATTCTTAAGCTACAAAACCCTCATTTTTTGAGTTCGCGAAATGAAGGGTTCAGCAGTAACACAGACAGCGACGAGCGCCGCGCCCGCACGCGCTCTTCACGCTGCGCCCGAGCGAGCTCTATACTAATAAATGTAGTGAACCATTTCGGTTTTTCATACTGAAAAATATCATTAAACAATAAAGCCTCAAACATCATTTTTATTAGTAGGTCACAAATTTAACTTTCAATCCTGTTAATTTCTAATTTTTTTTTATTTTTATTCGAATAGGTATGATACAATTGGGAAGTTCCTGATACTGAAAATCGTTTTAGATCTAACTTTCCAGTATCTGCTAATAATTTGACATAGTGAAACGATGGAGTTTCAGGCACTGTTTTTGCTCAATCTAACCGTTGTTTTAGTTTATGTATAGTTTTTAAATATTCATCTTTTGATGAAAAGAAGCAAACAATATTTTCAAAATATCGTTACCCTCTCGTAAAGATCTTGTGGCGTTGGTATATAATTATCGGATACTTCCCGCAAACTTGCCCGCCTAGCATTACTTTTTACGAAAGCACCAATTCTATCACATCCATTTTCTCCGTGAGCAGTCCGATGACAATACCACTTTAACAGAAAAATCTTCATTGTCATGAAGAAGATTCTAGAAGTTGTGTATATTTTTTAAACATTTACTTCTTTAACGAAATCAAAAGATTTTTTAATGTAATTAATTATTATTTTTTGGATTAGGTAAACTGTGACGGTATCGTGAATTAAATTGTCTGAAAAAATTATCATTCTTTTGTGTTCAATTTTAGAATCCGATCTTTTATGGTAAATGACTATTGTCGTCAAACTTCATTGATTATTATTATTATAGTAAAATTATTGCGCCACATATTATCCAATGAAAGCATAGTTTTCTAAAAAACCTAGAGAAATTAAAAATTCTAAAAAAGTGAAATATATAACCTATATTAATAAAAATGATGTTTGAGAGCCCGCTGGGGCGCAGCGCGAAGAGCACCCGCGGCCGCTCGCCTCTTTTTTAATCTTATTACTTTTGAATCCTTCATTTCTCCAACTCAAAAAAGTAGGGTCTTGAAGCTTAAGAGTTGTACTTTCCAATGGTAAAATGCAGTTTGAAAAAAGAACATGATTTACTGTGAGAAAAATGACTTTGAACTTTCAACTTGAATTTCCGACAAGAAGAAAGCGTTTCGAAGTAACAAACATAGCACCATTGGAAAGAGCAGGAAAAAGTCTATCGATATATATGTTTTGTTTTTCTTTTAGAGACTCCGCATGCGATTATAAGCGAGTTAAACAGAGCTTATTTTACGCCCAAAAATGCGCCGCGTGCGCCTGCTGGCCCGCTTCTGCGGCGGACGCTCTCACATGTTCGAGGTTCGAGCGTAGCGGACTCACGCGAACCAGCGGCGGCCGTACGGCCGTACCGACTCTCTCCGATTTCCCCCGCTCCGCAGCGATTCCAGGAATTGATCGCGCGTTGTATACAGTTTTGTTCGAGCACCGCCGACTCTCGTGAGCTGTGTCAGTCGAACCACCTTCTACCGCTTTCCCCACTCCGTGCCGACTCAAGTCGCACTGATCGTGTGTATATGAATGGATATCTATATTATGTGTTCGGGCGTAGCGGAGTCGTGCGAGCCAACGCCAGCCGGGCACAGGCCATCTCTTCCCGATTTTCTCACTTCACTCCAATTTGGTGCACTTATAGCTCGTAATTTAATAGATGAGTAAACAAAACCCTAAAATCAACTTTTCAATAAAAGAAATTGTAATTAATGGTAAAAATTTGTTTTTTCGTTTAAGAGTAATTTTTCAAATTTTGTTTATTTCTTTTTTTGTACATTAAAGCTAATGTTAGTTATAGGTTAAATAATTAACGTACTTAAAGCCAAGTGAAATTCTTCATAGTTTGAGAAAAGCGGCGTTAATAGTTATATTCTAGTATAGACTAAAACGTGATGTTATGTAATAGATTAATCTAAAAAATAGAAAGAGATATATGGTATTGAAATATTTTTGATGTATATTATGAAAAGATTTATAATTTGTTAAATACTGTTGATCTTATTTTTTCTCAGAGAGAAAATCCACTTGTAAAAATAGTCGAATTTCTTTTTGTATGGATAGATGGAGTAAATGAGATTCAAATGAAATATCAATTTTATTAAGTGGGAGAGTTTACACATCTATCGCACTAGTTTGTTCGCTGCAAAGATTGGTTCATAAATCCTAAAGATATTTCAGATGTGAATTGTTCCATTGTTTTTTTCAAATCACAATTTTCCGTGGTGATATTATATATACGATATACGTGTGTGCAATCGCATTAAGATTAGGCAACAATTGAGTTTTCATATTATTTAAAATAAAAGCGACTGTAAAATCATTAGTATGTGATGAGTAGATTTCAGGATTTCAAAGAAATTTGAATCAGACAGAACTTATTGGTTCTGCTGTTGCATACATTATTAAGAATAACACCGTTATATTGTCAAATCTGATTTTCAATTGTAATTTTTTGTTTCTATAATATTGTATTTTTCGAAAAACCTCTAGTCATTGACACGAAATTCCGATCTTTATGCACGAGCATTTCTTCTTTTTTAGAAAAACTAACAGGAAAATTTTTCGCCGATGTAAATGATTTTCTCTGCTTGAGTAACGTACGCTAAATTCCGTAACGTATGCGAAATGCAGCTCGTAGGCCATAAATCTAATGGATGTAATCAGTACATGCATAATCATATTTTTTCGATTCAGCATGCCTAAAATGCGATTTTACATATACATAAACTTTTAAAATCGCCTGTATAGATATATCGTTCGATACACGTGCAAAAGATTGTTCTACACTCGTGTGCTAGAATCAATACTTTCCCACTTGTATCGAAATATACTATTAAGTATAAGAAGAAACTATATTTTGTAAACTTTAATTAAATGAGAAAAAAAATTACATTAGGCGCCCCTAACAGAAGGATTGGTGTTACTTTACATGGTACCATGGTCTTATACTTGTTCGCGTCAAAATAGTTTTTTTTTTTGACAGTTGCTTGAAACATGCATTTTTCACGACTAAAAGTCGCATAGGAAATAGCGCATTCCGAGCGTTTTTTCAAAGTTTAGCGGGAAAAAAAATTCTTTCCCCGCTAACTTCAACGTAATTTTGTAAAATTGTTGTCTTAGTGTCAAATTTATATATTATATACTTTTTTGGCTTGTTTAGATGATATAAGATAATTTTGAAAGTTTCAATCGTAAAATAACAAGAGTTATTACCACTTATACAAACAATTGAAAAAAATTACATTTCGATTTAAAATAAATATAAGAAAGACGCATATATTTGTAATAAGCTATGCAAATAAAAACAGAAAATGCAATGATTTGTAACTGCATAGTACATGACTCGAAATGCGCGATCTCCTATGCCTACACAACTTTTATGCCTACAAAAAGGACCTCTCATGGATTCGTTAAAAAAAAGGTGTGCACTCATCACGGAAAGTAGAGCTATTTCAGACTCAGGTGAGGAGTTTTCAGCTCATTTTCTCTCCTTGTTGCACAATATGCTATTTGGATGTGCTTGTCCGTCATTAGATTTTGTGGCCTCGTTTCCAAATGTACAAAATCAGGTATATTATGGACACGTATATCAAAAACTAATTTGCCTTAACAGTTTTCTGAAGAACATTTTCGAGGACGTAATGGAGGTATGAAAAAATACAAAAACCAAAACAATTTTTGTTTTTCAATTAATTTCTAACAAATAAAGTATTATGGCGATGGAATAAGTTCTGGCATACTAGAGAAAAAATCATTTTTCTCACATACATTTTACATTAGTCTATTATTACGAATATATTCCTCTCTTAAAAGAATGATGGAGGAAATGTGAAGCCGAAATAAGACCATTCCGATTGGCCAAGTCAGTTTAAAAGGAGCGCCCGATTGGTCGACGGTGACTTCAGTTTTTCGCTTACGGTCTTGACTGATCGGGCCGAATAAAACCCGCAAAGTTTGGAATAATGAAATATTTAAATAAAAAATATAAGTATAAATAGTATTAATCATTTGAAATGTGGTTTTGTATGACAAAAAAATATTAGAAGTTATCTGTAGTTAACAATGAAGGACTATGAATACTGTTCTGATTCCAGTTAAATTTCTAACCAACCAATTGCTTTCTCCTAGAACAAGCTTTGTAATAGTACAATTTTTATAGCAACATAATGAATTATTTTCATCCACAAAATTTGTGTCGAGTTAATAAACTCTCTAGAACTGATTTTTTTCGGTATTTTTTGTGTATTTTTCTCTATTTTAGCCCATTTGCACCCCCTAAGCGAAAGGATCCGGTTCGAATTTCATATCGCCAATTTTTATTCAATGCTAGGGCAGTATCTGGAAGAAATATCAGCAATAAAATTTGTCTTAAATTAATAAATTCACGAGATATGATTTTTTTGCCGTATTTTTCGTGTATTTTCCAATATTTTAGCCCCTTTGCACCCCTGAAGCGAAAGGATCCGGTTCGAATTTCATATCGCCAATTTTTTTACAATGCTAGAGCAGTATCTGGAAGAAATATCAGCGATAATATTTGTCTTAAATTAATAAACTCACGAGACATGATTTTTCCTCGGTATTTTAGTGTATTTTCCGCTATTTTAGCCCATTTGCACCCCCTAAGCGAAAGGATCCGGTTCGAATTTCATATCGCCAATTTTTTTACAATGCTAGGACAGCATCTCGAGGAAATATCAGCCATAAAATTTATCTTAAATTAATAAACTCGTGAGACATGATTTTTTTCTCGGTATTTTTCGTGTATTTTACGCTACTTTAGCCCCTTTGCACCCCCCAAGCGAAAGGATCCGGTTCGAATTTCATATCGCCAATTTTTTTTCAATGCTAGGGTAGTATCTGGAAGAAATTTCAGCCATTAAATTTGTCTTAAATTAATAAACTCACGAGACATGATTTTTTCTCGCTATTTTTCGTAGATTTACCGCTATTTTAGCCCCTTTGCACCCCTTTGCACCCCCTAAGTGAAAGGATCCGGTTCGAATTTCATATCGCCAATTTTTATTTAATGCTAGGACAGTATCTGGAAGAAATATCAGCGATAAAATTTATCTTAAATTAATAAACTCACGAGACATGATTTTTTCTCGGTATTTTTCGTGTATTTT
Source organism: Torymus aiolomorphi (assembly GCA_036365515.1). NCBI lineage: Eukaryota > Metazoa > Arthropoda > Insecta > Hymenoptera > Torymidae > Torymus > Torymus aiolomorphi. The sequence continues at coordinate 171,136,950 of CM070875.1, forward strand.
CCGATATTTTAGCCCCTTTGCACCCCCCCAAGCTAAAGGATCCTGTTCGGATTTCACATCGACAATTTTTTTTCAATGCTAGGACAGTATCTGGAAGAAATATCAGCCATAAAATTTGTCTTACATTAATAAACTCCAAACTGGTACCAATTTTTTTTGTCATTTATTGTCTAGTCGCGGTGGTTTTAGGGATGATTTGGGGGGGATAATCACTTTGGAAATAACTTATTTAGCAATTGGTACATATTTTATGCATATCTTTAAGAGATAATATCAAGAGAACCGAATTTCGAAATTGTCGATATTTCGTTCACGGTGAACGTTCAGAACTTCAAACTCATAGGAGGAGGTCTTAGTTGGAAATGCACATGCGCTTTTTCGACTTGTCATTCCAAAGATCCCTTTCCATTCTCTACAAATATCTTAAACTTTACACACACTATGTTGTACATACTGAAGGATTATATACCAGGTTTTAGTTCTGAATAATCAGCAAGAGTGGAGATACTGCATTTTTTGTGTGTTTTTCAAGGAGTTTTCAAGAAAAAAAGTTATTTTCTCCATACTGGCTAATTGAGTATATCTCATATTGGATATAAAATCCCTCAGCATGTATTGCATAGTGTGTATGTAATTCTGGTAAACTTTAAGCGAGGGTGAGGAGGTCTTAGTTGGAAATACACATGCGCTTTTTCGACTTTTCATTCCAAAGATCCCTTTCCATTCTCTACAAATATCTTAAACTTTACACACACTATGTTGTACATACTGAGGAATTATATTCCAGGTTTTAGTTCTAAATAATCAGCAAGAGTGGAGATACTGCATTTTCTGTGTGTTTTTCAAGAAATTTTCAAGAAAAAAGTTATTTTCTCCATACTGGCTAATTGAGTATATCTGAAATTGGATATACAATCCCTCTGTATGTGCAGCGTTGTGTGTGGACATTCTGGTAAACTTTAAGCGAGGGTCGGGAGGTCTTAGTGCACATGCGCTTTTTCGACTTTTCATTCCAAAGATCCCTTTCCATTCTCTACAAATATCTTAACTTTACATCTATCTACTCCCTCTGTTTCTGGCAGGTTGATACTGCTATCCTCATTCCTATACTGCTTAACACTTTATTAATATATTTTGTTTTGCCCTAGGCGAAGAGCTCCTGCAGAAGACAACACGTCTTCATATAATTCTACTCTCCTCCGGGGCACACAACGCAACTACCAAGTCCTGAAGACATCGGCTAGACAAACATATCGTAGAAGTGAGAGCGAAGGTGTATATAAATATAGTTTGATCTGTGCCAGACTCGAGTAAGTACTAAACTTCGGATTTGGACTTTATCTTGTAACAGCCGAACCTATTCTCCAACATTCCATTGGTTTACTCCTCTGTTCCTGGCAGTTCGATACTGCTATCCTCATCTCTACTGCTTAACACATTATTAATATATTTTGTATTGCCCTAGGTGAAGAGCTCCTGTAGAAGACAACACGTCTTCATATAATTCTACTTTTCTCGAGGGCAGCCAACGCAACCAGCACTTCCCGAGGACATCACCTAGGCGAACACAACGAAGAAGGGAGGGCGAAGATGTAGTTGAATGTAGTTTGCGCTCCCGTGACAGACTCGAGTAAGTACTTCACTTCGGATTTGGTCTTTATCCTGTAGTATAGCCGAACCTAGCCTCCAACTTTCCGTCTGTCTACTCCTCTGTTCCTGGCAGGTCGATACTGCAATCCTCATTCCTATACTGCTTAACACTTTATTAATATATTTTGTTTTACCCTAGGCGAAGAGCTCCTGCAGAAGACAACACGTCTTCATATAATTCTACTCTTCTCCAGGGCAGCCAACGCAACTACCACGACCTGAAGACATCAGCTAGACAAACATATCGTAGAAGTGAGAGCGAAGGTGTATATAAATATAGTTTGATCTCCTATGCCAGACTCGAGTAAGTACTTCACTTCGGATTTGGACTTTATCTTGTAGTACAGCCGAACCTAGTCTCCAACATTCCATCGGTCTACTCCTCTATTCCTGGCACTTTGATACTACTATCCTCATCCCTACTGCTTAACACATTATTAATATATTTTGTATTGCCCTAGGTGAAGAGCTCTTGTAGAAGACAACACTTCTTCATATAATTCTACTCTTCTCGAGGGCAGCCAACGCAACTACCACTTCCCGAGGACATCACCTAGGCGAATACAACGGAGAAGGGAGGGCGAAGGTGTAGTTGAATGTAGTTTGCGCTCCCGTGACAGGCTCGAGTAAGTACTTCACTTTGGATTTGAACTTTATCATGTAGTATAGCCGAAACAGGCCTCCAACTTTTCATCTGTCTACTCCTCTGTTGCTGGCAGTTCGATACTGCTCTCCTCATCCCCACTGCTTAACACATTATTAATATATTTTGCTTTGCTCTAGGCGAAGAGTTCCTGCAGAAGATAACACGTCTTCATATAATTGTACTCTCCTCGACGGCAGCCAACACAACTATCACTTCCCGAGGGTATCACCTAGGCAGACACGACGGAGAAGGGACGGCGAAGGTATACTTGAATGTCTGCGCTCCCGCGACAAACTCGAGATGTAGTCTAGGCGCCAGGGGTATTGCCGTGGCCGATGGATGTCCACACTTCCACCAAAGCTTTTCTTACGTATTTTTGTCTGCTGATTCTGAATTTCAATGTTGGACAGTCGCCAGTCTGTTAGTTTTTTGTTATTAACAATTTAATTGTTTAAATTGCTGCCAAATCAATATAGCTGAATCCTAACTGCCTAAAACTGTAGTAAATTGATCTAGAAATATGCTCATTTTTTCAGAATTGAAAAATTTTTATTAGAACCCGAATTATTGCAAATTTAGTGCAATAACTCGCGAATTCGAGCGCAATCGTGCATAATTCTAGATCAATTTACAGTTAGCATTCAGTTATAATTAATCATATTGATTTGGCAGCAATTTAAACAGTTAAATTGTTAATAACAAAAAACTAACAGTCTGGCGACTGTCCACCTTCGAAATTCAGAATCAGCAGACAAAAATACGTAAGAAAAGCTTTGGTGGAGGCGTGGACATCCATCGGCCACGGAAACCCCCCTGGCGCCTAGACTAATGTCAGTATTTAGGGCACACCTGATTTTTAGGTACGAATTATACCTCCCCAAAAAATAACAGTTTTCTGCGGGTGCACACGGAAAGAAAACTCTTACTGCTACAGTTAAAACGGCTTACTCGTGGAGTATAGGAGTTCCTTTACTATATAAGGAAGGTGGTTTTAGCGATCTTGGTAAGGGACCCATACTTTTATGGTATGGGTCGCTTACTTCTAAAGTATGTTGCTTTTCATACTACAACAGTTACACAATTATACGATCGTTGGATCAGCAGCATACCGACGTAAAAGCGTCACACGATTTTAGTATACATTGCTACCACCTTCAATTGTAAGGGAGAAATACTATAGCGGTAACGGTTGCTACCTGCTGATGTGTTACTTATCGATAATTGAAAGCATCGAATGCGTCGTGTAGGTCTTTGGGGTGGTCAATGATAGATTCTAGGTTGTTCGTTCCGTAGTTTTTTGCATTAAAATATCAGGGTGCGTCTAATACGCAGTGCAGGTGTTCAGGGTAGCCGATGACGAGGTCTAGGTGGTTCGCTTCGTAGTCTTTTGCGTTTGGATATCAGGGCGCATCTAATACGTGGTCCAGGTCTTCGGGGAAGCCGATGACGATATTTAGGTGGTGCGCTCTGTAGTTTTTGGCTAATAGGTGTTGGACATGTCAAAACTTAAATTATTACTAATCACGTAATATAAGTATACTATAAGTAAAAATCGTGATTATAAATAAATACTCGAACGTAATTACGTTCAAATTGACATGAGTTTGTAATAAAAAAAAATAGTAAATAAAAAAATGCGTATAGGCGAAATGCGCACAATTATTCCCTAGTGAAAAAAAATTAATGCTCATAACAGTTAATATCTGCAGCTATCAGAAAAAAACTGAAGAAAATGGAAGAAAACAGAAATTAAATGCAGAAAAATGTCGGAATTGAGACAAAGCCAACAGTAATCTTCAGTTTTTATCAGTTTTCTTCAGTTTGTATCAGTTTTCAACAGTTATCTACAGTTATTTGCAATTATAAACAGTTTTCTTCAGTTATCAACAGTCATGTTCTGTTTTCGGAAAAGCAAGCGACTTTAAGAAGTGAAGAAATCAGTAAAAAAATGAAAATAACAGTTTTATTCTGAATAAAACTGAAGACAACAGTTATACACGGATGAAAAATGTTTATAAATGTAATAAAAATATTGGAAAATTTTGCTATATACAACTTAATTGGATACTTGAACATAACAGTTAATAATTGAAGAAAACTGATAATAACTATTAATAAACGAAGAAAACAGTTTTAAACTGTTTAAAAGTGAAGAAAATTTTGAAGAAAAATGAAGAAAAATGAACAAAAAAATTTTTTTTTAATTTTTTTGCGATTGGAATTTGAACATAACAGTTAATAATTGAAAATAACTCATGAAAACTACATATAGCTGTTGTCTTTGTCTCAATTCCGACCTTTTTCTGCAGTTATCTGCAGTGAATAACTGTTTTCTTCAGTTTTATTCAGTTGTCTTCACTATTTTTTTTGCTAGGGTTTATCATACAAAAATGCGTATAGGCGAAATACGCACAATTATTTATAATAAAAAATGCGTACAAGCGAAATACACACAATTATTTACAATATCAAAAATTTGTATAAGCGAAATACGCACAGTTGTTTATAATGTAAAAATGCGTATAGACGAAATACGCACAATTATTAATTATAAGGAAAGGTGTATGGGCGAACATATTTAATTATAACAGAAAAGAATTACAATTACATGAGTTTATTTAGTTATCTATTTATAAGAAACTAGATGTCTTGACACAAAATTAATTCTTTTCCGTTTTTTTTTTTTCAACAAAACCCATAAAATTTGAAAAGAAGCTAAAGAAACTTATGACCTAGCTCAATGAAATTATAGTAGCTCTAGCCAATCATTCAGTAGCATGACAAGTATAATGCAAAGTAATTATTAATGACAATACTTCTAAAAATACAAATTTTGTTAAAATGTCCAATTTGCAGTTATGCGTTTATATGATGGTAGGTGTATATTTTAAAATACCGATCAACTTAAATACCATACTCAGGTTCATTTGAAGTTCAACCTTTGTTCTCAAATTTTGTTACACCTTCCTGTTGTTTCAGGTATATGGGATATTTCACGTGAAGTCAGCAGCTCAAAATTTTAAAATCGCTCAAAACTCGTTTTTCTTTAGTTTTTATGAACAAAAAATGTTCCTCAAATTTTAGGTCGATATTTGCAAAAATAAAAAAGCTATGCAACATTGAAAATTCAATTTTTTTGCAATTATTGGTTAAACTCCAAGTTTATTCATTTTTTAACTCAAAATTTTGAAACTTTTTGCATAGTACATTGATTGGCAAAAGGTTTGCATTTTTTCTGTAGAATGTGCCAGTATTTATTTTATGACCCTTTTAGAAAGTCTCTGATTGGCTGCTTCTTAGTATACCTTCATCAAAGGATATTGAGGCTGCGGCCAAATATTCTTTATTCGACAAATTTTTTTTTGTATTCTTCGAAAACCCTTCAAAATGCTTTTTTGATCAATACTGGCCGGGCATAGGGAAAAAATTTAGAATTTTTTGAAATATCAAGAAAAATCCATAATTTCAATTTTTGATAACATGATTAATGAAACTGAATATTATTCATACATTTTATGGCATGGACCGTACCACTGAATTTTGTTAGAGCATCAAATAGAACATTAGAAATATCTATTTTCAATAATATTAGGCTTACACAATAAGCGATACCTAATTATGAATGAAATTATCAGTCTGTTGCCTGATTTCATTTTGACAGCTTTATAGCTTAACTTATTATTAATTCATAATTAGGTATCGCTTATTGTGTAAGCCTAATATTATTGAAAATAGATATTTCTAATGTTCTATTTGATGCTCTAACAAAATTCAGTGGTACGGTCCATGCCATAAAATGTATGAATAATATTCAGTTTCATTAATCATGTTATCAAAAATTGAAATTATGGATTTTTCTTGATATTTCAAAAAATTCTAACTTTTCTCCCTTTGCTCGTCCAGTATTGATCAAAAAAAGCATTTTGAAGGGTTTTCGAAGAAGAATACAAAAAAATTTGTCGAATAAAGAATATTTGACCGCAGCCTCAATATTCTTTGATGAAGGTATACTAAGAAGCAGCCAATCAGAGACTTTCAAAAAGGGTCATAAAATAAATACTGGCACATTCTCCAGAAAAAATGCAAACCTTTTGCCAATCAATGTACTATACAAAAAGTTTCAAGATTTTGAGTTAAAAATGAATAAACTTGGATTTTAACCAAAAATTGCAAAAAAATTGAATTTTCAATGTTGCATAGCTTTTTTATCGATCTAAAATTTGAGGAACATTTTTTGTTCATAAAAACTAAAAGAAAACGAGTTTTGAGCGATTTTAAAATTTTGAGCTGCTGACTTCACCTGAAATATCCCATATATTTTTAGCAGCAAATACTTAAAATCTACCAAAAGATAACTTGATTTCATATTGATATTTTTTTCTGGTTAGATTGAATAAAAAAATAAAAACATTGAAATTTGTTTAAATTTCAATAAATAATTAAACCCTCAACCAAAAAAATAAAAACCAAATCTAAACTATCTCTTGGTAGAAATTTTGTAAACTACATCCAGAATATGTACAAAAAAGTGCAGTACCGTGCAACAAAATTTCAGATGCAGGTAATATTTTGAAAATCATAATATTATGTGATTCCGTGGATGTAGCAGGATCAATAAAAGAATAGATCGGCACAATTAGTTAATGTGATATTTATTCAAGTACATGATGCGGATGGCGAGTGAAGCGTTGCGGCGTGTGTTTCGGAGCACGGTTGAAACTCACAGTGCCGGAAGTCTTCTTCCAATTATATTATAGGCGACGCTGTGTATAGAGGCATGCGCAGTGACCTCCATATAACAGCGCGATATTTAAAATTGCTAACAAATTCTATCACGCCCACTCAATTTAAATTTCGCGTACAAGTTAGAACAATAAAATCTTACAATATTTACAACCGTAGATTTTCGCTTTAAAATATAACATATAATGCAATATACAATTTAAAAGTTCAACAATCATTATTTTCGAGATATATATATAATAAAACAGTCCATTTAATTATTTATCACTGCACTTAACTTTTAGTCCTACATCTTCAATGAATTGCAACAGTCTTGGGCTGGGTGTCGCCCTCGTGAGCGGGTCTGCTGTCATCTTATCAGCTGGAACGTGCTGAACTTCTATCTCGTTGTTGTCGACGCTCCCTTTTAAGAAGTTGTGGCGCACATTAATGGGTTTGGTGCGGTGACTGAACTTTGCGTTTTTACATAGATTAATAGATCCCTTGTTGTCGGTGTAGATTAAACAGGGTCTCTGCGGTTGCAACTCCAGCTGAGTTGTAAAGTTCTTCAGCTATAGCTTCTTGGCTCACTGTGGTGAGCGCGAGGTACTCTGCCTCCGTGCTGGATAGAGCCGTTGTTTTCTGACGTTTGCTGTTCCAGCTCACTGCGCTTCCCTGTAGCAAGAATATGTAGCCCGATACCGACCTTGGATCGTTGGGATCTGCTGTCCAGCTTGCGTCGCTATATCGAGTCAGTCGTTGGTCTGCGTCCTTGGAATATTGTAGGCAAATGTCTTTTGTTTTTTTCAAGTACCTAATAATGCGTTTCACGGCATCCCAGTGGTGTGTGTCGTAGCAGTTATTGAATCGACTGATGTTACTAACTGCGAAGGCTAGGTCGGGTCTCGTTGAGTAAGGTAGATAAGCGCGCCCACTGCATTTTGATAAGGTATCTTACTCCGCTTCAGTGCATCGGATTCGGTTGGTACGGTGGCTGGCGTTAAGGTGGTGAATACTTTCATCGGCGTCGACACCTCCTTACACTCTTCCATACCAAACCTTGCCAATATATTGGTTGCATAGTTGGCTTGAGACAACCTGATTATGCCCTGCTTCCTGTCTCGTACCACGTCGATCCCCAGGCATCTTCTCACCGGTCCCAGATCTTTTACAGAGAAGATCTTCTGAATCTGTTCCCTGAACATTGATATAAGATCGGCGCTGTTGGAGAAGACAAGGAAATCGTCGACAAACCTGGCTACAATTATCGACTTCATTTCGTTGAAGTAATAATATATGCAGGCGTCATAAGTCGATTGGATTAAATTTAACTTCTTGAGGACAGTGTCCAATTTCTGGTTCCACTTTTTGCCCGCTTGCTTCAGTCCGTACAGGGCTTTTTGAAGTTTGCATACCAGGTTTTTCTGGTCATCTTCGATGAATCCCTCGGGTTGCTGCATGTAAATTTCCTCCTTGAGTTGTCCGTGTAAGTAAGCAGTTTCGGCGTCCAAGTGCCATATTTCTAAATCCAATTTTGCAGCGTAGGCGAAGAGCAGTCGTAGAGATGTGAACCTTACTACCGGTGAATATGTGTCGACAAAATCTGTGCCTCTGACTTGTTTGTAACCTTTTGCTACCAGGCGCGCTTTGTACCGCGTTGAACCATCGGGATTTATTTTTTTTTTGTAGATCCATTTGCATCCTACTATTTTCCTGTCGCTTGGTGGTTCGCATAGTTCCCATGTTTTGTTTCTGACGATGGATCCATATTCACTCTGCATAGCGCTCCACCATTGATTCATCTTGCTCCCATTTACAGCTTCCGAGAAGTTTTGTGGTTCTCCTATTCCACTCGTTGCGGAGTACACAACGTATTCGTCCAGATGCCTTGGTTTCTTGTTGGTCCTTTGTGATCTGCGTATCGGTTGTGCTAGTTCTTCCTCGAGGTCGTCGGAGCTGGCGGATGGTGATACTTCTTTCTTGCTTGTAGGGGACTCTGGATCGTCTTCTTCGATAATATTATACGGTTCTGCGTTGTCTCCTGCGTCTGGTTGCAGTTCGTCGGTAACGGGTGACTCAATGGGTAAATAGATTTGTTTTGATCGTTCTTGTTTAGTGTTTTCTTCATGAAAAATGACGTCTCTTGAGGCTATGATTTTTTCGGTGTGTGGATCGTAAACACGGTACCCCTTCTGGTCTGGACAGTATCCAGCTAATATGCCCTCCGTGGCCTTTGCATCTAGCTTGTCTCTGAGATGATTGGGTACGTGTACGAATACCTTGCAGCCAAAAATCCTGACGTTAGCTAAGTCTGGTTTGATGCCGGTCCAAATGTGCTCCGGCGTTAAGTTGTTCAAACATCTCTTGGGCGAACGGTTGCACAGATATGCGGCTGTGGCTACAGCTTCGACCCAAAACTTCTTCGGCAACCCTGCTTCTATTAACATGCATCTTGCTTTATCTAAGAGAGTGCGATTAATCCTCTCGGCTCTTCCGTTCTGCTGGTGGTTGTAAGGGATGGACGTTTCATGCCGGATGCCCTTGGATTCCAGTAGCTGTTTGACTTTTTCATTAATATACTCCTTTCCATTATCTGACCTAAACGTTTTTAATTTCTCTTGACATTGGTTCTCTACAAGATTTATGTAGTGGAGTATGTATTTATATACCTCGTCCTTAGTCTTTAAGAAATATATTATGATTCTTCTTGAATGATCGTCCAGAAATGTTAAAAAATACTTGGCACCTCCTATTGACGGTTCTGGTACGTAGCACAGGTCACTATGTACTAGTTCTAATTTCTTTTCCGCCCTTTTTGCATTTGGCTTAAACGGTGCCTTGGATAGTTTTCCCAGAGAGCAGGTACTGACGGGACGATGTGTCAGGTTCGTTGGGAAAACTGATCCCTGTGGCTGCGTGGCCTCTCAATTGCTTGAGATATGCTGCGTTGAGGTGTGCCATCCGCCTGTGCCATATCTCTGCGCTGATTATAGTTGAGTTTGCATAAACTTTGGCATTCCCGTTTTGTACATTATTGAGTCTCGGTATGACTTTTAGATCAGCTGTATAGATTGAATTTCCATTTAAGCGTCCTTTGAACATAACTGCGTGCCTTTCTCTGTTGTTACGTGGCATGAAGGTCTTTGAAATACTACTCGGTGGCCAGTCTTCGTGATTGCGCTTACAGAGATAAGATTAACACTCAAATTAGGTACGTAGAGGACGTGTTGCAATTTAATTTCGATAGATTTTGATGAGCCAATGCTCGATAGTCTTATCTCACCTTCGCCTTGGACTTCGGCGCGACTGTGATTAGCGGCAGTTACTGTACTAGTATTGGAGTCGCGTAGGTTAGCTATTAACTTCTTGTTATTACACATGTGTTTCGATGCGCCTGAATCAAGTACCCACTCGTTGCATGCGATTTATACTTTATTGTTGTTGACGGTCGCTAGAAAGAGGTAGGCGGCGCACGTGATTTCATCCTCGCATTCTTCGGTATCTTCTCTATTTTCTTCATCCGTTTGAGTGGTATTTACATTCTCTTTATTTCTCCTGGGACTTTTACACTCACGTGAGAAGTGTCCCCTACTGAAAAATCTCAAGTGAGATCTCAGGTGAGATCTCAGGTGAGATCTCATCTAAAATGCTGGTGTCAATTTCTCATGTGACCTTAGTAAAAAATATTTAAACTAACAACTCACGTGAGAATAACACGTGAGTTTTAGGAACTTGTATTTTTCACATTGGTTAAATTTTAAACTCGATTCAGATGAGAATACACCTGAGAATCTCAGGTGGGTTTTAGCAACTTGTATTTTTTTACTTTTGTAAAATTTTAACCTCGATTCATATGAGAATACCCGTGATAATCTCACGTGAGTTTTAGGAACTTGTATTTTCTTACTTTTGTATAATTTCAAACCCGATTCAGATGAGAATACACGTGAGAATCTCACGTGAGTTTCGGGAACTTGTATTTTCTTACTTTTGTTAAATTTTAAACTCGTTTAAGATGAGAATACACCTGAAAATCTGAGGTGAGTTATAGCAACTTGTATTTTTTTACTTTTGTATAATTTCTAACTCGATTCAGATGACAATACGCGTGAGAATCTCACGTGAGTTTGGGGAACTTTGTATTTTTTTACTTTTGTAAAATTTTAACCGCGATTCAGATACTTTTGGCAGTCTTGCTGTCGGACAAGTTAGGAAGAGGACGTGCAAAATATCAACGTTACCTAATGTTGTACGAAAGGCCGGCAGCGTCGAGAACCCTGCAACAACAGCAATCGGCAATCAGCAGCGCAGGCAACGGCTCATGGCAGACGATGGCGGCGCATACACGACGTCCTCATCGAAGGCGAGATTTAATTCACCCGTACGACTGGATATGAAACTCGTTAATTTAATTCTTATGTACACATTTCCAACGTCACCGTCGTCATCGTTGCTGCTGCTCTCATAAAAATAACATAGCATGTAGATCGCCATCTAAGATAAAAAAATTATCACAAAGCATTTGATTTGAAAATAAGTGTTATATTTTTCGTAATAAAAATACTTATCTGATCAAATCGCCTTCATTGCAGCTTCTCGTTTATACGCATCTTTCATTATATTTATGCCATTCTGCATTTACTCCGAAAAAGATTAGTATCCAATTTATAACCCCTCTTGTTGTCGTGACATGAAAATATTTCTAAGTAGTCCAAACGACGTGAACGTAGTTTGTTTAGCTAGTTTCATGTTATTTGGACTTCGAAATATTTTCATCGGACGACAACAAGAGGGGTTATCAATTCGTTACAAACTTTTGTCGGAGTTAATGCAGACAGGCTTAAATAATGGAATGGTATAAATAATGGTTGCGTATAAACGGGAAACGCAATAGAGGCGATTTTATCAGATAAGTATTTTTATTGCGAAACATATTAAATTTCTTTCGGAACAAAATGCTTTGTGATAATTTTTTTGTCTTAGCTGGCGATCTACATGATATGTTATATTTATGTGAGCAGCAATAACGATGACGACGGAGACGATGGAAAAGTGTCCACAAGAATTAAATGCACAAGTTTCATATCCAGTCGTAAAGGTGATTTAAATTTCGCCTTCAGTGAGGACGTCGAATACGCGCCGCTCTCTATCGTGAGAAGGCCCATAGACTAACCATAGGTGCAGAGCGATAATTTTCTACGCCGCTGCTCGGTCACTGCGCCGTTTTACAGCTTCCAGGACTCTCGTCATCCACTGGGCATCGTCTGCCATGCGCCCGCGCCGTTGCTTGTGCTGCTGGTTCCCGATTGCTGTTGATGGTTACTCGACATTGCCGGCCTTACGTACAACATTAGGTAACGTTGACGTTTTGCACGTCGTCTTCCTAACTTGTCCAACAGCAAGACAAATGTAAAGTTACGACAAAGTTTGGCTAAAGTTTGACCAAAGTTGGGACATTTATAAGAAAAAATTTGTCTGGGCAAAGTCTGGCATTTTCCCAGACCTTTCAAACGAATTTTTTTATAAGTCTGGGAAAATGTCTGGCACTTTTCCAAGACTTTTTTAACGAATAATTATATATCTCGCAAAGTGGCCGTTGCCAGACTCAAGTACTAGACTTTTGAAGCTAGATTTGTGCCAGACAATTGCCAGACCACTTCCAGACAAATTTTTTTACACGAGTTCTAAGGTCTATTCTCATCTGAATCGAGTTTAAAATTCTACAAAAGTTGAAAAATACAAGTTCCTAAAACTCACGTGAGATTCTCACGTGTATTCTCATCTGAATCGAGATTAAAATTTTTCAAAAGTGACAAAATACAAGTTTCCAAAACTCACGTGAGATTCTCACGTGAATTCTCATCTGAATCGAGTTTGAAATTATACAAAAGTAAAAAAATACAAGTTGCTAAAACTCACCTCAGATTCTCAGGTGTATTATCATCTTAAACGAGTTTAAAATTTAACAAAAGTAAGAAAATACTAATTCCCGAAACTCACGTGAGATTCTCATGTGTATTCTCATCTGAATCGAGTTTGAAATGATACAAAAGTAAGAAAATACAAGTTCCTAAAACTCACGGGAGATTCTCACGTGTATTCTGATCTGAATCGAGGTTAAAATTTTACAAAAGTAAAAAAATACAAGTTGCTAAAACCCACCTGAGATGTTCCCGAAACTCACGTGAGATTCTCACGTGTATTCTCATCTGAATCGGGTTTGAAATTATACAAAAGTAAGAAAATACAAGTTGCTAAAATCCACCTGAGATTCTCAGGTGTATTCTCATCTGAATCGAGTTTGAAATTTAACAAATGTGAAAAATACAAGTTCCTAAAACTCACGTGATATTCTCACGTGAGTTGTTAGTTTAAATTTTTTTACTAATGTCACATGAGAAATTGAGACCAGAAATTAGATGAGATCTCACCTGAGATCTCACCTGAGATCTCACTTGAGATTTTTCAGTAGGGTCCGAACTTATTGCAATTAAAGCACCGCGGCCGTGAAGATCCTTGTTGGTTGCCGGGTGATCGGTGCTGCCATCTCTGGTTACCTTGTGAGTACTTGTTAGGTGCGCTGCGTTGATACGCTAGAAAGCTGTCGGTAACGCGTCCATCGCTGGGATTTGAAATCCGGGCTCCCTGGAGAAGCTTGGTCTTGACGAGATCAGCGGAGATTGTTTTTCCCGAGCTACCCAGGGCCATTATCATGGGCTTATATAAATCGGGTAGTCCGGCGAACAACAACATACCTATCCATTCGTCCGGTACTGCCATGCCGATGCCTGAGAGTTGATGAGCGGCCATGATGATTCTATTAACATAATCTTCCATCGATGAGCACTGTTCTAGTTGCATCGTCGCAACTTCGCGTAGCAAGCCCACTCTACGCTCCAATCCGTTGTCGTCGAAGGCCTTTTGTAAGTTTTCCCATACTTCTTTAGCAGTGGTAGCTTGAGTGACGTGTGCATACACAATCGGGTCTATAGCTAGTATTATTTTAGCTTTCGCTTTCGTTACTTTTTTTGCGTCTGTACTCACGCTTTGATCCGGAGCTGCTTTTATCATGTCCCACAGCTCTTCAAGCTCCAAATATGCCTGCATGGCTATTGCCCATGAATGATAGTTGTCTCGGCCGGCGAGTTTCTCCACCGGAATATATGAGTTTGGAGGCCGGCTCGCCATTTTGGTTAAGTGCTTCGGTCGTGAACTTGATATGTAACGGCTTTTAATTCACCTGTACTTGCGTTGTTCCTGGGCCCATAACCTGTGATTCCGTGGATGTAGCAGGATGAATAAAAGAATAGATCGGCACAATTAGTTAATGTGATATTTATTCAAGTATATGATGCGGATGGCGAGTTAAGCGTTGCGGCGTGTGTTTCGGAGCACGGTTGAAACTCACAGTGCCGGAAGTCTTCTTCCAATTCTATTATAGGCGACGCTGTGTATAGAGGCATGCGCAGTGACCTCCGTATAAGAGCGCGATATTTAAAATTGCTAACAAATTCTATCATATTAAATTCTGAACAAGACTTGAGCTGCTGCTGTCATCGTTCGGTTTATTAGAACCAGCTAGTGGAACCATGGCATCAAAAGAAACTACGCAGGTTACAAAAGTCCGTGCGCGCAATCCGCAAGCTGCCTCATGTAAGCTGCGTCCGGTAACACCTACACCTCGCATCCGACCTGTGCCGACACCTGGACGTAAATATCTACGGAGCGCATCACCCGGACTCCATCATTGGCCATCTAAACACCTAGACCTTGCATCCGACCTGTCCCTTCACCTGGACACAAAAACCTACGGAGCGCACTACCCGGACTCCATCATCGACCATCTGGAACATCTAGACCTCGCATTCGATTTGTACTGGCCTCTGGACACAAAAACCTACGGAGCGTATCACGTAAACTCCATCATCGGCTACCTCGAACGCCTAAACCTCGCATCCGATCTGTCCCGATACCTGGATACAAAAATCTTCAGAGTGCATCATCCGGATTACATCATCGGCCACCTGCAACACCTAGACCTCGCATCCGACCTGTCCCTTCACCTGGACACAAAAACCTACTGAGCGCACTACCCGAACTCCATCATCGGCCGTCTGGAACACCTAGACCTCGCATCCGATCTGTCAAGACACCTGGACACAAAAGTCTACGAAGCGTATCATCAGCCGCCTGGAACAGCTAGACCTCGCATTCGAGCTGTCCCGACACCTGGACTCAAAAATCTACGAAGCGCACTACCCCGGACTCCATCATCGGCCATCTGAAGCACCTAGACCTCGCATTCGATTTGTCCTAGCCTCTGGACATAAAAACCTACGGAGTGCATCAGGTAAACTCCATGATCGTCCACCTGGAACGCTTAGACCTCGCATACGATCTGTTCCGACATCTGGACACAAAAATCTTCGGAGCGCACTACAATTTTTAAGAAAACAGTTGCAATCATGCGAGCCGACGTCCTGAATTTTGAAATGTCAATAATAACTGAGACTATGCAATAAAGTGACGAATCTGCATCTCATTATTATAAGAAATGTGTATAGGCGAAATGCGCATATTTGTTTATAATAGAACATGTGTATAGTCGAAATACACAAAATTATTTATTATAAAATGCGTGTAGGCTAAATGCACACGATTACTAACACTGAAAAGTGCATATAAGCGAAATACGCATAATTATTTATAAAAGAAAATGCGTATAGACGAAATACACACAATTGTTTATAAAAGTCAATGCGTATAGGCGAAATACGCACAATTATTTATAATAAAAATGCGTATATGTGAAATACGCACTATTATTTGTAATAAGAATGCGTATATGTGAAATACGCACTATTATTAACAATAAAAAATGCGTATACGCAAAATACGCATAATTATTTATAAAAGGAAATACGTATACGCGAAATACGTACAATGGTTTATAATAAAAAAATATGCGTATAGGCGAAATACGCATATCTTTTTACAGTAAAAAAAATGCGTATAGGCGAAATACGTAAATATTGATTTGAACCATAGAAAATACAGATGTCTATTATTATTATAGTATCAAGGAGCGCGAAAGCGCTCCGAAGGCAAGTATCTCTCCAATGTAGAAAAAGCCTGAGGGACGACCGTGCTTCATATACATTGAAATGGGTGCGCGAGAATTTTACTAATTTTTTATGCCTTTCAATTACGTTTTTTTAATATACATGAATATATCAACGGATAGCTGCTTTGATATACTACATGTATAAAAAATTTCAATTAAAAATATGCCGCCGTTTTCAAGTTATATTGATATTAAAAAATTCGAGGGCTTCGAGGGCCGATTTATTTTCCTTTGCGCTTTCTTTCAGACCTACTCGATCAGCTGTTTTGTTCCGACCATATATATAGCTATACTTCTCCACAGTCCACAGCTCTGTGGGAGAAAGTATATACACACACACACACACACACACACACACAGAGAGAACCATCAAAAGTGAAGGAATGTGATAATAATAATAATTAATATATAGTAGAAAAAGACACGAGAGAGAGAGAGAGAGAGAGAGAGAGATGTTTACAGTATATGTTTTTATTATAACATAACCTCTATTCTATCTAGTTTTTCATTTTGTATGAGTAGGTTGTAGTTTGTAGCTAGAATATATCCCAACAAATTGAGAAATCTCAAGAAATAATCTTATTTTAATATAAAATCTAAAAGTTCTTGTTATTTTGTGAAATCTTTTTTTATATTACAGAGTATTAGCACTATTTACAAGTTCTTGGTTTAAAAACGTTTCCGGAAGTAAAAATCATCATCTTCTAAAAAAATTGGTGAAGCATTTGTGACAGCTGACGACATTTAAAATAAGGAGGATTTTCACTTATTAAAACCCGGAAATAGTGAGTTTGATATTTTACATATATACTAAGAGTGTAATAATAATATGCATACATATATGTGAATACATGTATAAATTTTTCTTGTTGGATAGTGTTATCAAATTATTATGCATTACAGCCATCAAAAGATTACGTTCAAGTCTGTCAAAGCACGCAACCTCCTGTAGTAAAGGCAGAAATACTGTGGCTGATATCCCACTAGCAAAGCCCCGTTCTACTTTATAGTGTTTCAATTATCAATGCTTTACTGACTCTATGACTTCTAAAGGCAAACTAGCAATTTTTCCAAAGGCAACTGGTCCAAAATTGGCCCAGGACCTGTGACTTTAGTTATGAAGGCGATTATATTCATCTGTCGGATCTAGAAGTGCAAGAATCTTAGAATATTACACTGTAATACTAAGCCAGAACCTGGTTATAATAATATATAATTATTGAATGTCAGTGTTATTGTATCTGTGTATAATGCAGAAGAACGATGTAATAATAATTTGGCAAAAAAACAAGAGCAAATGGATGCATAAGAGTGTTTTGTGAAAAAAGTTAGTATCAGGTGCTGTTACGTAAGGGTAGTTAAGATGAGAGCTCAACTTCTTGGCAAACTTTGAGTCGCATTTCGTAAAGGCTAGAAGATCAGATGATTTCAGTGAATATAGTAAAAAAAGACATGAGAGAGAGAAATAGAGATAGAGAGAGAAATATAAATATGTTGCAGTATGTTTATTATAACATAATCTCTACTCTATCTATCTAGTTTTTGTTAAAGTTTTATGCAAATACGTAGAGAGAATCATTTTTATTTTATATGAGTAGGTTATAGCTAGTATATCTCAAGAAATTGGAAGGGATTCAGATAAGTAGCAAACTTTTATTAGAAATAATCTTATTAATATAAGATATAAAAGTTCTTGTTACTTTGGGAAATCTTTTTTTATATTACACAGTATTAGCACGTAAGGATTATTTTGACAAGTATACATCATTCAACAAATACATAACTTTTAAACCATTTACAAGTTCTTGGTTTAAAAATGTTTCCGGAAGTAAAAATCATCATCTTCTAAAAAAATTTGTGATAGCTGACAACATTTAAAATAAGGAGGATGTTTACTTATTAAAACCCAGAAATAGTGAGTTTGATATTTTATTAATGGGTTTGAAGTTTGCAACGTTGCGATCCAACGAAAATTCGATTTTCGAAAAACCACTTTTTTCCACATGGATGATATAATGTACTACAAATAATGGAAGAATACATCAAAATTGATTAAAATAAATCAATTCCAAACTACCCCCCACCCCTAACACGGAATTCGTAAGATGACCTAAGAGAAAAAAATTCTCTCTTCGCGGCGTTTGGTATTTCCAAACTTTTTATTGCTGGAATTATTTTCTGAGGATACAAAATACCCGAAAAAAAATTAGGAACCAAATCGACTCCCCGGAACACCCCCAAAAAGCTGATTATATAGGGGTAGTAACGGAAAAAAAATTCTCTCTCCGCGGCGTTTGGTATTTCCAAACTTTTTATTGCTGGAATTATTTTCCGAGGATACAAAATACCCGCAAAAAAATTAGGAACCAAATCAACTCCCCGGAACACCCCCAAAAAGCTGATTATATAGGGGTAGTAACGGAAAAAAAATTCTCTCTCCGCGGCGTTTGGTATTTCCAAACTTTTTATTGCTGGAATTATTTTCTGAGGATACAAAATACCCGCAAAAAAATTAGGAACCAAATCGACTCCCGGAACACACCCGAAAAGCTGATTATATAGGGGTAGTAACGGAAAAAAAATTCTCTCTCCGCGGCGTTTGGTATTTCCAAACTTTTTATTGCTGGAATTATTTTATGAGCACACAAACTACTCGTAAAAAAATTACGAACCAAATCGACTCCCCGGAAAACCCCCAAACAGCTGATTATATAATCAGATATATAGGGGTCGAGACGGAAAAAAAATTCTCACTGCACGGTGTCTGGCATTTCCAAACTTTTTAAAGCTGGAATTACTTTTTGAGCATAAAAACTCCCTGTAAAAAAATTACGAACCAAATCGACTACCCGGAAACCCCCTAAACAGCAGATTATATAATCAGATATATAGGGGTTGTGACAGAAAAAAAATTCTCTCTCAGCGGCGTTTAGCATTTCCAAACTTTTTATTGCTGGAATTATTTTATGAGCACACAAACTACTCGTAAAAAAATTACGAACCAAATCGACTCCCCGGAAAACCCCCAAACAGCTGATTATATAATCAGATATATAGGGGTCGTGACGCAAAAAAAATTCTCACTGCTCGGTGTCTGGCATTTCCAAACTTTTTAAAGCTGGAATTACTTTTTGAGCATAAAAACTCCCTGTAAAAAAATTACGAACCAAATCGACTCCCCGGAAAACCCCCAAACAGCTGATTATATAATCAGATATATAGGGGTCGTGACGGAAAAAAAATTCTCACTGCTCGGTGACTGGCATTTCCAAACTTTTTAATGCTGGAATTACTGTTTGAGCATAAGAACTCGCTATAAAAAAATTACGAACCAAATTGACTCCCCGGAAAACCCCCATGGGTTTAAAGTTTGCAACGTTGCGATCCAACGAAAATTCGATTTTCGAAAAACGCTTTTTTTCCACATGAATAGCATAATATACTGCAAATAATGGAAGAATACATGAAAATTGATCAAAATAAATCAATTCCAAACTACCCCCCACCCCTAACACGGAATTCGTAAGACAACCTAAGAGAACGAAAATTCCATTTTTCTAAAATCAAATTTCTCAGGGAGAATGACACCAGATATTGTAAATAACACAAGAATTCATCAAAAATAATTGATATAAACCGATATCAAATTATGCCCAGCCCAAAAACGAACCCAAACGGGTGATTATACAGGGTAGATGTAAAAATGCAATAAAAAAAAATTCTCCCTCGGCGGCTTTGAGATTTTCCAAACTTTTTATTGTAGAAATTACTTTCTAGGAACACAAGCTACATGTAAAAAAATTAAGAAGAAAATAAACTCCCGGAACATTTCCAAACGGGCCCAAAAAGGTGACAAACAGCGTGTTTGTAAGAAAAAAAATTCTCCCTCAGCGGCTTTGGGCATTTCCAAACTTTTTATCGTAGAAATTACTTTCTAGGAACACAAGCTACATGTAGAAAAATTAAGAAGAAAATAAACTCCCCGGAACATTTCCAAACGGGCCCAAAAAGTTGATAATACAGCGTATTTGCAGGAAAAAAAATTCTCACTCGGCGGCTTTGGGCATTTCCAAACTTTTTATCGCGAACATTACTTTCTAGCAGCACAAGTTACATGTAAAAAAATTAAGAAGAAAATAAATTACCCGGAACATTTCCAAACGGGCCCAAAAAGGTGACAAACAGCGTGTTTGTAAGAAAAAAAAATTCTTCCTCAGCGGCTTTGGGCATTTCCAAACTTTTTATCGTAGAAATTACTTTCTAGCAACACAAGCTACATGTAAAAAAATTAAGAAGAAAATAAACTCCCCGGAACATTTCCAAACGGGCCCAAAAAGTTGATAATACAGCGTATTTGCAGGAAAAAAAATTCTCACTCGGCGGCTTTGGGCATTTCCAAACTTTTTATCGCGAACATTACTTTCTAGCAGCACAAGCTACATGTAAAAAAATTAAGGAGAAAATAAACTCCCCGGAACATTTCCAAACGGGCCCAAAAAGGTGACAAACAGCGTGTTTGTAAGAAAAAAAAAAATTCTCCCTCAGCGGCTTTGGGCATTTCCAAACTTTTTATCGTGGAAATTACTTTCTAGCAACACAAGCTACATGTAAAAAAATTAAGAAGAAAATAAACTACCCGGAACATTTCCAAACGGGCCCAAAAAGTTGATAATACAGCGTATTTGCAGGAAAAAAAATTCTCACTCGGCGGCTTTGGGCATTTCCAAACTTTTTATCGCGAACATTACTTTCTAGCAGCACAAGTTACATGTAAAAAAATTAAGAAGAAAATAAATTACCCGGAACATTTCCAAACGGGCCCAAAAAGGTGACAAACGGCGTGTTTGTAAGAAAAAAAAATTCTCCCTCAGCGGCTTTGGGCATTTCCAAACTTTTTATCGTGGAAATTACTTTCTAGCAACACAAGCTACATGTAAAAAAATTAAGAAGAAAATAAACTCCCCGGAACATTTCCAAACGGGCCCAAAAATTTGATAATACAACGTATTTGCAGGAAAAAAAATTCTCACTCGGCGGCTTTGGGCATTTCCAAACTTTTTATCGCGAACATTACTTTCTAGCAGCACAAGCTACATGTAAAAAAATTAAGAAGAAAATAAACTCCCCGGAACATTTCCAAACGGGCCCAAAAAGGTGAAAACAGCGTGTTTGTAAGAAAAAAAAAATTCTCCCTCAGCGGCTTTGGGCATTTCCAAACTTTTTATCGTGGAAATTACTTTCTAGCAACACAAGCTACATGTAAAAAAATTAAGAAGAAAATAAACTCCCCGGAACATTTCCAAACGGGCCCAAAAAGTTGATAATATAGCGTATTTGCAGGAAAAAAAATTCTCACTCGGCGGCTTTGGGCATTTCCAAACTTTTTATCGTGGAAATTACTTTCTAGCAACACAAGCTACATGTAAAAAAATTAAGAAGAAAATAAACTACCCGGAACATTTCCAAACGGGCCCAAAAAGTTGATAATACAGCGTATTTGCAGGAAAAAAAATTCTCACTCGGCGGCTTTGGGCATTTCCAAACTTTTTATCGCGAACATTACTTTCTAGCAGCACAAGTTACATGTAAAAAAATTAAGAAGAAAATAAATTACCCGGAACATTTCCAAACGGGCCCAAAAAGGTGACAAACGGCGTGTTTGTAAGAAAAAAAAATTCTCCCTCAGCGGCTTTGGGCATTTCCAAACTTTTTATCGCGAACATTACTTTCTAGCAGCACAAGCTACATGTAAAAAAATTAAGAAGAAAATAAACTCCCCGGAACATTTCCAAACGGGCCCAAAAAGGTGACAAACGGCGTGTTTGTAAGAAAAAAAAATTCTCCCTCAGCGGCTTTGGGCATTTCCAAACTTTTTATCGTGGAAATTACTTTCTAG
This sequence comes from Torymus aiolomorphi, assembly GCA_036365515.1. NCBI lineage: Eukaryota > Metazoa > Arthropoda > Insecta > Hymenoptera > Torymidae > Torymus > Torymus aiolomorphi. Next base: position 171,158,988 of record CM070875.1, read on the forward strand.
CAACACAAGCTACATGTAAAAAAATTAAGAAGAAAATAAACTCCCCGGAACATTTCCAAACGGGCCCAAAAAGTTGATAATACAGCGTATTTGCAGGAAAAAAAATTCTCACTCGGCGGCTTTGGGCATTTCCAAACTTTTTATCGCGAACATTACTTTCGAGCAGCACAAGCTACATGTAAAAATATTAAGAAGAAAATAAACTCCCCGGAACATTTCCAAACGGGCCCAAAATGTGACAAACAGCGTGTTTGTAAGAAAAAAAAAATTCTCCCTCAGCGGCGTTGGGCATTTCCAAACTTTTTATCGTGGAAATTACTTTCTAGCAACACAAGCTACATGTAAAAAAATTAAGAAGAAAATAAACTCCCCGGAACATTTCCAAACGGGCCCAAAAAGTTGATAATACAGCGTATTTGCAGGAAAAAAAATTCTCACTCGGCGGCTTTGGGCATTTCCAAACTTTTTATCGTGGAAATTACTTTCTAGCAACACAAGCTACATGTAAAAAAATTAAGAAGAAAATAAACTACCCGGAACATTTCCAAACGGGCCCAAAAAGTTGATAATACAGCGTATTTGCAGGAAAAAAAATTCTCACTCGGCGGCTTTGGGCATTTCCAAACTTTTTATCGCGAACATTACTTTCTAGCAGCCCAAGTTACATGTAAAAAAATTAAGAAGAAAATAAATTCCCCGGAACATTTCCAAACGGGCCCAAAAAGGTGACAAACAGCGTGTTTGTAAGAAAAAAAAATTCTCCCTCAGCGGCTTTGGGCATTTCCAAACTTTTTATCGTGGAAATTACTTTCTAGCAACACAAGCTACATGTAAAAAAATTAAAAAGAAAATAAACTCCCCGGAACATTTCCAAACGGGCCCAAAAAGTTGATAATACAGCCTATTTGCAGGAAAAAAAATTCTCACTTGGCGGCTTTGGGCATTTCCAAACTTTTTATCGCGAACATTACTTTCTAGCAGCACAAGCTACATGTAAAAAAATTAAGAAGAAAATAAACTCCCCGGAACATTTCCAAACGGGCCCAAAAAGGTGACAAACAGCGTGTTTGTAAGAAAAAAAAAATTCTCCCTCAGCGGCTTTGGGCATTTCCAAACTTTTTATCGTGGAAATTACTTTCTAGCAACACAAGCTACATGTAAAAAAATTAAGAAGAAAATAAACTCCCCGGAACATTTCCAAACGGGCCCAAAAAGTTGATAATACAGCGTATTTGCAGGAAAAAAAATTCTCCCTCAGCGGCTTTGGGCATTTCCAAACTTTTTATCGTGGAAATTACTTTCTAGCAACACAAGCTACATGTAAAAAAATTAAGAAGAAAATAAACTCCCCGGAACATTTCCAAACGGTCCCAAAGAGGTGACAAACAGCGTGTTTGTAAGAAAAAAAAATTCTCCCTCAGCGGCTTTAGGCATTTCCAAACTTTCTATCGTGGAAATTACTTTCTAGCAACACAAGCTACATGTAAGAAAATTAAGAAGAAAATAAACTCCCGGAACATTTCCAAACGGGCCCAAAAAGTTTATAATACAGCGTATTTGCAGGAAAAAAAATTCTCACTCGGCGGCTTTGGGCATTTCCAAACTTTTTATCGCGAAAATTACTTTCTGGCAGCACAAGCTACATGTAAAAAAATTAAGAAGAAAATAAACTCCCCGGAACATTTCCAAACGGGCCCAAAAAGGTGACAAACAGCGTGTTTGTAAGAAAAAAAAATTCTCCCTCAGCGGCTTTGGGCATTTCCAAACTTCTTATCGTGGAAATTACTTTCTAGCAACACAAGCTACATGCAAAAAAATTAAGAAGAAAATAAACTCCCCGGAACATTTCCAAACGGGCCCAAAAAGTTGATAATACAGCGTATTTGCAGGAAAAAAAATTCTCACTCGGCGGCTTTGGGCATTTCCAAACTTTTTATCGCGAACATTACTTTCTAGTAGCACAAGCTACATGTAAAAAAATTAAGAAGAAAATAGACTCCCCGGAACATTTCCAAACGGGCCCAAAGAGGTGACAAACAGCGTGTTTGTAAGAAAAGAAATTCTCCCTCAGCGGCTTTAGGCATTTCCAAACTTTTTATCGTGGAAATTACTTTCTAGCAACACAAGCTACATGTAAAAAAATTAAGAAGAAAATAAACTCCCCGGAACATTTCCAAACGGGCCCAAAAAGTTGATAATACAGCGTATTTGCAGGAAAAAAAATTCTCACTCGGCGGCTTTGGGCATTTCCAAACTTTTTATCGCTGGAATTATTTTATGAGCACACAAACTACTCGTAAAAAAATTACGAACCAAATCGACTCCCCGGAAACCCCCCAAACAGCTGATTATATATTCAGGTATATAGGGGACGTGACCGAAGAAAAATTCTCTCTCAGCGACGTTTGGCATTTCCAAACTTTTTATCGCTGAAATTATTTTATGAGCACACAAACTACTCGTAAAAAAATTATGAACCAAATCGACTACCCGGAAAACCCCCAAACAGTTGATTATATAATCAGATATATAGGGGTCGTGACGCAAAAAAAATTCTCACTGCTCGGTGTCTGGCATTTCCAAACTTTTTAAAGCTGGAATTACTTTTTGAGTATAAAAACTCCCTGTAAAAAAATTACGAACCAAATCGACTCCCCGGAAAACCCCCAAACAGCTGATTATATAATCAGATATATAGGGGTCGTGACGGAAAAAAAATTCTCACTGCTCGGTGTCTGGCATTTCCAAACTTTTTAATGCTGGAATTACTGTTTGAGCATAAGAACTCGCTATAAAAAAATTACGAACCAAATTGACTCCCCGGAAAACCCCCAAACAGCTTATTATATAGGGGTCGTGACTGAAAAAAAATTCTCTCTCAGCGGCGCTTGGCATTTCCAAACTTTTTATTGCTGGAATTATTTTATGAGCACACAAACTACTCGTAAAAAAATTACGAACCAAATCGACTCCCCGGAAAACCCCCAAACAGACAATTATATAATCTGATATATAGGAGTCGTGACGGAAAAAAAATTCTCTCTCAGCGGCGCTTGGCATTTCCAAACTTTTTATCGCTGAAATTATTTTATGAGCACACAAACTACTCGTAAAAAAATTACGAACCAAATCGACTCCCCGGAAAACCCCCAAACAGCTGATTATATAATCAGATATATAGGGGTCGTGACGGAAAAAAATTCTCACTGCTCGGTGTCTGGCATTTCCAAACTTTTTAATGCTGGAATTACTTTTTGGGCATAAGAACTCCCTATAAAAAAATTACGAACCAAATCGACTCCCGGAAAACCCCCAAACAGCCGATTATATAGGGGTCGTGACGGAAAAAAATTCTCTCTGAGCGGCGCTTGTCCTTTCCAAACTTGTTATAGCTGAAATTATTTTATGAGCACACAACATACTCGTAAAAAAGTTACGAACCAACTCGACTCCCCGGAAACGCCCAAACAGATGCTTATATATAAAGATTTTTGCCATTTTCAGATTTAGCTAAAGTTAACTACTTAATATATTTAAAAAATGATAATAACTGTATCTCTTCGTTTGTCATTCTTGCAGTCACCAATAAAACCACTTCGACGAATTCCAACCAAAATTAGAAACTATAAATTAATATTTCGTTCATTATGATGGGTCTGAAGTTTGCATCGTTGGAATGCAACGAAATAATTTTTTACAATTGTTTAAGTTATTAAGCAATGAAAATTTTATCTAAACCTTTGTTATTTTATACTATAAAACACTAAATCTACACGCAAAATTAATATAATTTAGTATAAACTTGAAGTAAAATGAATTATTTTTTTTATTTCGTTGCACTCCAACATTGCAAACTTCAGACTCATTCATTATGAACGTTCGGAATTTCAAATACGTAAATAACTTACATATCTCTTTACTTTGTCATCGATAAGATTCATTTGTTTTTTAATAAAACTTAAGATACATATAATGTAAATATTAATAAATTATGACTAAATTTATTAAAAAGTTAATAAATTTCGTCATAAATACTCATAATTCATTATATTCTCCAAAGGAACATTTTTTATTATCTTCTATTAATTACGAATATTGAGGGGAATATCGTAGGAATGTAACCGAATAGTTCGAAATTTTTTTAGTTCTTCTTTTTTGCATTAAAAAATAGCATGTAGGTGAAAAAAATTTCTTAAGCATATGAAATTGCAATGTTTGGACATATATAAAGCTCATATAACACTTTTCATTTCATTTTAAAGTTTTTAACAATAACTTTTGACTCATGTATTTTACGAGTTTTTTTCGAGTAAAAAGTCGGAAAAAAAGTTCGATTTTGAGTGCATAGACTTCATTGTTTGCATGAAGTTCATAAATGTTTTCGGAGCCTTTAAACCTTATTAGTTTACTAAATTAATGTAGTGGTTATAAAACGTGGGTGATTTTAATACATAATTCTATCATTTATATAATTTTGTTCATGTTTTAAAAAAAAAATAGGCAGAAATCTTCGAACTACTCGAACCACCCCTAGAATATCGGCATGTTCTTGTTTGTGCACATAAGGATTGTGCACATATTAATTGTGCACACTTTAGCATTGGTATATATCTATATATATAGATATGTACCAATGCTATCTGCGCACAATAAATATGTGCACAATCCTTATGTGCACAAACAAGAACATGCCGGAATATCCTGGGCGAAGAAATATAATTACTTTTCTGAGAGTAGGAATCGAGTCTTCATAGAAAGAACAATTGTTTTTGAATCAGACACAGATTTAGACTGAAAAGATAATTTCTATTTTAAAAGTATAACTTGGCTTTAAATAGAAAATTATTTTATTTAAATAATAATAATACATGTTTGTAAGAAACTATTGCATCTTGTAGAAAAAATGTTCATTATGTCAATTAAAAACATTAGTAAAACTTGGTTTTCTTCTCTCTCTAAAGCAGTTGACAGACAAATTATGCTTTAGCTACACATTGGCATTACTAATTTTTAAATAGGAAACTTGTCGAGGTTCGCTGCAAACTTACGTTTATAAAATAATTTTCTTTACGAGTAACAAATACCTATATTTAGGGAGTATCTTTGCCCACGATATAGATATCGAAAGGCTTCCCCTTGAAAATTTAATCAATACGCATTGACAAATGTCAGTAACTTTTTCCCCCTGAAATTTCTTAAAAAATTTAGAAAATTAAAAATCTTATATTTGGGCTAATTTTCACAGCACATCAACCTACCAGGGCTCAAATTAAAGGTTTTGGCAAACAAAGAAAGCTAAACAAATTGTGCAACGATCGTAAGTGTGTTCCTGTTCCCATTAAATAAATATATTGATTGGAAAGGGACATGAACAACATAAAAAATGACTGAATGTCGACCTTTTTTTTTAATTTTGTGTACGTAGCTAGATTCTTTACCCTTATTTATAATTGTTTCTTTTTTTTTTTTTAAAGGCAAACATTTTGAGCTTTAACTCATTTTTTAGCGCTCAAACATTGGAATTCCCAAAAAGTTAAGAGTTCCTGAGATTTACTCATATATTAATATGAATAATTATTTATGATACAAAGTAATATTAAACATGCACATCTCTTTTTAGATGGTAAACGATAAGTAACCGTAATAATTTTTACTTGATGTTTAATTTTGTGACTATTATTCAAAATCTCTTAAATACTGAAGATTAATATTTTAAAATCTATAACTCTTTGAATATTGGTTTTTCGTATATGTTGAATGCAACATTTTAATTTTAAAATTGCCTAAATTTTCAAGAAAAAATTATTCTGATCTCAAAAGATTGTTTTTATTTGTTTAAATGGCGTTTTTGTTTAAACAAATGCATTTAAATCAAGGTTCCTGCCATTTTGATAAATTGTAAACTAGAAATTTAGATTTTACGAATCAAAATCTATAAAAAACGATGGTTACTTTATTCAATTGCAACAGCCGGTATAGAAAGGGAAACAGAAGCGAAAACTTTTGCGGCGCCTGGGCTAGCTAGAATCGCTAGAAACTGAAAAACGGCTCGCCAGCGGCAAAGACACTCAGTCCACGCGCACGCTGACATAACAACAATGCCGCCGACGCTGCAACCGCACTCGGTAGGTCCCGCCTCCCTTCTCCTTCAGTCAATTGCTGTTTGCAACTTCTGCGTGCTTTTCTCAAGCTTAATTTTATCTAATACAAAAAATTTCTAGCGGCTATTTCAGTATATAGTTGGAGTAAAGCGCGCATTCAGGGATTTTCAAAATCATTATATTTGAAAGTTAAACCGATACTTGACAATTGGTGCGATGGCAAATCAATTTTAATGTTTACTAAATAAACAACTTATTGTTTAAAAAAAAAAAAAAATGATGAACATATGACTTTTTAATACATAATAATATATTACAGTTCGTTTACTCAAAAATATAAAATTAAGGTAATGTTACGAAATAATTAATACATTAATAAAACATTAATAATTAAATTAAAAACAAATATTTTATTTAAAATAAAAAATATAAATACATGTATAAAAATGAATAACTAAGTAAAATATAATATTATTATTGGTCCTCCACAAAAAGTTTTAATTTTATTACCACCTATAGATGATTTTGTACCGAACTGCCAATGTAAAGCATGCATCAAAAACTCATGTTGTTGTGTTCGAGTAGCAATTCCATGCTGTTCCTTCTGTTTTTGTCAGAAAAATGAAACTTGTAAAAATAAATTTGAATAATATTATATTTTACTTAGTTATGAATTTTTATTCATGTATTTATATTTAAATTAAATATTGATTTTTTGTTGGTTTAAACAATAAGTTGTTTATTTATTAAACATTCAAATTGATTTGCCATCGCACCAATTGTCAAGTATTGGTTTAACTTTCAAATATAATGATTTTGAAAATCCCTGAATGCGCGCATTACTCCAACTGTATACTGAAATAGCGCTAGGAAATATCGAAAAATTAGCTTTTGTTAAATAACGAAATAAATAGTTAATAACAGAAAACTTAAAATAATGCAAATGAATATGGTGGTTTTTATCTCAAAGAATAAGAGGAAACTTTCATTTTAAAAAAAGTTCATTTTTTTCAAAGTTATTATTAATCAAAGTTGCAAAAAAAACGTAAAAATCAAATTTCAAAAATTCATAACTTTTCAAATTTTGAGTTTATAGAGATTTTGCAAATAGACGTGTTCTTTAAAATGAGCTAAAGTTTTAGGAAAAAAATACTCCGGGGCAAAAAAAAAATTTATTATTATTTGTTTAAACAATTGCATTTTAAACAATTTCTACCACTTTTTTCGAATTTTAACCTCGATATTCGGATTCTACGGGTCAAAATCTATAAGAAACAACTGTTTTTATCCGGGGACATATTGCATACGGGACGGTACCCAGCTCCTAGACTATATATACTGTAGGCGCTTGGCTCTCCGGCGTGCGCCGCGCCGTCGCCGCACCTCGAGCACAGGCTCTACTGTTGCCCGTTGTCTGCGCTCTCTACGCCTCTGTGGCAGCTAGCTATCTCTCTCTCTCCGCGGCTCTCGCGCTGCTGGGCTCGGCCGCTATAGATTCTAACTATACCTATAGCTTGCGGCTCGCTCGACCGGCCGAGTGTTTATGTTTCGCCGCGCTCCGACTTTCGTCGGCTTTGTTATTGTTGCGAGCTCGTATACGTTCCGATTATAAGCGCTTTTGAAAACTATATATATAACTCTCTCATAATACATATTCCTACTCTCTAAGGCCTAATATATTATTGATTAAATGTTAATCAACAATCAAATACCTCAACAGTAAGAGTAAAATTTCCAATTATCTTACGGTGCGATAAAATTTAAAAAACATTTTTATTCAGAGAATAATTAGAATATCGCTTAACTCTATAACCGAAAGTACAATTTACAACACGAAAAAACAATTCGGCGATGCGCAAAAAAGCCGTTAATTGGTTTATTTAGACGCAAAGAAACTAAAACGACAATCTCAAGTCAAAATCCATACGGGCTAGGATGATGAGCCTAAACGATTTTACAGTTTGCAGTTGTTTGATGTAATCAGAACACCATATTCCTCTGAAATATAATTAATTGAAGGGCCGGATGCAATAAGGGGGTTAGCGCTCGAAAATCCGTAAAAGTATTGTCCAAGTGACTAAAATTTCAATGTAGCCAAATTAATTTTTAAAAAATATCACCTTGTAGGGAATGAAAAGAAGTATTTTTACCTAGAAGGAATTTTTTTTATTCGACTTTCTTTTTAATATAAAAATTAAAAACTGAAAATTTTGTTCATCTATTTTTAATAGCTTTCAAAAACATTAATCGTCCAAACTTGGTCAAATACACGGAGAGAAATTTTAGAGTAAAAATTACCAAGGTGCCTTGGTAGTGCATGGATAGACTGTCAAAAGCCGTGATATTCCCAGGTTTCTAATACAATTTATAAGTTTCCCAGGAAAAACTACCATAACCACTTAAAAAAATACCAAATTATCGGAATAAAAATTACCAGACACACTGGTAAAAATTGAGATCTAATCATTTTTACAGGGTAACCTAAGAATTTTTACTAAGAAAACTGATAAATTTTGCCAAATAACCTGGTATTTGTGTATTCGCGCATGCGCACTGCGCATTATTGTGTTTCAGAAGATTGATACTAGAGGCGTGCGCGACGTTAAAATGAAAACAATACACATATTTTCAGTAAGTAATAACGGCGATTCAAATGACTGTTGGTAACAGCTTCCGTGGCGCAGTCGGTAGAACGTCGGACTCTCAACCCAAAGATCGTCGGATCGAATCCCGCTTCCGTAAAAATTTTTTTTCAGTTTAATGTTTTTTCATCCTTGTTTCTGTTTCTATTTCTATATTAAAATACTATATATCCATTAATATAGATAAAAAAAGTTAATTTTTTAAATTTAAATTAACTAAAAAAAAATTTTACCAAGGCACTTTGGTAAAAAGTTTGAAATTGTCAGTCTGTCCATCCATTACCATAGAAACTGGTAATTTTGCCTCGAATATTTGTAATTTTCACTACAAAATTTCTCTCCGTGTATGATCGAAATATTTTGAAATTTGACAGGGACGTGCAGAATACTCCAGCGTTGCCTATGGGATTGATAAAAGGATGTAAATCGATAATTGTTAATAATTATTTAATTGCAAATATATTGCGATCGGTAATTACGTTTTCTTAACTTTAACGGAAAAAAGTATCGAGGGAAGTTGAAGCTAGGAAAAACTTCCAGCGAGACATTTGTTCCTTAATAGTCTAATAAGTTTCTGTCAAAGTTTCAAATTGATTTAATAATAAATGACTTAAATAGAGCGTTATTAATAAAGACGCGCGCTAGCAACATCGGCGGCACGGCGTGAGCTAAGCCTGTGTTTACATGTTTTTGCACTGATGTATCACGTTTATAAAAATTAACGAATTATTATGTAACGATATTATGTTTTATATAACGTAAAAACACAGTTTATAAGTCAACGCACTGTACATATAATTACATTTTGTTAGTATGTTAATAAATAAATTTGTACTTTAAAATTTAATATGTTCATTAATACTATCATAAGGATATACACACACACACACACACATACACACACACACACATACACACACACACACACACACACATACACACACACACACACACACACATACACACACACACACACAATAACGTAATAATTCTTTAATTTTTATAAACGTGATACGCCACTGCGAAAACGTGTGCGACGCAGTCTGAGCTCACGCCGCGCCGCGCCGCCGATGTTGCTAGCGCGCGTCTTTATTAATAACGCTCTATTTAAGTCATTTATTATTAAATCAATTTGAAACTTTGACAGAAACTTATTAGACTATTAAGGAATAAATGTCTCGCTGGAAGTTTTTCCTAGCTTCCACTTACCTCGATACTTTTTTCCGTTAAAGTTAAAAAAACGTAATTACCGATCGCAATATATTTGCAATTAAATAATTATTAACAATTATCGATTTACATCCTTTTATCAATCCCATAGGCAACGCTGGAGTATTCTGCACGTCCCTGTCAAATTTTAAAATATTTCGATCATATTTGACCAAGTTTGGACGATTAATGTTTTTGAAAGCTATTAAAAATAGATGAACAAAATTTTCAGTTTTTAATTTTTATATTAAAAAGAAAGTCGAATAAAAAAATTCCTTCTAGGTAAAAATACTTCTTTTCATTCCCTACAAGGTGATATTTTTTAAAAATTAATTTGGCTACATTGAAATTTTAGTCACTTGGACAATACTTTTACAGGGTTTCGAGCGCTAACCCCTTATTGCATCCGGCCCTTCAATTATAGTCTATAATATAAAAAAATGTTATTATATTATACACATTTATTACTCTAGTGGAGTTGAAATTTTAATAATTTGAAAAATCATATTTTAGAATAGATAAATTACATAAAATAATTTTTTTAAATGAATATATTTTAATATAAAATTGCATTCTATGTGCATATTTGATTTTGCATAAATACATTATTGAAAAGTATATATAAAATTATATTTGAAAACATTTACGGGGAAAAATCGTAATTATTAAATTGCAAATTAAAAATACAAAGATTTATGTCAAAAGTCAAATTCACAAATTTTTTACATGGTTATTGGCGCGTGAATATATCGACGGCTGCGCGGAACAAGGTTGTATTTCAGCGCGCGGACGAAGAACGTTGTATCTCACCGCGCGGACGAAGAACGTCATATCTCACTGCGCAGATGAAGAACGTCGTATCTCAGCGCGCGGATAAAGAACATCGTATCTCACCACGCGGACGAAGAACGTCGTATCTCACCGCCCGGACGAAGAACGTCGTATCTCTCCGCGCGGATAAAATATCTCGGCGCGCGGACAAAAACATCGTATCTCGCCGTATACTAGCCGTGTACGTCGCAAGAACGCCGAGATACGACGTTCATCGTCCGCGCGGTGAGATACGATATTCTTCATCCGCGCGGTGAGATACGATGTTCTTCGTCCGCGCGGTGAGATACGACGCTCTTCGTCCGCGCGCTGAGATACGACGTTCTTCATCCACGCGGTGAGATACGACCTTGTTCCGCTCAGTCGTGGATATATTGAATAAATAAATTCATTGAACTAGGATTCGTTATGAAAAAAATCTTTAAAACAAAAGTGATCATCGGGTGGGGAGAAGATTCTATCTCGGCGAATCGCGTGAAAAGGTCCTATTCTAGACGAGCGCGTAAGAAGGTGGGACTCTACTGAGATAGGACCTTTTCACGCGCTCCGTTGAGATAGAACCTTCTTCTTCCCACCCGAGGAAATATCCTCAAATTATAAAAAATTATATAAAAAATTATAAAAAAATATAAATTTCTTCTTTTTTCTACATATATTTCCTACCTATTTACCGCTCTTTATGTGTGCCACGAAAAAATTATGATTTCTTCGACGAGGGGCGCATCGATATCACGTTCTTTAGAAATGGGTCTGAAGTTCGCAACGTTGGAGTGCAACGAAATAAAAAAAAAAAATTTTTCTTCATGGTTATACTAATTAATATTAATTTTGTGTGTAGATTTAGTGTTTTATAAAATAAAATAACTTTCTAACAAAGGTTTAGATGAAATTTCCATTGTTTAATAACTTAAATTAATTGTAAGAAATTATTTCGTTGCATTCCAACGGTGCAAACTTCAGACCCATCTTTAGAACGTATTTTTAGAAAATTATAAAAACAAAAAATTTTTTCATAACGGACAAATAGTATTTAATTTTAATTTTGATAAACATGCAGCATCGCGGAGATAATATTTTTGTTAATAGTAGGCACACCGTATCCAAAATCAAATTTACCGAAAATTTAACAAGAGTTGATAGCTTAAATAAATTGGTACAGCGTTTTTTACCATATTCTGGCAGTTTTTTTTAGCAACGTTTAAAAGTATAAAATTGTCTTCAGTACGGAGGAAATATCTAAATTTAGGCCTCTTCTGATGTCCCATGAGCTTATCCTTGCATAATAGTAAGTTCTATGTAGTGGAACATGTTACTGGAAGTGGATTATATAAATATTTGCTTGACTTAGCTAAATATCTGAGAACCATAGATATGTCACAGTACTATAAAAGTTATTTCCCTCTTATGTCTCGATAAAAATAAAAAATTTCTTTGAAGGCACATCTACAGGACAAAGTTTTTCTGAATGTTAAAAAAGTATGTACAAGCTCAATTTAATAGTATCATTTTTCGTCGAAACTTATAAGTCAATTTTGCATTAATAAGAAGTTTCACTTTTTTTTTAAATGACGAAACTTGGAAAAGATATTTAATTTTGAAGGCACATCTACTAGACAAACTTTCTTGTTCTTTAAGCCTTTCTGAATGCGAAAAAAATTATATACTTTTAAATCTAAAAATTAAAGATAATTTCGTCTTTTTCTAAATGACGACACTTATAAATACTGGCATCTACCTTTTTGATCTTGCAAGAATAATTATCTACACTGAAATTATTACTTTAAAAGTTACAGTTTTCTAAGGAATAATCGTTATTACAATTATAACTTCCCATAATAATTTGTTGCAGGCGATAATTCAATAAATATCTGAAAATATAAAATATCAATATTTTTTAATCATCATATCAGCTTTACGTAATGCATATTGTAATTGAAGTAAATAAGTGAATAAGGAACATCAGTCATCCCATTTAATTTTTTATTTAAAAATTATAAGAAATACGTTAAGCTGATGTGATGATTGAAAAAAAATTGATATTTAATATTTTCAGATATTATTTGAATTATCGCTAGTAGCAAATTATTATAGGAAGTTATAATTGTAATAACGTTTATCACTTAGAAAACTGTAACTTTTAAAGTAATAATTTCAGTGTAGATAATTATTCTTGCAAAGATCAAATAGGTAGATGCCAGTATTTATAAGGTGTCGTCGATTAGAAAAAGACAAAATTATTCTTAATTTTAGATTTCAAAGTAAATAATTTTGTTGACATTCAGAAAGGCTTAAGGAACAAGAAAACTTTGTCCTGCAGATGTGCCTTTAAAAAATTTTTTAATTTTTTTCGAGAGGTAGGAGGGAAATAACTTTTATAGTACTGTGATACATCTATGGTTCTCACATATTTAGCTAACTATAAGTCAAGTAAATATTTATATAATCCACTTCCAGTAACATGTTCCACTACATAGAACTCACTATAATGCAAGGATACGCTCGTGGGGCATCAGAATTTAGATATTTCCTCCGCCTACTCAAGACAATTTTATACTTATAAACGTTAATAAAAAAAACAGCCAGAATATGGTAAAAAACGCTCTACCAACTTTTTTAGGCTATCAACTCTTGTCAAATTTTCGGTAAATGTGATTGGATACGATGTGCCTACTATTAACAAAAATATTATCTCCACGACGCTGCATTTTTATAAAAATTAAAATTAAATACTATTAGTCCGTTATAAAAAAAACTTTTTTGTTTGTAAGAAACTATTGCATCTTGAAGAAAAATTGATTATATCACATAAAAACAGTAAGCAAATTAGTAAAACGTGTTTTTCTTGTCTTTATATATAAATGGGTCTGAAGTTTGCATCGTTGCATCGCATATATAAAGCAGTTGACAGAAAAAAATTATACTTTAGGTACACATTGGTATTAGTAATTTTTTAAATAGGAAACTTGTGGAGGTTCGTTGCACACTCACGTTTATAAAATAATTTTCTTTACGAGTAACAAATACCAATACTTAGGGAATATCTTTGGAAATGATATAGGTATAGATAAGGATGCTAGCCTTTCCCCTGAAAATTTAATCAATATGTATTGACAAATGTCAGTAATTTTTTACTAGGGGTGCACGACTACTCGAAGATCCGAACTATTTGCTCTATAAACTCAACTCGACGAACTCAAGTCGAATCAAATGTTTTACTTGATATATTGAGTAGTTAGAAATAGTTCGAGTAGTTCGAACTTTGATCGAGTGGTTTGAAATTATAGAACACTTCCAACTTCCAGTGCATAGTAGTGAATAAATTATAAAAGAATTATAAATAAAAAATTATAGATAATTATAAGTAATCTTAGGATAATTATAATTATTATCGCTAAGTAGTAGCTAAATCCAAAAACAAATTACATTCAGCTAATTAAGTATATAATATTATAAGTTACTAAGAGAGCCAGCTGGTTCTATCTAGATCGAACTACTTAATTCGAGTAGCTCGACTTCATTCGAGTAGTTCGAGTTGGTCCGAGTAGTTCAATCTGACTCGAGCAGTTCGAAGTATAATGTACTCGATTCAAGTTCGAAGAAAAAGCTCGATACAGTTCAAACACGCCAAGCCGAGTACTTGTACACCCCTACTTTTTACCCGTACTAGATTCTAAAGCAGAGCGTGCTACGCGCGCCTGAACACGAACCTATCTTACCTACTGAATTCGCAAATGAAATTTTTTGACAACGCTCTGAAGTTGGCTCTGTAAGCTTCAATTCGATAATAATCACTATCACCTTTTTACAATAGGAACTAGATTCTAAAACAGAGCGCGCTACGCTTGCCTGCACGCTAACCTATCTTGTTTGTATTGTTTGCAGATTTGTCACTGAATTTTACAAACAAATGCATATAACTTTGCAGGTTTTGAAAATTTTTCAATTTTGATATCGGCGACTTCCCCTGAAATTTAAAAAGGAAGAAAATGAGACCTTGCAAATTAAAATTGAATGAAAAACAAAAAAGATTTGTATTTGATATTGATTTTTTTTTTTTTAATGCACAAAACATACTTTTGCAAAATTGGAAATTCTTCAACAAAAATATTTTCCGTTATGTTCAGAACTCTGCTTCGTGTCATATTAGTTTTCAGATTCGAATGTGTAAATGAATTTTTGTAAAAAATGTTCATAGCTTTAGGTCTACTAGACCGCTGGAGCCACCTTAAAAAATTTTCATAGCACACCGACCTACCAGGGCTCAAATTAAAGTTTTTGGCAAACAAAAAAGTTAAACAAATTGTGCAACGATCGTAAGTGGGCCCCTGTTCATATTAATAAATATATCAATTGAAAGAGGACATGAAAAACATAAAAAATGACTGATTATTGACCGTTTTTTTATTTTGAGTCGATTTGGTTCATAATTTTTTTACAGGGAGTTTTTATGCTCAAAAAGTAATTCCAGCTTTAAAAAGTTTGGAAATGCCAGACGCCGCGGAATCAGATTTTTTTTTGTCACGACCCCTATATAATCGGCAGTTTGGGGGTTTTCCAGAAAGTCGATTTGGTTCGTAATTTTTTTACAGGTACTTTGTGTGCTCATAAAATAATTTCAGCAATAAAAAGTTTGGAAATGCCAAACGCCGCCGAGTGAGAATTTTTTTTCCAGCAAATACGCTGTATTATCAACTTTTTGGGCCCGTATGGAAATGTTCCGGGGAGTTTATTTTCTTCTTAATTTTTCTACATGTAGCTTGTGTTCCTAGAAAGTAATTTCCACGATAAAAAGTTTGGAAATGCCCAAAGCCGCTGAGGGAGAATTTTTTTTTCTTACAAACACGCTGTTTGTCACCTTTTTGGGCCCGTTTGGAAATGTTCCGGGGAATTTATTTTCTTCTTAATTTTTTTACATGTAACTTGTGCTGCTAGAAAGTAATGTTCGCGATAAAAAGTTTGGAAATGCCCAAAGCCGCTGAGGGAGAATTTTTTTTTCTTACAAACACGCTGTTTGTCACCTTTTTGGGCCCGTTTGGAAATGTTCCGGGGAGTTTATTTTCTTCTTAATTTTTTTACATGTAGCTTGTGCTGCTAGAAAGTAATGTTCGCGATAAAAAGTTTGGAAATGCCCAAAGCCGCCGAGTGAGAATTTTTTTTCCTGCAAATACGCTGTATTATCAACTTTTTGGGCCCGTTTGGAAATGTTCCGGGGAGTTTATTTTCTTCTTAATTTTTTTACATATAGCTTGTGTTGCTAGAAAGTAATTTCCACGATAAAAAGTTTGGAAATACCCAAAGCCGCTGAGGGAGAATTTTTTTTTTCTTACAAACACGCTGTTTGTCACCTTTTTGGGCCCGTTTGGAAATGTTCCGGGGAGTTTATTTTCTTCTTAATTTTTTACATGTAGCTTGTGCTGCTAGAAAGTAATGTTCGCGATAAAAAGTTTGGAAATGCCCAAAGCCGCCGAGTGAGAATTTTTTTTCCTGCAAATACGCTGTATTATCAACTTTTTGGGCCCGTTTGGAAATGTTCCGAGGAGTTTATTTTCTTCTTAATTTTTTTACATGTAGCTTGTGTTGCTAGAAAGTAATTTCCACGATAAAAAGTTTGGAAATGCCCAAAGCCGCTGAGGGTGAATGTTTTTTTCTTACAAACACGCTGTTTGTCACCTTTTTGGGCCCGTTTGGAAATGTTCCGGGGAATTTATTTTCTTCTTAATTTTTTTACATGTAACTTGTGCTGCTAGAAAGTAATGTTCGCGATAAAAAGTTTGGAAATGCCCAAAGCCGCCGAGTGAGAATTTTTTTTCCTGCAAATACGCTGTATTATCAACTTTTTGGGCCCGTTTGGAAATGTTCCGGGGAGTTTATTTTCTTCTTAATTTTTTTACATATAGCTTGTGTTGCTAGAAAGTAATTTCCACGATAAAAAGTTTGGAAATGCCCAAAGCCGCTGAGGGAGAATGTTTTTTTTCTTACAAACACGCTGTTTGTCACCTTTTTGGGCCCGTTTGGAAATGTTCCGGGGAGTTTATTTTCTTCTTAATTTTTTTACATGTAGCTTGTGCTGCTAGAAAGTAATGTTCGCGATAAAAAGTTTGGAAATGCCCAAAGCCGCCGAGTGAGAATTTTTTTTCCTGCAAATACGCTGTATTATCAACTTTTTGGGCCCGTTTGGAAATGTTCCGAGGAGTTTATTTTCTTCTTAATTTTATTACATGTAGCTTGTGTTGCTAGAAAGTAATTTCCACGATAAAAAGTTTGGAAATGCCCAAAGCCGCTGAGGGTGAATGTTTTTTTCTTACAAACACGCTGTTTGTCACCTTTTTGGGCCCGTTTGGAAATGTTCCGGGGAATTTATTTTCTTCTTAATTTTTTTACATGTAACTTGTGCTGCTAGAAAGTAATGTTCGCGATAAAAAGTTTGGAAATGCCCAAAGCCGCCGAGTGAGAATTTTTTTTCCTGCAAATACGCTGTATTATCAACTTTTTGGGCCCGTTTGGAAATGTTCCGGGTAGTTTATTTTCTTCTCAATTTTTTTACATGTAGCTTGTGTTGCTAGAAAGTAATTTCCACGATAACAAGGTTGGAAATGCCCAAAGCCGCTGAGGGAGAATTTTTTTTTCTTACAAACACGCTGTTTGTCACCTTTTTGGGCCCGTTTGGAAATGTTCCGGCGAGTTTATTTTCTTCTTAATTTTTTTACATGTAGCTTGTGCTGCTAGAAAGTAATGTTCGCGATAAAAAGTTTGGAAATGCCCAAAGCCGCCGAGTGAGAATTTTTTTTCCTGCAAATACGCTGTATTATCAACTTTTTGGGCCCGTTTGGAAATGTTCCGGGGAGTTTATTTTCTTCTTAATTTTTTTGCATGTAGCTTGTGTTGCTAGAAAGTAATTTCCACGATAAAAAGTTTGGAAATGCCCAAAGCCGCTGAGGGAGATTTTTTTTTTTCTTACAAACACGCTGTTTGTCACCTTTTTGGGCCCGCTTGGAAATGTTCCGGGGAGTTTATTTTCTTCTTAATTTTTTTACATGTAGCTTGTGTTGCTAGAAAGTAATTTCCACGATAAAAACTTTGGAAATGCCTAAAGCCGCTGAGGGAGAATTTTTTTTCTTACAAACACGCTGTTTGTCACCTCTTTGGGCCCGTTTGGAAATGTTCCGGGAGTTTATTTTCTTCTTAATTTTTTACATGTAGCTTGTGCTGCTAGAAAGTAATGTTCGCGATAAAAAGTTTGGAAATGCCCAAAGCCGCCGAGTGAGAATTTTTTTCCTGCAAATACGCTGTATTATCAAGTTTTTGGGCCCGTTTGGAAATGTTCCGGGAGTTTATTTTCTTCTTAATTTTTTTACATGTAGCTTGTGTTGCTAGAAAGTAATTTCCACGATAAAAAGTTTGGAAATGCCCAAAGCCGCTGAGGGAGAATTTTTTTCTTACAAACACGCTGTTTGTCACCTTTTTGGGCCCGTTTGGAAATGTTCCGGGAGTTTATTTTCTTCTTAATTTTTTTACATGTAGCTTGTGCTGCTAGAAAGTAATGTTCGCGATAAAAAGTTTGGAAATGCCCAAAGCCGCCGAGTGAGAATTTTTTTTCCTGCAAATACGCTGTATTATCAACTTTTTGGGCCCGTTTGGAAATGTTCCGGGGAGTTTATTTTCTTCTTAATTTTTTACATGTAGCTTGTGTTGCTAGAAAGTAATTTCCACGATAAAAAGTTTGGAAATGCCCAAAGCCGCTGAGGGAGAATTTTTTTCTTACAAACACCCTGTTTGTCACCTTTTTGGCCCCGTTTGGAAATGTTCCAGGTAATTTATTTTCTTCTTAATTTTTTTACATGTAACTTGTGCTGCTAGAAAGTAATGTTCGCGATAAAAAGTTTGGAAATGCCCAAAGCCGCCGAGTGAGAATTTTTTTCCTGCAAATACGCTGTATTATCAACTTTTTGGGCCCGTTTGGAAATGTTCCGGGAGTTTATTTTCTTCTTAATTTTTCTACATGTAGCTTGTGTTCCTAGAAAGTAATTTCCACGATAAAATGTTTGGAAATGCCCAAAGCCGCTCAGGGAGAATTTTTTTTTCTTACAAACACCCTGGGTGTCACCTTTTTGGACCCGTTTGGTAATGTTCCGGGAGTTTATTTTCTTCTTAATTTTTTTACATGTAGCTTGTGTTCCTAGAAAGTAATTTCTACAATAAAAAGTTTGGAAAATCTCAAAGCCGCCGAGGGAGAATTTTTTTTTATTGCATTTTTACATCTACCCTGTATAATCACCCGTTTGGGGTGGTTTTGGGGGTGGGGATAATTTGATATCGGTTTATATCAATTATTTTTGATGAATTCTTGTGTTATTTACAATATCTGGTGTCATTCTCCCTGAGAAATTTGATTTTAGAAAAATGGAATTTTCGTTCTCTTAGGTTGTCTTACGAATTCCGTGTTAGAGGGGGGGGGGAGTTTGGAATTGATTTATTTTGATCAATTTTCATGTATTCTTCCATTATTTGCAGTATATTATGCTATTCATGTGGAAAAAAAGTGTTTTTCGAAAATCGAATTTTCGTTGGATCGCAACGTTGCAAACTTTAAACCCATGGGGGTTTTCCGGGGAGTCAATTTGGTTCGTAATTTTTTTATAGCGAGTTCTTATGCTCAAACAGTAATTCCAGCATTAAAAAGTTTGGAAATGCCAGTCACCGAGCAGTGAGAATTTTTTTTCCGTCACGACCCCTATATATCTGATTATATAATCAGCTGTTTGGGGGTTTTCCGGGGAGTCGATTTGGTTCGTAATTTTTTTACAGGGAGTTTTTATGCTCAAAAAGTAATTCCAGCTTTAAAAAGTTTGGAAATGCCAGACACCGAGCAGTGAGAATTTTTTTTGCGTCACGACCCTATATATCTGATTATATAATCAGCTGTTTGGGGTTTTCCGGGGAGTCGATTTGGTTCGTAATTTTACGAGTAGTTTGTGTGCTCATAAAATAATTCCAGCAATAAAAAGTTTGGAAATGCTAAACGCCGCTGAGAGAGAATTTTTTTCGGTCACAACCCCTATATATCTGATTATATAATCTGCTGTTTAGGGGTTTCCGGGTAGTCGATTTGGTTCGTAATTTTTTTACAGGGAGTTTTTATGCTCAAAAAGTAATTCCAGCTTTAAAAAGTTTGGAAATGCCAGACACCGTGCAGTGAGAATTTTTTTCCGTCTCGACCCTATATATCTGATTATATAATCAGCTGTTTGGGGGTTTTCCGGGGAGTCGATTTGGTTCGTAATTTTTTACGAGTAGTTTGTGTGCTCATAAAATAATTCCAGCAATAAAAAGTTTGGAAATACCAAACGCCGCGGAGAGAGAATTTTTTTCCGTTACTACCCCTATATAATCAGCTTTTCGGGGTGTTCCGGGAGTCGATTTGGTTCCTAATTTTTTTGCGGGTATTTTGTATCCTCAGAAAAATAATTCCAGCAATAAAAAGTTTGGAAATACCAAACGCCGCGGAGAGAGAATTTTTTTTCCGTTACTACCCCTATATAATCAGCTTTTTGGGGTGTTCCGGGGAGTTGATTTGGTTCCTAATTTTTTGCGGGTATTTTGTATCCTCGGAAAATAATTCCAGCAATAAAAAGTTTGGAAATACCAAACGCCGCGGAGAGAGAATTTTTTTCCGTTACTACCCCTATATAATCAGCTTTTTGGGGGTGTTCCGGGAGTCGATTTGGTTCCTAATTTTTTTCGGGTATTTTGTATCCTCAGAAAATAATTCCAGCAATAAAAAGTTTGGAAATACCAAACGCCGCGGAGAGAGAATTTTTTTCCGTTACTACCCCTATATAATCAGCTTTTGGGGGTGTTCCGGGAGTCGATTTGGTTCCTAATTTTTTTCGGGTATTTTGTATCCTCAGAAAATAATTCCAGCAATAAAAAGTTTGGAAATACCAAACGCCGCGAAGAGAGAATTTTTTTCTCTTAGGTCATCTTACGAATTCCGTGTTAGGGGTGGGGGGTAGTTTGGAATTGATTTATTTTAATCAATTTTGATGTATTCTTCCATTATTTGTAGTACATTATATCATCCATGTGGAAAAAAGTGGTTTTTCGAAAATCGAATTTTCGTTGGATCGCAACGTTGCAAACTTCAAACCCATTTTTATTACATATATACTAAGAGTGTAATAATATGCATACATGTGCATCCTTGTGTAAATTTTTCTTGTTAGATTGTGTTATCATATTATTATGCATTACAGCCATCAAAAGATTACGTTCAAGTCTGTCAAAGCACGCAACCTCCTGTAGTAGAGGCAGAAATAATGTGGCAGATATCCCACTAGCAGAGCCTCGTTCTACTTCATAGTGTTTCAATTATCAATGCTTTACTGGCCCTATGATTTCTAAAGGTAAATTAGCAATTCTTCCAAAGGCAACTCGTCCAAAATTGGCCCAGGACCTGTGACTTTAGCTATGAAGGCGATTATATCCATCTGTCGGATCTAGAAGTGCAAGAATCTTAGAATTTTATAATTATTGAATGTCAGTGTTATTGTATCTGTGTAGAATGCAGAAGAACGATGTAATAAGAAACATAAAAACACACTAAAAATTGATGAAGTTCATTGCATATCAATGCGTCAAAGAAAGGATTATACCATGAATTTTAATAATAGTGACATTAAGTAGTGACATTAACCTACAACTAAGATGTTTTGACGGTATTGCACAGGAAGTGCAAAAAAAGTATTATGAATATAAAAGAAATTAGTTTTATTAGAATACAAGTTTTCAAAAATTAGTTCTTCAAAATAAAATTAGAAAATTGTGATTTTAATAGAAGGGATCATCTACCTAGTTGGAAATAATATTAGAGCTGATGAAGTTTTTTGAAGATTCATGTAACAAGCTCAGCCTATGATTTTTTTGGAGGGATTGTTGGAAACTCTATAATAACAAATAACGTAGTGATATGCCCAATACATTGCAAAGCTAATGTTGTTTGGCCATATGTTGGTGGTAGAAAAACCTACTTTTGCATATTATACAACTGCCTGAGGAAATGGAAATCTACAAGTGTCATCTATAAGAAAATAATGTAGAAATATCCTGATTTCATTCTCCAATTCGTATACATTCAATAGATCTTCAAAATGTGACAAAAGCTGTTGGGAGCTACAACTATGATGTTTTAGACGGTATAGCACAGAAAGTGCGAAAAAAGTATTATGAAAATGAAAGAATTAGTTTGATTATAACACAAGTTTTTAAAAATTAGTTCTTCAAAATAAAATAAGAAAATTGTCATTTTAATAGAAGTAATAGTGTATCTGCACATGTACGGATATGTTGTACTTAACGGCATCAATTAAAAATTAGAGCCAATGTAATTATTTATGGTGGACTTATAGGTATAAATATTGTTAATGAATTTATGCAAAAATTTAGTATTCTACATTTAAGTAGCCCATGTAACTGCAAACCGTCGGGCCCGCCAAGTATGTACGGGAGATCGGAGGACCACCCCTGCTAGAGTAGCTCTAGACTTCTCTTGTCCTTCCTAGATGCGTAATATTATAAAAAGTTCAAAATTGAGGTAGAATAATGAAAAATAGTGATGTGTTGGTAACTATGTAATTTTTTTATATAGGCTGCGCTTTTCGTAAATACCTGAAAAAATTCTTATGAATTTTAGAAATAAAAAGAAGGCATTATAGTTATATAATTAAAATAATTTTCGCCCACACGAGCGTAAAGTACGTAAGTACTATAAAGTTTGTAGGAGCTGTGTGAGCTATTGGGCCTCTTGGGCGTTATGTAGCACTTTATGCCCGCTGGCTGAATAATTTTAAAGTTACAACGTGGGCGTAAAATGTAATTTTACATGCGAGGTACGAAAAGTTCTTATGGCCGGTACCTGACTATAATTAATTGATTTCAGTACTTTCTTGTGTTTAATTTGTATAGAAGAATGAAGAAATTTGAATACATATCTGAGAACATAGTCATACAGTTTTTCGGAGAATGGTTTGCATTACTTGACTATCGATAATTGATTTCACAACTTTCGTTTGTTTGATTTGCAGTGAACAATTTGAATATACTTACATATAGTTTGTTGAGCATATATGGACTCAAAGAAGTAAAAGACTTTTTTACTATAGTATTTATTTGACTTCTTTTAAAAAATCAAAAATATTATTTTATATAGATTATACAGAAAAAACTTCTATACTTGCCTTATTTTATACTTTCGTAGAAAGTTTTATTAACAATATTATTATTTGTACAGTCATGAAAAAACATTATTACCATTTGTAGAGAGTGCTTATTGAATAGATGAGATCAGAATAAATAAAAGGACTATAGACAAATTGTGTTGTTAGAATATATTTAAAAAATTAGTTTTTTAAGAACGTGTTGATTGTTTTCAAAAAATATTTAAGCGCTCATTAAAGTTTTTGGTACAGAGGGAGAGAGACAGAAAGGGAAAAAGGAGAGGGTGGGAGAGTTTAGTAAATAATGTTTGTTAAGTATAAAACTATGTAGAATAGTAACCAAACTTATTCTTGCCTATAAGTTTTTACTTTTGTCATATAATACTACAGATATTTAATATTCTTGAAATATGTAGCGCCATCTGTGTTAAAATCTATTAGGATTTTCTAGAGATGGCGCTGGTGTCATATTTTATTGTTACGACCCGAGTCGAGGTCTTTTAGCAGAAAGGCGCTTCTGCAATGGTCGCCAAGTTGACCAATCGGAACGTGGAATTCGTTTGTTCAATTAAGTGCTGAAGCACAAGGAGTCGCGGGAAATTTGAAATAAAACTCGAACTCAAAAATATAACTTTAACTTAGAGTTTATTGAATCAATCGAGAACTTGTTACTTTTAACAAACAAATTGACTTAAAAGCGTAACTCTATACAATTCAATATCGACTGACACTATGACGTGGTCAGGGTGCGTGAACTAGTGCAATTAAACAAACTACGAAGCTTATCATGTGCTTGGTAGCGACTGCCCGAGGCCGGCGGTGAGGCCCAATTTATATTCTGGGTCGTAGGTGGAGCTTCAGGTTGGTAGTGGGAGGCAGAATAGTGTAGAGGCTGTAGGGCGCCAGGTTGCCTCAAAGGCCCTCTCCACCACTAGATAGGGAGAGCGGCAATGGAGGGGCCCCAGATCAGAAAGCAGGGTCGAGAGTGATGATCAGAGGGTGGTGGACCTCCTCCTGTGGTGGCGTGGAGCGCCGCTAGTCCGTGATTGGCTGCTGACAATGGATCGGACCGTTAGGCTGTTGGGCCCCATTGCGCAATAGTGGTTATCCGTTGACTTGCCCTTGGGGTGACCCTTGTTGTCGATCGTCAGTTGTCCTCCTCGCTAACCGTTTTCTCGACCTTTCGCCCTTGAAGGCAGGCTACGCTGCGAGATCGTGTGTTGTTTGACCCTTCAACCTTGGCTACAGGCTACGCTGCTGTTTGTGTTTTTCGTCCTTGGGGTCGCTTGCGTTGTCATCTTATCGATCGCCCTTGAGATGACTCCTGCAACAGAGCTTTCCCTACCCGAGCGAGCTTCCCTAATTAATTATTATTACACCTGCCGTTATTTATCAAATCGCTAATTATTATGACGTAATTATTATTTATTGTCCAAATAGTTATTAATTTAATCGCAGATTACTACCGTTTATTTAGTTTTATTGCTAATCAATTTGTTCGTCAACGCGTTGACCTTGCCATTGATAGTTTAATTATACGGGCGCAATTACTATTTGTTAAAGGTAATTAGTGAATAAATTCATTATCGCTCGTTTATCATCAATTCTTATTCGTGTTATTTATAACTTAGTTAATTAACTAACCAATATATAGATTCTACTATTGGAATTTATGGGAACGCATTCAATTATTATTATTTAATTTATTATTTTATTTAACTTTTATCAGAAATTAATATTCAAGGTTCCATTGTAGAACTGCCTTTATATGTTGCACGACTCGTCTACGCAAACGCAGTTCATAATAGTCCCCCCCTTTTTTTAAAACACGAACCGATGGTTCGGGCTTTTACTAATTTAAAAATTTTGCATAGGTCTAAAATTTAGTTAAAGGTGAAATTTGATTTTAAATAATTTAAGGTTTTAAGAGTTGAATTTTATTACGGGCGGCGTTTCATGCATAATTCAAAGGTTTTTTTTTCTTTGCATAATTAAGGATCTGAGAAGGGGGGGGGGATTTGTAATTAAAGATTATAATTTATAGTTTAAAATTAATTTCAACAAACAGGGTTTGGTAAATAAAAAAAGGGAAGTTTATTAGATTTACCGAATTTAGGGAGTAGAAAAGGGGAATTTATTGGTTTAAAATTTTTAAGAGTGAAATTTAAATATATTTATTTAAATTAATAAACTTTATTTTTAAGGGTGAATTTTTTTATGAAATGCGTTTTTTCTTTTTAAATAATTCAATTTTTTAGGGTGAACTGTATTATGAAACGCAGCTTTTTCTTTTTAAATAATTTAATTTTTTAAGGGTGAAGGGTTTTTTAAATTAAATTTTGTTGTCTGCAATTTTATTATGGAGCGCGGCTTTTCCTTTAAACAGTTTAAGTTTAAAAGGAGGGAAGTTTTTAACGAATTTATTTTTGAGACTGAAAAATTAGTAAATTTATTGTCCTGAGAGCGAGTGGTGTACAAAGCGCGGTTCTGTTAAATAATTTAAATTTTTCTGGGTGAATTTTATTATGAAACGCGTTTTTTCTTTTTAAATAATTCAATTTTTTGAAGGTGAACTGTGGTATGAAACGCGGCTTTTTCTTTTTAAATAATTTAATTTTTTAAGGGTGAAGGGAGCCCTTGCCATCGCTTCCTTCCGTGAGATGCTTCCTATGGCTCGCTGGGACCCATCCTGATACGAGGTATCAGGAGTACTTCCGGTTTCCCATCTCCAGGACAAAAATGAGAGACTATTCCAAAACATTCCTTATTTTAACTTTATGGCAAGCCCTGGCCATCTCTCCTATAACACTTATATTTTATTATTTATTAATTACAATCAAGATACATAATCGCACGCATACAATAAGAGGATACATTTAGTCAGGACGTAGCCACGCATGTTTTAGCTTGTCCAAGTGGACTATTTTAGTTTTATTATTTCCCAGATCTATTCTCGCATTTCTATCGCCCCTATTAATTCAGAGAACATTGGACTATTATAGCTGCGGTTTCTATTTCATTTGACTTTTCTTTAATAAATAACGAATATACTATTTTACCGGTTAATTAATCTGCTCGCACTATCATGCCCACACCGATGGGTTCTAATTCTAATCTTTCGATTCTATCATTTCTAAATCAACTAATTGCTGACAAATGGGGGTACTTATTCGCAATCTACTGACAATGCGCGATATTATCTTTTCTCATTAAAAGTTGATCGCGGGAGTATTCGATGGATGTTATTATTAAAATTTGTTCAACATTATTCACGCGGGGTCGTATAATACATGTATTTACCTTCAGTATCGTAGGACGAATCTCCTCGTTATCTGAGGTGTCTAGACTCTCTGTTTGGTTTATCGAGGTCTTGGGTAACTCTGCCTCGCTATTTAGGATTTTGGGGTTTTCTGAGGTCTTGGGTATCTCTGCCTCGCTATGTGTCTCGTTATCAGAGCTCTGGGGTCTTTTTGTCTTACTAGGTGAGGTCTTGGGTATCTCTGCCTCGTTATCCGTCTCGTTATCGGAGCTCTGGGGTCTTTTTGTCTTACTAGGTGAGGTCTTGGGTATCTCTGCCTCGTTATCCGTCTCGTTATCGGAGCTCTGGGGTCCTGTTGCCTTGTTATGTGAGGTCTTAGGTATTCTGCCTCATTATTTGTCTCGTTATGATCGTCAATGGTATAAGTATAGTTAAGGTTTATGTAGGTTCGGGCTTTATTGTTTGTGTGTGTTGTTTCAGTTGTGCTGTGGTTTATGTGTACTGTTTCGTCCCTACCTTTGCCTGACGGGATTTCTTGATAGGAATTTTCGTGTTGGTCCCCGGCCCTATCCTTCTTATGACCCGCAGGAGCTTCGGTCGTGTAACCTATAACCGGAATCTTAGCTGATCACCCAGTAATGCCAGACGGGATTTCTTGATAGGAATTTTCCTGTTGGTCCCCGGCCCTATACTTCCCAGAAATCATGAGAGCTTCGGTTGCATCCTCCGCATCTGGTTCATCGTCCCCCATCTGTCGAGGTTTCTTGATGGGAATTTTCCCGTTAGCCTCCGGCCTGCTCTCGTTAATCCTGAGGCTTCTTGTCATGAAATCAACGCTCATTTTGCTAAACTTCCCTAAAATCGAGGGCTTCGGACCACGCTTCCCGTGCCGGGCTAGATCTAACTTCCCTTCTCCAAGGGCTTCAGGTGCGACCTCTACAACCGGTTCCTTAAAACTCATATCCCTGTTTTCGAGGGCGATTGCGCTTTCCGCAACCGGTGTGTCAGTGTGATTAATCCCATTACCGGGATTATTTAGGTGTGGTATTGGAGTGTGTCCGTAGTCGTTCGTAAGTCCATTGTTCATTCGTATTAGGGTGTGGCTCGATTCATAATCCTCGTTCCCTTCGGGAGGTTGCTCACAAGATTTGGTAGTTGACTTAGTAAGGAGAAACACCTTTTCGATACTTTCCTCGGGGAACAACCCTTCCGGGTCGAGGGGTGGTTGTGTGGGTACGGGATTCCTTGAAAGCGCGTCTGCGTTCATATTGATTTTTCCAGGTTTATTGATTATTTCGTAATCATATTCTCTTAAGAGCATTTTCCAACGGCCTACGCGTGAAATGGGGTCTTTTAAGCTATGTAGCCACAATAATGGCTTATGATCAGTTACAAGGGTGAATTTCATTCCGTATAAATAAGGCCTAAACTGTTTTACCGAGTATACTACTGCCAAGAGTTCTTTTTCCGTAGTGGTATAATTTATCTCTGCGTTAATTAAGGTTCTAGAAGTATACGCGATAGGGAGGTCTTTACCTATAGGTCCTTGGCTTAAAACACCCCCTAGAGCGTGATCTGACGCATCCGTTGTTACTACAAATGGCTCCTTAAAATTGGGATAATGTAATAAGGGTTTGGAGCAAAGTATTTGTTTAAGAGCACAAAAGGCTTCGTCCTGCACATTCGTCCATAAGAATATTCGTCCTTTCTGTAAAAGAAGGTTAAGGGGTTTGGCGATTTTTGCAAAATCCGGAATAAATCTCCTATAATACCCTGCCAAACCTAGAAATTGTTTGATGTTCTTAGGGGTTTTCGGTCGCGGGAATTCTGACACGGCTTGAATCTTTCGAGGATCAGGCCTTACGTCTTCCTCCGATATGATATGACCGAGGTAAGCGACTTCCTTTTTGAACAAAAGGCACTTATCAGGCTGCAGGGTGAGGCCAGCTGTTTTTAATCTACCAAAAAGTTTTCTCAGTTTCTGGGAGTGTTCCTCTAATGATTCTGCATACACTACTATATCATCCATATAAACGAATAATTCTATTCCCTGCAGCCCGCTAAGCACCTTGTCCATCAGCGATTGGAAAGTGGCGGGAGCGCCTTTTAATCCCATAGGCATTCGTTTATACTGAGGGTGATGAAAAGGGGTTGAAAACGCGGTTTTGGGGGCGTCGGCGGGATTGATTAGGTACCTGATGAAATCCGGAAGCTAAGTCAAGGGTAGAGAAGTATCTACTTCGGCCTAATTGATCAAGGATTTCGGTTATATTGGGAAGGGGGTATGCGGATGCGATAGTTTTTTCGTTTAGAGCCCGAAAATCTACCACTAATCGCCATTTTTTGTTACCCTGCGAATCTGGCTTTTTTGGAACTATCCATAAGGGCGAATTATACGGTGATTCAGATGCTTCTACAATGTCATTATCGATTAATTCCTGAACCTCTTTTTGAACTGCTTCGCGCGAATGAGGTGGGTGACGGTACTGTTTTACATTAATGGGAATATTGTCCCTGGTGGGTATTTTATGAGTGATTTTAGAGGTTTGGCTAAGTTTATCCTTCGGCAAATGAAACTGACAAGAGAACTGAGAAACTAATTTTATTATGCTATCCTTTTCTGGCTGATTGAGCTCTTCCAAATTTAACAATTCAGTTATTTTATTAATTCTGCTTTGGTGTTCTGCCTCTGTGTCAACCCCATTGGTTACCCTAATAGAACGGACGGGTTTTATTGTACCATCATAGCATTCTAAAATGACACGGGGTATAATTAATCTAAGGTTCTCGGTTGTCGAATTAATTGCAAATAAACTAACCTTGCTATTATTATTGGTAACTAAACATTCGCCTATAAAGACACCTGGTTAGGCCTTTATTCTCAGAACGTACCCGATTCGACGCGCAGGGTTTTGAACCGCGACCTGGATTAAAGTTTTTGTTCTGGCAGGTAGATAAGTGATATCGTGCTCAAGGAAGGGTATTGCTTCTCGTGGCTGACCCCGAATAAGAGTAGAATCTTTAAAGGATAGGGTGGCTTTTTGTGCCCGCATGAATTCTACGCCGAGGATCCCGTCGGTTTCTACAGGAAAATCATCGGACACTACGTTCAACCGGCAGGGTACCTGGTCAAGTTTGATATATATATATAACCCTGAGTTTCGGTCAACCCCTCGCCGATTCCGGCTAATCTATACAGAATATCTACAGAAATGCATACATTGCTTTTTACTAGACTTCGTTTTATAATATTTAACTCAGAACCTGTATCCAAAAGAAAACGTGACATACCCTTAACTAAATCCTGGCTCGCGAATGCAACAATGGGAGATTTTAGGTCCTGCGGGGTGGTGGCGGCAAGGATAATAGCGCGTGTCTGGACATCAGAGACGGAAGGGTCTGGGGGTTCGCCATCGCGCCCGTGTGGCGAACCACTCCCGAGTTTAAAGGACGCCTATTATTGATATCATTATTATAGGGATACGATATTTGATACTTATTGAACCGTTTCCTGCATTCATCAAAATTATGCCCGGGGATTTTACAATAATTACAGAATTTTGATTTTCGTTTACCTAAATATACGGGACAATGTCGATAATTATGACCGGAGTTACCGCATTCAAAGCATTTAAATTTTTTCTTTTCCGGCTCTTCTTTTGCTTCCGATTCAGCAAGGTGACAATAGGCCCGTTTTTTGTTATCGTTTGAGGTCTCTCCATGTAAATCATTCCTCTGCTGAATAAAAAGTTCTCTCTCTATCGCCGTACTAATCGCATTTTCGAACGAAGTTAATAGTTTTCCCGCCATTTGTGCCGTTATTTCGGGTCGCAATCCTAATTTGAAACATTGCGTAGCGGTCTCAGTCGCCCCTTCGATTAAGCCCTGCGCATTAGCTGAATTAGAATTTTCTATTATCTCCTTCATTTTCTGAAGAATATCAGTAACTCTCAAACCATACTCAGATACCTTCTCTTGTGAGCCTTGCGAGTTCAACTTGTAACTGAGGCAGATTTTTAGTTGGTGTAAAGGCTCTTTTCAACTCTGATAATAACTGTTCTAGATTATCGAACTTCTTAAATTGTAGGTAGTTCCAAGCTTCGTCGATAACGCGGGATTTTGCAATTTTTAAGAAGAAATTTTTGTCATTCGGATTCACAAATTCCTCGGCGTCCCTACATTCCCTTATAAATTCAGTTACCGATATATTTCCGTTGAATTCTGGAAGGATTCGTGCTATTTCGTTAGATTTTTTGTAATTATTTTGCGACTCGTTTCTGACAACGGAATCATGAGAAACCGAACTACTTCTATTGTTAAAGAAAGACGTCTGTCGCGGTGCTAATAATTCCCGGGTCGACATTCTATCACTATTTCCGCTTAGATCTAATGCTTCTGATGATAACAACCCGTGTAAAGGATTACGGACTAAGTCTTTATTCGCGTTTACTACCGTTAAACCGCCCGCAGCAGGCGCGGAACCGGAGGGTGCTACGCTGTTATTTGACATTTTTATTTTCCTTTTCGAAATTACGCGCGCGCTCGCTCAGGTTACTTAGCTCTAAATGCTAGTAGTTGTCCTCGGTGCCTCTGGTCGGGCGCTGGTGACTGATGGCTCTCAACGGCGCTGGTAACTTAGGATTAGGGCTAAGGATTCGCGACGGACGCTATTGACTTGCAGGAAAATGTTAAAGGCCTTGACAATATCTGCAGTGCGGGGGCGTAGACAGGCAGTGAAGAGATCTCAAATGACGTCCTGGACGAAGTTGGTACTGTCGTACCGGTACGGACGATCGACGTCTGGCAGCTGCCCTAGGATTTGCTTCGTCGGTGACGCTCTCGTATCCAGAATCGGAGCTAATATCTCGTGAGTTCGGAGGAGCTCTGCGCCCGTCGATTGGCTGAGGATGTCTTCCTTGTCGCTGCCGTGGACTCAGATGCCCAATCGAATGTTCCGGCATTCGCCCCAGTTCCAAGGGAAACCACGGCTTAAAACCTTGGACGGAACACAATTCTCGAACTCCTCCGGAAATGTCCTTTTTCCTCCACAACTCCTTGAGCAATCCCACCGCTGTCACCAAAAAATGTTACGTCCCGAGTCGAGGTCTTTTAGCAGAAAGGACCTTCTGCAATGATCGCCAAGTTGACCAATCGGAACGTGGAATTCGTTTGTTCAATTAAGTGCTGAAGCACAAGGAGTCGCGGGAAATTTGAAATAAAACTCGAACTCAGAAATATAACTTTAACTTAGAGTTTATTGAATCAATCGAGAACTTGTTACTTTTAACAAACAAATTGACTTAAAAGCGTGACTCTATACAATTCAATATCGACTGACACTATGACGTGGTCAGGGTACGTGCACTAGTGCAATTAAACAAACTACGAAGCTTATCATGTGCTTGGTAGCGACTGCCCGAGGCCGGCGGTGAGGCCCAATTTATATTCTGGGTCGTAGGTGGAGCTTCAGGTTGGTAGTGGGAGGCAGAATAGTGTAGAGGCTGCAGGGCGCCAGGTTGCCTCAGAGGCCCTCTCCACCCCTAGATAGGGAGAGCGGCGATGGAGGGGATCCAGATCAGAAAGCAGGGTGGAGAGTGATGATCAGAGGGTGATGGACCTCCTCCTTTGGTGGCATGGGGCGCCGCTAGTCCGTGATTGGCTGCTGACAATGGCTCGGACCGTTAGGCTGTTGGGCCCCATTGCGCAATAGTGGTTGTCCGTTGACTTGCCCTTGGGGTGACCCTTGTTGTGGATCGTCAGTTGTCCTCCTCGCTAACCGTTTTCTCGACCTTTCGCCCTTGAAGGCGGGCTACGCTGCGAGATCGTGTGTTGTTTGACCTTCCGTCCTTGAATAGAGCCTACGCTGCTATTTACGTCTTCTCGATGCTGTGGGATAGTAGGCTGTTTGACCCTTCAACCTTGGCTACAGGCTACGCTGCTGTTTGTGTTTTTCTTCCTTGGGGTCGCTTGCGTTGTCATCTTATTGATCGCCCTTGAGATGACTCCTGCAACAGAGCTTTCGCTACCCGAGCGAGCTTCCCTAATTAATTATTATTACACCTGCCGTTATTTATCAAATCGCTAATTATTATGACGTAATTATTATTTATTGTCCAAATAGTTATTAATTTAATCGCAGGTTACTACCGTTTATTTAGTTTTATTGCTAATCAATTTGTTCGTCAACGCGTTGACCTTGCCATTGATAGTTTAATTATACGGGCGCAATTACTATTTGTTAAAGGTAATTAATGAATAAATTCATTATCGCTCGTTTATCATCAATTCTTATTCGTGTTATTTATAACTTAGTTAATTAACTAACCAATATATAGATTCTACTATTGGAATTTTTGGGAACGCATTCAATTATTATTATTTAATTTATTATTTTATTTAACTTTTATCAGAAATTAATATTCTAGGTTCCATTGTAGAACTGCCTTTATATGTTGCACGAATCGTCTACGCAAACGCAGTTCATAACATCATCAATAGTATGTATTTCCTACTTTACCGACCTATGGGTCGGTCAAATCGCAGAATTGAGTTTGACACCCCCTTAAAAGTAACAGCTCAAAATTATAAAATCAATTATGCTTGGTGAGTTAACTAATATTTATTGTTCAACATAATTTTTTCTGATTCTTTATTAAAAACCCTTTAAACTAAGCCCTACTGGAACGATATTGGTAAACCCTCTTTTCATGATTCATTTGAAAAGTCCCAGGTTGGCTCCTAATAAGTATACCTTCATTTGAAAAAAGAAAATAGTACAGCAGAATATTTTTCATTCGTCAAAATTTTTTCTCATTCTTTATCAGAAACACTTTAAAATAAGCTCTGTATTAATATTGGCAAAGATTCTTGAAAAGTAGTAGTCTAGTATATCTTTTAAAAATCAATCGAAACCAATAACTTGTATTTTTGGCAACCCGAAGGATTTGAGAACTTAATATTAATCATATATCTCATGTCATGAATCTTGTCGCTGAATTTTCTCAAAGCATGAAAAATACATTAAACATCTATTTTCAACAATCTTTTCAGCAGGATTATAAGTAATAACATTTATATTTGCTTTCCTAAATTTTCAATGGGAGCCGCTTACACTGTTAGTACACGTAGTCTATTTGTAATCTTCATATTGTTCAAAATTGAATTTCTTAAGTAATATATTATTATGCGTGCCAAAACTAAAAGTAAATTACTATAAAAAAGTTAAAATCAAAGTAGTTGAAAGACAATTTAGCAATTGTATATTTTGATGCACAGACAAATATTTCTTACTCAATAATTTTCAAATAAAATATGGCGTTCTTATTAAGCCTTCGATTCATGAAATTTCATCAACTGTAATTTACAATCTTATAAATCATTAACATCCAGAATTAAATTATTGAATTTTAAACTTTCAGTGAATAGTTTTTAAAAGTACATAAAGCGAAGGCTTAATAAGAACACCATATTATATTGGACAATTATTGAGTAAGAAGTATTTGTCTGTGCATCGGAATATACAATCTCTAAATTGTCTTACAACTACTTTGATTTTAACTTTTTTATAGTAATTCACTGTACTATTTTCTTTTTTTTAAATGAAGGTATACTAAGCAGCCAATGTAAGACTTTTAAAATGGATCATGAAATAAATATAATCATATTCTACAAATAAAAAGCAAATTTTTTCCCAATCAATGTTTATACAAAAATGAAAAATTTTGAGTTTTCAACAAAAATTGCAAAAAAATAACAATTTTTCATGTTAAATAACTTTCGTAATTATTAAAATACTGATGTAAAAATCTAAGAACAATTATTTTTTACCAAAACAATTAATTCGCAAAATAGCAAAAACAATTTTAAAATTTTGTGCTGCTGACTTTGTTACGTCCTGCCAAAAATAGTTTTCTTTAAAATAATAAAAAGTATTTTATTTCATTATTACATGAATCTCGTAAACCAATATCAGATTTCAGAAAAAAAAAAAAAGAAAAAATTTGGAATTCAAAATATTGTATAATTCCATCATTTTTCTTTTCCTTTATTACTCTGGATTTATTAATAAAAGATTAGAGATCTGATTCTCAATAGTTTTAAAATACAGAAGAGCACTGTTACCTAAGTACTTTTAGATACCAATCTTTTCGAATTAGGAAAATTGGCATAGTACCTCTTTTCACAATTATTTTGATTTCAACAATATAGAAAAATATATTGGGGCTTGATACAGTTTCCTTTTTTTTCAGAATATAAAAAAAAAAATATAAGATCCAGTTTTGTAAATAAAACTTGGAATCTTGTTGTAACCTTTAGTATTGTATGTTTCCTTTTCAAAGTATAAAATTTCGACACTTTACTCTTCCCACACAGCATGTATTAATTCTGAAAGGATTCTGAAAGAATGCATGAAATAATTTTATTCTTTCAGAAATCATTCAGTGAAAGGATTCTGTAATAATGCTATGTCCGGGGTATTTTCCTTTCAGAATTAATTCAATGGAATAATTCAAAAATAATTTATAATATCATTGCAAAATTTATTCAATAGAAGATTTCTGAAAGGATTCATGGATTATTACCAAAAGGTTACTAAAAGATATTTCAAAATTATTTCCTGAAATAATTCTGAAAGGAAAATACCCCGGACATAGCATCATTACAGAATCCTTTCACTGAATGATTTCTGAAAGAATCTTTCAGAATCCTTTCAGAATTAATATCACATATTATTGCAGAATCCTTTCAATGAAAGATGTCTGAAAGGATTCAGGAATTAATTTTGTGAATTAATTCGAAAATATTATGAAAATATTACTAACAAGAAATTTGGAAGACGGATAAATCCCGTATTATTACAGAATCCTTCCAATGAAAGATGTTTCAAAGGATTCAGGAATTAATTTGTGAATTAATTCCTGAATCCTTTAGACATCTTTCATTGAAAGGATCCTGTAATAATACGTGATTTATACTGTTCGAAATTTCTTTTTAGTAATATTTCCATAATATTTTCGAATTAATTCACAAAATTAATTCTGAATCCTTTCAGACATCTTTCATTGGAAGGATTCTGCAATAATACGTTATTTATACTCTTTGAAATTTCTTTTTAGTAATATTTCCATAATATTTTCGAATTAATTCACAAAATTAATTCCTGAATCCTTTCAATGAAAGATGTATGAAAGGATTCAGGAATTAATATTGTGAATTAATTAGAAAATATTATGGAAATATTACTAACAAGAAAATTGAAGAGGATAAATCCGTATTATTACAGAATCCTTCCAATGAAGGATGTCTGAAAGGATTCAGGAATTAATTTTGTGAATTAATTCGAAAATATAATGGAAATATTACTAACAAAAAATTTCGAAGGTTATAAAATCATGTATTATTGCAGAATCCTTTCAATGAAAGATTTTTGGAAGGATTCAGGAATAAATATTGTGAATTAATTAGAAAATATTTAGTAAATATTACTAACAATAAATTTCGAAGGGTATATATAATCCCGTATTTGAAGGTACATTTTTATAATTTAGAATATTATTTAAATAATATTCTAACTATTTTTACATATATTTACATTGTTAATAATTTTACACTATTTTATCGCAGAAAAAAACGCAGAAAAATTTTTTACATGATGGAGATTCGAACCCGGGTCGCTTGGGTACTACGCAAATACGCTATCCATTACGCTATCGCTCGCTTGTTAGATCATTTCATTTTTTTCATTATATACTGCAATATGAGTGATACGATACATTAGAAAATTTATTCTTAATATTACTTTATTTTTTAATATTAACTTTGATCAATTAATTCATAGTTATTTAATACTTTTAGATTATTAAATATTGTATTAAGTCGATGTGAAATGCGTGTGTATAAAGGGAGCTCTTCCTTACCGACGTTATGAGTTTTTACATTTTTTTGATCTTAGATTCAACTTTTGATGAATGAAGCTCTTCACTGCACTCCGTAATTGCATAAATAATACACCTATAAATTTTTCAGAAATTCTGTTCATTATTTTTCATAAAAAACTGGTAAAAAATTTTTCAACCCGTTTCCTGTAAAATCTATAACGAGCAATAACTTGAAAATTTACACATAGTGTATTTTTGTCATTACGAAGGGCAATAAAGAGCTCTTTTCCCGAAATTCGATAAAAATAAAAAAATGATAATTGCATATAATGCAGAGATGAATAGAATGAGCTCTACCTTACCGACGTTATTATTATTTGTAGTGTTTTCAATTTAGAATCAACTTTTAGAGTCAAAGGCTCTTTACTCTTGGCAGACGTATAAATAATATTTCTGTCGATTTTGAGGGGACTTCTAAACATTGTCATACTGAAAGAATACTATTATGAATAATAATAAAAAATATTGCTTATTTTAAGTACCTATATTATTCATCATTAAATGTTTTTTTTCCTTTTATTTAAAGTTTTTATATTCTTACATTAACTTTTCAAATTAATATTTTTCGCAATTAGTAAATGTTTCAATCTATCTTAGTTCACAAAAACGAAAAATTATATACCCCCCACACATTTTAATACGTTCTTTAATAGGATCATACGAATGTAGAAAACAATGGACGACTAAATCCGATCATTATCCAATCATTTCATTTTTTTCATTATATAGTGCAAAATGACTGACAAAATAAATTAGAATATTTATTTCTAATATTTCTTTATTTTATAATATTAACTTTGTTTAATTAGTATATACTTATTTAGTAAGTTTTGTTTATTAAATATTGTATTAATTAGGACTTATTTGATTGAAACAAATTCGAATTAAAAACAAAATAAATACATTATACGATGCCTCTTATATACGGACGCTGCCCTTTTCGTGTTGAATACTTGCAATAATTTCTGAACTATTTTATGTTTTCTTTCAAAAAATCTTTTCAAGGTTCTTTCAGGAAGAATTCGTGTAAATATCTTTTTTGCTATTGTGTTTTAAAAAATTTTATTGTAACAATCTTTTTCAAACGAATTCTAAATTATTTCTTGTATTAATTCACGTGAGTTTCCCGCAACATTTCATGAAATAATTCATGAAATTATTTTCAATAGATATTGAATTATCTTTGTGAATGATTAATTTTTATCATTCTGAAATTATTTCTGAATTATTTCGCGATATAATTCTTGACATGATTCCTGAATTGTTATGTTTTCTTTAAAAAAATCTATTAATTCACACGAGTTTCCCGGAAGATTTCATGAAATAATTCATGTAAGATTTTTGAATAAATATTGAATTATTTTTGTGAATGATTAATTTGTATCTTTCTGAAATTATTTCTGAATTATTGCATGAAAGAATACTTGCAATAATTTCGAAATTATTTTATGTATTCTTTCAAAAAATCTTTTCAAAGTCCTTTCAGAATTAATTCGTGTAATTATTTTTTTTGCTATTTTGTTTTAAAAAATTTTATTTTAAAAATCTTTTTCAAAACAATTCAAAATTATTTCTTGTATTAATTCACACGAGTTTCCCAGAAGATTTCATCAAATAATTCATGTAAGATTTTTGAATAGATACTGAATTATTTTTGTGAATGATTAATTTGTATCTTTCTAAAATTATTTCTGAATTATTGCATGAAAGAATACTTGCAATAATTTCGAAATTATTTTATGTATTCTTTCAAAAAATCTTTTCAAAGTCCTTTCAGAATTAATTCGTGTAATT
This sequence comes from Torymus aiolomorphi, assembly GCA_036365515.1. Lineage (NCBI taxonomy): Eukaryota > Metazoa > Arthropoda > Insecta > Hymenoptera > Torymidae > Torymus > Torymus aiolomorphi. Next base: position 171,196,974 of record CM070875.1, read on the forward strand.
ATTTTTTTGCTATTTTGTTTTAAAAAATTTTATTCTAAAAATCTTTTTCAAAAGAATTCAAAATTATTTCTTGTATTAATTCACACGAGTTTCCCAGAAGATTTCATGAAATAATTCATGTAAGATTTTTGAATAGATACTGAATTATTTTTGTGAATGATTAATTTGTATCTTTCTGAAATTATTTCTGAATTATTGCATGAAAGAATACTTGCAATAATTTCGAAATTATTTTATGTATTCTTTCAAAAAATCTTTTCCAAGTCCTTTCAGAATTAGTTCGTGTAATTATTTATTTTGCTATTTTGTTTTAAAAAATTTTATTCTAAAAATCTTTTCAAAGTCTTTTCAGAATTAATTCGTGCAATTATTTTTTTTTGCTATTTTGTTTTAAAAAATTTTATTCTAAAAATCTTTTTCAAAACAATTCAAAATTATTTCTTGTATTAATTCACACGAGTTTCCCAGAAGATTTTATGAAATAATTCATGTAAGATTTTTGAATAGATATGGAATTATTTTTGTGAATGATTAATTTGTATCTTTCTGAAATTATTTCTGAATTATTGCATGAAAGAATACTTGCAATAATTTCGAAATTATTTTATGTATTCTTTCAAAAAATCTTTTCAAAGTCCTTTCAGTATTAATTCGTGTAATTATTTTTTTTGCTATTTTGTTTTAAACAATTTTATTTTAAAAATCTTTTTCAAAAGAATTCAAAATTATTTCTTGTATTAATTCACACGAGTTTCCCAGAAGATTTCATGAAATAATTCATGTAAGATTTTTGAATAGATATTGAATTATTTTTGTGAATGATTAATTTGTATCTTTCTGAAATTATTTCTGAATTATTGCATGAAAGAATACTTGCAATAATTTCGAAATTATTTTATGTATTCTTTCAAAAAATCTTTTCAAAGTCCTTTCAGAATTAATTCGTGTAATTATTTTTTGGTAACACTTTTTTTATTTTTTTGGAAGATTTTTGAAAGTATTTTGTAAGGATTCCATATATTATTTTAAAAATTAATTTAAAATTAATTTTTTTTCCTTTTAAAATTCTTTCTAAATCATTTCAATGTATTAATTCATGAATTATTTCATGTAATTATTTCAGTTTTCTTTCATGCTGTATGGGTTAGTAGTAAGGCAATTATGTTGTAAAATTTTATCTGGCATTTAAAAAGTGAGACGCTCTTGTATCATTCATTTCAAACGCAATATTTAATAAATGCTCACTATTTCCTCGCATCCAACAATCATCGGATTAGATCATTTTAGAATTTGTTCATCCTCAAAAATTTTCTTCGTTTAGGGTCATAAAAACTCAGGTCCAAAATTTTCGGCCGCATGAGAAATCCCAAACGCAAACATCTCGAAGTAAGGGTACAACGCTTCCTTCTTCGTCGCGGGTCGTAAAGTTTTTTTTCGTTTCCTTCCTCTTACGATAGCCTCAGTAAACACTAGCCAGACCTAAACATCTGCAAGCGGTAATTTTCTCGAACCCGAGTACGCGTCGGAATTTCTTAGCCACTCCAAAAACAATAAACTGGGAAAACCCTGTAATTACGCACGACAGCGTCTGTTTCCGTCTCTCTCGCTTTCCAGCATTTTCTGCTACCCACGCTTATACTAGATTTTTCTCTTAACACGTTTATAGACAGTTAGTAACAAATACAGAGTAAACTAATTTTTCCTCTGTAACTCCAAGGTTAAACATATACCATTTACTTAGTATACCTCTTCCAATTAAATCCCTGAGGATTTATTAACTCAACAATTCAATAGATTTTAGTTATCTAAGACTAAACTAGGTTATTTCATACCTTTCTATTAAGCTTTTACGTTAGATAATTACCTTCAACATTTTCTATCCACATTAATATTTCTTGACTTTATTTTGTATGTTTATGCAAAATATATAAAAACAAAATCTCTACAATTTCCAAATTCAATTAAGAATATTTTAAAGTTCAAATACCTTATGAAATCAAGTACTTTCTGTTCTCTTTCCTGAAAAGTTCATAAACTAATACATTTTAATATCTCACCTATTTCCACAATAGGTTATTCTATTATATATATTATTGTACGTTCTTCTGTATAAGTTTTATCAGTCACTTTAATTCAATGCCCCAATAATATGAAATGAGTAATAGATTTCAATAAAGTATATATATATATTATATTAGTCACATATTAGTTTTATGTTGATTTAGATAGTTTATTTTTAAGTTTACATGTTAAGTCTAAATTTGTAGAAGTATAAGATATCTGATATAAGTTATTTTATATTCAAACTTTTGTATTAATTGCATTAGAGTTTATACAAATTTAGTTACTTTTATACTTATATTTTAGTTCTAACTTATGCACTATCGAAAGCCGTCATATTTAGTTTTAAGTCTAATTTTACTAATTTTAAGACGTTTATATTTTCGGTGTTAAACCGTTTCGCTGATAATAACTGTCACCCTTTTATATACCAAAACAATATTCCTATTCGCGTATTTAATTGACCCTTAACGGTTAATATACAAAATAGGATATTAGATGTATTTATAATTATCCTTTGTACGATTTCGCTACTTAAAAGCCTTCTTGTTTGAAAATAAAACTCTTGTACATAAATAAACTACTTCGAGTAATGTTTAATTTACAGATTAATTATAATTTATTATAATATTCATATTATAAATCCTTTCTTTAATTAAGTTTTAATTCATTTCCACCTTTTTTGTTAATAAATCTTCATATTTTAACGTAAATTCTTTTTAATTAGTCATGGGACCGCCCAGTTCTTATATGTATTTAAAGTTTCATATTAAAAATTATTTATTATAAAAAAAACATTATGTCAAAGTGGGTTATTTATCTTGATGCTGAATGTAAGACAACAAAAATTCTCTTTTATTGCCTAACAATCAATTCATAGCGTATATGCATAATGACGCCTCATTATCGAATCCCAGCGCCCGATTTTGAGTGAGGGCTGGTCCCAAAAATCTAAGCGACCAATAACATCCATCTACGCTTAAGACAGGAGAAAGCGGCTGCGCCCCATCTCAAGCTTAGCTTACTTCGTAACCGCGTCCAACGAAAAACCTGAGTTCTATTTCAGACCCCGACTCGGGTGTTCAATCCTAGCCCCGCCGAGTGTGCGAACACTCGCGGGAGCGATCTTTATATTCTCAGTCACTCTCCAGCAATCACCCTCCAACGAGGTCTTCAACACGCGCTCAATTCAATACGCGCTCATTAGTCGCATTTCGAACTCCAACCCTCAACCGAAGAGGTCTTCTTCTCTCATTTCACAACTCTCGGAGTTTATTCTAAATTCGCATCTATTACTTCAAATTTATTCAGAGTCCCGTGCCACTCTGAAGTTTTTACGGAAATTTAGATATTTTGTACAAGTTACCGAGCAAGGGTAACCCGTGTGTGCCAGAATAAATTTAATACTTTTTTTTCCTTCTATTTTGTTTTTGTGTCAATTATTTTATACACTATCTACCATCATCGACATCAGAGAACATCCGAAGCTGCCAGGAAAAAAAAAAAGTAAGTTGAAATTTATCTTGCTATCTAACTTTCTCTACAGCTAGTGTGATTTTCCCCATACATTTATCCCCATTTCTTGTAATTTAATCCGTGTTTTGTTGACCGCGTCCCCCTTAAAATAAAAGTGTTTTTTTTTTTATTATTATTCTATTTAAAAAATTCACCTCTAAATTCGCGTAATACACAAGCCAAATCTGGCCTAGTAACCGACTGTACAGGGGTTCGTCCTCAGTTTCTCGGTAGATCTAGGTAAGTTGGCAAAATACTAACATACGTTCGAATCCGCGTTTCTGAGTCAATTCTTCTAACTATATCGCGCCCTTTGCTGCATATCTCACCCAACCCCTACATCTAGTAGTATCTAGCGCAAGCCCGAGCTATTAGGTTTCACGGAATCTAGGCTCAAAAGTGAGCAACTAGTTTCTATTTTTCTATTTAGAAACAACCAGTTGGGTCTTCTTTGGTAGACCCGACGTAACAAATTTGGAGGCCCCGGGGGGATACTAGATACGAATGTTAGGTAGGATCAATTTAAGTTAGGGCAAGAATAAATTAGGATTCATTGTGTTTTCAATCTCAAAAGTGAAAAAAAAAAACAAATGTGTTAAATGAAATTTTAAGAAAAAAAAAACTAACCAGTAAACTGAAAATAATAAAAAAATGAAACTAATTTACGCTAAAATAAAAATTTAATTTTTCGAAGTTCAAGTCTACGCCTCAAAGCCTCTGAGTCACAAAAGGATGACTATGCGCAACGGCCTCTCGACTAAGTTTTTCTAAATCAAATTTTTTTTTCTAAGTTTTTCTAAATCTAAAATTTTACAAGTTTTTCTAAATCAAAATTTTACAAATTTTTCTAAGTCTTTGCGAGTGAAATAATAAAAGAATTTATGTTCACTTATTTTTTCTAAGTTTTTCTAAATCAAAAATTTTCTAAGTCTTTGAGAGTGAAATAATAAAGGAAATATTATACTCACTTATTTTACTAATTTTTCTAAATCTAAAATTTTTCTAAGTTTTTCTAAATCAAAATTTTACAAATTTTTCTAAGTCTTTGCGAGTGAAATAATAAAAGAATTTATGTTCACTTATTTTTTCTAAGTTTTTCTAAATCAAAAATTTTCTAAGTCTTTGAGAGTGAAATAATAAAGGAAATATTATATTCACTTATTTTACTAAGTTTTCTAAATCTAAAATTTTACAAGTTTTTCTAAATAAATTTTTTTTTTCTCTTTCTTTCTAAGTGGAATAATATAAAACCAGAGGAAGTTTCATTAAACTTCTATACAAAACTATATTAAATCTACTACACACTGAATTTGAAAAATAAAAAAAAAAAAAGGGGAAAAATCCCCTATAAAATTGGAGAATAGTGGTTTTATTACAATCTCTACTAATCATAGAAATCTTCTATTATTTAAAGAAACTAAATTCTAAAAACTATTATCAAATCAACTATATTGTAATTCTATATTTTGAAAAACAAACAAACAAAAATTTTTTTTTTTACAACAAAAAATTTCAAACTTTTACTCATAAAACCGAATTTTATTTACTAAATTTTCACTCGAATTCAAAAAGTTAAAAATAATATTCGAGTACTTTCTTTTTCTAAATTTTACTATATTTTAACTTAATAATTACTAATCGAAAGAAATACAAATTTAAGGAAGTTCGTATTTACCGTTTGTTTTACAATTCTTACCATTTTACGAACCGAAAGATATTCTAAGTATATAACTAACAAAACACTTTTTGCATTTAACTTAAACTAATGAATAGGTTACACTTAATTTGAAAAAGAAAAACAAATCTCCTAATTACAGTGAATCTTTAATGAAACAAAACTTTTTCTAAAAATATTGTAGATTAAAAATTAAAAGCATTAAAATTCAAAACGTATTTAAAACCTTACGGAATTAAAATTAAAATAGTGAAACTAAAATAAAGTGTTCACTTATTTTGCTAAATTTGTTCTATTAAATTTTGAAAAACTATTACTCTTTCCAAAACCTCTGAACTTTATTATATATTTTTTTCTTTCTACTAAATTGTAAAAGCTACCAAAATAATACTAAAAATAAAAGTTACTAAATCAAATATTTTAATCAAACTTAAAAAAAAATGTTTTCAGTTTGCCAGTTGTGCCATAAACGTGGGCACATTGCCGTACAATGTCCCACAATTGAGGTTTGTCAATTATGCCACCAACGCGGTCACATTGTGCTTCAATGTTCTAAATTAGAAAAGTGTCAATTGTGTTACGGGTTTGGACATGAAGCTCTGGAATGTTCCAAACTAGTCAGATGCCAACTCTGCTCTGGATTGGGCCATACAGCAGCTATTTGTACTCAATCCGAAACGTGTTCAGTTAATACTTTAAATGATAGCAATAACCAGTTTTATGAAGTTCGAGAAAACGACTTATTAGATAAATTAAATGAATCCTTACAAAATATTTGTCAATTTTCTAATGAATGTATAACTGAGTATTCAAACAGATTAATCGTTAAATCTAATGAAGTGATGAAAAAATGTGACATAGAATTTATACTAAATAATAACATAAATTTTAATAAAACAATACAGAATGTACTTATTGAACATTTTCTAATAGAACTGCAACCTCATTTATGGGCTCACGTTAATCCATGTGAAACGTTTACCGAAACCATTAAGCATGCTAATTCGGTAGAACAGGAAATATCTAATTATAAATCTCAATCGTCTTCAATTCAAATAAATAAAAAATCCGAGACTTGGTCATCCAATACCTTAAATGATACCAATAAGTTATTAAATGAAAATAATTCACCAGTTCTCTTACCAAATGTAATTAAATATAGAAGTTACAAAAGTGTAAGTTATACGAATATACCCATTAATCCAACAGCTAATAATACTTTAATTCCTAAAAATACAGATAATTCTAAATGTAAAAATAGTGAACTGCATAACGATGAAATAAATAAAAAATCTGAGAATGCTCAAGAGAGATCTGAAAATCGTGTTTCTAAAAGAACTACCAATATACCTAAACTCATAGAAAATACCTTAATACCTGAATCCGTAGATACGTCTCAATTAGTGAATTCTGAGTTTAAAAATGGTGAAGAAGAAAATAATCTGATTATAACAGAAACTATTGAGAAACGGGTCTCTGAACGTATTATAAATAAACCTAAACCTAATTACGAAAAATTTAATAATTTAAATGGTGAGTTTATAGGAGAATCTATTTTACCACCAAAATCATTAAATATTGTGCAATTTAAATTACCGGAAGATTTAAATGTTGATAAAATCCCCGAGGTTTCTAAATCTAGTCCTTCAAATCTTGAAGTCGAAATTAAAGAAAGTTTAATTAACCCACATAGCACTAATACTATATATAATCTTATACCATGTCTACTTTTACCAAATTCATCTTCTTCAAATATTGAAACCGAACCCCCGGAGCTTGAAATAAAGTCTATTAATTTAAATCAAAATTGTCAAATAATTAAAGTGAAAGATTTAATTCATTATGGGAAAGACCAGAATCCGGAAAAATCTGGGTTAACCATATTTTCAAACTGTAAAGAATTAAAATCTGAATTTATTATTAATAATAATGATGAATTTAATACCAATCTATCTAAATATAACCTCATTTCGAATAAAAGCTATGATGAATCCAAATCCCAATCAAATTGCATGTTACTCAGTTACTTTAAAACTAGAATTAAAGAGGACAGCTATAATTATATTGTTAACTCAAGTGAAAAAGCACAATTGAATAATACCTTTAATAAAAAACCATTTCATAAATCAGCCTTTCCAATTCAAGCTTTAATATATTTCAAAGATTTGTTAAGGAACAGGTTTACGGTTAAAAGTAACCTTCACAATTTCAAATCACCGTTTAATTATTCTCTAATTAATATTAAACTATCACACTTTAAGGTTATACTTGATTTTATTTTGATCAAGTCTAAATTAACTTTCCACAATTTACTACTAAATGATGCTAAACGAAAATACTACCAATATAACTACTATGTAACTAATTATTTCAAAATTAATATTATACAAAATAATCTAAAGCATGAATCCAATGCACAGAGTAATTGTTTTTTAAAAATTATTACCCACTTAATAAAAAAAAAAAAAACTATCAACCTTAATAATTAATTTATTAGAATACCGAATAATACTTCCATCAACCTTAAAGATTTTATAAAAAAAAATATATATATGTATAAACTATTAAGGAATTAAAATTAGCTTTTAATCCAATACTTTGTTAAAGAAAAAAATAATAAATAATCTTTTGTAATTTGTTTTTTATTTAAGTTATTCTAAAACTAATTTTTTTTTATTATTATATTAAATTATCAAATAATGTAAATTGCAAATTATCCTGAATTTCTTTTTAATTGTTTTTCATTAGAACTTAAACCCAAACATAAATTTTTTTGTATGAACCAAATACTAATATTCTTTTCTGATTACAGACAAATTTATACTAAAATAAAAATACAAATAAATAAAAAAAAAAACTCAAAGTCTCAACAAAGTAAAAATGAGCTTTGTAGTTTTCACCATTTTATTCCTTCTGAATGAAGCAGCTCCCTTAAAAGTTATGATTGCGGGAATAGACAATCACTTTGTCACCACGTTATCACTCAAGAAGTAGGCGAGTGCGAGGTTCCTGATTAGCAGCCAACATCACTCAGAATTTATAATAATTACCGATACCATAAGCGTTACTAATTTAGATATTCTTTTTTTTCTTGCGTAAAATTCTAAGTTTGTTTAGATAGAAAAAAAACATATTTGCGAACAAATAAAACCTTGTATATATATTCTTGTAAGGGATATAATTTGGAAAAAAAAAAAAGAAAAATCATTTCTAATACACCTTGTGTAGTTATTTTACTGTTTTTGAGTAATTGTAAAATCATATGTATTTATAATCGATTAAATACAAATTACTTTACATAAAAATGAATTCTAAACAAAAAAAATGTTTTTTTTAGATTGAACTTAAGCGCACTCTCCAATTTATCTATTACATAGTCAGATATCAAAGCCTCTAGAATCACAAAGATGTGACCATGCAAAACTGACTTGGTGCATAAATACCAAACTCTCCCTATTACGTTTTGATCATGAGAAGTTTTCTTTTTCTGAGAACCTTAAAGGCTATTGTATCATTTAAATGACTATCAATACGTCACAATCTCTGACAAACAAAATCTAGCACGTGCGATATTCCGTTTTTAAAGCTAAGATTTAACCAACCATTGGTTAGTCAATATAGAGGAAAATCTATACTGTGACTCATCCTACGAAAGAGAATCTTGTAGTTGACGTTGAAAATAAAAAGTATTATTTTTTATCTTTCTATAAATGAACTGGAGATGAAGTGCATTTGAACTTCAACATTTTTCAAACCAATTCAACACTCTTATGAAAAAAAAAAAAAAAAACATTAATGTTAAGTTTTCTTTCTAAAAAGAAAGTAGTCTTATTAACTACAAAATTAATTAAAAACAAAAAAAATTTAAGAAAAAAATATTTATGTTTTTCTAAATTACTCATAAACAAAATTTGAAATTCATCTCTTACGATTCTTGTAGTTACTTTGTGGAATTAATATAACAATAAACTTCGATTTACTATTCCAAATTATATCTTATCATTGTTACTCAGCGTATCGTTTGCTACGTTTGTTAGTAGTAGCAACCGTTTTTAGGGGGTGTTACGTCCTGCCAAAAATAGTTTTCTTTAAAATAATAAAAATTATTTTATTTCATTATTACATGAATCTCGTAAACCAATATCAGATTTCAGAAAAAAAAAAGAAAAAATTTGGAATTCAAAATATTGTATAATTCCATCATTTTTCTTTTCCTTTATTACTCTGGATTTATTAATAAAAGATTAGAGATCTAATTCTCAATAGTTTTAAAATACAGAAGAGCACTGTTACCTAAGTACTTTTAGATACCAATCTTTTCGAATTAGGAAAATTGGCATAGTACCTCTTTTCACAATTATTTTGATTTCAACAATATAGAAAAAGATATTGGGGCTTGATACAGTTTCCTTTTTTTTCAGAATATAAAAAAAAAAAATATAAGATCCAGTTTTGTAAATAAAACTTGGAATCTTGTTGTAACCTTTAGTATTGTATGTTTCCTTTTCAAAGTATAAAATGTCGACACTTTACTCTTAGTAGTAAGGCAATTATGTTGTAAAATTTTATCTGGCATTTAAAAAGTGAGACGCTCTTGTATCATTCATTTCAAACGCAATATTTAATAAATGCTCACTATTTCCTTGCATCCAACAATCATCGGATTAGATCATTTTAGAATTTGTTCATCCTCAAAAATTTTCTTCGTTTAGGGTCATAAAAACTCAGGCCCAAAATTTTCGGCCGCATGAGAAATCCCAAACGCAAACATCTCGAAGTAAGGGTACAACGCTTCCTTCTTCGTCGCGGGTCGTAAAGTTTTTTTCGTTTCCTTCCTCTTACGATAGCCTCAGTAAACACTAGCCAGACCCAAACATCTGCAAGCGGTAATTTTCTCGAACCCGAGTACGCGTCGGAATTTCTTAGCCACTCCAAAAACAATAAACTGGGAAAACCCTGTAATTACGCACGACAGCGTCTGTTTCCGTCTCTCTCGCTTTCCAGCATTTTCTGCTACCCACGCTTATACTAGATTTTTCTCTTAACACGTTTATAGACAGTTAGTAACAAATACAGAGTAAACTAATTTTTCCTCTGTAACTCCAAGGTTAAACATATACCATTTACTTAGTATACCTCTTCCAATTAAATCCCTGGGGATTTATTAATTCAACAATTCAATAGATTTTAGTTATCTAAGACTAAACTAGGTTATTTCATACCTTTCTATTAAGCTTTTACGTTAGATAATTACCTTCAACATTTTCTATCCACATTAATATTTCTTGACTTTATTTTGTATGTTTATGCAAAATATATAAAAACAAAATCTCTACAATTTCCAAATTCAATTAAGAATATTTTAAAGTTCAAACACCTTATGAAATCAAGTACTTTCTGTTCTCTTTCCTGAAAAGTTCATAAACTAATACATTTTAATATCTCACCTATTTCCACAATAGGTTATTCTATTATATATATTATTGTACGTTCTTCTGTATAAGTTTTATCAGTCACTTTAATTCAATGCCCCAATAATATGAAATGAGTAATAGATTTCAATAAAGTATATATATATTATATTAGTCACATATTAGTTTTATGTTGATTTAGATAGTTTATTTTTAAGTTTACATGTTAAGTCTAAATTTGTAGAAGTATAAGATATCTGATATAAGTTATTTTATATTCAAACTTTTGTATTAATTGCATTAGAGTTTATACAAATTTAGTTACTTTTATACTTATATTTTAGTTCTAACTTATGCACTATCGAAAGCCGTCATATTTAGTTTTAAGTCTAATTTTACTAATTTTAAGACGTTTACATTTTCGGTGTTAAACCGTTTCGCTGATAATAACTGTCACCCTTTTATATACCAAAACAATATTCCTATTCGCGTATTTAATTGACCCTTAACGGTTAATATACAAAATAGGATATTAGATGTATTTATAATTATCCTTTGTACGATTTCGCTACTTAAAAGCCTTCTTGTTTGAAAATAAAACTCTTGTACATAAATAAACTACTTCGAGTAATGTTTAATTTACAGATTAATTATAATTTATTATAATATTCATATTATAAATCCTTTCTTTAATTAAGTTTTAATTCATTTCCACCTTTTTTGTTAATAAATCTTCATATTTTAACGTAAATTCTTTTTAATTAGTCATGGGACCGCCCAGTTCTTATATGTATTTAAAGTTTCATATTAAAAATTATTTATTATAAAAAAACATTATGTCAAAGTGGGTTATTTATCTTGATGCTGAATGTAAGACAACAAAAATTCTCTTTTATTGCCTAACAATCAATTCATAGCGTATATGCATAATGACGCCTCATTATCGAATCCCAGCGCCCGATTTTGAGTGAGGGCTGGTCCCAAAAATCTAAGCGACCAATAACATCCCTCTACGCTTAAGACAGGAGAAAGCGGCTGCGCCCCATCTCAAGCTTAGCTTACTTCGTAACCGCGTCCAACGAAAAACCTGAGTTCTATTTCAGACCCTGACTCGGGTGTTCAATCCTAGCCCCGCCGAGTGTGCGAACACTCGCGGGAGCGATCTTTATATTCTCAGTCACTCTCCAGCAATCACCCTCCAACGAGGTCTTCAACACGCGCTCAATTCAATACGCGCTCATTAGTCGCATTTCGAACTCCAACCCTCAACCGAAGAGGTCTTCTTCTCTCATTTCACAACTCTCGGAGTTTATTCTAAATTCGCATCTATTACTTCAAATTTATTCAGAGTCCCGTGCCACTCTGAAGTTTTTACGGAAATTTAGATATTTTGTACAAGTTACCGAGCAAGGGTAACCCGTGTGTGCCAGAATAAATTTAATACTTTTTTTTCCTTCTATTTTGTTTTTGTGTCAATTATTTTATACACTATCTACCATCATCGACATCAGAGAACATCCGAAGCTGCCAGGAAAAAAAAAAAGTAAGTTGAAATTTATCTTGCTATCTAACTTTCTCTACAGCTAGTGTGATTTTCCCCATACATTTATCCCCATTTCTTGTAATTTAATCCGTGTTTTGTTGACCGCGTCCCCCTTAAAATAAAAGTGTTTTTTTTTTTATTATTATTCTATTTAAAAAATTCACCTCTAAATTCGCGTAATACACAAGCCAAATCTGGCCTAGTAACCGACTGTACAGGGGTTCGTCCTCAGTTTCTCGGTAGATCTAGGTAAGTTGGCAAAATACTAACATACGTTCGAATCCGCGTTTCTGAGTCAATTCTTCTAACTATATCGCGCCCTTTGCTGCATATCTCACCCAACCCCTACATCTAGTAGTATCTAGCGCAAGCCCGAGCTATTAGGTTTCACGGAATCTAGGCTCAAAAGTGAGCAACTAGTTTCTATTTTTCTATTTAGAAACAACCAGTTGGGTCTTCTTTGGTAGACCCGACGTAACAACTTCATGTAAAATGTGTTAAGTTTAAATTCAAGACTTACATTTTATCTGGTTTTGATGAGATCAATCCAAGTTTTCGTTATTCCTGGGTTGTGCAAAAGACAAGTGCCATCGGCCCATCCACCCATAGAGAGGTTAGGAGCGAGAAAAGCTTTACCATCATCGACGATTTTACCGAATGTGTTTCACCGCCGACTCTGTTACATTGTTTTCTCCGATGACTTATCACCAAGCGATTCATGCAACGAAAGGGCCGACACCCACCTGGACATCGTACTACAGTAGCTGCTGTTATCGCTGGAAACGCCGACTCAGACACAAGCACGGCATCGTCGGCTTCTTTCTTACACCACGGCATGGGCTGAGAGCACCCACGTCGCACGAAGCAGAATTGTTTTGACGGCGTCGTTCAGCTTTTCTACAGACAATTCAGTCATTTGTTAATTGGCACTGTCGTGCCTCGCGCGACGTGCGTGTTCTCAGCCCATGCCATGGTGTAATAAAGAAGCCGACGATGCCGTGCATGTGTCTTAGTCGGCGTTCCCAGCGATAAGAGCAGCTGCTCTAGTACGATGTCCTAGTGGGTGTCGATCCTTTCGTGGCGCCAATCGCTTTGTGATAACTCATCGGAGAAAACAAGGTAACAGAGTCGGCGGTAAAATACATTCGGTAAAGCTTTTCTCGTTCTAACCTCTCTATGGGTGGATGGGCCGATGGCACTTGTCTTTTGCACAACCCAGGAATAACGAAAACTTGGATTGATCTCATCAGAACCAGATAAAATGTAAGTCTTGAATTTAAACTTAACAGATTTTACATGAAGTCAGAGCACAAAATTTTAAAATCGTTTATGCTATTTTGCGAATTAATTGTTTTTGGTGAAAAATAATTGATCTTAGATTTATACATCAGTATTTTAATAATTACAATTGTTATTTAACATGAAAAATTGTTATTCTTTTGCAATTTTTGTTGAAAACTCAAAATTTTTTATTTTTGTATAAACATTGACTGGGAAAAAATTTACTTTTTATTTATAGAATATGATTATATTTATTTCATGATCCATTTTAAATTTCTTACACTGACTGCTTGGTAGTATACCTTCATTTAAAAAAAAGAAAATAGTACAGTGAATTACTATAAAAAAGTTAAAATCAAAGTAGTTGTAAGACAATTAAGAGATTGTATATTTTGATGCACAGACAAATACGTCTTACTCAATAATTGTCCAATACAATATGGTGTTCTTATTAAGCCTTCGTTTTATGTACTGCGATGGTGTACTTAGGCGATGAATCGCCGAGCCCGAACACCTGCAAATAAGAGAATTATTAACCTCTTTCTCTCTCTCAATCTTCGCTCTCGACACACTTACCGTCCAAAAGGAGATTCCGCTGTGACGTCGTGCCTGGGCAAGTTACGAGGCTGAAAAGGTTGGGAAGGGTAATACCGAAAAAAATAAATATTCAAATACCAACTCCAAGTAAACTCACAATTTATTAAAATCAAAAATCCCTACTACAAATAGCTAATTCACCCTCGCATACTCGTGCACACTCACTCTTCTCACTCTCGTAAACCCGTCGACACTGCTGGGAAACTCGCAGACCAACTAAAACCCGCCGCGACGCGATTCGGAGAATCGTCGCGCACACGAATCTCTCTCTCTCTCTCTCTCTCTCTCTCTCTACTCTCCACGCTCTAAATAGCCGCGTCAATCGTACGCCCGAACTTGAGGAATCGCCGCAATACGATTCCCGGAAACGCCGCACGCAAATTCTCTCTCTCTCTTTCTCTCTCCCCGAATTTCCACACGCACACACACCCGGATCGCCGAGACGCAAGCCCCGAACCGACACACGCTATCTCTCTCTCTCTCTCTCTCTCCACCGGCGTTAGACGCACATCCGAACAAAAAGGCATCGCCGCGCGATGCTCGATTATCAACCGCGACACACTCTCTCTCTCAACTGGTGTTAACCGCGCGCACACTCGAAAAGCATCGCCGCGCGATGCCCGATTATTACCCGCGACACTCTTTCTCTCTCTCTCTCACATCCGCACTCTCGCTTTACCCTCCCGCGACTCTCTCTCTCTACACTCTCAAACCGCGTCCCCCTTACCTCGACGATGAGCAGCCCTCAGCGCCGGCTCTCCAGCCACGATCCCGGGTCCCTTCTCTCTCGTCACCGCTTTCTCCCTCGCCTCTCCATGTCCGTCGCCCTCCTCCTCCCGCCGGCCGATACTGTTCTCGTCGGTCGCCTTCGTGGCCTCCTCCACGTTCTCGTCGTCGTCGGCCGGTTCCACCCTCTCTCGCACTAGTCTCGTACCTCTTCCTCTCGCTCTCTCTCGCACAACCTCGCTCTTCAATTACCCACACGGCACTGCCGATCTTTTCCGCGCGCTGTATCTCTTACCCCCGCACATGCGCCGGCGTTCCACCGGTTGCATCACCAGATCGGCGCACCTCGTGCTTCGCACGTGGCTCTCCTATCTCTCTCCCGGCCATGCCTGTCAGCAGAGCACCTCCCCGCTGTAGCAACACGCGGCCACTTACACTCGCCCGCGAGGTGCTGCCACCTCGCTCTCCAACTCCGCGGTCTCACGGAGTCGCGCGAAATTCGAACACGCTCCGCGCGGCTACGGCTAATCTCTGATATACTTACGTGCCTGCGGGCCCACGGCGATGCTTGAGTTTCCTCTTTCTTCTCGGCCTCACTCTCCTCTGCCACAATACCCGCCAGGATAAACATAACCGAAACAGAGAGAAAGATCCCGAAAAATGAATAATGACGTCTTGTACGGTTGTGCCCCGGCAACGCAGCTTGAGAGAGAGAAAAAGTAATGGTGACGACTTACCACGTCACAAACTCCCCCCTCCTAGGACGGAACACACCCCGAGTTTTCCGCTCATACTAGTTTCCGCCTCCTCCCTCTTTCTCTCTCTCTTCGCCCGTCACCCGGGCGTGGGACACTAAGAATGAACAGGATACTCACCGGGGAACGACGTTCCCCCTATAAAACTTCTTTCGCTCCATCTCCACGGCGTTGCTCAGGGTTGGTCCAGGGATCGACCTATCTCTCTCCTTTCTTCACGGATGGCGCTATGGATCCCGCCCTACCCCTTTACGCCAGCCCCAGCTCTTTCTCCTCTCTCCATACTTCCTCCCTACTCCACTCCAACTCTCCACATCCTGCCCTTCTTCCTACACTCTTCTCTACACTCTTCTACCCTCTCTCTCACTACTCTTTCTCTCCCGTCCTCTCCATCTCTACACCTTGACGCCCAAAAATTCCCAGGAGGACCGCTCTTCTAACCTCCTGGGAGA
Organism: Torymus aiolomorphi; assembly: GCA_036365515.1. Lineage (NCBI taxonomy): Eukaryota > Metazoa > Arthropoda > Insecta > Hymenoptera > Torymidae > Torymus > Torymus aiolomorphi. The sequence continues at coordinate 171,212,990 of CM070875.1, forward strand.
GGTCGTTCAGGCGATTCACCAACTGTAGCGTCTGAGCGACGGTCAAGCCGGCGGGGATCGCCCTTGCTTGCTCCCTCGGGCTATTAGGGCGTTCTCCCTGGGGTGATCGATTTCTCCGCCTCTGCTGCTCTGGCACGGACGGAACTACAGCCACCGAGGCCACCGAAGCCGGCGGATTCTCCATCTGGAACGCGCAAGGCCCCGAAGGCTCTGGACGCGGCGGGACTCCCCTGCTCTCGTCGGGTCTTCTTAAGACGGGGGGGGGGGCGAGAGAACGGCGGCGGCGGCTTCCACCGGGCGACTCTCCGCCGCCCGGTCAGCCGTCGCCGTCGCCCCACTACCTTGGCGGTGGGAAGATGAGGGTCGCGGACCCTCCCTCCCGTAGCGCTCCCGGATATTGTCCCGGTGGGCCACCCAGCACCGGGGACACACTGTCAGGTCCGCGCCCCGCCGGCCACAGTTGTGGCAATAAACGCTGGCAGGGCGCGGACACGGGAGGCATGAGTGGCCCTCTTGCCAACAGTTGTAGCACGCTTTGGGGGGAGGGTCGAGCACGGGGTCAGTGGGGATTGGCAGGAGGTTACCGAACATGATGCCTCTCATCTTTACCGGCAACGGCTCCCGCCTACTACCCCCCGACTCCACGCTCGCCCTTGACCCACCTCTATCCGCCCCCTGCCTGTCCCTGGGAGGAAGAAACCCTCGCGGCGGCTCCGGGGCCGGCGATAGCGACCGGGGAGGGGGGGGGGTGAATTTCCCCGAGACGTAATCCTCGAGCTCCAGATGTCGCCGCGGATTGTAGGGCTTCGTCTTCTTCCTCCTTCTTCTTCACTCTCCACGCCCTCGCTCTCCACTTTCCGCCGACGGCTCCTCGGCGACGCTTGCCCCCACGGGGACAGATGGAGTCTCCTCCCGATCCCACCCCATGGGCTCCGGAGGGGTGGTACTGGGAGGAATCGGAGTAGGTACTCCGCGGGAACGTCAGGTTCCCTGTACTCCGACTCCTGCTCCTGGCCCTCCGGCCCCGGTCTCTCCGGGCGCCCTGGAGAGGACTGGCGGGTGGAGGCTCCGCCTCTTCGCCCGTCATCACCGGAGGCAGCGCTCCGATTGGCCGCCAGGTAGGCGGCGAGCTCCAGCTCAGCCACGCGGCTGAGTTGCGCCTCGGAGCTCCCGTCGGCCGCCGGCTCTGCCGAGTCGGTTCTAGCCAGCAACAGGGGGGAGCTCCGTACAGCGCCTCGGGAGGCGAGTAGCCGCCGAGGAATGGCCCCCCGGAGGCGACACGCCTCCAGCTCGTCGCTCGCCCCGATGGCCGTCTCATCCTCCCCTTCTCTCTCTGTCTCCACCGCCTCTCCCAATCTTCTCTCTACCCTCTCCTTCTCCATCAGTATCCTCTCCTTTCTCTCTTTACCTCTTCTCACTCTTTCCCTCACTTCTCATTCGGTCCTCTCCTCCTCTTCCCTCTTCTCCCGAGCCCGCCGCTCCCTCTCCAACTTCTCTTCCTCCGCCCTCACCCTGGCTACCCGTTCTTCTTCCAACCTAACTCGTTCTAACCTCTGGCTCTCCACTCCCTGTTCCTCCACTCTCGCACGCTCCGCACTCTCTCTCTCTCTCTATCCGTACCCTTTCCCTTTCCTCGGCATCCGCTCTCTTCCTAGCTACACGTTCCTCCTCCTCTCTAATTCTTTCTTCCCTTTCTCTCTTCATTCTCTCACCTTCAACTCTGTCACTTTCTCGTCTCTCACTGTCAATCCTTTCTCTCTCCCTTCTCTCATTCTCTCTCGTTTCACTCTCTCTTCTCTCATTCTCTCTCCTTTCACTCTCTCTCCTCTCATTCTCTCTCCTTTTACTCTCTCCTCTCACTCTCCACTCTCGCCCTCTCCCTCTCCACTAACTCTCTTTCCGCTCTCTCTCTCCACTTCTTCTCTCTCCGCCTCGTCCGCCCACGAAAAGCGTGGCAAGAGTCGGGGCGGTACGAACGATCGCATTCTATTCGTTTCCAGGTCTACGACCTCCCCAGTCGGCATCGCATACGTCGATTCCGGGAAGTCGCGGAACTCTGGGTATAGGGAATGCGATGCTCTCCACTCCCCCCTCTTCGGCCATCCTCGTCGGGTTCTCATCTGTAACACACAAAGAAGTCAAAGGAAGGGGAAACTCTTAGTCTAAGAGTCGCGCCGGGACTCTTTTCGCTCACGGGGAAACATAACGCTTAAGTACCGATACAAGCACCTTCGCGAGTCGCCGGTTCGACCCCTGCCCTTGTCCGAGTACGTAAACGGTCGGAGATAGGATCTCGACGATCTGGTACGGTCCTCGAACTTGGGGGCTAGCTTAGCATTAAATTTCTTAGCTGCGTCAGACAGGTGGTGAGCCCTTCTTAACACCTGATCACCCAAAGCGAATCGCACATCTTCCCGCCCTTTGTCGTAGTATCGTTTTTGCGTCCCTCGGGCTTCGTCAATATGCCGGCTCACCAAATTTCTCAACGCATCCAATCTTTTCATTCTTTCCTCCCATACTCCCGGGTCGATTTGTTCCACTAATCTCTCACTCTCCACCTCCCGTCGCAGACTCTTAACCGGGCGCGGGTGCCGTCCGAAATTCAAGAATGCGGGCGACACTTTGGTGCTTGACTGCACCGCCGTATTCACCGCGTGCCTGAACTTATGGACGTGCTGGTCCCAGTTCCGGTGGTCCGCTCCCACGAATGCCGAGATCATGGCTTTAAGAGTTCGGTTACTACGTTCCACAGGGTTTGCTTGAGGGTGGTACGGGGGCGTGGTCACATGCTTTACCCCATACTCCTCCAGCATCCCCTTAAAGAACTTATTATCGAACTCTTTGCCATTATCACTCAGCAAGTAATCGGGAGTTTCGCAGCGGAACAGGATCAGCTCCTCCGTGGCTCCTGCTACAGACTTTTCGTCCGCTTTGCGGAGAGGTTTCACCTCGATCCAGCGAGTGAACAAGTCCTGGAAAACTAACAGATAACGATGCTGGCTCTTGCTCAGCGGAAACTCCATTGTGTCCACAGCAACCACCGCCCACGGTCTTTCCACAATTCGCGTGCCCATGAGACCCTGAGATCCCGTTTGGAGACCCTTGAACTTCTGACAGGACTCACATTCCCTGACGAAGGTCCGCAAGTCATGATAGACTCCTTTCCAGTAATATTCCCGGGCCACCCGATCATACGTCTTTTCGACGCCAAGATGGCCGGAGGATGGGGCGGAATGAGCATCTTCCATCACTCTTGCTCGGTGCTCCACCGGCACAACCAATCTCCACCTCTCTTCTCGGAACTCCACGGGATCCAGTAACGGATCCGTTCTAAATCTAAATAAACACCCGTTCTCCACTCTCCACTGTTGATATTTGGTCGGAAATTTCTCCACTTCTTCCCTCATCTTCAGATACCAGGGGTGTCATCGAACCCTGCTATCTCCGCCTCATCTGGCTCTTGCGCTCGGGAGAGAGCATCTGGCACCTGGCGAAGCGTACCCTTGCGGTGAACTATGCCAAAATCCCATTGTTGCAGCTGCAATGTCCAGCGTGCCAACCTCCCTGTCGGCTCTTTGAGGTTACACAGCCACTTCAATGCGCTATGATCCATCACCACGGTAAACTTGTAGCCCTCCAGATACGGTCTCAGCTTCTTAATTGCCCACACCATGGCCAGGCACGCCTTCTCTGTCGTGGTATAATTCTTCTCCGCCGGAGTCAGTACGCGACTAACGTAGACGATGGGATGCTCTCCGTCTTCACTTTCCTGTGTTAGAACCGTTCCTAACGCGTATCCACTGGCATCACACTGCACCTTGAAAGGCTTGCTGAAATCTGGTCGTGCCGAAACCGGAGCCGACGCAAGCGCTCTCTTCAGTCGCTCGAACGCCTCTTCCTGTTCCTCTCCCCAACTCCACTCTCTCCCTTTTCTCAACAACTTCACCAGCGGTATCTTCAATTCCGATTCATCCTTGATAAAACGAGAATACCACCCCAGCATCCCCAAAAACCGGCGCAATTGCCTTACGTTCTTGGGGGCGGGGTAGTTAGCCACAGGTGCCACCTTGACTGGGGGTTCTAAGTCTTGCGGGTTCTCTTCACTCTTCTTCTCTTCCCCCTTCTTTATTTTACTCCTCTTCATTTCTAGACTCTCGCTGTTTTCCTCACTCTTCTTCTCTGCACCCTTTTTCACTTCACTCTTCTTCTCTTCACCCTTCTTCACTTCACTCTTCTTCTCCACTGGTCTCACCTCGCCTCTTACTTCTACTTCTATATCTCCCTCTATGTTCCTCTCTCTCTTTCCCTTCTCCACTTTCTCCGTCTCCACTAGACTTCTCGGCCTTCCGCCAGGGTCCCTAGGGAACAAGCACATTTAAGATACCTGTCCCCCAGCCTGCCCGTTTACCAACTTCGCTCCTAAGGGGGCACAGTTGGGACAGGTCTTGAACGTGACATTCGGCGCGTCACAGTTTTGGCAGCTCACTCGTGGAGACTGAGCAGGCTGATTACAGATGGTGCAGTTTCGCACCGTATGCCCTTTCTGCCTACACCAGTAGCAGACCACTTCAGGACAAACGGAAGCCTTATGGCCCACCGCCTGGCAGAGGTTGCAGACCCCCATGAACGGCCTCTCCTCTCCTCTGGTAAGCGGGGCTTGGCCAGGTCCAGCTGGACGCCCATAACTGCCTCTTGGAGGAACAGATCGCACTTCTCCAGGGCCCTGACTCTGTGCCGGGGCCCCTCTCCACGGTTCGCCTCCATACCCTCGACCTGCTCCATAAGGAGGCCTGGGATTCCCAGGACCCCTTTGGATTCCCGGTCCGCCCTGCACCACAGCCGCATAGGTTTTCGCCTCTTCTTTCTCCATTGTCTGCGCATTAGACATATTCGGCTGCGCAGTCTCCGGCTTCGACTCTCCGTCACTCGCCTTGGCGGAGTTCGAAACGTTGGCTTTGGCCGCCTTCTTCGTCGCTTTCGTTTCACTCGCCTTGGTGGGCTTTGGCGAAACGCTCTCTCTATCCACTCCCTTCTCGACGGCTGCCACGGCTTTGTGGCGAACAGTAGTACCCGTAAACGCTGCTCCGGGCACCCTCATCTTGTCAGCAGGAGGCGGCGGGAGATACCGACTATCTAACTCCTTCTGCCTCTCCCAACGACGTCCGTACTTCTCCAAATCCTTCATTGTCTCCACTATTTTATCAGACATCGCCTTCCTGTACTCTGAAAGGATATTTCGATAGGCGGTTTCCACCAGCTGCCTCTCTGACGTTGGTCGTTTGAACCGAGAGACGATGTAATTGAAATTGGAGAGGTCCGTGGCAATCTTCTCGCCCCTAGCCTGCGTCCTTCATCTCAAATCATCCAACAGATCTTCACGGTCGTATTCTGTGATGAACTGATGTTTGAAAGCCTTGCGGAATCCCAGCCAAGAAGGCGTATCTTAGTCAAGATACAAGGTGAAGCGCCGAGCAACTCTCGATCACGTAACCCCGCTCCCTCGCGGCAGTCCTCTAACTGCTCTAAAAACTCCTCAGGGTCCTCCTTCTCGTCTCCACTGAACTTGATGCCCCAACTCTTGAGTAGCTTGACGGCGCGGGCCTTCTGTTCCGCTGCAGGCGTCGCTCTCCACCGTCTTCTCGGCTCCATTTCTCCGTCGTCCTCCATCTCGCTGATGACTCGGCGTCTGCGGCGAGCCAGACCGCTCCTCTCTGAGTTCTCTTCACTCTCACTACTGCTCGAAATCGTGATGCTGCATATCGCCGACTTCCTTTCCCTCCCGAATCTCTCAGACCGCTTCTGGTCTCGCACTCCCTTCTCGAGTGTACCAGCCCTCTTCGATAGGCTTTCCTGTCGGTTTTCCATTTCATCCTCACCGCTTAATCGTTCCACGAGGGGAGTATCGATATGTCTTCGACAAGGACGCCCTAATTCTTTTCTTCTCACAAGGAAGGGTATCGAACCCGAACTCACCGATTTCAAAAATTTCGATATATGTTGTAGATCATGAAAAAATATGAGACACGTGTTTTTTCTTATCTGCGGAAAAACATATTTAGGGGGTGAAAACCACCCCTAAATATACCCCCCAAAAACGGTTTTTTAAATATATCTCGGCTTCTACTGCGTATTTCAAAGTAAAACAAAATAGAAATTACTTTTTATAAAAAAACAAAGATAACTGAAGCAATTTTGACCCTAAGGGTTGCAACCCTTATTTTTTATTTTCAATATACATGATCAAAAAATTAGCTTTTTAAAAATAAAAAATAAGGGTTGCCACCCTTAGGGTCAAAATTGTTTCAGTTATCTTTGTTTTTTTTTATAAGAAGTAATTTCTATTTTGTTTTACTCTGAAATACGCAGTAGAAGCCGAGATATATTTAAAAAACCGTTTTCTGGGGTTATCTTTAGGGGTGGTTTTCACCCCCTAAATGTTTTTCCGCAGATAAGAAAAAACACGTGTCTCATATTTTTTCATGATCATATCGAAATTTTTGAAATCGGTGAGTTCGGGTTCGATACCGTTCCTTGTCAGTAGTGGCTTGACCCCTTTGTGGTCCGAAATACAAGTCGGCTGAGGATTCTTTACAGGCCGGTACGTCGTGCCGCTGCCTCCTCTCTCCGAGTAATACGAGCCAAGGCTTCGTTCCTTTTCCCTTTTCAACTCTATTTCTGCCTCCACGTCACTCGCCTCTCCACTACTCGACTCCACGTCATACATCCGGTGTATCTCGTCCCAATTCTGGCCTGGAGTGTACCACTCCCTTTGGGGCAACCCCTTCTTCCTCGCTGGAGTCTCCCTTTGACTGAGAGCTGGCGGTGCTCTAAACGGTGTCTGAGCGGGCAGGGCTAAAGGTGGCAACGGTTCAGTAGGCGGTAGCCCCCGATATAATCGAGCCGAATAGTATTCCCACGTCGACGCCACGGAAGGTACAAATCTGCTACTATCGAACGTGGCTGTCACTCTGGGCGCACTCAGAACTGAGACCGAAGTAGTCACGGCCGGTTGTGCCCCTGTCGTCCGCAGGACCGGATCCGCGTTACTCCTGGTGGCGCTCAGTAAGCTAGTGACAGTCACCGTCACTGGCGTAGGCCCCTCCTGCTGGTGCACCATTACCTCCACCCGCTGCTCTCGTCCTCTCTTCACATCCTCGTCGCTCGCCCGCAGCGAGCCTTCACTACTCGTTCTAACCCGAGATCGGGCCGCTTCTTTCTTCTTCAAAGTCTTCCTCCGCTGGGTTGTCTCACCTTCCTCCTCGCCTCTCTCCACATCTACCCCTATAATCTCTTCAATGGCTTCCGACTCTGCCTCGTCGCAGGTGTACCAGGGAACCTCGACCCCCAGCACTTCCTCACGCAAGATCGCACGCAATAAGCGATCTCACAAACTCTCCAAGTTACCGCGGCTATTCGCTCTCCGTTCCTCGAGTTCCGCAATCAGTTCTGCCGGCTGCAACTGGGCCACAGTTCGAGTCCAGCGCCTGGCCGCACGAGATTGCGCCAGCTCCTTCATCCTCGCGGCGTGCTCGCCCATGGCTCGCGTCTTCTCCATGACTACTACTCGCTTTCGAAAGCTGAGTAGTCCAACTCTCTCTCTCACTCTTTACTCCGTCTACACTCTCTCTGACTCCACAAATTAGTCCCGAACGCACAGCCTCCGCCTGCGCGACTCACAATTACACCACCTCTTCTCAACAAAGAAATAATCAAAATCAAGAATTGTATATAATATAGGGGAGAACAAATAATTAAAATATTCAATATATATGTTTATTATTTGCACGCTTTTACTATCGCTACGCCGCAATTACCGCTAACTCGCCACGACTCTACTGCAACACACACACTTACTCTCACTCTCTTTCTCAACACTACACACACTTCCCAACCTTTATCACAGCAGATGTCCCCACAAAGGATGCCAATTTGCGATGGTGTACTTAGGCGATGAATCACCGAGCCCGAACAACCGCAAATAAGAGAATTATTAACCTCTTTCTCTCTCTCAATCTTCGGTCTCGACACACTTACCGTCCAAAAGGAGATTCCGCTGTGACGTCGTGCCTGGGCAACCTACGAGGCTGAAAAGGTTGGGAAGGGTAATATCGAAAAAAATAAATATTCAAATACCAACTCCAAGTAAACTCACAATTTATTAAAATCAAAAATCCCTACTACAAATAGCTAATTCACCCTCGCATACTCGCGCACACTCACTCTTCTCACTCTCGTAAACCCGTTGACACCGCTGGGAAACTCGCAGACCAACTAAAACCCGCCGCGACGCGATTCGGAGAATCGTCGCGCACACGAATCTCTCTCTCTCTACTCTCCACGCTCTAAATCGCCGCGCCAATCGTACGCCCGAACTTGAGGAATCGCCGCAATGCGATTTCCGGAAACGCCGCACGCAAATTCTCTCTCTCTCTCTCTTTCTCTCTCCCCGAATTTCCATACGCACACTCACCCGGATCGCCGAGACGCAAGCCCCGAACCGACACACGCTATCTCTCTCTCCACCGGCGTTAGACGCACACCCGAACAAAAAGGCATCGCCGCGCGATGCTCGATTATCAACCGTGACACACTCTCTCTCTTCACTGGTGTTAACCGCGCGCACACTCGAAAAGCATCGCCGCGCGATGCCCGATTATTACCCGCGACATCCTTTCTCTCTCTCTCTCTCACCCGCACTCTCGCTTTACCCTCACGAGACTCTCTCTCGACACTCTCAAATCGCGTCCCCCTTACCTCGACGATGAGCAGCCCTCAGCGCCGTCTCTCCGTCCACGACTCCGGGCCCCTTCTCTCTCGTCACCGCTCTCTCCCTCGCCTCTCCGCGTCCGTCGCCCTCCTCCTCCGCCCGCCGATACTGTCCTCGTCGCTCGCCTTCATAGCCTCCTCCACGTCCTCGTCGTCGTCGGCCGCTTCCACCCTCTCTCGCACTAATCTCGTACCTCTTCCTCTCGCTCTCTCTCGCACAACCTCGCTCTTCAATTACCCACACGACACTGCCGATCTTTTCCGCTCGCCGTATCTCTTACCCCCGCACATGCGCCGGCGTTCCACCAGTTGCATCGCCAGATCGGAGCTACTCGTGCTTCGCACGTGGCTCTCCTATCTCTCTCCCGGCCGTGCCTGTCAGCGAAGCGCCTCCCCGCTGTAGCAACACGCGGCCGTGCACACTCGCCCGCGGGGTGCTGCCACCTCGCTCTCCAACTCCGCAGTCTCGCGGAGTCGCGCAAAATTCGAGCACGCTCCGCGCGGCTACGGCTAATCTCTCATATACTTACGTGCCTGCGGACCCACCGCGATGCTTGAGTTTCCTCTTTCTTCTCGGCCTCACTCTCCTCCGTCACAATACCCGCCGGGATAAACATAACCGAAACAGAGAAAAAGATCCCGAAAAATCAATAATGACGTCGTATACGGTTATGCCCCGGCAACGCAGCTTGAGAGAGAGAAAAAGCAATGGTGACGACTTACCACATCACAGTACTTTTAAAAACTATTCACTGAAAGTTTAAAATTCAATAATTTAATTCTGGATGTTAATGATTTATAAGATTGTAAATTACAGTTGATGAAATTTCATGAATCGAAGGCTTAATAAGAACGCCATATTTTATTTGAAAATTATTGAGTAAGAAGTATTTGTCTGTGCATCAGAATATACAATTGCTAAATTGTCTTTCAACTACTTTGATTTTAACTTTTTTATAGTAATTTACTTTTAGTTTTGGCACGCATAATAATAGATTACTTAAGAAATTCAATTTTGAACAATATGAAGATTACACATAGACTGCGTGTACTAACAGTGTAAGCGGCTCCCATTGAAAATTTAGGAAAGCAAATACAAATTTTATTACTTATAATCCTGCTGAAAAGATTATTGAAAATAGATGTTTAATGTATTTTTCATGCTTTGAGAAAATTCAGCGACAAGATTCATGACATGAGATATATGATTAATATTAAGTTCTCAAATCCTTCGGGTTGCCAAAAATACAAGTTATTGGTTTCGATTGATTTTTAAAAGATATACTAGTCTTTTCAAGAATCTTTGCCAATATTAATACAAGGCTTATTTTAAAGTGTTTCTAATAAAGAATGAGAAAAAATTTTGTCGAATGAAAAATATTCTGCTGTACTATTTTCTTTTTTTCAAATGAAGGTATAATTATAAGGAGCCAACCTGAGATTTTTCAAATGAATCATGAAAAGAGGGTTTACCAATATCGTTCCAGTAGGGCTTATTTTAAAGGGTTTTTAATAAAGAATCAGAAAAAATTCTGTTGAACAATAAATATTAGTTAACTCACCAAGCATAATTGATTTTATAATTTTGAGCTGTTTCTTTTAATTGCCCCATCATCGCCAGGATCTCGCCTCCTTGCGCGGTCGCCGACGTCGTCCCAACTGTAGCTGCTAATATCGAGTACACGTGGGCGCGCTCAACTTCGGCCTAGTGTGAATTTGATATCACGGGTCGTTGTCGAGTAGCGTGAGCACGAGGCTTGTTAAACATCATTTCTCCTTTCTCTACATTAAGAACAATATCATTTGTGATAATCTTATTCCTATATACAGTCAGGGTATACCTCGGACTTTGTCCCGGTTCCATCCGGGGTTCCTCAGGGGTCACACCTAGGTCCCCTGCTGTTTATTATCTTCATCAATGACTTGCCGAACTATGTGCGGCACTCGCAAGTCTTGCTGTACGCTGGCGACGTGAAGCTTTACCGTGAAGTTAAGTGCCCCATTGGTGCGTCATTGCTGCAGTCTGACCTCGATAGCATGCTGTACTGGGCTCAGGAAAATGGGCTGGATGTCAATATGAAAAAGTGCAAAGTGCTATCCTTTAATAGAGGTCTGTTGACTTTTAACTACCAATATCAACTCGGTGGTGCGCCTGTAGAGAGAGTATCATCCTTTTCGGGCCTTGGAGTAACACACGACTCATCTCTCTCGTTTGTGCCACATATTCAGGACATTACTTCAAAGTGTTTCCCAATTCTAGGTTTTGTCAAGCGCTCCACCTTGGATTTCCGAAGCCGTGGGACCATCGTCAGTCTCTGCAAGTCCCTTATCTTGCCTCAATGCACGTATGCATCAGTAGTGTGGTCTCTCACTGCTGCCAAACATCGTAAATCTCTTGACAATGTCATTCACCGTGTACTTCGCCTAGCCGCCTGGAAGGATGGTCGGCCTATGAGTCATATTGATCATGATTATGCAGCTCATTTTGAGCGGTACCATCTTTTGCCCATCCAGTCTCTGCATAAGTATTATGACCTTCTATTTATCTACAAAACCCTCAACAACTTCTTTGATGTTGGGAATATCACTAGTATGTTCTTATCGAGGCATCTTCAGCATGACCTACGAAGATTCAACGTGCTGCATGAGGATACCCACTCTTCTGAGTTTAGTTTCTCCTCTCCGATTCCTAGACTAAGGAGGTTGTGGAACGCTGTCCCAGCGACAATACAGAGGTTACAGGCCGTTGGTCAATTTAAGCGCGAGATCCTAAAACTAGTCTAAAGGTTCTCGGACGCGCTTAGTCCCACTTATAGTAGTTCTTCTACCCGGACTGCGGAAAACGCGAATTACTAGGTGCTATTTTTTCTTTTCTTTTTTTTTGAAATTTATTTTTACTACTGGAATTAATAAGTTAATTTTTTGCGCTTGACATAGGTTGCGTTAAATACGTATATATATATATATATTTCTTTTTTTTTCTTTTTATGTATTTCTATATTTGTTTTGCCACTGGAGCAAACACCCCTTATACTTTTTTGTATTTGAATTGTAATAGGGCGTGAGCCCGTTTAAGAGTTAAATAAATACATAAAAAAATAAATAAAATGAAAAGGATAAATAATGAAAATAAAAGAAGTGGATTAATAAGTGAATTTAAAAAATACATTTAAAAATATATGTTTATTATATTGGTGATCTATGGATCCATGGTCTTATGTGAACCTTGGAACACGAGTTTGTTATACGTTTGTGTGTGTGAAAAAATTATTTGAAATAAACAAAAATTAGCCCAGAAAAATAAACATTTGGCATTTGTGAAATAACTTGTTTTTTGTAATATAAAAACATGATGCCTCCGAGTGAAATACATTTGTGGGTTCTTATGTCAATGAAGTGTACGTTATTTTGTGTATTTTAATAAAAGTTTTGTAAAGTGGAAAGCAAAAATGATTAAAATAGAAGGAGTGAATAAATAAGTCAATTTAAACAATACATTTAAAAATATGTTTACTGTGTGATCTATATGGATATAGGGTCAATATGCAATTGAACCTGCGGAACATGAGTATATTATGTGTACGGTTTATTATTATATATTAGCAAACTGTTAAAGCTATATCTTCTGTTCATAGATAACTTCAACTTATCGTGCTTAAAGTTAGATTGTTATAATAAGATGTTGAACATATAAGTAGTACATATGAATTCGTTACAAATTTTTCATGGTGTGAATCAAATTATTATGCATTAAGGCCACCAAAAGATTAGGTTCAAGTCTGTAAAGCACACAATCTTTTGTAGTAGAGATAAAGAGAAATACTGTTGTAGATATATTTAAAGGTAAGCTAGCGACTCTACCAAAGAAAGTTGGCCCAGGATCTGTGAGTTTAATTATGAAGGTGGTTTTATCAATCTGTCGAATATAGAAGTGCAAGAATCTTAATAAAAGTATAACAATGTAATACTATCCCAGACCGTTCCAGGCGAAAATAAATTATGCACACAATTGTTAATAACTAAATATAATTTTTATTTGCAGTTATGTGCTATAAATATTTGCAGTTGATAAATGCATGATTTGGGACGCTAATAATATTTAATAATAGTTGTTAAGAATTAGTTGCTGTTATTAACAATTCTTTACAGTTATTTGTAGTTATTTGCATTTATTAGTCTATTTTTATTCATCAAATGTAAGTTATGACAAAAAATGTTAATAACAGTTATTTTCATTTTTATTGAAAAAAAATTTTTATAACAGATATGCATGATTATTATTTAGAATTAAATTTTAATATTGTTGTATAATTTATCTTGAAAATTGGTCTATCACCATATCATTACATCTTTTAAAAAATCCTTTGATAAATTATTTTACAAAATGTGAACAATCTTTTAAAAACTTTTGCAAGGAATGAGAAATTATTTTCCGAAACCTTTACAATCCTTTTACAAGAACTTTTGAAATCCCGTAAGAATTTCTTTCTGAAAACATAAGAATTATTTTCCGAAACCTATACAATCCTCTAAAATTATTTACGTTTTATTTTATGAAAAGGGATTCTATGAATAAATAATAGGTTTTTGGTGTTTTTAATTCAATTTCTTTCACAAGGATAATGAAAGTCAAATAAAAAAAAGTTGTAAAATCACATAACGTACAGTTTTATACTTAACAAACATTATTAAATGTATACTTTCACTCATAAAAAGTTGTGAAATCTCTATAAAAGAATTTTTTTTTAAAGGTAAAAACTTATAGGCAAGTACGTACAATCCTTGTACAAATAGTATTGTTAATAAAACTTTCTACGAAAGTATAAAATAAGGCAAGTATCTAAGTTTTTTCTGTGTAAATCTATAAAATAATAATATGTATGACTTTTTAAAAGAAATCAAATAAATGCTAGTGAAATTGTCTTTTACGTCTTTGAGTCAATGTATACTCAACAAATTATATGTAAAAACATTCACGTTGTTCACTGCAAATCAAACAAACGAAAGTAGATAAGCTGGCTCACTGAGCCAGAATCCGTCCAACATTCTGGTGCAGTGAGCCAGAACCAGCCCACCATTTTCGGTCGTGATTTTCAGCCAGCGAAAATCGACTGAGCCAGAACCCGTCCAACATTCTGGTGCAGTGAGCCAGAACCAGCCCACCATTTTCGGTCATGATTTTTCCCCGAGCGAAAATTGACCGTCACGCGCGACCGTCGTGCGCATCGACAATTTCGAATTGCGCGCGCTCACAGCGAGAGCGAGCGAGAGAGTGCGTATGCATACTGCGAGAGTGCACGCGTCCGATCACATTTTATTTTAATCTTTTATACTTATCACGTTCGGGTAAAGAATTCGTATTCGTGGAATACTTTTGGGAATATTGTTTCCATTTCGAATCCTCCTTTTTCTCCTGCTTAGAATCAAGAAGAGGAGTATAAGAGCTTGAACTTGTGTTTTGATCCATCTTGTTCGACGTCAGGGACACGAATGAAGCATTTACTCCCAATCCATAGCCGGCTCTTCCGTGCACGTTTCGTAGAATTTTTTCAGAAGTTTAACGTTATGAAGAGCACAGCTGGTTTTGTAGGCGCCCTCGTGGTTTGGGCATACTGTCACAAGCTTGATCTTGTCCAACGGTGGAAAACCCATCTCCGTTACATCGTGGACGTTGAATTTGAAACGTTCGAGCCATTTTTTCTTGATGGAGCCCATAACGAGTATCTGACTAGCATCATGCAAACATTCTCGAAGAACACTTCCGATGTCGGTGTAGGGACGGTCACCTGACTTCCAAGAAATACCGTGATAGAACTTCTTCAGCCAAGTATTTTCTCCCTTATACTTATCGGCGAGTCGTTTCCAAGGAAAAAGTTCCTTGAATAAAAAGATTAAAGGTTGGGCGTCTTCGTCCAACAGAACTATTGCCAGTTCTTTCAAAACGAAATCATTACCAGACTGTTTGAAGCCCTGCATATCAACGATGTACTTCATTTTTACACAAGCTTCTTCACTTCACCACTGACGGGACTATACTGAACGATACGGTGTACAGAATGAGACAATACGCGGCTGTTCCAGCTGGAAAATTATCTCTCGATTCAAATTCTAAACGCACGTCCACGGGAGCGTTTTTCAAAGATTCGTTTTGTTTGGAACAATCGATCACAATCAAAGGTAAGTATTTTATAAAATCTACTTTATTCAAAAGAGGTTCAGAATTTTTTTCATAATAAGCACTCTGAAAATTTGTATACATATCATACAGTATAGCGTACTGGTTACGATCTATATCTAAATTTAAATTTCCATACGGGTAACATTGCGAATTTAAAAAGAGTTTAACATTACTCAAGTGACAGTGATCGAACTGACTCGCGTTTACCTGCCTCCGAGATTTTCTATTCGTTTGAAAAGCAAGAATAATGAAGCGTGGTTTTTCCAACTGATTGGATGTTTTCACAGTCCAAACGTGTTTCGGAGAAGATGGAAGGAGGGGATATTCATAGAATTCCCAACTGCGATAGCTCATAACCACAGGTCTGTTTTTCTCGATGTAATTGAAGAGAGGAATCTTACGCTTATCAGAGAGAAATACGTATGGTATCAACCACTCTATCTTCGTGAGCTCAATTTTAAATTCTTCATAAGTATTGTCTGGTCCTGCTGTCTGTATGATGGCATTGATATCATTTCTCGATCTCGTGAGTATGAGTTAGTGTTTAACATTTACTAAAATTTTTCTATAATCTTCGGCAAATCCAAGAAGCATGCAGAGAGGTATAGACAGGTCGAAGCATCCATCATCGTTGGTAAGTTTTTCCGTTTCTCCTACATCGAGCCAGCCAGCGTTCTCGATGACCAATTTTTTACTAGGATTGAGAGAAACCCAACCGTTCATGAGAGTAGTTAACCCTACATTTTTACATTTATCAATTTCAATGGCATTTATCTCGTATCTGATTTCTTCAAACATATGACAGATGGCATTGTTGACTAACATAGAACGTTCGAGTGGAGTGCCATTCGGCTTAACTAATTTACCACATACATGTATTGAACTTCGTGATGGTAGAAGACATAAATCCTGATGTTGAATGGCGATGCGAATTTCATCGCTGTTTCCAAACGATGACGTGGCGTAGGGCTGATGTGCATGAAGTTCGTAGTGAGTCACTG
Organism: Torymus aiolomorphi; assembly: GCA_036365515.1. Lineage (NCBI taxonomy): Eukaryota > Metazoa > Arthropoda > Insecta > Hymenoptera > Torymidae > Torymus > Torymus aiolomorphi. Next base: position 171,228,935 of record CM070875.1, read on the forward strand.
ACTCATCAAATGTTACAGGTGACTGAATGTTTAGAATTTCTTCCATCTTTTTATAGGCAACAGAAAAAAATACAGGTTATTTTCCACCAGCGATGATTCTTAGACCGAGACTTCTCAGGAACTGAATGTTTTGTAGTGTTAGCGCTCTGCTTGCTCGCGGACGACTGATGGTCTGTCGATATGTTGATTTCTTTATATAGCCTCTACCGACCTTGCTATTGTAAACGATCCCCATCATTAACTGTAACTGGAAGGTAAATGACCTGTGAGGGTACTTCAATGATCTTATATCCTGGCAGTACTGCTGGAAAGAATTCGTGTAACGTATGAACCTTAGAGCCGTTTATATATGCGCCTGAAGTTATATTACACTCGACTCGCAACGCGTTGATCTTGAGGATAGTTACAGGAAAATCTGAATTATGTATTAAATTAGCTTCTAGAATGCGTTTGGTGAAGCTAAGTAGTTGACCAATAGAGTCTTGAGGACGAAAATCAATAGGCTGACTACACTTAATAACACTGCGAAGTGTATTATTGTTTGGCTTCAGACTGAATGAAATACCTTTGGGTGTTAAAGTTTCACGGAGAAAGTTTGCTATATCCTCTATCTCGTAACTACCAGTTGATAAAAATAATTCTTCTTTACCCACGTAAAACTTATTATTGCCTGTATCGATATTTGGTATGGAATTCAAGGTTAAAAGTTCAACTAAACCGAGAACGTAATTTTTGTTTGCTGAAAGTTCAATAGGTGGAAAATACTGTACTTCGAGAACTGATGCATTACCGGAGAGACTTAACGTCAATGTATTCTCTATGACTATTCAATGTAGAATGATTAAATTATCATTGCGCTAGCCTTGATATAGCCTGACCGAGCTTATTACATAAGAATTTGAGATAAAGGTGACCACAGTTGAATGTATTGTAATCTTGATATCTCTCATGATTATATTTAACCTCATTCACATGTAGATATAGTATTAAGTCAATAGGTGGTTGAAGATCTCCAAAACTATCAAAGTAAAGTACATTCTCACCACGTTTGCGATATGCTACCCAATGTGTTCCAGGCCCATCTTTATCATCTAAATTTACAATGGTTGATTCCCGATTATGAGGCCCGCTTGCAGGTAAAATATGGGATTGTTCGCGAAAATATGGGATTTTTAGAATTTTAGCATACTTAATTAGATCGAGATCTGTGAGAGCCCTCTGTGGTAATCTTACTTCGAAGTTCTTTTTTTTTTCTTCAGCCTGAATTTTTTTTTGTTACCGCCTATACGAAGACCTGCACCTGTTTTATACGGTTTCAGAAAGAGACCCTTTCCCAATGCTATTTCTTCCATTTTCATGTTATGCCTCTGATTCTCTTCTAATTGCTTTTTAGCTGTACTCGCATCATTAACCGTTTCTGCTGTGCCAGCAGCACCATCAGCCACTGCCCCAACAGCACTCAGACCAGCAAATATTGGCACAAGAAACGGTAGGAAACCACCTACTTTTGAAGGTACCGGTAAAACGCGTGGAATGATAATTTTATTTTTTCCACCTGCTTTCTTGACAGCAGAACGAGCACCTTTCAAAGCACAGAGAATCACCTTACGAGCGGAGTTACTTTTAACCATTGATTTTGAAGCAGCTTTTATTACCTTGTTTAACCGCGTTGACTGCTTTCTCTTTACACCCATTCCGAGTTTTGATTTGGCTTTCATAATATTTGTAATTGTACAAGCAGCTACTTTCTCGCCAATACTTGAATCTTTAGCCTTAACTCTCTACCACGCATTATCTGCTAAAACTCTATCCGCGTTGTTTCTAGACTGAATGTTTTCTCTGTTCTGAGAATAAGTTATGTTGTGCTCTTAACAAGCTCTATCAAGTAGATTGATACCTTTATCACCTCGAGCTAAACGTTTTGCTAACTTAGTACCTGGTCCCCAGTACTGATATCCTGGTAAATGAAGTTCTATTGGAAGACTGTTGAGAATTTTATTGATTAAACCGCGACCTCGACGTCGTCTGTATACGATCATCACACCACGAAGGTTCGATGAAGACTGAACCCCGCGACTATAAAAGCGCTCTATTTATAGTTGAACGATCAGTTGCGATCGAGACCTTGTACTGTACACATGAATTTCAAGGAACACTCTGTTCAACTCCCGGTATTTAATTTCGATAATATCGTGGAGCAAGAAAAAAGGACAAAGCGGCATGGAGACTTACTTCCAAACAGTATTAGAGCTGTATTTTGTGGACCGTCAAATTGTGGAAAAACCAATAGTTTACTTGTACTTATTACACATCCCAATGTTGTTCGATTTGAGAATGTTTATACATATTCAAAATCTTTGAATCAACCAAAATATAAATTTCTTCAGAAACTTATAGAACCACTAGAGGGCGTGCAGTATTTCCCCTACAGCGAACACGATGAGGTTATAGCTCCTGAAAATGCTCTTCCGAACTCTATCATTATATTCGACGATATAGCTTGTGAAAAACAAAACCATGTTAAAGCATTTTTCTGCATGGGTAGACATAAAAATGTAGATTGTTTTTATCTTTGTCAGTCATATGCTCACATTCCAAAGCATCTCGTCAGGGATAATGTAAATCTTTGGTAATTTTTCGGCAAAATGATGTTAATTTAAAACACCTGTATGAAGATCATGTTAATTCTGATATGACTTATACACAGTTTAAAAATTTATGTGTTAAATGTTGGAGAGATGAGAAATATGGATTTCTAATGATTGACAAGGATAGTCCAATCAGTGGAGAAAGATATCGTAAGGGCTTTGACTGTTTTGCTATAAATATGGGAGGCACTTAGTCTTTCATTCACAGTCTACAACTGAACGTTGAAGCGTCAACATAGCAGAATTCAGTCGAAGAAAGGATATACTTCATGAGCTTGTAAAAGCTCGTAATGCAGTCAAACACAAATATAATTTGTTGAAGTATGGAAAAGATACTTTTGAGAAAGCAATGGAAGATACTTTCAAACCCATTGTTGATCCTCTTCAGAAACTTGTTGAAATGTCGAAAAACCATATTCAATCGGCAAAAGATGTGACGAATCAGAAAACCAATAATACTTTAGACATTAGTTATATTCCCGATAGTACTCTCGAGAACACATACGGTAATGATACTTTAAATAATACTATTAAAAATATCAAAATAGATAGCTCATTTGAAGCCGCAGGTAGTGACATCGAAGAAGAAGGGGGTAATTTATTAGATAATAAATACATACGCATGCTTAGTCAGAAAAATAGTAAGTATCTTGATAAAATTTATGGGGTACGCAAAGAACATGGTCAAATGATAATCGGCAATACGCCGATACACTTTGATAGTGATTACGTTAGAGTATAAGATGAGAAGTATTCAAAGACTCGAGGACTTTTGGAATTATTAATCATAAAAAATCCTGAGCGAAAGTATGTGAGTTCACATGACTTAGAATACTATCACAGTATTCTTGAGACAACTAATGCTCACAAAAAGAGATACAGAGGTGATGAATCTATTCGTAAACACAACAGTAAGAAATATGATGAAATTATTGTCCCTCTTTTCTTTAATGAATCTAAAAAGCCTAAGATGACCCCTGATAAAAAGAGTGGTTTTGGTGTCTTACCTAAACATAAAATTGCGCGAAAAAATTCAATGTTAGATTATGTGTACTGGGATGATCCAAATGAATTTGTGGATCGTCTTCATTTACTAATAGCTGAGAGATCAGCTGGAAATCAGAGTCATACCAATGAAATCCATTCCATCATCGAAGACCTTCGCGAGACTGGGTATATATACTGAGGTGAAATTAATGCAATGTTCAGTATCAAGATGAGTGTCGATGTGTTCGGATGAAATCTGAAAGAAAGAGAGGGCATTAGAGATCCTCCAGGAGTGGGATATAAAATCACATCCGATAGGCAGTTTGATATTGAAAATAAGAGATTATGCAATGTAGGAGCACCCAATGATCTACACGATGCAGTCAATGTGCAATCATTACAGCGTGTAGTGGAGGGAGAAGTTGAGAAAGTCATGAATGTTACATATTCATGATTGAGAAATGATTTTAATAATTTAGATGATATAGTGGAAGCTCATCGAGATGAATTAGATAAAAAAATTGCTAGTCTCGAGAAAGAAATGGAGAGTATAAAATAGATGATACTTCAGTTATCACAGAACAGTAATTCGATAGATACCAAAGAGTCAACATCGAAGTATGGATCATCAAATGAAAGTAGTAGTTGAAGAGTTGCATAAACCTGCTCGAAGAAACTATCAACGTCGTAAGTTTGATATGCGAGGCATAGATGAAACTTGGCAAGCTGATTTAGTTGAAATACAGCCTTACGCTAGAGAGAATAAAGACTACAGATATATGCTCACTGTAATAGATGTATTTTCTAAGTATGCTTGGGCTGTACCGGTTAAGATAAAATCCGCAGACAACGTTACAGCAGCGATGAAATTAGTTCTGTCTCAAGGTCGAGCACCAAAAAATTTACAGACAGATAGAGGTAAAGAATTTGACAACTCAAGCTTTCAGAATTTGATGAAGCGGTATAAGATTAACCTGTACTCCACATACAGCAACTTAAAAGCATCTATTTGTGAGAGATTCAATCGAACGCTGAAAAACAAGATGTGGATGCAATTTAGTTTGCGTGGAAATTTTAAGTGGCTTGACATCTTACCTGATTTGATTACTGCTTACAATAATAGAAAACACAGAACTATACATATGAAACCAAAAGATGTTACAACAGTCAACGAAGCGCAGGTTCTAACACAATATTCCAGCAAATCTCAACGTGTAAAAAAACAAAAATTTAAAGTTAATGATAGAGTACGCATAAGCAGATTAAAGCAAGTATTTGAGAAAGGATATACGCCTAATTGGTCGACTGAGATATTTACAATAGTTAAAGTATTAAAAACAAATCCTGTTACTTACCATTTAAAAGATTATCAAAATCATCCGGTTTCAGGTTGCTTCTATGAACAAGAACTTTTAAAAGTAAAATATCCAGATATTTATCTGGTAGAAAAAGTGATCAAGAAACGTGGCAATCAAGTTTACGTAAAATGGCTTGGTTTCGACAGTTCTCACAACAGTTGGATAAATAAGAAAGATATATAATTTGTTTAATAATTAAATAAAGAGAAAGTGATGAGAGCCCCAACCTACGCTCTCTACCTGTGAGGAACAACCAAACATTTTTTCCCTCCGTAAACTTTCTCTTTATTATTTTTTTTTTATTAAATTTATTTTATAAGCTTATTAATTTACATTACAAAATTATTAATTAAATTACAATATTAATAATTTATTTACACATTTAATCTTTACGAAATTCAAAATTTTGTTCGCCTTGATACAATAAAAATAATTTATACTTATTAGCCCTTTCGGCAAGTTCATCGAACAAATTTCCATTCTTCTCGAGGGCCTTAGAAACTCTATTGGGGAGGAAGACTTGGAACTCTCCATCGATGACGACAACGGCCTTCAATCCATACTTGGTGCTGACCTGCTTGATCTCTGTAACTATGTACATTTCACCCTTCTCTAATTCGGACAGATTCTTCTTTGGAAGATAGGTATTTCAGCAGATACGATTTAACATGGCAAAGTCCATTTTGAAACAGAGAAGAATATTAACTATTTTCAAGGAATATTACAAGTCAATAAATGAAATACTTATCATTAAGTGTCTGGAGTTGTTCTAAGTCTAAGTCTCTTGCTGGGAGGCTCTCCGTTCTCAGGCTCGTCGAGCGAACGAATGTGCTGACTGCTCGACGCGCGCTCCTTACGTAGGCCTCCGTCGGCTTCCCCCTCTCCATCACTCTCACTCGTGATTGGCTTTTCCACCTCCATCTCCTCCAGCTATATCAATTTTCTAGAAGTTCTCTGTCCTCCTCCTCATCGAAGATTCCATAGTGTCCCCAAGGAAGTGTATCCGTACTTTTCATAAGGAGATAACGTTTATCATCATGTGGGCTTAGAGCAACCTTCTTCCCTTTCTCGGTTCGAACGATGTGATTCTTAGAACATATATTATTCTGTTGACAGATCACCGTTGACTCGTTAAAAAGACAGTCTCGATAGTTATCGAAAGTGATACTTGTTTTCACAACAGTTGATTTGACTCCCTTGGCTTTTTTAATAGGTTTATCGTTTTGTATGAGGATGCTATACATTTTGCTTCGAAGTTCGATGAATTCAGTCATAATGTTACCGTTAGATTCATCCTTCATTAATCCTATGACTTTCTTATTCTTACGAGGTAGTTCAAACTGATTATTTTCAGGATAATCTGAACTATCAAACTTGTTGATATCCTCCTTCATAATCTCGTACATGTTAACTCCTCGAATTTCATATATCAGACTATCTGTGTCAGTGTAGAGAAGTTTGCTATTTTTACCCACTCGTTGTCTCATATACGAATAATGAAAATCATACATGAGAGTCTTACAAGGAAGGTACCCAGAGTGTAAGTCGCCGATTTGGACGATATTGCAATATGTTGTAGTACATTAAAAAATAAGAGACACGTATTTTTTTTTTAAGTATGATAGACACTTTAAGGGGGTGAAATCTACCCCTAAAGTTCACCCTCAAAAACAGTTTTTTTCAAATATTTCAAAAACGAATAAAGCTAGCTTAATGAAACCGACGCCAAAAGTTGTAGAATAAAAAAGCCTTCAAAATAGCATTACTTTCAATTTTAAGGGTAGCAACCCCTATTTTTTTTTTCAAGAAAACTGAGCTTTTTTTCATCAATTTTCAGCTATAAAAATTACAATAAATTATATATCGCCTCAAAACTGATTCCATTTAAAAGAAAATTAAAAAAATAAAGTTGACCTGTCTCGTGGTTTTAACTAAAATTATTTTTTAGGGGTAACTACCCCTTATTTATTTTTTGTTCATTATTTCAAAAATAAATAAAGATACCTTAATAAAACCAACGCTAAAAATTTTAAATAAGAAATGCTTCAAAACAGCATTATTTTCAATTTTAAGGGCAGCAACCCCTATTTTTTTTCAAGAAAACTAAGCTTTTTTCATCAATTTTCAGCTATAAAAATTATAATAAATTATATATCGCCTTAAAACTGATTCCATTTAAAAGAAAATTAAAAAAATAAAGTTACCTGTCCCGTGGTTTTAACTAAAATTATTTTTTAGGGGGTAACTACCTTAATAAAACTAACGCTAAAAATCTTAAAATTAAAAAGGCCACAAATCTGTATCACTTTCAATTTTAAGGGTAGGAACCCCTATTTTTCTCTTTTTAAGGAAATTAAGAGACTTTATTGACTTCAATGGTGAAACTTATCGATTTTTATCGACTTCTACTAACTTTTTCTAGCAGGGAGGGTAAATGTGTTTATTATTTTTTTCTGAAAAAATTGCGTAAATAATCAAAATTTAGTGAGATTAATTTTTTTTCAAAAAAATAATAAAATTTAAAGTTACGTGTTGCAGAAAAATACAAAATGAAATGATAACTAATGTAAATATGGTGTTTGTTTTAACAACACAAATTTTATTATTACTATTACTACAAAAAATTTAAAGTATTCTCAAAAAAGTAATTGTTTGTCGAATAGCTCGAGGCATTATGGATTGTAAGTTGTACAATAATGATATTCTTCGAAAAAGTGTTTTAAGCATAAAGATTTTTTACACCACGAACATCTAACAATTGCAACATTATTACAACCATTGATCTCACAATGCGTTGCACAGGAATCTCCGAAACTGAAACTTACGGGGTCATCGAAATCTCCTGGTCAATTCACAAGATACCCACTTTTATACCACGAATATTTAAATAGATTTTCATATCGTGGAGATGAAAATTGGTTATGAACCAAAGACTGTAATTTAATTATATTATTTCTCAAATGTAAATTTAAGTCTTCGTCTATGAGCAAAACATGGTCTGAAAAATGTTTAACATAGTTCTTCCATGTGCGGAATCCATATACATCTAACGGCTGTATGTTTCCAGTCGTTCCTGTAGGTATCATTTTGAGATATAGTGTTTTATCGTCTGGCGAAACTTCCTGTACAATCGTTGGACAATGACCACTCCACGAATCAATTAGCAGCATGCTTCTAGGTCCAACTTGAGGAAAATATACCTCTTTTAACCACGCCTTAAAGAGTTCTACAAATTTTGATTTTATTTAAATGTGTCTTCCGAAATAATTAACGTTTTATTTTTAGAAATTAATAGAACGTGATTTTACCTGAATTAAGTTTTCCAGATGTCGAGGATGTAACATATACGTTTGTAGGCACAAACAAATTTTGTGAGACAATTGGTCCAAATTCTCCGCTTCGTTCCTTTAATACTAAAAATAATGGTGATAGTAACTTTCCTGTGACTGAAATTGTCGGCTGTACAGTATAGCTATGAGTTGTTGGTGTGACCGACTGTACAAGGCACTGTAATTTCTTTTCTCCTTCAAAAGCAAGAGATCGACCAGAATGCATTTCCAACTGAAAACCAGACTGGTCTGAATTATATGTATTGTCAGCGCCTATTTGATTAATCAATTGTTTGACTTCTGTTACGAATTCTACTTCTTTTTTATGCCAATCATTTCTATTTTCTATACTTTTTTTTGTGATAAATTTATTAATTTTTCGAGAAACAATTCTATGGGTGTTTTTAAATTTTGAAAGCCAATGTTTTGAAGCTGTAAATCTTACGTCCTCATTTTCGATTAATTTTCGTGCTTGTAGAGCCCATCTTCTTAAATCGTTGTCATGAATTATTAATCCAGCTTCAGTAGCAGTTTTAAAATTTTCTAGTGTGAAATCGCAAATTCTTGCAATTTTTTCTCGGTAAGTTCCACCTTGATTGATTTGGTGAGCCCAGCGATGTAACTGTGTTTCAGAACTGACTTTCATGAATCTATTTTGAACTGTTTTAAGCGATAAATTCTTTTTTGTTTTTCCACTTCTCCAATATTCTACAGCCCTTTTTTTGTATTCAAAACTCAATGATTCTTCATGTCCCGTACATTGATCCGTAGGTAATTCAGAATAGTAAGGAAGTGTATGTAAATCAACATCTTCCACAATACGTGCATCTGTTTCTTTATATTCTTCTTGAAAATCCAACGATTTTTCCATTATAACATCTATGCTATTAGACGATTCCATTAAATCTAACAGTATCATTTGGAAATGGTCTTTAATTTCTATTTCTTTAATATTATAAGGGCTATCTTCAATATCAAGTGTTTGGAAATAGGCAAGCAGCAAATTAATAACATTCAGAGGATTAATTTTCATTTTGAGTGCTAAAATAATCAAACATTTATAAGAATAATTGCATACAGAAATAGTATCTTTACAGCACACATATATAGAATGCTGAAAATAAAAACATTTTTTTAATTTGTATGCGTCACCCCTCTAAACGTTACATTATTATGTTGCGAGAACATAGCTATTTCTCAATGAGGAAGCTTTGTACGTTGTACGTTGTACGCTTTTACTGATGTACGCCATCATGCGACCAATGTCTTTTTACCGGGAAATATTTGTTTAAATATTAAAAAAATACCATATTTTCACAAGATAATAATGTTGCATTTAAAAAGGCGACACATACAAATAAAACAAATATTTATACTTTGGGCCATCCTGTTAATAATCTATTAAGAATATCGTATCTTTATATTTCTTTACTAAAGCGCTTGATTAAAATGAAAAGAAGGTAATCTCGAGTTTTTTTTTAAATTTGTAAACAGTAATCGATAAGATGTATTGCACAATGCCTGTTAATTTAGATTTATTAAAATTAAGATTTAGTTATTTAAAATTATTATTTGTATGTAAAATTTATTATTTGTAAAACATCTAATAGTAAAGGAACCGTATACAATTTTGGCTAAAAATTGAATCAGGAGTCTATAATTTTGTTAATAACAGAAAGTAAACAATACAGTATACACAATAAAGTATATTTTGATACATTTTTTAATTTTCGTAAAAATATTAAAAATACTTTATGGAATTATAAATCAGGATTTAAAAAATTTTTAAAATTAAAGAAAAATCAATTTAAACTATTTGTGCTCTATAACGTCAAATGTATCTCCAAAAAATGTAACAATGTACGAAATTGCATACTTTCTAATATGTTCATTAAAAATAACGCAAAATATAATTTTGAAAAGCTGTTATAATTTTATTAAAGCCTATAGACAGATACGAAATTCTTACAATTAATGCATTAAATCTGATATATAAATAGACATTTACCTGTAGTTTTGTAGTGCTGCTGACATTAAAAAAAATGAATTGATGCAATATTACAGCCACAATATTGTAGAAATAACCACTTTCACAAAACAACACTGCACGACTGGAACTCTACCGATTTATAAATACAATGTTTGCCAGCAATATATGAAACTACGAGGTAAATCACCAATCTATAAATATCCGCCTCATAATAACATAAAAATAACATATTATTTTCTCATTCACAATCAGCGATTACTCTTATTTACTGCATAAAAATTAATGCTTTATTTATCACGTATCAAAACGGTACGATTGCCTTTGACGAAGTATTTATAATAATACATAAAATATAATAAAGGGAAGTAAGAACATAATGAACTTCCGGGGATGATTTGCACCCCTTTAAAATGTATTATTCACAGATAAAAAACATAAATATTTTTCGTTTTTTGGTTCACTACAACATATAAAAGATTAAATAAACATGTTACTTTTCTTGTGGAATTCAAGTCAAAATTAGTTTTTCGAAAAAGCTTTACAATAATCCGTTTAAACAAGTAGTTTAACCAAACTAATTTTGCAAAATTAATGATAAATTAGTATTTCGTATTGCCCGAAAGCGCTAAAATTACATAGCGTTTGTCTGTGTTATTGGTCAAAATTTTATGGTCAATCTTTTCAATGGAATGGTTTTTAAAGAGATATATTTATTGTAATTTTTATAGCTGAAAATTGATAAAAAACTTAATTTCCTTTAAAAAAATAGGGGTTGCTACCCTTAAAATTGAAAGTTATGCAGATTTATGGCCTTTTTAATTTTAAGATTTTTAGCGTTAGTTTTATTAAGGTATCTTTATTTATTTCTGAAATAATGAACAAAATAAAAATAAGGGGTAGTTACGCCTAAAAAATAATTTTGGTTAAAACCACGGGACAGGTGAACTTTATTTTTTAATTTTCTTTTAAATGGAATCAGTTTTAAGGCGATATATAATTTATTATAATTTTTATAGCTGAAAAATGATGAAAAAAGCTTAGTTGTCTTGAAAAAAAATAGGGGTTGCTACCCTTAAAATTGAAAATAATGCTGTTTTGAAGCCTTTCTTATTTTAAAATTTTTAGCGTTGGTTTTATTAAGATGTCTATTTATTTCTGAAATAATGAACAAAATATAAATAAGGGGTAGTTACCCCCTAAAAAATAATTTTGGCCAAAACCACAAAACAGTTCAACTTTATTTTTTAATTTTCTTTTAAATGAAATCTGTTTTGAGGCGATATATAATTTATTGTAATTTTTATAGCTGAAAATTGATGAGAAAAGCTTAGTTTTCTTGGAAAAAAAATAGGGGTTGCTACCCTTAAAATTGAAAGTAATGCTGTTTTGAAGGCTTTTTTATCTACAACTTTTGGCGTCGGTTTCATTAAACTAGCTTTATTCGTTTTTGAAATATTTGAAAAAAACTATTTTTGAGGGTGAACTTTAGGGGTAGATTTCACCCCCTTAAAGTGTCTATCGGCACGTAAAAAAAAATATGTGTCTCTTATTTCTTAATGTACTACAACATATTGCAATATCGTCCAAATTGGCGACTTACACTTGGGGTACCTTCCTTGTTAGAAATATCGAAAACGCTAAGACCAACATAGATTGGCTTTCTGATTGTAATCTCAGTTCGAGCGAGTTGTATGGCAACTAAGTTTTCATCAAAGATCAAGCGGCTATGGAAATTGGGTTTAGCGATCAATACCTCCGCCCCATAGCGGCCAGTCCACTTGTTAACGAGTTTCACATCTACTCGTTTTCGCTCATTTTCCATTGTCTTACCAAATACGGCATTAATCAGAAGTTTGAAGAAGAGTTTTTCAAACTCATTTTTCGCCTGTTTTCTCTTCTCCTTGTTTAATTCGACATAAGGCTTGAACCATGGACTCTGTTTGAATCGGAGTGCTCTATGAACTTTCTCTAACACTAGTCCATGTTTGAGTGCTTGTTTCAGGGTACGATAATGAATGACATACCTCTTTTTGTTGAATAAAGTAGTCAGCAGCTTCTTTTGACGAGAACCAGGCGGAGCCATATGTTCAGGACACAGAGGCAGGTCTTTATGATCATCGTGAAGACTTACCGGATATTCCAAATCCACCTCCAAGATATAACCGATAGGACCATCATCTGGAATGTCAAAGAAATTTGGTTCGTTTACATTTTCCACCCAGCGAAAACCTCCTTCTGGTAGGTATTGCGTCATAGCCCATCCGTACAGGTTATTAGCATCGTAGTACATTAAATATTTTTCCTCTTCGTCTGGATTATAACCATCAGACATAAATTTGTTGTTTGCCTTAGCGTAGCGGTTGGAGCATTGGCAGACTCCACCTCTAATTCCCCTCTCAATAAACATCAGCATGTCTATATCCGTGAGTAGCTGGAGCTCAACTTGTGTGCACTTCAACATAGCATCCCACGTTAATCCTGGAGTAGTGTAGTAATGCGCAGGATCCAAGCCATAAGCCTCGACGCACATTGTTCGAAAATTCTCAAAGACGTCTACTAATAAAAGCACATCTGTTTTCAGATAAATGTCAGAATACTCACCAAGCGTTCGGATATTGAAAGTATTCCAGACCGTCTTTGCATGATTATATTCAGTGTCCGCAATGCCGCACTCAGTTAATTTACTGTAAAAGTCTTCCTTTGAAGGCAACTCTTTTTCCTCCAATTTTTCGAATGATGAAACGTAATCATACAGTTCTTCTGTATATCCATCTTCCAAAAAGACGCTGGTAGCAATGTTTTTCTCATCCAAATACGACGCCAATTTCTCTAAGGATGACGCCATGAACCTGAAGGAATCTATAAATCTGAAATTGAAATCAGAACCTTCGATATATTTCGAAAACGATATGTAACGCTCTTTGTTCTCAGCAATAAGTTGCACACGCCCTTTGAAGATAGTATCACTAGCAAGTTCCTTGATGATGAAGTGGGAGTTGTACTCAGTAAGATTGTGGAAGACAACTGGAATGAACCTTGCATCTTTATAGTTGATATTACATCCTTCGTGAGCAGCGCCTCTATATCTGAAATCATAAACAATATTATGAATTAAATAAATGTTTTAATAGTTTATTAAATATTAAAAATATTACTTATGTCGACTGCAATTTAATATCAACTGATAAGAATTTTTCCATCGGTCTTACAGTCTTACAAATTAAATTAAAATAATTAATATTTATGGCAGTCAGATTGCCCTTGTTTATAATCACCCCCGCAGAATCTGAAATAAAAACTTAATTAAAACCTGGAAAAAACTTTGTTAGCAAAGGACGATCTGACTGCCCACCACCACCACATTGTCCGACGTTTCGAGCCTGCTCCGGCTCCTCCTCAGGGACTGAAATAAAACCCGCGATACACCTCCTTATATACCATGCACCCATACCCCTTTCTTTTCTCTTACCCCACCACCCTCCACATTCCCCTCTCCAACTTGCCATTCTCACTTAAATTAATAAAGAATGATAAATGTTATCTAATTTACTTGACTCTATCATTAAATTTACATTATTCCGATTTCTTAGAATGTGAATACTTTCAAGGCTTTCCCTCTTATATTTATTCTTAATCCCCTGTTCCAAAATATCCACACTCCCAAAATCGAAAGAATGCAAACTATTTAAACAATGTTCTTTCAAACCCGATGTACAACTTGAGCTGCGTAAACTATATTGATGTTCATATATTCTCTTTTTCAAATATCTACCCGTTTGACCAATATAACAACCATTACAATCCCTACAATTAATTTTATAAACAACTCCCGATTTCAAACATTTATCATCCTTGTCTTTACAATTACTAAATAACCTTTCTAAATTATTATCATTTCTAAAGAAAACTTGAATATTATGTTTACTAAAAACCCTTCTAATCCTTTCCGACAAACCTCTAACATATGGTAAACTAAAATATGCATTCTTTCCATTTCTATTCCTTGTTTGATTATCTACCCGCTGCTTCAATCCACCATTATAAATTTCCCACACTCTCTCATCAATCATTTTATCAATAAATTTGCGGGATAACTATTTTTAATAAATGTTTCTCTAACTAAATTTAAATTCTTTTTCCTAAAATCTTTATGTGACAATTTAATCGCTCTGTCAATGACACCTTTGATCGCACCTGTCTTGTTTCCGAATTGGTGGTGAGAATCAAAATTTAAAAATCTACCTGACCATGGAGGTTTTCTATACCAATCTAATTTCACTCTATTATTATTACCTCTAATGAGTCTAATATCTAAAAAACTCAATTGATAATCTTTCTCAACTTCTTTTGTGAATTTAATTCTATCATGGATAGAATTAAACACATCCACCATTTCATCCACAAAACATTCTGGTACAACTGCAAAAATGTCATCAACATATCTTTTAAAAATAATTGGCTGAAAAACCAACTTAGACAAAGCAATACTTTCCAATTTTTCCATTACTAAATTGGCTATAACAGGTGACAAAGGTGATCCCATTGGACAACCATATCTTTGTTCATATAGACTATTATCAAAAGAAAAAATTGTGTTTTTAAAAACCAAATTAAGTGCCTTTATAAATTCATCTTTTGTTAAACTAGTATGTACTTTAATTTCAGACCATTTATCTTGTATAATATCATTCAACAACTCTAAAGGTATATTTGTAAACAAAGATACTACATCCAATGAAACCATCCTATGATCATTCGGAATAATAATATCTTTCATTATACCATAAAAACTCCAACTATCTTTAATATATGAATTTGTTTTACTCACTATCTTGAACAATATATTAGACAAAAATCTAGCAAGTCTATACGTCGGAAAATTTATCGATGATATTATTATTCTATATGTCAACTGTTCTTTGTGAATCTTAGGAAGCCCATAACATTTAGCTACAGTGCCATTTTCACATTTTAAATATTTAAACATACTATCTTTAATATAAGCTTTTGTTTTCCAATGCATCAATAATTCTTTCAATTTATCTTGTAGTCTATTGATATGTGGATTCCTAATTTTCACATAAGTGGTATCATCCTCCAACATAAGTTGAATTTTATTAATATAATCCCTTTTATCTGAAACTACAGTTACATTTCCTTTATCTGCTTTTTGGAAGATCATATTCGGATTCTCTCTCAAGAATTTCTTCGTTATTTTTAATTCATGGAATAAATTACTGTTCAAATAATTATCAAATCTATGTTCTCTTTTAAAATTATCAACAACTTTAACTAAAGAACTCCTACATTCTTTTTTAAACTCCAGAGTAAAACTACTCATACTACTTTCTACCTCAGCGATGATATTCTTGATCGGAAGAGATTTACTTGAATATGATATTCCAAATTTAGCACCCTTTGACATGATATTTACCACTTCTTCTGGTATTACTTTGTCAGTTAAATTTCTAAACCAATCCTTATTAACATTGTTAGTTTGATTGACCTGAGAGTGTTTTCTATCCTTTAAATATTCAAATTTTCTTTTTAATTTACTCCTATGGTTATATTTTACTTTTTCAAAGTGCCTCTTTTGACCACGAAAAAATTCTTGCAAATCATTCTGTTCTATTTTATTATATAAATATCTTTCAAGCTCTAATAAATATTTATTCAAACGATTAATTTCAAAATTCAGATCTCTAATTTCTAAGTTAAGTAATTTATTTTTGAAAAAGAAAATATTTTTCCGTAGATCATAAGAAACTCTTTTATTGTAATCCCGATAAAAACCCTTATCATCAATCATCGGGATTACAATAAAAGAGTTTCTTATGATCTACGGAAAAATATTTTCTTTTTCAAAAATAAATTACTTAACTTAGAAATTAGAGATCTGAATTTTGAAATTAATCGTTTGAATAAATATTTATTAGAGCTTGAAAGATATTTATATAATAAAATAGAACAGAATGATTTGCAAGAATTTTTTCGTGGTCAAAAGAGGCACTTTGAAAAAGTAAAATATAACCATAGGAGTAAATTAAAAAGAAAATTTGAATATTTAAAGGATAGAAAACACTCTCAGGTCAATCAAACTAACAATGTTAATAAGGATTGGTTTAGAAATTTAACTGACAAAGTAATACCAGAAGAAGTGGTAAATATCATGTCAAAGGGTGCTAAATTTGGAATATCATATTCAAGTAAATCTCTTCCGATCAAGAATATCATCGCTGAGGTAGAAAGTAGTATGAGTAGTTTTAATCTGGAGTTTAAAAAAGAATGTAGGAGTTCTTTAGTTAAAGTTGTTGATAATTTTAAAAGAGAACATAGATTTGATAATTATTTGAACAGTAATTTATTCCATAAATTAAAAATAACGAAGAAATTCTTGAGAGAGAATCCGAATATGATCTTCCAAAAAGCAGATAAAGGAAATGTAACTGTAGTTTCAGATAAAAGGGATTATATTAATAAAATTCAACTTATGTTGGAGGATGATACCACTTATGTGAAAATTAGGAATCCACATATCAATAGACTACAAGATAAATTGAAAGAATTATTGATGCATTGGAAAACAAAAGCTTATATTAAAGATAGTATGTTTAAATATTTAAAATGTGAAAATGGCACTGTAGCTAAATGTTATGGGCTTCCTAAGATTCACAAAGAACAGTTGACATATAGAATAATAATATCATCGATAAATTTTCCGACGTATAGACTTGCTAGATTTTTGTCTAATATATTGTTCAAGATAGTGGGTAAAACAAATTCATATATTAAAGATAGTTGGAGTTTTTATGGTATAATGAAAGATATTATTATTCCGAATGATCATAGGATGGTTTCATTGGATGTAGTATCTTTGTTTACAAATATACCTTTAGAGTTGTTGAATGATATTATACAAGATAAATGGTCTGAAATTAAAGTACATACTAGTTTAACAAAAGATGAATTTATAAAGGCACTTAATTTGGTTTTTAAAAAACACAATTTTTTCTTTTGATAATAGTCTATATGAACAAAGATATGGTTGTCCAATGGGATCACCTTTGTCACCTGTTATAGCCAATTTAGTAATGGAAAAATTGGAAAGTATTGCTTTGTCTAAGTTGGTTTTTCAGCCAATTATTTTTAAAAGATATGTTGATGACATTTTTGCAGTTGTACCAGAATGTTTTGTGGATGAAATGGTGGATGTGTTTAATTCTATCCATGATAGAATTAAATTCACAAAAGAAGTTGAGAAAGATTATCAATTGAGTTTTTTAGATATTAGAGTCATTAGAGGTAATAATAATAGAGTGAAATTAGATTGGTATAGAAAACCTACATGGTCAGGTAGATTTTTAAATTTTGATTCTCACCACCAATTCGGAAACAAGACAGGTGCGATCAAAGGTGTCATTGACAGAGCGATTAAATTGTCACATAAAGATTTTAGGAAAAAGAATTTAAATTTAGTTAGAGAAACATTTATTAAAAATAGTTATCCCGTAAAATTTATTGATAAAATGATTGATGAGAGAGTGTGGGAAATTTATAATGGTGGATTGAAACAGCGGGTAGATAATCAAACAAGGAATAGAAATGGAAAGAATGCATATTTTAGTTTACCATATGTTAGAGGTTTGTCGGAAAGGATTAGAAGGGTTTTTAGTAAACATAATATTCAAGTTTTCTTTAGAAATGATAATAATTTAGAAAGGTTATTTAGTAATTGTAAAGACAAGGATGATAAATGTTTGAAATCGGGAGTTGTTTATAAAATTAATTGTAGGGATTGTAATGGTTGTTATATTGGTCAAACGGGTAGATATTTGAAAAAGAGAATATATGAACATCAATATAGTTTACGCAGCTCAAGTTGTACATCGGGTTTGAAAGAACATTGTTTAAATAGTTTGCATTCTTTCGATTTTGGGAGTGTGGATATTTTGGAACAGGGGATTAAGAATAAATATAAGAGGGAAAGCCTTGAAAGTATTCACATTCTAAGAAATCGGAATAATGTAAATTTAATGATAGAGTCAAGTAAATTAGATAACATTTATCATTCTTTATTAATTTAAGTGAGAATGGCAAGTTGGAGAGCGGAATGTGGAGGGTGGTGGAGTAAGAGAAAAGAAAGGGGTATGGGTGCATGGTATATAAGGAGGTGTATCGCGGGTTTTATTTCAGTCCCTGAGGAGGAGCCGGAGCAGGCTCGAAACGTCGGACAATGTGGTGGTGGTGGGCAGTCAGATCGTCCTTTGCTAACAAAGTTTTTTTCCAGGTTTTAATTAAGTTTTTATTTCAGATTCTGCGGGGGTGATTATAAACAAGGGCAATCTGACTGCCATAAATATTAATTATTTTAATTTAATTTGTAAGACTGTAAGACCGATGGAAAAATTCTTATCAGTTGAGTTTATTAAATAATTAATAAATAAAATACTTACATTCCAGTGATATGGCAGTGGTCTCTCACTTTCTTGTTCGTGGGTAAAAACGCTTTACCACAAATGTGACAGGACTTAGCTTCATCAAAGTTTCTATTCTCTTAATTATTTAAATTCATTGGTTGAAGTGCATTATACAGTTTATTTAGATGATCAGCGAGTTCCCAAAGTTTGTATACAAACCACTCGGCAAGAGTCATTTCACCGGCTTTTTGTAGTCGGTAACTGTGGTAGCCAGACAGTCTGTCATCGAAACTACACTTCAAATATTATCCAATGCTGTAAGCCTCATGTTCTTGAAATGCATGCAATGATTCATCATTCACAGGCTTTAATAAACATTCAAAGTCTGCATAGATAACATAAGATACTTTGATCTGACGCTTAAAATTTTTATATGAAAGAACATTATCCTGCGGTATGGGCAATTTAATCTTACATTTATTAAGTTGAGTGCAGTCGATTTCATGCATCAATAACTTCTCATTTGTTTTAAAAAAATGTAAATATCGGTCACAGATGAAACACTGTTGATTGACGGACGTTAACTGACTTTTCACCAAGCGCGATAAGTTTTTTATCCAAACATAGTGAAGTTTTGAAGCTGAAGTGTTTTCAATGTTAACCTCATTATGTTCTTCATCATTCTCATCTATGTAATAGTCTTGTACAAGAAGTAAATTAACATACGAATTTTTTTTAAATGATGTTACATAACACGGATTAACCTTAAATTTACTATTACACATATTTAAAATATAAACATTAACAGAAACATGATTTTGTTTTTCAAATTTACTTATTTGCTTTAGTGTAACAGGAAAATCTACTCCTTTAAAATTAAGTTCATTTTCAAATTTTTTATACAGACTAACTCGCTCTGAATTATGTTTTTGAGGATTTAGTGCAGCTAATATAGATCACTTGAAGCATTTATTATCTTCCTTTTGAACATTTATACATGCCTTTTTTATAAGAATTTCTTTAGGAAGTGGTATATAAGAACTACCCTTCATGGGTTCGAATTTATTAATATTTATTGTAAGACTTAAAATCTGACGTAAACTCCATCCGAAATCTCTTTCCGCGAATTTCTCCATCTCTCGCTGAATAACTTGCTCAATATTAAGTTCAAACATTCCTTCAAGTCCGTAATTTTGTAAATAGGTACATTCTCTGTGTTAAAGTATTTTACTTCAGCACTTACCGAATCACTTTTCTCTATCACGTATTCCGCAGCAAGTTCAGCATTCACTTTGAGCGCGTTATACTCCTTGAGGGATGATTCAATCTTTGACTTGAAAACAGCTTGAGCATCCTTCATGAATGAGACGATGTCCAAATGGCCCAGGTTTGTTATCACGCCTGATTTTATTCGTCTCTCAAACGCCGAAAACACATCATCCCATTTTACACTAGTTTCACTCACTGTTGATGGATTTTGTCTTAATTCACCACCTGTCTTGAGCAAATCTTGCAACTTATTTTGAATGCAGAGCAAATGTATCATAAAAGTTTGACTCCTCTTCTTCTGAGCTCTAGTGAGCGTTCCTAAAGATATTATCATCTGTAGCTCTTCAATAAGGCCGACGCACATATCAAACCACAGCTGTATATCACTAGGGACCGCAATACCATCCTTTGCATACTCTAAAGATTTCCATAAACACTTGATATTCTCACCGAAAACGTTTAGTTGTGCCATCTTTCCTGGTTAAATCACAGCTCGAAGTGATGTAGCTCCACGATGACTCGTAACTCCAAATGCTGGTTAGCTGAAACGATAAGCTCCTTATATGCTGATCTCTCAATAGTAGGTTGTTCTCACTTGACGTGTCTCGCTGGAATGATTAATCCTGCGACCGGAACTTCCTTATATCCCCATCCTGGTGGTGGTGGGGGTAGTATTCCGAGAAATTTCAGCCATAAGGAGAGACTTCCAGAAGCATATTAGCAATTTAAAAAGAAGAGAGAGGAAATGGTGTGAGCCCCAACCAGCGCTCCCGACCTGTGAGGAACATCCATCGACTATCTAGAAAATTTTCCTCTCCATTTTTTTCCTCTCTCTTTTTCATTTTTTTTTTATTTTTTATTTTTTATTTTTTTATTAAAAAAAATGTTTTTTTGTATCACCTCCTCTAATTTTATTCCTCAAAATAATAATATTCTTCACGATTTTCAATAATATTATTACCCCAAAGGGAAAGTGGTTTACTATACCCTCGTGGATGCTCGAGGAGCCATTTGCGGAGAGCCATAACCTTTCTCACTGCTCATGCTGGATTGTCGTGATTCTTATGTATTGTGCAGGAGACATCTACTTCTTTCAAAATATCCTTTGGTACATCTGGGCCTTGGCATTTATTTCCCAAATCAGAGATGAATCTATAAATCATAATTCCAGTTTCCAATAGAAAGAAGTTAACTTTTATATTTATATTTATATATATATATACATATATATATATATATATTTATTAAACATATACATATATTTATCTCAAAGGTAACTTATGTGGACGCATCCTTAATGGGAACGGTACTTATGCGGACTTTCATCGACTTGTGCAGACATTTTTTAGTGTCTACATAGAGAGAGAATTATTTCTTTAGTCAAGCGTAACTTGTGCAGACACGGGTCTAATGGAAACGATACTTATGCGGACAACTTACGTAAACGGATCGGGACTTATGCGGACGAGTCTACATGTGTACCTATACATCTACTTTTTTATATATATATATATATATATATATATATATATATATATATATATATATATATATATATATATATATATATATATATACGAATATATATATATATTATTATTATTAATCAACTAATCATTAATTTTAATCAACCTATTAACCCCTAGCCCGGATTTCCCTCGTGCAGTAGGTAGTTGGGTCGATTCATTATAGCATGGATCGGCAAAACTACTGAAGATCAAGGTGTACGATCCGCCGAGATTTAGGTTACTAACACATACCCAAGATAAACACGAAAAACCAGAATTGACCAACCAAGGGAGCGTATCCAAAGAAGTTAAAGGAAAACTCAGCCCTTATATTAACCCGTTTATTAATCGTCAGGACAGACTCTTATTTAATTCCTCAGAGTTACGGCGAATTAGGATAAAAATAGGAAAAGGAATGACAGACGTCCTGGGGCGACGTCCAAAATAATTTAGATTTCTGCCCTTACCTCTCACGTAATAGGAGGTGTCAGGTGATATACTTTTGCCATCTTGAATTCGCCATTTTGATTTGTCTATATCGAGACCTTCGAAATCGATTCAAGATCTACTCGCGAAAATAGAACAATGTCAACTGTGACGAGCGCTGAATCGGAATCCCACTGAAGGGCGGAGGGCAAGGAGAGGAGGACGATGACGGCGACAACAACGACCATTACAATCGAAGGAGCAGCAACAGAGCTGCAGTAAGACACGCGAGCTTCCTTTTTACCCCCAAGTCGACAAGGGACACTCAGACAAAATGTGCGAACAGATGAGTGATGCAATATTGGAGGCTAACCTCAAACAAAATCTAGACGCCAAAGTTGCTTGTGATATTATTAAGTAGTGATATTGTTTTAACTACAAGGTGTGCAGTGTTATATGCTCAATCTTCAAATATTGCAGCAAGTGTGCACAAGAATCATAGCGATGAAGACGTTGGTGCTGGCGATCAGGGTTTAAGGGTATGCCATACTCGTACCATTACCGACCGAGCAATTCACACAGTTTCAAGCTGATTAAAAATAAAATACGTCGAATCACAAAAAATCAAGAGAACACTCTTCTGTATTTTTTAACGTTCTATCATCCAGTCAAAGTTTGGAGTCGAAATATCAAGCCGTTTTTTCAAAAACTTTGAACGAAATTAAATTTAATCTGACAGGAAGAAATTGTTAGCATGTTAGGTCTACACTGACAGACCCTCACATTACTTTATTTCAGATTTGAACAAAAAGCAATCTATTATTCTAAAATATCGTTGCAAAATCCATTAAATGTATAAAGTTACTTGCGTCTTGGAGTCAGGGCGAGTCCGCCACAACGCACTGCTTCGTCTTAGTTCAGCTATCATGTGATTTATTTCATATGCAAGAATTGCAGTCAATAGCGTACATTCATTGGTTTCATCGGTTGCATATCCAGACATTAAGGGGATGCCTTACTCGTACTATTACCAACCGAGCAATTCACACAGTTTCAAGCTGATTAAAAATAAAAAACGTCGAATCACAAAAAATCAAGAGAACACTCTTCTGTGTTTTTTAACGTTCTATCATCCAGTCAAAGTTTGGAGTCGAAATATCAAGCCGTTTTTTCAAAAACTTTGAACGAAATTAAATTTAATTCACTGCACTATGAATATGCCGTGTGAGATATTGCCTCGTGGCGCGCTCGAAGCATCGAGCGCCGGTGAGAAGATGCCGCTTGAGTATCACCGCCGTGTGAGAAGTTTCCGTGCGAGAGACACTGCTGCGTGAAAACTTGCCGTGCTAGACGACGCCGTATGAGATGTTGCCGAGCAGCAGTCCATGTTGAGAGAGTGAGAGACCCTACAACTTGAATTTTTCACTTGAGAATCGCCGAATGTGCACAGTGAGTTTCTCTACGAGACGAACCCCTACACAGAGTGAGTTGACCGAGAGAAAGAGAGCTCCATCACATGAAAATCGCCGGCACAGTAGAATTCCCTCGTGGTAGACCATTACTGAGAGAGACCTTTAGTGAGAGGTTTGAGTGTATCTACTGAGAGCCAAAGTACCGTGAGTTTTTCCACGAGGCGAACCATTACATGGATACTAACTGAGTGTGAGAATTAAGAGAGCACTTCCGTCTTCTTCCTCGTCTCGTTGTTACCGAGGAGTGAGTCAAATCACCGTCTCTCTCATTTAAATGTGTAAGCATGAGAGAGACAGCATGAGTTTTGCCATACTCGGCTAATCAGTATAGCGATTCAGCTGTTCCGCAGAGAACAGCTGCTGAGTGCTGCCGTCGCGCGGCCGCCTGCTGAGTTATCCCTCAGTCGCGCAACCGCGGGAAATTCAAAACTTGATATTTCCCAAACAATAATATTGTGATCTTTCGCAAGTTTTATGGGTTTTTTCGAACTTTGCTATAGCTATTGTATATAATATTCCTGTCGAATCTAATTCTGTTAAATAATAAGCGAAAATTGACAATATAAAGTGTATTTACAATTCTGTTTTTAACATTTTTGTGTTAAGTTAAATCCTGTCAAGTTACTAGTCTCACATTTCTCTAGAATGGTTTCGACAATCAGTATAATTATTTAATAATTATTTTATACCACTCTAACCTCAAAATCACAACTTTGATATGATTTTTCGGCGCTCGTGGTATAAAATACCGTTCGAAACTAGTGCGTAAGTCGATTATTTAGGTGGTGTGGCTTTTTCCCCACCCGTGTCGAAATGTACTATAAAAATTCAGTAAATGATTATAAATATATGTTTTTTTATTATTTAAAATGAAATCTTTTTTAGATAATATTGAGTTGGAATAGCAAGATTTGAAAACCTTATGGAAAGAAGATTGTTGTTACTCAATTCTGTGTCACTTAGACAAAATCCTCATAATGTTTCTGACTGGAATAAGAGTAGAATTATATGAAGGTCAACCTCATGAGGTATATTTCTATATTATTTATATTTATTTTTCAATATTTGTAGTATTTTACTTTAAGTAAATATTCATCACAGATAATTAATACATATACGGAAGCAGTTCAAATCGTTCAACCTCAATTCAACCTCCTATTGGCTGCAGGAACATTGCATAGTTTATGGATTTTATTTGCAACGTTTTATGAAAAAAATGACCAAGTATCAGATGCCAGAACTGTATTTGAAAAAGCTGTACTTGTTCCTTACATGCTTCTGTGTCGTGTGAATGGGCTGAAATGGAAATTTAATGTATTTTTTATAGATTTTACACAGAAGTCCTGAATCTCATCCATCGAGCTACACCAATACCTTCTAGGAAAGTTGCCTATCATGACAAAACTGAAACTGTTCAAATAAGATTTTATAAGTCTTTAAAAGTTTGGTCTTCGTATGCTGATCTCGAAGAGAGCTTTGGAACATTTAAAGTAAGTGATAAATAAAACTTACTTGCTAGTCCATGCCTAAATTTTGTATTTCAACTAATTATTTATTGCATTTCAATTCGCAGACATCATAAATTATGGTCTATTTCTCGAAGAAAATAATTATTTTGAAGAAGCTTTCAGAGTCAATTGGAATAATTTAAGAATCGATTTTAAATGTATAAAAATATTAGCTTTTATACATAATTTTATTAATTTTAGGCTTATGAAAAAAGAATCGCATTATTTAAATGGCCTCATCAAGTTTTTACAACGTTATGGTGGAACAAAATTAGAAAGAGCTCGTGATTTATTTGAACAATGTCTTGAAAACTGTCCTCAAAAATATGCCAAAGGTATGAATATAAATTTAATAAATTACGATAAAAATTCATTTTCATTCTCATTGTACTTTTCTTGCAGCTTTATATTTTTTATATGCAAAATTAAAAGAAGAGCATGGCTTAGCAAGACATGCTATGTCTGTGTATGAAATAGCAATGAGTGCTGTTTTGCCAGAGAAGCAATTTGTGGTATGAAAATTTTATTTATTGTTTCTTACATTTAAGTGGACTTGATGTTTATCTGAATTTATTCTCATTTAGATGTATAATGTATACATAAAGAAGGCTGTAGACATGTATGGTGTTCCAAAAACTAGACAAATTTCCGAGAAAGCTATAGAAGTTTTAAATGAAGAAAATACGAGAGAAATGTGTTTACGTTTTGCTGAAATGGAAACCGAATTAGGTGAAGTTGAGCAATTTATGCCAGAGCAATTTATACTAGAGAAATTTATGGACATTGCAGCCAAATATGTGATCCTAGAGTAAGTATTACATGTACAATTTGGAAATGATAAAAAAGGTTACAGATGAAACTAAGATAATAAGTTTTATTATATTACAGGTAATTAACAACTTTTGGCAAATTTGGAAAGAATTTGAAGTCAATCATGGTAATGAAGACACAATGCGAGAAATGCTTCGAATAAAAAGAAGTGTGCAGGCTATGTATAATACCCACGTAAACATGATGTCTGCTCAAATGTTGAATAGCTGTAAAAGTCAAGTGAATTCGATGGATGCTATGAAGATTCTAGATGCTAAAGCAGCTGAGACAAATAGTAAATACGAAATATATTTCTCATCCTGTTTCATACTAGGTATACAAATTAATGAAATATATATTTTTAACAGCTGATATCTCTATTTCTCTCAAAATGATTATTAATGTAGAATTATTTATTTTTCAGATGTTCTAGGTGAAAAACAGATTATTCCAGCTCAAGTTTTTGGTGGTTTAAAGAATGATGAGATGATTGAAAATGAATTTGTAAAAAATAAAATGTAAGCGTAATGATTGACACGTTATTAATACATTCTCTTCTGCCTAAAGAGAAGAGTTCCTGCAGAAAACAACACGTCTTCATCTATTTCTACTCCCCTCGATGGCGGCCGCTGCATCTACCACCCGAGGTCATCACCGAGGCGATCACAATGGGCAAGGAACAGCGATGGTGTAGTTGAAGCAAGCTCACGCTTTCGCATCAGACTCGAGTAAGTACTTCGCTTCGGATTGAGACTTCACCATGTAGTATGAATGAACCTAGCCTCCAAATTTCCATCTGCTTGCCCCTCTATTCCTGGCGGTTCGATACTGCTCTCCTGACTCCCCATTGAGAATGCATGTTGTAAAAAAGTTGATCTAATGAAACTAATAAATGTGCCATCATCGCTTTATTCAGTACTATTCTGTACTATGAAATTACTATCAGTAAGCGAATTACATTACATGATAGAATAATTCTATAAAGTTTAAGATACATATTTTATGATAGTTATTATATTCACTCATGTTCGTATTAATAATCGAGTTGGTATATCGACTTTGTATGAGTCAATTAAACAAATAAATTTAATTTAGACAACTAAAAAGAAATAAGGAATAAAAATCAAAAAAGAATCAAAAAAGGATTTATCTTTCTTTTTGCTCTTGTCCACCGGATCTGGTGAATGTCCCGAGCATACAAAATAAGGTGTTTCGTCCTGGCTACTGGATTGGACTCATCAGTGATGATCCAGTAGTCGTCATCAGACACCTGCCACACGGTATTTGTGCAGCTTACTTATAAGTATAGAGTGTTATTTCTCATTTCGAGAAATGACACTCCATCTGGTGGTAAAAAAAAAAAAAAACTTTTAAAAAGAAAGATAAATCCTTTTTTGATTCTTTTTTTATTTTTATTCCTTATTTCTTTTTAGTTATCTAAATTAAATTTATTTGTTTAATTGACTCATACAAAGTCGATATACCAACTCGATTATTAATACGAACATGAGTGATATAATAACTATCATAAAGAAATTTGGGGCTATGGACTGAAACATACCCATACTCAGAGTTTTTTTTTTTTTAAAGAAAGATAAATCCTTTTTTGATTCTTTTTTGATTTTTATTCCTTATTTCTTTTTAGTTGTCTAAATTAAATTTATTTGTTTAATTGACTCATACAAAGTCGATATACCAACTCGATTATTAATATGAACATGAGTGAATATAATAACTATCATAAAATAATTTGGGGCTATGGACTGAAACATACCCATACTCAGAGTTTTTTTTTTTTTTTTTTTACCACCAGATGGAGTGTCATTTCTCGAAATGAGAAATAACACTCTATACTTATAAGTAAGCTGCACAAACACCGTGTGGCAGGTGTCTGATGACGGCTACTGGATCATCACTGATGAGTCCAATCCAGTAGCCAGGACGGATCACCTTATTTTGTATGCTCGGGACATTCACCAGATCCGGTGGACGAGAGCAAAAAGAAAGATAAATCCTTTTTTGATTCTTTTTGTATTTTTATTCCTTATTTCTTTTTAGTTATCTAAATTAAATTTATTTGTTTAATTGACTCATACAAAGTCGATATACCAACTCGATTATTAATACGAACATGAGTGAATATAATAACTATCATAAAATAATTTGGGGCTATGGACTGAAGCATACCCATACTCAGTTTTTTTTTTTTTTTTTTTTTTTTTTTTTACCACCAGATGGAGTGTCATTTCTCGAAATGAGAAATAACACTATACTTATAAGTAAGCTGCACAAACACCGTGTGGCAGGTGTCTGATGACGGCTACTGGATCATCACTGATGAGTCCAATCCAGTAGCCAGGACAAAATACCTTATTTTGTATGCTCGGGACATTCACCAGATCCGGTGGACGAGAGCAAAAAGAAAGATAAATCCTTTTTTGATTCTTTTTTGATTTTTATTCCTTATTTCTTTTTAGTTGTCTAAATTAAATTTATTTGTTTAATTGACTCATACAAAGTCGATATACCAACTCGATTATTTAAGATACATACTTTGATTCGTAAACCGATTTTCAGCTTTGTAAATGGTTTTTGAAAATATTCATTTTACTAGAAAACAATTATTTGTATACTCATGACTCAAAAGAGACTAAGTAGATTTTTTGCAAGACTCCTGTCTGTAAATAAGTTAATAGTCTGCTAATAATGCATGACAGAAATTATATGAAATTTATAGTGCATGATTGATAACAAATAAGGAAAATTCAGAATGCATGATACATGAGAAACAAGAAAATTGAGAATGCATGTTATAAAAAAGTTGATCTAATGAAACTAATACATGTGTGTCATCATAGCTTTATTCAGTACTATTCTGTACTATGAAATTACTATCAGTAAGCGAACTACATTACCTGATAGAATAATTCTATAAAGTTTAAGCTGCTTACTTTGATTCGTAAACCGATTTTCAACTTTGGAAATGGTTTTTGAAAATATTAATTTTACAAAAAAAAATCTGGTACGAGAAGCTATAAATCAGAACTTTTCAAATGTAACCTTAAAATCTATATGTTAAACGATGTTTACAAAGATACTGTTTAAAATCTCATTTATTCTCGTAAGATTTATAAGAATTGTTGTTTGAAAAAATATACAAACTTGATATGAATATTATCATAATTTTTTATGAGAAAAAATTATTTCTTATATTATTCATGCCATCTGTGAGCATTTTTTGGAACTAAAAGTTCTACTCATAGATTGAGTATATCTTCAGCGCCATCTACTGTTTAATATATAATAGTTGGCTTCACCTGCATTATCGACTGAACCGAACACGAGTTTTGTTGAGTATCACATGGTCTTAATATCATTTATGAAAGACTTAAAAATAACAGTTTTCTTATTTATATTATATATCAAATTTTCTTATATCACATAATTTATCACGTATAAAATCACGTGATTTTACACATGCCAAATCGGTTCGAAAAAAGCAAGTTTTTAGTCACATTATTTAATACGTAATTCGGGATGTGCAAAAGGACGTGCTTTTATACATGCACTGAAAAAAATTTGGCACTCCAGCTGACCCGATAAGTACATACGCTATGCCGAAAGTAGGGTCGAATGTTGTACCGCGGTTCGGCACGTCTCCTGCCCCGTAGTGGCACAGCTCCTGTCCCGTAAAAGCATCGCGCGCCCCGTACTGGCACATCTCCTCTCCCGTTAGGGACAAACGCTGTGCCAAAAGTGGGTGGTCTGACACACGCAGCGAAGGGAGCGCTGACGAACTGTGATGGAAACAGACGCCGTGCCAAATTTTTTTCAGTGTGCCAAATCCCGTGATAAAGCACGTGTTTAGTATATGTCTAACCACATAATTTATCACGTAAAAATTTTTACCAGGGTGTACCGTCTGCTGCTATGAAAATGGCAGTTGACATGAAAACTCAACTTCTCAGCCAACTTTGAGCTTCGAGTTTTATAAAAGCAAGAGAATCAGGTGATACAGAGATTTGAATTGTAATTCTGAGAACTTGTACTTTTTTCTTTTATTCCTTGCGATAGCTATAAAGAAAAAATATATTATTGTTATCTTTTTTAACAACTTTAAATTCTCTCTTAAAATACTAATAAAAGTTTAATGTTTTTATCCAAACAATTTTGCTCTCAACAACTGTCCAACTCTCTACAAAGAACTTGACTGAAAACTTCAATGTTTTTTTGAAACAATTATAATAAACACTTTTAAAAACTATTTTTTAAAGTATTTGCTAAAATTCTTATAAAAACATTTTTTATTTCTCACAAAACTGATTTTTGCTATTAGCAGTAATTATTCTCATTTTTAAATTATCTCTCTATCTCTTTACAATATTTGTTTGTATGTATTTGCTATGAAAATGTTTTCTTTTTCTTACAAAAATCATTTTTCTTATCTGTAGTATTACTCATTAAATTAAAGTTGAGTACTTTCAATAGCAGAATCATTTCTGTAAATTATTCATTATTATATTTTCTCTACAAAATATCTGCAAAAATCGTCCAACACTACATCTTTTAAAAAATCCATTAATAAATTATTTTACATAACTTCTACAATTCTTTACAAACTTTTGCATGCAACGAGAAATTCTTTTCCAAAACTTTTACAATCACTTTACAAATTACAAACGGTATATTACAAACGGTACAAACGGTATAAAATATATATATTTTATGAATTTCTTATATTTGCATTTTTAAAAAGTATATTCGACTGATTGACTCAAAATTTTTACCACTTATTACACTTATCGAGTACAACATTGTCTTAAAATTTCAAAAGATTATATTGGTCAAAATTTTTTTACTCATTCCAAATTAGCCCCAAAACACAAATATAAAGTTTTAGAGCAAAATATGCAGCAGTACTATTTAATTTGTATATCATATATAAATAAAATAATTATTGTATACTAGGACATATCCCTATAAGAAAGTAATTTCAGATTGAGTCCCGTGGCAACGTGTACTAGGGTAACGATAATAATTGACTTTCAAAATAAGAATTTCGTAAAAATTTCATGAAAATATTTCATAAACATATCGATTCTTAAATATGAAAAAATTACCTCTCTGTTAAATTTCAAAATGATTCATTGTCTTTTATTAAGAAGTATAACTTAGTTATTATATTTGTATGGTTGTTACAATGATGGATTAACTTTAAACTACTAAGTCGAGCAGGATAGTAGTTAAATACCTGTTTCAAAACAAATATTTATTAGATTATTGCCAATACATACTTTTCTTTCTCAAACTAATGTATTTCTTTAAAATTTTTTATAACAATAATTAATTGTATGTATAGGATACATAAAAGAAAAAACAAAAACGATATTTTTTATATTCAGTCAAATTGTTTAACAAACAACAAAGAACCACACAGAAAACAGTTTTATTTATTAATAAAGTTTTGTTGTGAAAAATTTACTTTTGTTTTTTAAATTTAAAAAATGGAATCGATAAATTAGTTTGATGAAGCATCTTGCCAATGAATTGGCAGCGGTTTTTTCTCTATAGTTATCATGCGACAAAGAAAATGACCTTGCAAAATACACAAGTTTTAAATATCAAATATCTCAAAAAGTAATCGAACGATCTTGATGAAAATTCGCACGTATATTATCTATATCACACAAAATTGTCTATAAATTTGGAGCTGATTCATCGAACCGTTCTCGAGAAATTACGATTTGAAAAGAAGGTGAAAATAATTTTAACCTCAAATATCTCTGAAATTTATTGACCAATAAATACATGAAAAAGCAAAAATGATTAATTGGTTTCAAGTTGAACTATATATGATTGCTAGAAGCTTTGATATTTGGCATGGTAGTATAAAATAATCTATATTTGTCTAATATGTGTGCAAAAAAAATTAGAAAAATTTATTTTGTATTTTGATTTTGAAATACATCGATAAATTTTAAATATTATATGTACCATGTGTTCCAACTATAAAAATCATTCTGCGATGATTTCTTTGATTACCTAATTTTAACTTAAACTTCAATCAGTCTTTCTAAAGTACAACTTAATAACTTATAGTCCCACATAAAAAGTAAAACTTGAGATAAATATTAAAAATTGGGTCACTATTTTCATATAAAATCCTTTTATAAAAATTTGATAATAATTACATTTTTAACAGGATACTGAATTGCGTCAGACTTACGGCAGCTAAAGTGCAATAATAGGGCCCACATACTACACGTTCGAGTGCAGCAGAATTGCGTCAGACTTCCATCAGAATTCCAAAGGTAGACTTTCAGCAGGCACATTCCAGCAGAATTGCGTCAGACTTGCCGCAGCTAAAGTGCGATAATAGGGCCCACATACTGCACGTGCGAGTGCAGCAGCATTGCAGCAGAATTGCAAAGGCAGACTTACAGCAGGCACATTCCAGCAGAATTGCGTCAGACTTCCGGTAGCTAAAGTGCAACAATAGAGCCCACATATTACACGTGCAAGTTCAGCAGCATTGCAGCAGCATTGCAGCAGAATTTCAAAGGCAGACTTGCAGCAGGCACATTCCAGCAAAATTGCGTCAGACTTGCGGCAGCTAAAGGGCAATAATAGGACCCACATACTGCACGTGCGAGTGCAGCAGAATTGCATCAGAATTGCAAAGGCAGACTTGCAGCAGGCACATTTCAGCAGAATTGCATCAGACTTGCGGCAGCTAAAGTGCAATAATAGGCCCCATATATTAAGTACTTGAAGACGATCTTTGGAGGCAAAAGTGAAAAGATCTTGGGTGTTTTTTTCATTATTAACGAACTTGACACCATATAACTCTTTATGTAAACATCGTCCGGTGTATATAAATACAGCATATTATTGTTTTCAGTTGATAATAACATCGGATCGACGTATGATATATACGTTTATTATTTTTGGTAATTTTGATTTTTGTATTTATGCGTCGTTGTTTAATTGTCTTTTATATATAGTTAAAAATAATTTTATATGTTAATTTATTTCTGTGTTCGATTAAAGGCCTGATGAGGTTGGCGTACTAAGCCAACGAAACGTTGCTGAAAAAAACACCCAAGATCTTTTCACTTTTGCCTCCAAAGATCGTCTTCAAGTACTTAATATAAAAAATGGATGGCGTCATACCTTTAATAATAGGGCCCATATACTGGACGTGCGAGTGCAGCAGCATTGCAGCAGAATTGCAAAGGCAGACTTGCAGCAGGCACCTTGCAGCAGAATAGCGTCAGACTTGCGGCAGCTAAAGTGCAATAAGAGGGCCCATATACTGCACGTGCGAGTGCAGCAGCATTGCAGCAGAATTGCAAAAGCAGACTTGCGTCAGTCTTGCGACAGCTAAAGTGCAATCATAGGGCCCGCATTCTGCACGTGCGTGTGCAGCAGACTTGTAGCAGAATTGTAAATGTAGACTTACAGCAGAACCTATACAGCAGAATTGGAGCAGACTTACGACATCCTAAGTGCACGTTTTTAATTTGGTAAGCCGAGATAGGATCTAAATTAAGGTTTTAATGCAGATATAACTTGAAATGATACTTTAATACATATTTTTAAATATAGTTATAGAAACCACAAGCAATAAACTTTAATTTACTTAGAAAGAAAATAACAGAACGGTTATTTAATAAACTAAATATTAGAAAACTAAAAATTCAAAAATTTGAAATTAATGTCAGCTTATGACTCCACTTCTTGATTGTAAAACTCCTGCATTTCTTCTTCATAGCTTTTTTTGCCATTCTCATGTCGTTTTTTAGTTTCTGCAATTCGCCGCTCCTTGTCACGGTGCCTCTGCTTTGCTGCTCGAAGAATTGTTACAGGAAAAAGCTGACGTACTACCGCTGAAACAAATATTATATTTTAATGTTTTCCTACATGTATATTCACAAAAAAACTCTCATATACTATCTTTTGTAATGATATAAGGAGTGCAAAGACATTGCAGAACCACTATTTAAAGAGGTTACTGGCGCATTCTAAAATAAAAATAGGAATTTTATATCAAAATATGACATTGTTTTATCTAATGTGTATTCATTCGACATTCGTTTATCTATCGACGCCTTTTACGAAGACTAGGACGTAACATCGCTTCCTCATGAAGACTAGCACATTTCCCAAAATCGCAACGAAAACGTCGAAACTTGCATAAGTTACAACTTCGCTACGTGCTACCATACTGAAAAATCTCATCTGAAATTCTAGTCCGCGAGCTGCTAAAATTCCTTCAATGATAAAAAATCAGTTTCTGGGAATTAGGAACCGCCTATTAGGTTACGCCAACCCCCAGATAAGTTCAAAAATCTACATTTTGAAGCGTTTTAGTCATTTTTTACATTTTTAGAAATTTTACACATGAGATCTCACGTGAGATCTCACGTGGAATCTCATGTTTCAAATTTCTCACGTGAAATCTCACGTGAGATCTCATGTCTAACATTTCTAAAAATGTAAAAAAAGACTAAATCGCTTCAAAACATAGATTTTTGAACTTATCTGGGGGGTGGCGTAACATAATAGGCGACTCGTAATTCCCAGAAACTGATTTTTTATCATTAAAGGGATTTTAGCAGCTCGCAGTCCAGAATTTCAGATGAGATTTTGGCGTGAGATCTCACGTGAGATCTCATATGAGTTCTCACCTGAGATCTCACGTGAGATTTTTCGGTAGGGTAGTCTTCACGCAAATGCTGAAATGAACTATTGTTAATCAGAACCTATATCGTGCTAGTTTTCGTAAAGGGCGTTACTATGATGTAATTTACATACTTAATATATTACTTACAATACATAGCTTTACTGAGCTGAGATGTATATAAAGATTTCTTTGGATTTTCGGCATCATTTTTCTCACTACGAAACCAAGTAAAATTCATTGTGATGTCATCATGTAGAGAATCTTTTAAAAATTGTCTCGTGGCACTATGGAGATCTGATCCCCCCCAAAGGATGAAGTAATTTATCTCTGAAATAACTTGTTAATCCTGTAGATGTATGTATACAAATATCACAAACCTATAATTTAAACTGCAACTCTTAAATTTATTATTTTATAGCACGGCGTGACTTAAATCCGCACTTAAGTCACGCATATCCGTGCGGTAAGTAGCCCTTTCTGACACTGTAAGGTTAGCGTCCGAACGTAGCGAGTCACGGATAAGCGTGGCTGCGGACTTTAGACAGGCAGTGCTATAAAATAGTATACGATACGCGTGTCTAAGTGACACTTGTATCGTAATATACTATAAATAACGCATCGAAACTGCTATTTGTGCGACAGCTTTGTGTACACAAAGTATATACATATAGAATGGGATATAATTTGTCAAGTCGAATATCAAAACAAAACAAACATCACAGCGAGGTATTTTGGAACTTATACTGTGAATGTACATTAATATTTCTGCCGAACAAATGGCATCAGCCTTTAAGGCGGTCTTATACCTAATGGCTCTTGGGGCCAAAATTACATGAAAAAATAAATTAAAATATAATTACTATAAAATAAAGTATATGTACCACTAATATAACTTATTTCTAATACAGAATCCCAAGCGATAGGTTTCTTAACCAACTTTATGCAGAATTATGTCATTTTAGAAAAATCAACTAGTGAGCAAGTTTTCTTGGCAATCCCTCGATGGATTTTGACAAGAAAAGTAGCAAATTACTTGTAAAACATGTACCAATAGCATGAAGCTCTGGAATTAAGAAATATCGTGGCTAAGTATTGTTTTAATTGAAAAAACAATAAAAATTCATAAAAATTGCTAAAATTAAGACAAAAAAGTAGTTTTTTCAATTAAAAAAATACTTAGTCACGATATTTCTTAATTTCAGAGCTTCATGCTATAGGTACATGTTTTCCAAGTAATTTGCGACTTCTCTCGTCAAAATCCATCGAGTGATTGCCAAGAAAACTTGCTCACCAGTTGATTTTTCTAAAATGACAATTCTTCATAAAGTGGATTAGGAGACCTATCTCTTGGGATTTTGTATTAGAAATAACTTATATTAGTGATACATATCCTTTATTTTATAGTAATTATATTTTAATTCATTTTTTCAGGTAATTTTAGCCTCAGAAGCCATTAGGTATAAGACCACCTTAAACAAATACAATTACTAATGAATTTATACAAAAAATGAACTCATACGAATGAAAGAAGACTAATTTGAATTACATCTACAGATAGTCTCATACAGATAGATATTTATCGTACAGAGATAGCGTATTTACCAGCTGTTTTTGTTTTACATTGTCTGCTTCGAATTGCTCAAATTCATCTAATGATTTTATCGGTAGACCTTTCGGAAGCCCTAATGAAAGATTCAAATTCTCATTTCTAAAATAGAAAAACTTTTGTTAAAATGTGGATTTATCATATGTAGCAGTTCAGATATTCGTAACAAATAAAAATCTAAAATGAACAAATTGTAAATAATATTCTTAAAATATAAGTGATCACATCTATTGAGTTCATTGTAATTTATACTCGCAATAAAAAATATCAATAACGAGTTACTTTTTATTGTTCCGTATTGCAGCGTCTATTTTCCCCTCTATTGCCTTAGATTTGGCAGAAACGTTTTCTTGAATTTCATTGAATTTTTTTGTTATGTTGGAATATATGTAAATACTACGCTCCTGAACATAGCTACATGCATGAGAGTGTGTGTGTGTGAGAGTACTAAGAGCGCCGACAGCGCATGCAAAGCCAGTCACCACGAGAAAGCCATGTGAGTCAGACGCGTGCTTACCAATGTAATATAATCCTAGTAGCTAATAAACATACTATTAATATTAACTCAACTTATTCTTATCCCCAAAATTATCCAACATGGTAGCAGGTGCCTGGTTGAGAATTATTATTATCTTCTATATGGACTTTCGAGTCCTATAGAGATAATGGGGGAATGAAACAAACAAAGTGGGGTTAGAAAAGCCACGTGAAAATTAACGGTAGTTAATAAAAGTGAAACACAAGTATTAAAATTCAATAATGGAATAAAAGTGAATTAAAGAAAAATCAACAGTTATGTAACAAGAAGAATAACTAAAGCAAAAACGTGGTCAGAAAGACACAAAGTTTAAAGTGAAAGAAAATCAATTTGGAAAACGGGAAAGTGAAAAATATGTGCACAAACAGAAAATAAAAATTGTTAGCTACCGAAATGTAAAAAGATTTTTGAATAATAATCATAAAAAAGGTCCGATGTAGATGGATTAAAGAAAAAGTGTGAAAGGGTCACAAAAACGTGGTCAACACGACACGAAGTTTGAAGTGAAAAAGAATAAGTAAAGAACAATTAAAATTAAAAAATATACACATAATAATGAAGTAAAAGTTAATAAGCTACCGGATTGTAAAAAGATTTTTACAAAAAGAATCGTAAAAAAGTGTGATGTCAGCGGATCAAAGATAACGAGTGAAACACGCCGCAGAGCTCAAGCATAGAGCACGTGCGCGCCACGAGGTTTATACGGTAACCGCATAGGTTAAACATATGTATATATGACTATATGAGTGACGAAAGTGAGTCAGTGAATAAACACGTTGTTTCTGATAAACATTTAATAAACAAATGTAGAAAAATATTTCTGAAAGAACTCAAAAGAGTTATTATTTTTAAAAGATGAAATTGATAAAATTATAAATATAAAAGAAATCGCAATGGCAAAGCAAGCAAAAATTGAAGATATTGTTATACCAATTTTCGATGGAGATAATTATTCAAGTTGGAAAATTAGATTAATGATGTTATTGGAGTACAAGGATGTAACGGTCATAAATGCCTTACATTAATTATACAGGGTGTGTCAAAAGTTCCGGGACGGCCAGTTATCTCAGCGGGAATGCATTTTTGGAAAAAATGTTTCATACAAAAGATGTAGGATTTTTCCCTGGCTATCTGATGGTGATCTTGAATTTGACCTTGGGCTTGACCTTCAAGGTCATTTGAAGGTCAAGTCGAATTTTTTAAATGGGAACCCTCCTTTTTTATTGCGCAAACCAAAAGAGGGAAAAATTCTCTTTCCAACGATATAAGACACATACGCGGTCAAATGTGATCTAGAGGTCGTTTCAAGGTCAAGTCGGTAAAATGAGGTCAAATTGATCTTGGGCAGTCCAAAGCATGGAAACTAAGGGCGTTGGGAAAAAACTTTCCATACGAAAGTTCCCGCAAATCGAATGGAGCATCTGATGGTGACCATGAATTTGACCTTGGACTTGACTTTCAAGGTCATTTAAAGGTCAAGTCGAATTTTTTGAATGAGAACCCTCTTTTTGTTGCAGAAATGCGGGAAAACTTATCTTTCCAGGGGTGTAAGATACATACGGGGTTAAAAGTGAGCTGAAGGTCATTTGAAGGTCAACGTTCTTATACTCCGATCATCTGGACACCCCATCGAATTTCGTGTATCAGGGCGTTAAAAAACATTTTTTGTGCAAACGTTTCTGGATCAAAACCCAGACCTGGGACCTGGCTAATCACCGCTGACCTTGGAACGACCTTGGGTCGACCCAACGGGGCAAACCGACCCCAGATACGGGTTCAGCGACCCCGAAAACTCATGGGTCCGTGGTTTCAAGCACCTTCTGCAATTCCTTCTGGTTTGACCTTGGAACGACCTTGGGTCGACCCAACGGGGTAAACCGACCCCAGATACGGGTTCAGCGACCCCGAAAACCCGTGGGTCCGTGGTTTTAAGCACCTTCTGCAATTCCTTCTAGTTTGACCTTGGAACGACCTTGGGTCGATCCAGCGGGGCAAACCGACCCCAGATACGGGTCCAGCGACCCCGAAAACCCATGGGTCCGTGGTTTCAAGCACCTTCTGCAATTCCTTCTGGTTTAACCTTGGAACGACCTTGGGTCGACCCAACGGGGCAAACCGACCCCAGATACGGGTTCAGCGACCCCGAAAACCCATGGGTCCGTGGTTTTAAGCACCTTCTGCAATTCCTTCTAGTTTGACCTTGGAACGACCTTGGGTCGATCCAGCGGGGCAAACCGACCCCAGATACGGGTTCAGCGATCCCGAAAACCCATGGGTTCATGGCCCGCATTTCTGCAACAAAAAAAGGGTTCCCATTCAAAAAATTCGACTTGACATTCAAATGACCTTGAAGGTCAAGCCCAAGGTCAAATTCAAGGTCACCATCAGATGTTCCTTTCGATTTGCGGAAACTTTCGTATGGAAAGTTTTTTCCCAACGCCCTTAGTTTCCATGCTATGGACTGCCAAAGATCAATTTGACCTCATTTTACCGACTTGACCTTGAAACGACCTCTAGATCACATTTGACCCCATATCTATCTTATATCGGTGGAAAGAGAATTTTTCCCTCTTTCGGTTTGCGCAATAAAAAAGGGGGCTTCCCATTTAAAAAATTCGACTTGACCTTCAAATGACCTTGAAGGTCAAGCCCAAGGTCAAATTCAAGGTCACTATCAGATAGCCAGGGAAAAATCCTATATCTTTTGTATGAAACATTTTTTCCGAAAATGCATTCCCGCTGAGATAACTGGCCGTCCCGGAACTTTTGACACACCCTGTATATAAAAATATATATGTATGTATGTATATCGTGATTTAGTCTCACAGTCATAAGGAATTCTGTTTACCGACATACGTCCCTCGCGATGACCCCAAATAAGCATAAATGGTACTCGACGCACCATCTAGGAAATAGAGCAAGTACTCAATAATCAGATCCCTAGATGAGTGCACTAACACTAACGGTCATGGCGGGAGATTTGAATTATAAATCCCTTTTATTTATTAACAACTATATACGGCACGCATAATTAACCAGAAATACTAAATGTAATAACATACAAGATACGCTTCAATAACATACTCAATATAACCCCATATTAACATAATCATTATTAACTAATTTTGAATTTAGCGCCATACAATTCCAGGTGGCAGATAAGTATAGCAAGTACGTAACTAGATAGTTACATGCCAGCCCACGTGTTATCTGATGCACTCAAACAAGGATAGCACGATAGGGAATAGCATGGGTGCGAATGAGACAGATTGTCTTAATTATTTTATTTAGCTTATTCTGATAAATGTACCGTACGAAGATGTAAATGAAAGTTTTATTTGCATAAATTTAAATATCCAGCACCTGATTTTGTAATATTTTTAACTAACAAATTATGGAAGTACTTAATTGTTCTCCAGTAGCATGACAAAGTATCTCACGAATCGAGCCAATTAAAAGGCGAGAATTCTCGGAAGGTTGCGCAACTATACCCTACTATATATGTAAATGAGTTGCTTGCGCACCCTCCCGAGCAGGTGATCAGATAATCTATCATCTACTATTTTTCGGTAAAAATATAGGGTGCACGCCACGAGGAGCTCACTTAATTTTCGTCTCCAGCTCCAACTCCGGTCCAGTTCTCTAGAGCACAGCAGAAAGCGAGGTAAGGTACGCAAGGCGAAGTAAGGGCATAGGTCAGGGATTACTCCTTCTGGATAAACCTGACCAAGTCGAGTTGGTTCGCCCGACTCGGCATTCCCCTTACTTGTATAAGGTAGTGACGTAAAGCGAGAGGCATCGTGGCCCCTCACCCTGGGCCCCTAGGAAGGTGACCGCAAGGTCATCCCCTTTGAGAGCCTTTGGTTGCTTCTACTATATACGTATAGCGTGCATGAACGAGGACCAGAGGTAGACATCCGCGGATGCGTTTTTTTCTTGTTGTTGTTATTGACACAATTTAGAGGTTATTAGTATATCGAATTTTCGGTTTATCGTCGGGCAGATTCGCGGTTACTCATTTTTGACGCGCATTAAATGAGTGGTTTATTTTGGTAGGCGCGACATTAATCATAGCCTTTTGCGTTAAATAATATATAAAATTGAATTTAATTATCTTTATTTTTTTGTGATCTATCTTATTGCGTTAGGTACGAGAAAATTGTATGCGGTTAGGTCTTCATAATAAATTGATGTAAAATATTGTAAATCAATTAAAATTGCTTTATTTTTTTTTTTTGTAATGGTTCATAACCAAATATATATATTTCCTTTTTTATAATTCCATAGGTATTTACACCCAAATAAGGGTATGAAATAAATAAGTTTGTTATAAATTAATCATTATTGCTATTATTTAACCTGGGCGTTTTCCACCACCGTTTCCTATCTCCTGACATTCTTCCTTGCGCATAAATTATCAATTATCATTATTAATAATAATCTATTTGAATTTTGTTTCATATTTTGCTATTTTATTTTGAGTATTTTTATTAACTTTTTTCTACTTATTAAATGACTTCAATATAATAAATTTTGCTATTATTTAGAACAATTCATTCACCATAAAAATTAATATTTGAAAATAATTACGTAATATAATACATTTATCTAACTACCGAGGAGCTCAGGAGCAGAGCGAGCGGCATTGATATCTTCAACGAACGATCATCGTATCTGCAGAATCAGTCACCATTGCACTTAAGGTGACTCCTAACCCATCCATCCCTCTCCTATCTTACGAACCCTTACAAGGAGTGCAAAGAGCCTGCAGAAAGGTTAAAATTGGATTCTGAAACCGAAGAAGTATAGAAAAAGAAAGACTTAAAAGCAAAAACGATTTTAGTAAGCACAATATCCGACAAACAGCTAGAATACGTGAAAGACTGCATAAATGCTCGTGACATGATAAATAAATTTGAAAAGATATATACGAATAAATCTACGGCTTTACAAATTTTGTGCAGAGGAAAAATTGACGAAATTAAGCTAAAAGATTATGAAACGGTAGAAGAATTGTTCATATATTTTGAAAAGGCAGTGAATGAATTCAAATCAGCTGGAGGACATATAGATGAGTCCGAAAAAATGAGATATTTGTTAAAAACACTACCACCTAACTACAGTTATATCGGTGACTTTATTGATGTGATACCTAAAGAACAAAGAACAGTAGATTACGTGAAATCGAAAATCAAGGAGAAAAACCTAACCAGAAATCAAAACGAAAAATGTTAGCACTTTTAATACCAAAACTAACAAGGAATGTTTTGTTTGTGGAAGACCCGGATATCTAAAAAAGGACTGTTGGTACGCAGGGTCCAACAATCAACAAGAACATCGAAACCAAGAAAGAAACCAACAGAGTCATCAGCGAGGCGTCAACCGAAATGTAGGCTACAGAGGTCGTGGCCGAGGAAGAGGTCATCACCAGAATCAATCAAGAGAAAGAGGTCATTTCGACGACAATTCCAGAAGAGCTCAAACAAGGGCCACACAAGTGTTTAATTCACAAGTGAACAAGTGCAGTGAAAAAAGTAAAAATCCAAATGAAATGAAGTGGTTATTAGATAGTGGTTGTTCGGACCACATTATAAATGATTGTAAACTTTTTGAAAAATATGTAAACTTAGAAAATCATGTAAATATAGAATTACCTGATGGTAAAATTTTGAAAGCCACCAAAATTGGCAATGTAAAAACATATTTTAAAACATATAATACTGAAAACGAAATTGATATAAAAAATGTATACTATGTAAAAGATATAGGAAAAAACATATTAAGCTTCTCTAGAATAACAAAAAATAACTGTACTATTGTAGCGAAAAATAATGACGCAAAAATATTTGATCAAAACAGAAAATTATTAGCTGTTGCATATAAAGATGACAACCTTTATAAAATGAAAAGCTATGTAAAAGAGAATGAAAGAAAAATTTATACAAATGTCACAAAATTAACCGAAAAAGAGAAATGGCATAGGGCACTAGGCCATGTAAATTTCCAATATTTAAACAAATTAATAAAAAATAAATTGTTAGATGGTTTGCCAGAAAAATTAAAAAACAGACAAATGAAATGTGCAAATTGTATAGAAAGTAAAATGTCAAATGATCCGTTCGAAAATGATAGAACTAGAGCAACTGAAATTTTAGAATTAATCCATACTGACTTGAATGGACCACATAACACTATTGGTTATTGTGGTGAAAAATATTTCGTAACATTCATTGATGATTACAGTAAATGTGCTAAAATTTATTTCATTAAAAATAAATCAGAAACTGCGAGTTGTTTCATCGACTACATTAACTTGGTTGAAAATCAGTTTAACAAAAGAGTCAAAAAATTAAGATGCGATAATGGAAAAGAATATTTGAACAAAGAAATTTATAATTTTATAAGACAGAAGGGCATACAATTATTACCATGTCCACCATATGTACATGAATTAAATGGCGTAGCCGAAAGGTATAATAGAACTGCTATGGACATTGGCAGATGCTTATTAAGAGAAGCTAGAATACATAGGAGGTATTGGCCAGAAATTATGAATGCAGTAGCATATCTAAAAAACAGAACAATTGCTAATACTGTAGAAAATAAAACACCTTATGAAATATTTTTCAGTAGAAAACCTAATGTAAAACATTTGAAAATTTATGGAAGTAGAGTCTTTGTAAGAATACCTGAAGTAAAAAGACAAAGTAAATGGGATGATAAAGCTCAATTAGAAGTATTAGTTGGTTACACAAATAATGGATATAGAGTCCCACATAGCACATTTCGTTCTGGGAACGTTCCAAGAACGTTTTTGTAGGTACGTAAGAACGTGTCGGTCGAAAGTTCTTAGGACGTTCCTGCGACGTTACTGGAACGTTAAAATGTCCGCAATTTGCTTTGATGCATAACGTTCCTGTAACGTTCCTGAAACGAAATAATGGTTCGACAAGCAAATGAAAAATAATATCGCCACGTTGAGTAAACGATATTAGAACGTTGATAAAATAATGTTGTTTTTAGAACGTTCCAAGA
Source organism: Torymus aiolomorphi (assembly GCA_036365515.1). Lineage (NCBI taxonomy): Eukaryota > Metazoa > Arthropoda > Insecta > Hymenoptera > Torymidae > Torymus > Torymus aiolomorphi. Next base: position 171,272,522 of record CM070875.1, read on the forward strand.
ACGTTTTTGTGACGAAAACAATAGGTTTTTCGGTACTTTCTTGGATGCTCTGCCTACGTCGGAGCAACGTGCTCACAACGTACGTGCAACAATGGGATGAATAAAATCGTTCTAGGATTATTTTAAAATATTTCTTTGACGTCGCATTGACGTTCCTAGAACGTTTTTATTGATCCCATTGTTGCATGTTCGTTGCGAGCACGTTGCTCCGACGTAGGGCAGAGCATTCAAGAAAGTACAGAAAAACCTATTGTGTTCGCCACAAAAACGTTCTTGGAACGTTCTAAAAACAACGTTATTTTATCAACGTTCTAATATCGTTTACTCAACGTGGTGATATTATTTTTCATTTGCTCGTCGAACCATTATTTCGTTTCAGGAACGTTACAGGAACGTTATGCATCAACCAAATTGCGGATATTTTAACGTTCCAGTAACGTCGCAGGAACGTCCTAAGAACTTTCGGCCGACACGTTCTTACGTACCTACAATAACGTTCTTGGAACGTTCCCAGAACGAAATGTGCTATGTGGGGTGTTAATAAATGGTAGAGTAAAAAATGTTATAGACATGTAACAGTTGTTGAAGAAAGCACTAAATTGATTTGTTTAGAAAAAATTGATGATGAGAAAGATAGAGTCAATTATGAGAGTGAGTCTGAAATTGAAAATGATGTTGATGAAAACGAAGCAAATCTATTATCTTCTATTCTGACTTTCGAGTCAACTAGAGATAAAAAAACAAATCTTGAAAATGTTGAATATGAAAACAATGAAAATTTTGAGTATGAAAATGAAAGTAAAAGTAATGAAAATTTAACAATTCCAAGAAAATCTAATAGAAAGAGAAGTCCAGTAACAAGATACGGAAATCCTGTAACTCACTGTATCTATGTAAACTATGTGAATGCAAATGTACCAAATACATTTGAGGAGGCGATAAAGTGTAATGAATATAAAGAACGGCAGAAAGCGATGGACTCGGAGATAAAAAGTTTAGAGAAAAATAATTCATGGCAAATTGTTGAGAAACCCAAAGGTAAAAAGATAATTGATGTTAAGTTGATTTATAAAAGGAAAAGTGATAATACATATAAAGCACGACTAGTTGTTAGAGGCTTCCAACAACAAGAATATATTGAAAATGTTTATTCACCAGTAGAAAAAATGCAAACCTTGAAAATTTTATTGTCACATTGTTGTAAAAATAATTTATACACAGAGCAAATGGACGTTGAAACTGCATTTTTGAATGGTCATGTAAAATCTGAAGTATATGTTAATAAGCCTAAAGACTATGAAACAGGTGCAAATAAAGTCTATAAATTAAAAAGGGCACTTTATGGTTTAAGGGAAAGTCTAAGAGCTTGGTATGATTCTTTTCACAAATTTATAGAAAAGTTGAATTTTGTAAGAAGTAATTATGATTATTGTCTATATGTAAATAACACAAGCAAAGATCCAATATACATACTAGTTTTTGTAGATGATCTTTTAATATGTTGCAAAAGTAAAAATATGATAGACGAAATTAAAGAAAGTTTAATGAAAAGATTTTTAATAAATGAATTAGGAAAAGTTGGAAACTATATTGGAATTGATATTGATTATAGTAAAGATAGAAGTAAAATGACCTTAAGTCAGACAAAGTACATTGAATCTTTGGCTGTAAAATACAATTTAGAAAACGCAAAATTATATGATACTCCTATGGAAGCAAATTTGAAATTAGAACAAGCAAGCGAAATTGACGAGAGTATAAAGTATAGAAATTTGATTGGTGAATTGTTGTACATAAGTACAGGTACAAGGCCAGATATAACATATCCTGTAAATTACTTAAGTAGATACCAAAGCTGCTATGATGCAACGCACTACAAATATGCGATGAGAATATTGAAGTATTTATATAAAACTAAAGAATTAAAATTGACCTATTATGATAATTTGGATTATGAGACGTTAGATTGTATGGTAGATTCTAATTATGCAGGTGATAATATCGATAGGAAATCTACAACAGGATTTATAATTAGACTTTATGGAAATTTAATATTCTGGAAAACACATAAACAAAATAACGTAACTAAATGCTCAACTTTTGCTGAGTATACTGCAATGTCAGAAGCAGTAACTGAAATATTATTTATTAGAAACTTGTTAATTGAATCATTTGATGTAAAATTTGAAAAACCTATAAAATTGTATGAAGATAATTCAGGTGCAGTTGCAATTGCAAAGTATGGAAATTTTACTAAGAACTCAAAGCACATTGAAGTGCAATACCATTACATAAATAAAAACTACGAGAACGGAATAATAGACATTGTAAAAATTGATACAAGTTTGAATTTAGCAGATATGTTGACAAAGAGTCTTGACAAGACAAAATTTGTGAAAATTAGAAACGCATTAAAATTGATTGTATAAGACAAAAGTATAACTAAGATAAAAAGATTGTAAAAAGTTCAGGATTGTAGATTTAAGGAGGCGTGTTGGAATATATGTAAATGCTACGCTCCTGAACATAGCTACATGCATGAGAGTGTGTGTGTGAGTACCGAGAGCGCCGACAGCGCATCCAAAGCCAGTCGCCACGAGAAAGTCATGTGAGTCAGACGCGTGCTTACCAATGTAATATAATCCTAGTAGCTAATAAACATACTATTAATATTAACACAACTTATTCTCATCCTCAAAATTATCCAACATGTTATATCATCCTTCAGTGATTTTTTTAACTGGTCCATGTTATTTTCCAATCTTTTGAATAATCTGCTTTGAATGTGCTATTTAAATTTGAAGTGCGTTCAGTAGTATCACCTAGAGTTTCTGAAACCACAAAGCATAATTAAATACAATTTTAAATAATTATTGAATACTAGAACTTTGCAGGTAAATATATTTCACTATAAAGCTGATGTTTTTTTATTTTCAAATTTTGCAAGTTTACATGCATATCTATCAACAGATAGCCTTGTTCAATATTCTGGAGAAAAGTTACTTTAAGAAATAACCGCAATTTCAAGAAACTACAGTAACAGGGGTGCAACTCTTTATTGTTGACAAAATACAAGAAAAAAAGAAAATTATCATGAAAAAAGAGGTGTAAGGGTTCGTTAGGATAGGAGAGGAATAACGAGTATGTGGAACCACCTATGTGCAATGGTGGTTAGTATGTGTATAAACCCACCGTGGCGCCGGCCTCGTAGATGATAGCAAGGTTATATGCTCGGCTCCTGCTGTCCATCTTGACCTTCGTTAATGTACGATGAGATATACGTGAATTTATTATTTAGAATAATATGAGATAGCACATTAATAATTATATATAAAAAAAAGAACAATAATTCATATATAGATAATTAATCTTCATGTATGTGAATCATGATAGTAAGAGCGAAAATTTATTTAAATTTTATTATCATTATTTAAATCTGATGTTAGCAATAACTTAATCAAAAAACTACAAGTTTATTATAAAATAATCAAAAAATTAATATAAAATAATTAATAAAACGATGGCACGTTATATATATGTATGTATATTATGGTCAATAAACTTATCCTATGGTGAAAATATTAAGGAACAGGGATGTGGATACTGGATAAACGTCCGGTAAAAATATATACATAATCGTAAATGCATGTGTACAAAAATCAAGAACAATTTTATTCATAAAAAAAAATTACAAAATAGCAACCGAATGACAAAAGAATTGCAATATAACAACTGAATAATAATAATAATAAAAAAAATTTTGTTCACGCTACACACAAGCGAAGAAATAATGATACGTTTCAATAGATATATAAAAAAAATATTATAGGCAAAATACTCAAATTCTATTTTCGATCGCGTAACAATACCGAAATGTAAACTATACTCTTCCTCGGGATCCCATGTACACACACGTACACAAACTGATTGACCGAGGATGAGCTAAATAGTGGCGAGACTATAATCCGAAATAACAAAACAAAGAAAAAAAATTTTATTACCGAGATAAATATCATGAAAGAATAATCGCGAAATATAAATGTCGAAGTATTAACAAAATACCCGCGAACGAAAGAAAACAACAAAACATAGAAAAAAAAATATAATAATAACGATATCATCATAATAATAATAAAATAATGACGCAGCACTGGCAACGCGATCCTAATTCACGCTAACAAAAAAATTTTATTTGAATCCTGAAAATACGTTCTGGTTCTCGCATGGCTAGCAAAGATCAAACGCAGGGCAACCTGTCACCCTAGTGCGTGAATGACCTTGCGGTCATGTCCGCCGGGTACAGGGGGGAGGCTATGCCTTCCCCGGTTTTTCGACTCTACGCCCGACACTCCTAAAAAAAGCAAAGCTACGCCAAGTCGGGCGAACCAACTTGACTCGGCCTACTTTCTCCCGAGGGAATAATCATAGGCCTGGCGCTGTAAATGTTCACCTTATCGTCGTTTGGACTGCCGGATGCGCGACTCTGCGTGGCTGCTCCGCAACACGTGCTCTCGTTCGACCTGCGGCTTTGCAATTTCCACGAAGGACAAAGCTGCTGGGCTCCTGCGCGGTGACTGACGAAGTAGCGCTCTGCCGAGAGCGCACCTCTATTTAAGGAGCATCTGCCTACCTGTGTCTAGGGGGATGCGCACTTATTCAATTTCCATAAGTACTGTACAATAAATGCGCACCCTGGGTGGCGCTAATTCGTCCTAGATGATCGGCTCTCTTCCCCCCTTGCCCCTCTGTTATGTCCCCGCACTTCATCATTTCTCTTTTCTTGATGGTTGTGGCCTATGTTTTGTCTAATGGGACATAAAAGGGGACAGTACGACGATCACACATCATGCTCATTAAACTGTTAGTCGGGATTTGCCTTATTCATTGAGAAATCTGCGACACAAAATTTGTGCTGTGACTTTCTAATTAATACGTTATTCATAGAAATAAATGTATAGGCGGGTGCGCCATAATTAGTTTAGGCGAAAAAGTGCTTTCATTCACCTCCATGCGTTTTATAAATAATGAAATATATTAAGATATTAATTTCCATTGTCCATCTCACTCGCACTTATGGCGAGCGCCCATAGCTCCATCCTTCTCTAATTGCGTCAGCCACATGTGGTCGACAATCAGTGATCTAGTACTATTGACTTTTATGCCACCTGTACTCATCTGGCGCGTAATTCAAAAATCAGAAATTTATAAGGTGAGTTATTATGAATCGATTTGTATCATATGGAAGTACGGTTCATTTGTTATTTTATCATATATAAAGAGTTAATTTTTCATGCTTCATGCCTTTGTTAATGAACAAATATGGTTAAAGATTCAAATTTCCCGCCGTGACAGAAGAGCTCTTATTAAACTCACCTATTTCTAGGGATACTTTCAACCGGGTATTAGATTTATCTGGTAGATGTCGTGTCGAGTACTGTTTGAGCTCCTCATGTCATGGAGGGTAATTTGCGTCGAAAATCAGAATTTCTCCTTTATTAATCACGTACATAATTAATTTTATTTCAAAATAGAGGTTCATATAATGTACGGCATAGTGAACGTTACAGAGGAGCATTATTTATTAATTTAGTATAATAATTAGAATTTTTAGAAACACAGATAAAATTTTTACTTTATTTTATTCGTTACGAATAAACAAATAAAAAATTTTTTATTTATTAAGAATGAAATTCACATAAACGTAATCTTATAAAGCTGCATTGTCCACGTTATAGAAGAGAAAGGCACGCAGACCTATGAATATTTGAAAAAGTCTTAAACCGAAATAGTCGAGATGCACGTACAAAAGGGAGTTTACTTTGACGCAGACGATATCGCGATAAAAAGCGAATCAATTACGTAAAAAAAGTCTTAAACTGGAACAGCTGGGATCTTATTGAGTTAATAGTCATTTGAAAAAAGAGGAGAATAGAGGAGGATCAAAACAAAGGGTGAAATAGGGGAAATAGGGGACACGGTTGCATCCCTGCAATAATGCATGCTTTGCTCACTATTTCTATTCTAACATAAAGTATGTTTTAAATGACTAAACACCATTGATATAATGAAATAAAAATTACAATTTGAATTCGATAAAATGAATAAGAATTTTACAAGTTTTAAAAGTTACATTTTTAGTTGGAACTTAAACTTTGCCTTCGTTACTGGAGTCAGTTGGTGACAGTGCTAAATTTGGTTCATCTGTATTCATATCAGTTTTTTGTCTTCGAACATCATGAATTTCTTTTTCTTCTATTTCTTTTTCATTTGCTGCGGGACTATGTATATCAGAATCATCTCCACAATCAGATCCATCGCCTGATACATCAGAACTAGAATCGTCGTCTTGGATTTTTCGGTTTAGTATTGATTTTTCTTCTTCGAACAATCTTGTCGTTTTTTTAGAAGGCATGACTTTCTCGCTTTCACTTGAAGTTGTCATATACCGTTTAGGCTTTTTAATGCGTCTTCCTTTTCTATCAGATTCGACTTTTTGTGACATAGCTATAAAAATTAGGAAAATGTGTATGATTGGTACACATTTTCCTAATAACACCGAGAGGGCAGTTTGAACCACACATAGCTATAAAAAATTCGAAACGAACTGTCTTAAAATTACCTTTTAAATTAGCCTTGAAAGTCAGGGCCCAAGCACATCACGCGGTGCAATGCAGAGTCTAGACAGGTAGCCTGGATTATTTTTTTATGGTTTTATAATTATTTGACACGTTGTTAATGTACAAGGCTCCCAGACTTGAAGGTATCATTTGGGTGGTATTTCGAAAAATAGTTACCGGATGGAACTCAACGCGTTTAAGGCGGTTCTATGGGCAGATGTAGTACTTAATTATAAAATGTTCTACAATGAATTATTCTCATACTGCAAAGTAAGAACCCATATAGTATCATAGACCGGTACTTTAAGATACGGAAAAAAATTTTTTTAACGAAATTTCAGTACTAAAGAAGTAGGTATCGTTAATGTAAAAAAATGTTGCAACAAATCGCTTTAATCTTTTTCATTTTTGCTTCAATTTCAATGTTTAAAGTCTCATTTTCATCTTTGTTGGATTTCATTACGAGGTATCGTGGATCAAATTAAAAAAAATTTTTAAACTTGAAGAGTTACAGGCAATTGTTTATCAAGTTTTGTATGAATCTGGTATGAATTCGAGCCAAACTTGATAAATAATTACCTGTAACTTTTAAGGTTTTAAAAATTTTTTGATCCACGATACCCTGTAATGAAATCCAACAAAGATGAAAATGAGTCTTTAAAAATTGAAATTGAAGCAAAAATGAAAAGATTAAAGCGATTTGTCGCATCATTTTTTTACATTGACGATATCTACTTTGTTAGTACTGAAATTTCGTTAAAAAAATTTTTCTCCGCAACTTAAAGTACCGGTCTATGATACTATATGGGTATTCTCACTTTGCAGTATGAGAACAATTCATTGTAAAATATTTTATATTTAAGTACTGTAACGCTCACTTTGAAGCATTACAATTAGTAATCTAGAGAGGCAAAAAAAACCTCAGCGATTGCTGTAAGGGTTCTTTTCTAGCTAAATTTCCAGAGCAGAAAAACCTAATGTTAGAAAAGAAATGCTTGGCAGAAGAGGGCCCAAGCAACCCACACGACACCATAATTAACACTGTTACCTGTAACATAAACTAAAAGTGAAGACAGCACTCTTGTGGAGGAGCATTGCGAGCTCCTCGTGCTGAAACCACGCCCCGCTCCTGAGAAATAAACAGAATAGAAAAAACTTAGGAAGAAAGAACACATCATATTCCAGGAGGAGGTGGCGCAGGGACGCATCTGGTCTTGCCGGAGACTCTGCCTCTGCGACTATGCTGCTCATACCTGCAAATAAAGAAAACTAATGTAGTATTTGCATAACACCGGATAAGGAGGAACAGAATTTACCTTGTATAACCGGGGAAGATGTGGATAGATGCTGAGATACAAGAGAAAGGCGGTGCTGCACTGCAGAAACAGACCCATGGGTGAACAGCTGCGCTTGTGGAGGCTGTTGCTGCATGTCAGTCCCCGCTGTCCGTCTACTTGTGACCTGCAACAAGATAAGAGGGAGAATAAGTAGAAGAACAATAAGCTTGTTATGAACTGCGTTCGCATGAACGGGTGGCGCAGTATTTAGGGTCCTTCTACAATAACCTTTGAGAATATACGGAATTCATAACCGTATTCCCGTAAACAATAACTAAATCAATTATTAACATTAGCCCGATTAAAATAAAGACAAACGATAATTAATTAATAAATTACCCTTACCAAATAATAATTGCGCCCGTATAATACAACTATCAATAGCAAGGTCAACGCGTAACGAACAAATTGAGATTAGCAATAACAGTTAAACAATCGATAGTAATCTGCTATTAAATTAATAACTATTTCAATAATAAATGATGATTACGACATCAATACTCGAAACGAAACGTAATAACAATAATGATTAGGGAAAAACTCGCTCAGGTAGGGTAAAGCTCTGTTTATAGGATGATAGTTAGCAGCACGACAATCAACAGTCGAACAGTTCCCGAAATCCATTAGCCAACGGCTCAGCAGCGCACAAACAATTCGGAGAAGGGCCATTAGCGAAGGGCCTCTGGAATTCACGACGGTTGAACATGGCAAGGAACGAGCTATGAGTCATCAACAGTACACAACTCTTGGAATTCGTTGGGCAACGTTGCATCAGCTCGTGGGTCCATGACGCAACCAACTCGAGGGACTACGAGCGTAACGGCTGGCAGAGTAGCAACCAATCAGAAACTAGTAATCCCTCTTCGCCAACTACTGTCATTCGCCGATCAGCGCTCTTGACCCTACTTTCGGGTCTGACGTCCCTCCACCGCCACTCTCTCCACTCTCTCTACCTCAGAGTGGGGGAGGCATCTGAGGCAAGTTGGCGCCCTACAGCCTCTACACCATGCTGTCTCCTACCACCAACCTGAAACTCCACCCACGACCAAGGATATAAAATGAGCCTCACCGCCGGCGTCGGGACAGTCGCTACCGAGCACATGAGACGCTTCGTAGCTTTAGATCTGGGTCGTTACCAACTCGCTTGGTACACTGCTACACTTGTGCATGTTCCTCCCAGAAGCTCTAACAGCCGGTCGCCAACTAGTCTGGTCTTCGTTACCATGTACGTTGGGATCGAGGCCAACTAATCTAGTGCTTGTTACTGTGTACGTTGCGCCGTCGAGCTTGTAGTCGAAAGTTACCAAGTACTCTTAAAGCTTCGTAACAGTTATTGCATCAGTGCACGTAATTCTATTTATTAACAGTTATTTCATCGGTGCGCGTAATCTGGCTCCATCTTATTGTAAGTTTAAGTTATTTAAAGTCACGCGTCGTCAATTAATTGTTCGAACCGATACAAACAGATTGTTAAGATTAAGTTTATAAAGAGTCACAAACACGTTAAAACGAACTATTGTTAACTGTTAACGTTATAAATTTCAATTACAAGTTATTTCAATAAATTACATCATTAACTTTAAATCTTCTCGTGAGTGTTTATTTAAATTTATCCGCAACTCTGTGCGCTTTAGCGTTTAATTGAGCAACGTTCACAAATTCTAATTGGTCAACCCGGCGACCATTGCAGAAGCGCCTTCTGCTCTCAGACCCCGACTTGGGTCATAACATTTTGGTGACAGCGGTGGGATTGCTCAAGGAGTTGTGGAGGAAAAAGGACATTTCCGGAGGAGTTCGAGAATTGTGTTCCGTCCAAGGTTTTAAGCCGTGGTTTCCCTTGGAACTGGGACGAATTCCGGAACATTCGATTGGGCATCTGAGTCCACAGCAGCGACAAGGAAGACATCCTCAGCCAATCGACGGGCGCAGAGCTCCTCCGAACTCACGAGATAATAGCCCCGATTCTGGATACGAGAGCGGCACCGACGAAGCAAATCCTAGGGCAGTACGACAGTACCAACTCCGTTTAGGACATCATTTGAGATCTCTTCACCGCCTGTCTGCGCCCCCGCACTGCAGACATTGTCAAGGCCTTTAACATTTTCCCGCAAGTCAACAGCGTCCGCCACGGATCCTCAGCCCCAATCCTAAGTCACCAGCGCCGTTGCGAGCCATCAATCACCAGCGCCCGACCAGAGGCATCGAGGACAACTACTAACATTTAGAGCTAAGTAACCTGAGCGAGCGTGCGCGTAATTTCTAAAAGAAAAATAAAAATGTCGAATAACAGCGTAGCACCCTCTGGTTCCGCGCCTGCTGCGAGCGGTTTAATAGTAGTAAACGCGAATAAAGACTTAGTCCGTAATCCTTTACACGGGTTGTTATCATCAGAAGCATTAGATCTAAGTGAAAATAGTGATAGAATGTCGAACCGGGAATTATTAGCACCGCGACAGACGTCTTTCTTTAACAATAGAAGTAGTTCGGTTTCTCATGATTCCGTTGTCAGAAACGAGTCGCAAAATAATTACAAGAAATCCAACGAAATAGCACGAATCCTTCCAGAATTCAACGGAAAAAATATATCGGAAACTGAATTTATAAGGGAATGTAGGGACGCCGAAGAATTTGTGAATCCGAATGATAAAAATTTCTTCTTAAAAATTGTAAAATCTCGCGTTATCGGCGAAGCTCGGAACTACCTGCAATTTAAGAAGTTCGATAATCTAGAACAGTTATTATCGGAGTTAAAGAGAGCCTTTACACCGACTAAAAATCTGCCTCAGTTACAAGTAGACCTTGCGCGCGTTAAGCAAGGCTCCCAAGAGAAGGTATCAGAGTATGGTTTGAGAGTTACTGATATTCTCAAGACAATGAAAGAGATAATAAAAAATTTTAATTCAGCTAATGTACAGGGCTTAATCGAAGGTGCCACTGAGACCGCTACGCAATGTTTCAAATTAGGATTGCGACCTGAAATAACCGCATAAATGACGGGAAAACTATTAACTTCGTTCGAAAACGCGATTAGTACGGCGATAGAGGGAGAACTTTTCATTCAGCAGAGGAATGATTTACATGAAGAGACCTTAAATGATAACAAAAAACGGGCCTACTGTCACCTTGCTGAATCGGAAGCAAGAGAAGAGCCGGAAAAGAAAAAATTTAAATGCTTTGAATGCGGTAACTCCGGTCATAATTATCGACATTGCCCTGTTTATTCAAGTAAACGAAAATCAAAATTCTGTAATTATTGTAAAATCCCCGGGCATAATTTTGATGAATGCAGGAAACGGTTCAATCAGTATCAAAGATCGTATCCCTATAATAATGATAGCAATAATAGGCGTCCTTTAAACTCGGGAGTGGTTCGCCATACGGGCGCGATGGCGAACCCCCAGATCCCTCCGTCTCTGATGTCCAGACACACGCCATTATCCTTGCCGCCACCACCCCGCAGGAGCTAAAATCTCCCATTGTTGCATTCGCGAGCCAGGATTTAGTTAAGGGTATGTCACGCTTTCTTTGGGACACGGGTTCTGAGTTAAATATTATAAAACGCAGTCTAGTAAAAAGCAACGTACACATTTCTGTAGATATTTTGTATAGATTAGCCGAAATCGGCGAGGGGTTGACCGAAACTCAGGGTTATATACAAATCAAACTTGACCAGGTACCCTGCCGGCTGAACATAAAAACCCGAAGAACATCAAACAATTTCTAGGTTTGGCAGGGTATTATAGGAGATTTATTCCGGATTTTGCAAAAATCGCCAAACCCCTTAACCTTCTTTTACAGAAAGGACGAATATTTTTATGGATGAATACGCACGAGGAAGCCTTTTGTGCCCTTAAACAAATACTTTGCTCCAAACCCTTATTACAATATCCCAATTTTAAAGAGCCATTTGTAGTAACAACGGATGCGTCAGATTACGCTCTAGGGAGTGTTTTAAGCCAAGGACCTATAGGTAAAGACCTCCCTATCGCTTATACCTCTAGAACCTTAATTAATGCAGAGATAAATTATACCACTACGGAAAAAGAACTCTTAGCAGTAGTATACGCGGTAAAACAGTTCAGGCCTTATTTATACAGAATGAAATTCACCCTTGTAACTGATCATAAACCATTATTGTGGCTACATAGCTTAAAAGACCCCATTTCACACGTAGGCCGTTGGAAAATTCTCTTGAGAGAATATGATTACGAAATAGTCCACAAACCTGGGAAAATTAATATGAACGCAGATACGCTTTCATGGAATCCCATGCTCACACAACCTGTCGCTTTTCTACCCCCCCCCCCCCCCTCGACCCGGAAGGATTGTTTCCCGAGCAAAATATTAAAAAGGTGTTCCTCCTTACTAAATCAAATACCAAATCTCGTGAGCAACCTCCTGAAGGGAACGAGAATTATGAATTTAGCCACACCCTGATACGAATGAACAACGGACTCACGAACGACTACGTACCCCTACCAATACCACACCTTAATAATCCTAGTCATGGGATTAATCACACTGACACACCGATTGCAGAAAGCGCAATCGTCCTCGAAAACAGGGATATGAGTTTTAAGGAACCGGTTGTAGAGGTCGCACCTGAAGCCCTTGAAGAAGGGAAGTTAGATCTAGCCCGGCACGGGAAGCGTGGTCCGAAGCCCTCGATTTCAGGGAAGTTTAGCAAAATGAGCGTTGATTTCATGACAAAGAGCCTCAGGATTAACGAGAGCAGGCCGGAGGCTAACGGGAAAATTCCCATCAAGAAACCTCGACAGGTGGGGGACAATGAACCAGGTGCGAAGGATGCAACCGCAGCTCTCATGATTTCTGGGAAGTATAGGGCCGGGGACCAACAGGAAAATTCCTATCAAGAAATCCCGTCAGGCAAAAGTAGGGACGAAACAGTACACATAAACCACAGCACAACTGAAACATACACACAAACAATAAAGACCGAACTAACATAAACATTAAGGGGGCTAGACACTTTTTTTCTCTGAAATAAGAAGTCACATTTTAATACATAAATGTAAACTAATTATTTCATACTTTTTACATATAAAAGTGGGTATATTTACCTTACCTTAAAACATTCTCCGATGGGCTTTTTATATGGTCCAGAACCATAGTCCAGAGCCATAGTAATGAGAAAAAAAAATTGTGCTGTTTTTCAAGAGTTTTTTTTTAATTTTTTTAAATTTTTTATATTTTTTCATAATTTTTCTGATGTAAAAATTTTTTCCGAGATTTAATCCTAAATCCCTACACTCATATGAGAATTATACTATTCAGGAGTAATTTAGTTCAAATCTGGAGTCAATCCATCCACAGGAAAATTTCGAAGCTTACGGTTAGTGAAAAAACTTGTTTCATCGATGACTATGGTTCTGGACCATATAAAAGGCCCATCGGAGAAAGTGTTAAGGTAAGGTAAATATACCCACTTTTATATGTAAAAAGTATGAAATAATTAGTTTACATTTATGTATTAAAATGTGACTTCTTATTTCAGAGAAAAAAGGTGTCTAGCCCCCTTAAGGAGGATTTTTCTTTTGCAAACAGCCTGAGAAGGGAGGAGGAGTCTAACCTGAGAATTGTGAGCTTGGTTCTTTTCTTTTTTCCTCCCCTGTGTTTTTCCTTTTTTTTCATGTTCTCTCTCTCATAATCAGATGGACCCTTTAGAAATAAAGGAGGAAGAGGACCAAATAGAGGTGAAGGAGGAGATAGAGATCGAGGGGGATATTGAGTCGGAGATATGGGTCGACCTCGAATCTGAGGAAGTTGCACCGGGGCCATCTGACCCACCCTCTGGACGCCCTTTGCAGAGAATTTTTATTGTGAAACCCAAGGCTGTGACCGTCATGCCCCCAGAGGGGGAGCACCCTTTCCTCACTCCGCCAGTCCCCAAGGATGCAAAAATGTTGAGGAAACTCAAAAAATGCTGGAGGGGACTATGACCAAGGCAACTAGAGATAACGCTCTGCATATTGGGCATTGCGAGGCATTTTATTACATTTCCCCTGGAGAAAATGATTGGAGATGTTTGAATTGTTTCAAGGATACATTAAACATACCCATGTGGTTGGCCCTCTAACTGCACTCAACGCACCAACATGCAGATGTGATGCCAATCCACACGTAATATCGCCGGTAGCTGCATGTTCCTTGTGCAGCTGTACCTACATACTGCACCAGAGAGAAATAGGAGCAGGAATGATTATAGCATCCCTGCCCTTGTAGTGTTTGAACTTTTATTTCATTTTATATTTTATTCACTTAACCTTTTTTATGTGTTTAAACTTTTATTTCACTCGCCTAACCTTTTTACGCCTTTAACTTATCACATTATGTGTGTTTAACTTTATTAGTATCATGAACCTCATTTTTCATTATGTATCTTTTTTTTATATAATACATTAATTAACTATGAATTTGTAATTTCATTTCAAATCCCTGATCTATCCTAATCCTAATAAACCTAATCCAGGGGTAATCTTAATTAACTGCCGGGGCTTTCTTCCTGGGCACGTGCACTCTGTATGACTCTTCTGCATGTGAGATGTGCTGACTTGGGGCTTGGAAGCGAGCCAGTGCTTGAATTATCAGGCCTCGGTTGTTACATGACTAGGGTGTTGGAAGATTGTAGGATGTAGGATTTTAAACATTATTAACTGTTTGTAGCTGTTTGTGGCATTTTGACAGGTTCTTGATAAGAATTATTAAACCAATTGGAATAAAATTAAAGCTAGTAACATTTTAACATAATTTATTATTGAATATCATAAACTTGTGATAATAAATAAAGAATTTGGTCTTTATTGTTGAATATCAAAATGGTTTGGACTATTGCAGGCAGTCGTAAGCCGTTATAATTGGGAAAAGCGTCTCCAGGTCCTATCTTGTAACTTTTCCAAGCAGTATTGGTAGCTTTAAAAATTATTGGATCTTGTTGGCATTAGTAATTTGTGGTAGGGTACCATCCCTTAATTGCTAGGGCTTATGTCGCCCTTTTGTCTTATGACAGATATATGCTGTAGCCAGTATGAGGAGCCATCCTAATATATATGTTTGGCATTTTTCTTCACCCACTTTTTGTCTGTGCTTCTGATTTATGTGCCAATTGCATTTGATGTCAGTACTCCTGCCTATAGAAATAGTTTTCATTTCTTCTTGGGCCTTACTCTTCTTTATATTCTGTAAATCCTAAAAAAAACATCTTTAAAATCCGGCATTCCCCTATAAAACGTGTACTAGCATCCTATTATAACTCATAATTTGCTTTATAATTGCTACATGTATTTCGCTTGATTAAATATTGCTAGAAATAGGGTTTCAATGTTGAATTCAATGTAGATATGAACCCTCCAGTGTCCCAATCAAGTATCGTCCTTCCATTACTAACCATTTACTTCATCCTGATTGATCATTCGCCTCCTTGATAAGCCAGGGGGAATTCTCCTTTCTGAAAAGATAAATAAGGAAACTTTTTCACAAAGCATCCTGCCCAAAGATTAAGGAGAGTAATAGTATCTACATATCTGACAGATTAATTGATGGCTTGGCCGAAGAGTTGATTTATCCTTTTGCTAAGAAATGCCCTTTTGATTTGTTTAATTGTTTGCTCCAGAAATCAAGAAACTTGTGAATAATTGTCCCTCACTAGGATTAAAGTGCCCATTGTTTTGGCAGCCAGCAGCCGACAACGAATGCTGAGCGGTTCCTCCGACCGGCACGGACGGTGGCTCCATCACTCGGACTCGCCGCAAAGGTGACGAGCGGCTCCATTCGCGCGCGAAAATTTAAACTTACAAAGAAATCCTAAAAGCCCGAAACATGGGTTCGAGTTTTAAAAGAAGGGGGCAACCGTTATGAACTGGGTTCGCATGAACGGGTGGCGCAGTATTTAGGGTCCTTCTACAATAACCTTTGAGAATATACGGAATTCATAACCGCATTCCCGTAAACAATAAATAAATCAATTATTAACATTAGCCCGATTAAAATAAAGACAAACGATAATTAATTAATGAATTACCCTTACCAAATAATAATTGCGCCCGTATAATACAACTATCAATAGCAAGGTCAACGCGTAACGAACAAATTGAGATTAGCAATAACAATTAAACAATCGATAGTAATCTGCTATTAAATTAATAACTATTTCAATAATAAATGATGATTACGTCATCAATACTCGAAACGAATCGTAATAACAATAATGATTAGGGAAAAACTCGCTCAGGTTGGCTAAAGCTCTGTTTATAGGATGATAGTTAGCAGCACGACAATCAACGGTCGATCAGTTCCCGGAATCCATTAGCCAACGGCTCAGCAGCGCACAAACAATTCGGAGAAGGGCCATTAGCGAAGGGCCTCTGGAATGCACGACGGTTGAACATGGCAAGGAACGAGCTATGAGTCATCAACAGTCAACAACTCTTGGAATTCGTTGAGCAACGTTGCATCAGCTCGTGGGTCCATGACGCAACCAACTCGAGGGACTATGAGCGTAACGGCTGGCAGAGTAGCAACCAATCAGACACTAGTAACCCCTCTTCGCCACCAACCGTCATTCGCCGATCAGCGCTCTCGACCCTGCTTTCGGGTCTGACGCCCCTCCACCGCCACTCTCTCACTCTCTCTACCTCAGAGTGGGGGAGGCCTCTGAGGCAACTTGGCGCCCTACAGACTCTACACCAATCTGAAACTCCACCCACGACCAAGGATATAAAATGAGCCTCACCGCCGGCGTCGAGTCAGTCGCTACCGAGCACATGAGACGCTTCGTAGCTTTAGACCTGGGTCGTTACCAACTCGCTTGGTACTCTGCTGCACTTGTGCATGTTGCAACCAGAAGCTCTAACAGTCGGTCGTCAACTAGTCTGGTCTTTGTTACCGTGTACGTTGGAATCGAGGCCAACTAATCTAGTGTTTGTCACTGTGTACGTTGCACCATCGAGCTTGTAGTCGAAAGTTACCAAGTACTCTTAAAGCTTCGTAACAGTTATTGCATCAGTGCACGTAATCCTATTTATTAACAGTTATTGCATCGGTGCGCGTAATCTGGCTGCATCTTATTGTCAGTTTAAGTTATTTAAAGTCACGCGTCGTCAATTAATTGTTCAAACCGATACAAACAGATTGTTAAGATTAAGTTTATAAAGAATCACAAACACGTTAAAACGAACTATTGTTAACTGTTAACGTTATAAATTTTAATTACAAGTTATTTCAATAAATTACATCATTAACTTTAAATCTTCTCGTGAGTGTTTATTTCAATTTATCCGCAACTCTGTGCGCTTTAGCGTTTAATTGAGCAACGTTCCCAAATTCTAATTGGTCAACCCGGCGACCATTGCAGAAGCGCCCTTCTGCTCTCAGACCCCGACTTGGGTCATAACAAGCTAGAAGAGTAAACTACTGATCCTACCTAGATCCACCGACACTCTTGAGCAGAAAAAGTAGAAGAACCTAACCTCCTCCAGGAATGTACCAGGTGGTTGTCGAGGTGAAGAGCATATCTGCTGGAGGCCCCGCACACCTTGTGAGGGCTTCAGCTGTCTCTTCGTCCTTGATGTACCGGTGCTGTCGTAACATCACGTAGTTGGCGCCGTCGTGCAGAACACCGGGGGCATGCGCGCACGTAAACACAGACTGCGCGCGGCCGTCGCTTACAGCATGGGAGAGCGAGCGAGAGAGAGAGTCTAGTACCCGAAAACGAACGAGTGGTGGCGCTAGCGCGCGGGGACCTGCCGGCTCATTCCTTCATCACTTTGCGACGCTCGGCCACTCCATTGTGGACCGTAGCGCGCATTAGCAACAACTGTAAAGTAGCCTAGAATCTGCGATTTTCGATATTCTTGTTCGCGAGTGCTCGAGCAAACTCGATTACGCGTGCCTGCAAGCCTTCCAACCAGCCCACTCACAAGACCGACGCTATCTTCAGGGGACAGCGACGGAGACGACACTAGCTGCGACCCAGCGCATCCCTCCTGCCGCCGTTCCTCGTCAGCGAGTCCACCAACTGCGCCTTTGCCCCAGCTTCGAGCTGGTAAGTTAACTAGGCCGCGGCCACGTGTTTTCGGCTCTCTCTCGCGTAGCGCGCACCGACTCTAGTCGTCACCTAGAGCCGGGTAAAATCATAGTTTTCTCGTGTCGTCTGCGTACTATCGAAACTTGCCGAAACTTTTGTAAAGCACTCGCGTGCTCGCGCTTGAATTTGCATCTCGCCCTACCGAAACCGGTTCCTCGCATCGCGTTGCGTACATGTCGAAACTTAGGATTAGTTAGATCGCTGGGAACGACCCAGCTGGCGCTCAACATTACTATTAACTATACCTCGTGAATTTTGATATTCTGTTTTTATTTTCATCTCAATAAATGTCCAAGTTTTACTGTTACTTGCATTGATTGATGATTTAAAGACCTTTACTTGTCCATCTCCTTGCGTTCATTACTCACTGAAAATACGAACTCATATATTTGCATGTTTAATTTAATATTGATATTCATCATATTTGGCGAGAATTCTTCATGATGCTGTACCATGGATAAATCGTAAGTACACCGTTATAGTACTATATCTGCCCATAGAATCACCTTAACGATTGGAAAATTTGCTAAAATTTTTAGTGTAATATGTATTTTTTTTTTTATTAGGTATTTGCATAAAATGATCTTTTTATAGGACCATTTTAATTCGTTGTTTCTGTCTCCGAAGATAAGTATTACTGAAGGCCATGTGAAGTACCGACATGATCCCTACCTTACCATCCCTTAAACATTATTTTTTTTTATCGTACTTAAAAAAATTTAGAAAAAAGCGTTCTTTCATGCCCTCTGAAATGCTTTTAAGTATACCTTATTAAATTTTCAAATGATTCCATTAATTAGATTTTTCTAAAATCGATTTTGAAATGTTTGAGGCTTTGTTCTGGTTATTTACTAATTTCAAAAACATTTTTGGAAAAATCTAATGGATTGAATCATTTGGAAATTGAATAGAGTATACTTAATGCCATTTCGAAGGTGCGAAAGGAAGCTTTTTCCTAAAATTTTTTATTAGATGTGATAAAATAAAATTTACATACCGATAAGGCAGGGATCTACGTTTTAGTTGAGCATGGCCTGATAACTCATTCAATACATAGCAATTTTTACGTTATTGTATAAACATCAAATAAAATTTTTTGCGTTTATTACGGTATTCTAAACAAAAGAACTTAAGAATTGGGCAAAATATTACTTTACGAGTAAAAATTACAATTATAGTTATGAATTTTAGTATTGACTACAACTAACAGTCTGATACAAAACAATTGTTTTTCGTTTAATGATCATAGTGCAATAATTGGGTGATAATATATTCATTGGTAATTTCCTCTGAGCTTAAAGTGTTAGAAAATTAATTTGTCCAACTTGTCATTCTGTAACATTTTGCAACAAAGTCATTAATACTAACTAAATAGCAGTGATACGATGAATTCTCACATTTATAGACGCCACCAAACGATGATTCTACTGGTACATCATAAAAATTTGATAAAGTGTAAAAGTAAAATTTGATAAATTTTTATAATATTTACAATCTCACATATTGAATCATTTTTTAGTCTATAAAAACTGTTTGCGTCGTTCAATTGAAATTTGAAAAACTGCTCTCATATTTTTTGTACTGCATACAATTTACTGAAACAACCTGAGGCAGTGGACCATTTTTGTGGGGAACTTCAACACGTTGAATATTCTGCCGCCTTAAGCAGGAAGATCTGTAACTTCAAAAAAATTTACCTTCATAAAAATCGTTCATTTAACAGAAAACGACATGCTTTCAGGCTTTATA
Organism: Torymus aiolomorphi; assembly: GCA_036365515.1. Taxonomy (NCBI): domain Eukaryota; kingdom Metazoa; phylum Arthropoda; class Insecta; order Hymenoptera; family Torymidae; genus Torymus; species Torymus aiolomorphi. Next base: position 171,292,327 of record CM070875.1, read on the forward strand.
TCGAAATTGCGGTGAAAGTTAAATTTTGAAGTTATAGACCTTCTTGCTTACGGCGGCAGTATTCTCGTCCTTCCTTCTCTCATATTGGATGTGTTTTTTTTCCTGCAGGTGATTCGCAAATTGTTGAAGTGGCCGTGGATGGTTTCTAATGTTCTTTTTAAAAAGAGGCATGTTATTCTCGTAAATGAATGCCGAACAATTTTCTAATGGACCCAAATTTTTTGCGTCGTCAGCTAAATGTAACAGAGCGTGTACGTTGTAGGAGTCAAACGCTGGACTGTATAAGTGTTCTGCACATGATACAAACATCTTTAGACAATTCTCAGCGATTTTGAACTTCCTATTTGAATGATTCAATGAAGTGAGAATATGCATAGCTATATGTAGCAGTAAAAAGTGATTATAATATTCTTTTTCAAGAATCCCATATAAAGCTATTGGTCCAGCATATAAAAGAAAATGTTTCAATTCCGTCGCTTTAAATTTATTAAATTTTGATAATAGTCTTGGACGAAGAGCGAATTCAAGTGGACAATGTTGATTTAAAAGTAAATACCGTAAAGACATTTCCCTAAGGAATGGACTGCTCAATTTACTTTTGAATCCAAATTTTCCATCATACCATGCCTTAAAAAGTCTTACAGTAACTCCTAAGTATACGAGATGCATCACATCAAATGGTACTTTTGAGACCATTGGTATACCAAGTTTAATTAAAGGACTGTGCCCAGTATTTTGATGATCTTCATCAAAGAGATTTTTATATTCCTCGTCGGTGCGCAGTTCATGTTCAACCCCTAAATAAACTATAACGCGATTTTCATATCTAAATCCAGTAACTTTACATTTTGAGCAAGGTCTCCGTGCATTGTGGCCCTTATGACATAAAACTAAAGCTCTTGCTGGAGCATCACTAACAAAATAATAATATGGAATACGTCGACCTCTTACAAGTATTCCTCCAGATCTCTTAGCTTCTTGGTTTTCATCCAGAAAACTCTTAAAGAGATTCACATTTGTAAGTTTCCATGGGCTTTTGTAAATACCTATTATTAAAGGCTTAAAACCAGATATATTGCATATGCGATACTGTATAGGCCAAAATTGCATCGGATTGCTTTTGCTCAAGGATAATCCATCTGTATTTAATTCAATTTCAAGTACAGATGGAATTTCCGCATCTTTATATTGTAAAAGATGTTTTTGTAAAGGTTTTTGGAATCCAATATGCCAATAGACACCACTATCCAGAGGTGAAAAGCTAATACGATGACGATCTGTTTTTAAAACTGAGCGACTATCATTCGGAAATTTCGCAAGGCACGGATGCGTGCGTAAAACTCTTAGTATTGAACTAACTTGAATATGATGAACATTCATATTTATAAAACATTGTGTTAATAGATTTTGAAAATTTTCGAAAGTTGGAATTTGAATTTCTTCTAAAGAAGGTTCTACAATCACTTTGTCGTTTTCTACTTCATTGTGAGAGTTCTCCACAGGTCTGTTTTGTATATTATCTAAAGCTTCTCCTTGCTCTTGAATACAGTCATGTTCAATATTATTAGAACGATTTACAAACTGTTCTTGAATATCATTATTTTCAACGTTATCAGTTCGGTTCGCAACATAATTATCAATCCGTATATCTACATTTGACCTATCACCAGTTTCTTGTTGATCCACACTAGGTGTGATATAATTTTTTCGAGCATTAAGGAACTGTCTATACCGTTGAAGTCGGTTATATCGTTGTCTTATTGATAATTGATTAAATGCATTCCGAGTTACCCACTTCATTTCTATGCTGTCCAGAAATGACATGAAATCATAATTCAGATTAGTAATTAGATTTTATTCAGATAGAAAGCAATAATTGAAGAATTAAATCAAAAGCACTTTTCCATTTGTCCAAATATATTTAAATTATCTACTACATGGACTGGGTAGCCTCAAAAGGAAAAGAAGTTAAGAGAAATACATACAGTAAAAAAATTTTCAAGTCAAAGGCAGAAATACGCCGAAAAGACATCCACTAAAATAGTGTTATAGTTTTATATGTAGAAGGGATTAGAGTATACTCTGATTTGTTTCGCTAGATAAATAAAAAACTGTATTAGATTTAAGATTATTTCTTCGTAGAGGAAGCTTTGGAATATTAAAAAAAAGTTTTGAAAAAACATGCTGCGTGTGTGCGTGCGTGCGTGCGTGCGTGTGTGTGTGTGTGTGTGTGTGCGTGCGCGTGTGTGTGTGTGTATGTGTGTGTGTGTGTGTGTGTGTGTGTGTGTGTGTACGCTATCTCACGATCTACTCCACCGATTTTAACCAGACAGGGCTCTTTTTTATTTTGCTTACACAATTGGAGTCAACATTCTATTAATATAAAAATCGATTGTCTTTTCTTTTATATAGATTTTTTAATTACCTGAATTTTTTTTTTCAATTTTTTTACTATTGAAAACTAGGGGACTTTGGGACTTCGTTGGTTAGGGACGTCGTCACGTGTACACGCATGTCGGGGAAACGGATTTTCGCGGGCATTGAAAAGTCGTTTTCTGGTACCTAAAAATGAAGCCCAGTGTCCCTAATTCCATCTCATAGGGAGTTTTTCTTGAGTTATGGGCAATTTTATTTCAAATATCCTCTATTTCGTTAAAAAAATGATGTCTCTTCTATTGACTGTCACATTTCAAGTATTTTAGATACGAAAACGAGGAAAAAAAATTATAAAAGTACACAGTAAGAGCTAAAATTTAAGCTCTGATTCGTTAAAAAATATTGATTTTTCATGAAATTATAAGCAATCAAAGATATCGTAAGAAAATGGTTAAAAATACAATCCATTTAATCGCTCAAAATAAAGATTAATTTTTAACCATTTTTTTTATCTTATCTTTAATTGCTTATCATTTTCTGAAAAAGCAATATTCTTACAACGAATCAGAGCTTAAATGTTAGCTTTTATTGTCTACTTTTATAATTTTTATTCCTCGTATCTTAAATACTTGCAATGTGGCAGTCAATAGAAGAGATCATTTTTTAATGAAATAGTGGATATTTCATATGAAATTGCCCATAACTCAAGAAACAGGGCCTATGAGATGGAATTAGGGCTGGCACTGGGTTTCATTTTTAGGTACCAGAAATTGACTCTCCAATGCCCGCGAAAATCCATTTTCCGGAGGGTGTGCACTCTCCTTATCAGTAGCATCCAGTTAGAAATAGTCGCACAATATCCCTTACTACACACACACACACGCGCACACGCACACACGCACACACGCACACACGCCCACACACACACACACGCACCCACCCTCTCACACACACACACACACACACACACACACACACACACACACACACACACACATACACACACACACACACACCCTGATATAAATATTATACACATTTGCACAGCCTGTATCTAACTATAAAAGCCATGAACTACAATAGATTCAACTAATTGGACTGGCTGCTAGTAATGCAAATTACATAATTTTAACATATGTAACTAACTGTAATTGCGGCTTTTACTTGCAATTATATTTGTATATTCTTTGCAATTTGTACTAATTGTAATTTAATTATATTTGTATATTCTTCACTGTCAGTAGAATCAAAATCTATATCTACACTGAGAAAAGAATATTGTTACTGTTAACATATTTATCTATTTGAAATACAACTATTTGAAATGTTTATGGATAAAATCTGATATTGTAATAGTTACAATATCTATATTAACTAATACACATATTCAGATTTGATAGTAGCTGATGGTAGACGGTCTTGTAAATTGTAGTTTTTGAATCTAATAGGCAATTTCTACCAGGATGATGTTGATACCCTGTCGTAAATTTTAAATGATAATAACAGTTAATAACTGTTAAAAATTATTTATAACTACTTAGAACTGTTTAAAACTGTTTATAAGTGTTACAAAATGTATGATTTTGGACACATTTTTTCTAATTATAATACTTTGTAACAGTTTCAAACAGTTTTTAATAGTTTTAAACACTTTCAAACAGTTTCAAATAATTTTAAATTTGATATATTTCAGGAAAAATTAATAATTAATAAATTATTATTATTATTATTATTATTAATTAATAATTATTTAATAGCCTCATTATTATAGTCAATCAAGGAGCGCGGGAGCACTCCGAAGGCAAGTAACAGTCAAACAATGCAGAAGAAGCCTAAGGAGTGTTTAATTATACTAATAATTAATTATTACTATGTTAATAATAATAATTAATAAATATTTAAAAGTTATTAAATAATTTAATAACTCTTACAAACTGTTAAAAACTGTTGTAAAATGTTACAAACAGTTACAAACAGTTACAAACGATTAATAACGTCCAAAATCCTACATTTTGTAACATTTTTAAACAGTTTATAACTCTTTCTAACAGTTTTTAACATTTTTGAACAAAAATATTTCCGCTAGGGTATATAACAAAAAGGTTTGAAATAACAACTCCGTTTAATTTTTTGCTCCAACGTTTCGGACATTTTTATTTATTGTTTATGTCCCTCATCAGGATAAACAATAAAAATATCCGAAACATTGGAGTAAAAAAATAAATAATGTTTTTATTTCAAACGTTTTTGTTATAAAACAACATCATCCTGGTAAAAAATTGGCCATTAAATCCAAAAACTACTATAATAAGTATGTTACGTAAGAGGTTAGGAATAACTCTCCGTAACAATAATAAAAATCGGTCGTCGCCCGAGGACGTCCATCAGTCCTTTCCTCTAAATTTCGCTTCTGATTTTTTTGTAGCCTTATATGTCCCAGAAAAAAATCGTCCGAGGTTCATCAGACAAGGCCTATTCCCTTCGTATTTTGGTTGTCGTTAAGGAACCTGCCTTTATATTTCAGAAATTAATCTCTCAAATAAAAATAATCAATTGTCTGACTTGAAATTTAAATCCCTGTTTATGCAGTTGTGGAATGTTTTCAGAGGTGATATTAGTTTCCTTTATATTAAAAGAAATTAAAATCAAAATATGCAAAGTTTTGCATCCGTTGAACTTCATGAATGAAACATTATTAAATAGATAAATTCATAAACGCGCTAATATTATAAATATATATAACTTTGTAAACATAAAAGCTCCTTTTAAATAATTAACGCTTCCAATATTAATATTAAGTGTTAAAAAAAAACAAATACAACAAAATTTGATTATAAAAATCTTTTACCCGTTAGATATTTTCCAATCCTAATGAACAATGAATATAAAAAAAAATGTTGTTATGTAAAAAAATGTTTGTAAATATACGTGTATCGTTTTGAAGATCTTATATTTACTGTATATTTTATGTGAAACACGAGTCATCTATCGCAAAAAAAACCCTATTAAAATCGAACTCAAAAGTCTTGTGATCGACCTAGAAATACAAAAAAAATCGAGTTTAGTAATGCATTCAAATCAATCTAACGTAAAAGTTCTCCATAAAAATGCGTCGTTTTTATTAATAAAAGATTATTTACTTCCAGACTGAAGAACTGGAGACTGGAAAAAGCGAAATTACTTTTATTATAATAATAAATTTATATTATTAATAATATATTATTAATAATAATAAATAATATATTATAATTTAATAAATTTGTAACAGGGCGAGTGTTTTTCGGAGCGAGAGAGTTTTCGTCAATGTCGAAAGCTTACCTGTACGCTCTCTCTCTCTCGCTCACTATGCTCCGCAACGACGACGTCTTCCTCGGCGCTGCTCGTCGAGGACGACGATCACCCACGTTGCAGCTCGAGCGGCGCCCTGGCAGAATTGCCGGTTCCGCGCACGCTCAGTGCAATGCCGTTCGCTTGCTGTGTACAACCGGGTAACTCAGAAGTTACCCGAGAATTTAATATTGTGTGTGACTCTACGCGCTCTTATACAAGGGGGGGGGGGGGACGCGCAAGTACCCGGAGCTCAGATGATCGCCGAGGAAGTCGGCGATCCCGCGTAGGCGGCGGTATCCGAGGTAGCAGTAGGAGTAACGAGCGGAGGGTGGAGGGAGCGAAATGATAACTCACGAACTCCGAAATGCGAAACAGCAAAAAGACACGTTTATTTGGTGATAAGGCTAACACGTCATGAACAAAAAAGATTATACGCGCCGCACTGCTTATTTCTCGCGAGGGCAAAATTCCTCGCGAGCCGCACGCGCCGCGGATGTCGCGTCCACACACACATACCCGGAGACGAGGTGCACCACTCGTCTCTGTCGCTCTCTACCTCGCGCGTCGAGGTAGAGCTTCGCAAGCACGCGGGGGCCTGCAGGCACTCACCTCGTTCTCGGGCGAGTTGCAACCCGCTAGGCTGCGCCTCCGGTTCCTCTCTCTCTTCCTCTCTCTCTGGTCACCTCGTGGGCGGAGGAGACGGGGGTCGTCCCCGGGGAGCTCGTGCTCGAGGGAGCGATGTAGAACTCTTTCTCTCTCTGTCACTCTCACGTTCTGCGGGGTCAAGACTGTCTCGGGTGCAGGATGATCGACCGTCGAATTACCTGCGCACTCTCATCTCCCGGCGAAAATCGGACTGCTGTTCTCGCGCGCGCCGTTGCCGATCCGCCCTTCTTGCGCTTGCGCATCATCGCTTCGCTCCGAAAAGGAACGCGCGCGCGGTAGTTCGCCCGCGGTTTTCGAACTTCGTTATACCCCCCTCCCAGACGCGACGTACTACCCTCTAGTTGGCGCTCTGCACATGTGACCTGCGAAGTTCGCACGCGGGGGTGATAAGGGCATGCTAGGCTAGGATAGGAGGGAGCGGAAAGAAGAAAAGAAGCTGACAATTGTATCAAGAATACGGCCCGTCCAGGCCTTCATTACTGGGCTACACTGGGGCTGCGCCCCTATGAAGCCGGTGGCTGCTGGATCCCGGTGTCCCAAAATCAAAACGTATTTTAATGTGCCGCGCGAGACTGCGCGCGCGTCCGCGAGGGTAGTATGGTCGTTGGATCGATCAGATTTGTCGCGTTGCGCGAACCTTTGGGTCGTCCGCGCGGTTTCGCCGCGAGACACTTTGATAGACTCGCCGCTATCACGCGTATGGCCGCCGGCCTTACCACCAGACGTACCGCCTTTATCGGACGACCCGGTTTACGCCTGGGGGGAGGAGTCGGGACACGTAAGTTTTCCCCCTCGCTCGCTGGGTTCACTAGCGGTACGCGATCGGAGATTGCTGCGGCGCCGTCATTTCCGCGATCTACCTACGAGTTATTCTCGCCGTCGCTCGCTGCTGGTGGGTCGCACATCGTCAAAATCGCTGCGCCATCCCTCGGCGGTTGAGGTCCTTTCTCCTGCTCCTCATCTGAAGGCGTTGTGCCAACGTAAGGCTTCAGATGTTCAGCGTCGGCTAATTCCTCGTCATTTGCATCGAGCGCGCGTATGCGATACCTGTTAACGCCAATCTTGGCTATTATCGCATACGGACCCGCGAATTTCGGTGCCAATTAAGCCGAGATTCCTTGTGCAGCAGACGATAAAATCCGGTTTCTCTTCCAAACTTAATCTCCTGCTTGGAAGAGGGGTTCGCGGCGTTTGGCATCGTAGTAATGTGCCTGTCGCTCTTGCTCGCCGTCGATGTGATCGGCGACGGCCCTATTTAATTGACCGAGATCTTTCATCCTCGCGGCCCATTCCTCGACCCTCTCCTGGCTCGCTCGCTCTCTCGCCACGCGGTCCCGAGCTCTCTTGGCCGTTCCCGCAGGTAGAGGTTGCCGCCCGTAATTTAACATTGCGGGCGAGAGTCCAGTACTACTATGGGCAGCGTTGTTCAGTGAAAACACGAGCTCGGGTAAATTCTCGTCCCAAGAGGCGTGTTTTTCCTCTACAAAGGCGATTAACCGAGTTTTGAGCGTTCGGTTCACTCGTTCCACTGGGTTGGCTTGGGGATAGTACGGCGGCGTTACCGTGTGATGTATACCCAAGGCTTGCAAGTACTCGGTGATGGCGCGGTTTTTAAACTCCGTTCCATTATCACTGAGAAATACTTCGGGTGTGCCAAAGCGCAAAATCACTCTCTCTTTTAACTCTTTTAAGATCGATTTTGCGTTTTTCTTCCGCAACGGAATAACCTCTACCCATCTCGAGAATAAATCTTCGAATACGAGAATATATTCGAAGCCATGTTTACTCTTGGGTAGAGGGCCCATCATGTCGGCGGCGATCATCTGCCATGAGCGCGATATGTCGCGTTTTCCCATTAACCCGGCGGGAACGCGTTGCTCGACTTTGCACTACTGGCAGACGAGACACTCGCGTACATACTTACGTACTGCCTTGTACATGTGCGGCCGGTAGTTAAATTGCGTAACGCGATCATACGTCTTGTCTCGCCCCATGTGCCCCGAAGCCGGATCGTCGTGACTCTCCGCGAGCGCTTGCCGACGACTCTCTTTTGGCAAGACGGTTTTCCACGCCTCTTCATCCTCGACTGCAGCCTCTACGAGTTCGTCGGATCGATAGTAGAATAACTGTCCGCCGATCAACTTCCAGCGCGGGTATACGTCTGGATCTCGCTGTAATTTCTCTCGCCAAGAGATATACCACGGGTCGTCTGTCTCATCCGCCAGATCGACTGCGGCAAGTGGCGCGTCTTTCTCGTCGCGCTCGAACATGCGAGATAGAGCATCGGGGACGTGGTTATGCGCGCCCTTCCGGTGTTCTACCTCGAAGCTGTGCCCTTGCAGTTCGAACGTCCATCGCGCGAGGTGGTCAGTGGGGCTATGCAGGCTGTGTAACCAACGAAGACTACTATGATCGGTGATCACTCGAAAATGGTAATCCTCGATATACGGCCTGAATTTCCCAATGGCCCAAATCACCGCGAGACACTCTCTCTTCGTCACGCTATAATTGCGTTCCGCGGATGAGAGCGTGCCGCTCGCGAACTCCAGTACTCTTTCTTCGCCGTCGATTATTTGGAAAAGTACCGCGCCGATACCTGTATCGCTCGCGTCTGTTTGAAGAACAAATTGTTCTTCAAAATGCGGGCGAGATAAAATTGGGGCAGACGCCACAAAAGCTTTGATCTGATCGAATGCGGCTTGTTGTTCATCCGTCCAATCGTATCGGTGATCCTTCTTGGTGAGTCGCGTTAGGGGCTCGGCCATAGTAGCGAAATCTTTCAGGAACTTCCTGTACCACGAGGCCATTCCTAGAAAACGCCGGAGCTGTTTTAGGTTGCGTGGTTCAGGGTAGTTTACTATAGGCGCGATTTTCTCGGGATCGGGACGAAAACCATCCCGATTAACGAGTACGCCGAGATAGCGAACTTCTGTTTGGCCAAACACGCTTTTCTCTCGATTAATCGTGAGATTAGCCTCCTTTATTCGTCTGAGAACGTGGCCAAGCCACTTTACATGTTCTTCAAACGTCTCGGTGACAATAATTATATCGTCGAGGTAGGAGAAAGCGTAGGGTTCCATTTCAGGACCGATAACTTTATCGATTAACCTCTGAAATGTCGCACCTGCCTGTGAAATGCCATATGGCATGCGCGTAAACTGGGATAATCCCAGCCCAGGCACTGTGAACGCCGTTAATGGGCGAGATTCTTCCTTCAGTGGAATCTGGTGATACGCGCTACTTAAGTCCAGGGTCGAAATGTATTTCGCACCCTGCAGCTTACGCAAAATCGCATCCATATACGGAAGCGGATATGCATCAGCTCTGGACACCGCGTTCACCTTCCGGAAGTCAATGCAGAAGCAATATTTCTCGAGCGCTTTCCGCACCATGACTACCGTGCTCGACCAAGCACTGGTCAAGGGTTCAATTATACCCGCCTCCAGCATCTCACGTACCTGAGAGTGCATAATCTCCTCTAGTTTCTTGGAGACGGGATAATATTTCTGTCTGACCGGCCGTGCCGAGCCAACAGATATCTCGTGCTCGGCCCACGCAGTGTGGCCGAGAGGTTCATCCGTTTTGACGAGCAACTGATCGAGGAGTTCTTGGAGTTGCTTTTTCTGCACCTCCGTTATCTCCTTGAGACCGATCGAAGCTAATTCTAGAGTTTCGCCAAGTGAAACGCTGGCTACTTCTAACTCTACAGTTTGTCCTGACACGCTCACGGTCAGCTGATTTTTCACTGCATCGTGAATCATCCCGAAAGTTCGGATGAAATCAGCACCGAGGTAGCATTCTAAGGTTTCGTCCGCCAGAACTGCGATACGAATCTCCTTCTTCATACCTGCTACCTCGAAGGGAAGCATTACGTACCCCGCGATCGCCACAGTGTGACCCCCGGGAACTTTTGCCTTCCTCCCGTGGCTTGCTAATAGCGGGCTTCGGCACGCGGATGCTAATTGCAATCCAATTGAACCCATAACTGTCCGTGCCGCACCCGTATCGTACAACGCGCGTATTCAGAAACTCCCGACGTTAACCTGGAGCCACCACCTGGCTTCCTCGTCGGGGTTAGTAATCGGTGCGTTCTCTACGCTGATCGCTGTAGCTGGTGTTGCTAATCCGTCGCGCGGCTCCTCCTGAACGATGGAAGCCACGACGGCGATTTCGGAGGGAGTCTTCTTGGGGGCGGGCAACGTAGTGACTCTGTCTACGCCCCCGATTTCCCGTTTCCCGCGCACGTAGGGCAATTGTACGTCCGATAACCAGGCAGACCGCAGCCGTAACAATGAATACCCTCATTGTTACCCTTCGGTTTCGCTGCGCTGGTATCAGGCGACTTCTCCCTCTCTGCTTGCCGAGACTGCGAGTCGTGTTTGGGCGAGCCGCTCGCAGACTCCCTCTTTTCTCCCCTTTCCCCCTTCTTTTTCCCCTTGGGGGGGAAGGTTTTCGATGGGCGGTGAGGCCTGCTTCGTATGTAGCACTGGCTGTAGCGCCAGCCTCACCTCTTCCGCGAGCATTTTGGACAGAGTTGCGATCCAATTCTGTCCCGTTCCCTCCTTCACTGGCGGGTTCATGTGTCCTGGAAGTGCTGCGACTTTCAGTGGCGTATTTTTCTCCTCATTTCCCCGAGGTTTATAGGCATCCTCGGGGAGGAGGCTCTGTTCCGGGGGCGGCGGCTCTCGGTAAGACTTTTCCGCCTCGAGAGTAAGCTCGGTCTCGACACTCAACTCCAATAGCGTGTCGATGTCCTCGAAGTCTACTCTCCTCACCATCCGCTGGAGGTCTGGCCGCAAGTTGCGGTGTAAGGTATCCAGCTGGTGAGATAGTGGAAGGGGTGGCTCGATCTTCTTCATGATCAAGAGCAGGCAGGTGATGTAGTCGTGCACCGGTTCTTCCCTCCCCTGTGTGCGCGCTGTTGCCTCCTGCAGTACCCGCTACTGGAATCTGCGGTTGGTGCCGTACCATTTGTGTGCCGTACCATTGGCGACGCGCAGAATTCGTTCCACGTGGCCCAGCTCGTCTTCTTGTTCTGGTACCACGTGGCGGCGACTCCCGCGAAGAGTTCAGAGAGAGAGCTTAACATCTCTTCCTCCGAAATCTTCGCGAGGCTTCGACACTCCTCGACGCGGTTCAAAAACACGTCGATGCTCTGTCCTTTCTCGCCCTTATATTTCAGCCCCCACTTCCGCGCGATGTTGCCGACGTCTCGCTGATTATTCCTATTCAGCCCTATTTGCCGCGGAGTGCTAGCCCCAAGCGCGTTTGGTTCGCTGCGCATTTCTTTCGAATTCGCCTGATTCGAGAGACCCCCCCCCCTCCCAAGCTTCGCTTAGTAGACGACTGTGCGATGTCCCTTGGGGGAGGATGAGCGGTTGATGAGATGTCGGTGGTGTATGCAGGTAATCGTTCTATTCTTCCGGATATCTGAATGTCAGAATATCCTGGAAGGCCACCTGACGCTGTCCGCCCTGCGCTGGTTCCATTCGCGTGCTGCACGCGGTGCCCTGTGGTGCTTGCTGCGTGAAGCTCTCCAGCGTCGATTGCAACTTGGACTGTGTAGTTGCCAGTTGCATAACCCTCTGCGGGAGTTGAGTTAAGAATGCGCTCAGCTTCGCAGGTATTGGCAGATCCTTCGCATCTGTTGCCGCTGAGATCTATTGCTGCTCTTTGGGGGTCGTATCTGCAACTGTTCCCGTTGCTCCGTCCCCCATGTTCTTGTCGTTCTCGGCTGTATCTATTGTTTCCTGTTCCATCGAGCTTCTTTCGGCTGCGCGCGCCTCGATGTCGAGGCGTGTTTGTTCGAGTTTGCCCTTTATCGCACCCTCGTCGCGAACGTACTCGAGCGGGTGCGGTTCACTTTCGTCAGAACCGCGCGCCCATGGCGTCTCGATTTCGCCATTGCAAACTCTGTCGATGAACATCTGGCGGAAGTTTACCCTCTCTACCCATTGTGTGTGTTCATCGACCTCTGCGTTTGTGGCGATGAAATCGTCTGCTGAGTATTCTCCCAGCAGCCATCTGCTCGCGCGATCTAATTTCTGGAATCGCGCGCCAGATGTTTGTAGTTTCATCGCCGTGAGATACTTATCTATCTCTTCCACTGAGAGGCACATACACCAATTCTCAAGTGCTATTTGTGCTGCCACGTTGCTTTCTCACTGGGTGCTAGTTGTGCAAAAATATCGCGAAATAAAGTCGCGCAAATATCGTCGCGAAGCGGTTCGCCGTTCGTACGCTTCGCAATGTACAGCGTCTTGATACTCAGTGCGCCGATTGAGCGCGCGTATTTCCCTAAGCTACGGACGCTTACAATCGCGTGTTACAGAGAAAAAAAAACCTAAACTGTTTCTCAATCTGTCGCACTGAGTAAATTCGCGAGCAGAAACGACCGCGCGCCACTCAAAAAGGAAGGTTGCGCTTGAATATTTGCTTCGCGTTGTGTTGATTTTTAAAATTGACAGTGAAGAAGCAGAGTAATTTTTATCCGCACGGCCGAAATCTTCTCGCAAAACTTTAGTCTGCGAGAAGTTCTCTTTCTCTTTCCACCACAAAATAATAGAAATAGATTGTGGAAAGGGAATGCGTTCGGCAATTGCGTCGCACGATAAAATTCGGCGACGCTTCGCTTAGCAGTCGTTACTGAAAGAAACCGAGGATCACTCCAAAAAACAATAAAAAGAAGACAATAAAAATTTTGAATGTCTTAATTAGCGTGATAATCCACAAAATGTGCGCGCGCCAACGGAATCGCGCTTGCTTTTCCCCTATTTGAGCTTTGTTTATGTAAAAGCGATTTGGTTAAGGCCGAAACCTTCTCGCAAAGCTTTAGTTGGCGAGAAATTCGCTTTCTCTTTCCACCACACAATTATAAGATAAATTGTGGAAAGAGAATGCTTTCGGTATTTGCGTCGCTCGTTGAAATACGACGACGCTTCCTTTAATCGTTTGTAAAAAGAACAAACTAAATTCACCTAATAGGTGAAGCTATAATAAAGAGCAACACGACAGAGAGAAGACTTTAAATTTCTTTCGAAAAATACAAGAAAAAACAATTTTGATTATCTTCGAAACCCAAAAGAAAAATAATTTTTATTGATTATTTCTATTAATAATTTTTATTAATAATTTTTATTAATAATTTTTATTAATTATTTTCATTAATAATTCTTATTAATAATTTTTATTGATTATTTTTATTAATAATTTTTATTAATTAGTCCTTTAACTAATTATTTATGCGATTGCACTATTAATTATTAGTCAATTCCTAGTGAATTATTAGCGAATTATTAGTGAATTATTAGTGACGCCACTCTCTCTTTCGGTCTTCAACTATTCCTCCTAATATAAATAAATGAAGATTTAGAAACAATAAATTTTCTAGTCTTTTGACTTTATTGTTAGATAAATTTACTAATCGATCATATATCGGATTAGTATGGGGAAAAGCAAAGCATCAAATTTTTGTGGAACTGTGCCTATATATCGCGAGGCCCGAATTATTTTCGTTTCTGCTCGCGATATAATATAATTCTCCGCGCGAAGTATTTTTCGTAGACATATAAGTGTCTACGATGCTCTCTCTCTCGTACACGCATGCATACACTCGCGGTCAAACGATCGCGGCGTCGCACCGTGGCCAATCTGAGCCCAAAAGTGATCAAAATTAATGTTTTAAGAGAATTTTTGAGATAGGGATTTTTTCTTTGCGGGGTTCGATAGGTGCAGTAATTACCTATGATTATCCGTTTCCGTTTAAACGATATACCTAAGTCCTTTTTTTTACAGACTTGAGATCACTATGCGGCAATTTCATCTCAAATATCCTTTATTGTGTTAAAAAATGATGTCCCTTCTATTGACTGTCATATTGCAAGTATTTAAGATACGACAAGGAGGTAAAAAAATTATAAAAGTTGACAGTAAAAGCTAAAATTTAAGCTCTCATTTGTTAAAAAAAAATTGATTTTTCAGGAAATTGTAAGCAATCAAACATAGCGTAAGAAACCCATTAAAATTAATTTTAGACACGTTTAAGCTGTGCATTTATTTTGCATTAATACCTTTATAATAAATATTATACATATAAGTATGTATTTATGTATAATTTAATATAATATATGATATAAAATAATAAATAATATATATCTTTTTCTAAAAATATAGCTTATTTGCTAAAAAAAGTGTATTTATTATTTGTTCTGTAAAATGCATAGTTTAGGAGGAAAATGAGGTAAAAAATTTACAAAAACTACAAAAATTCATAAGAACTGCTATTTTGATAATTTCCAGCTCTGAAACTTTATGTTGAAAACCGTAAAAAATTTGGAAGGGTTAAAAATATTCAGAAAAACATGAAAAAAATTTTGAGCAAAAAAAATTTTTTATCTTAAATTTATTAGAGAATAACCCATACATATATATATACACACACACACACAGGTGGGCACGCACGGGCACATATACGCACGCACACATGCTCACACACATATACATACGCTCACACACATATACATACACACACACACATATAGACATATATATTCAAGGGCAAGGAGTTAAAAATTTTTCGTCATTACAAGCGATTGAATGGATTGTATTTTTAATTATTTTCTTACGCTATCTTCGATTGCTTACAATTTCCTGAAAAATCAATTTTTTTTAACAAATAAGAGCTTAAATTTTAGCTTTCACTGTCAACTTTTATAATTTTTTATCTCTCTGTCGTATCTTAAATACTTGCAATGTGACAGTCAATAGAAGGGACATCATTTTTTAACACAATAAAGGATATTTAAGATGAAATTGCCGCATAGTGATCTCAAGCCTGTAAAAAAAAGGACTTAGGTATATCGTTTAAACGGAAACGGATAATCATAGGTAATTACTGCACCTATCGAACCCCGCAAAGAAAAAATCTCTAACTCAAAAATTCTCTTAAAACATTAATTTTGATCACTTTTGGGCTCAGATTGGCCACTGTGCGTCGGCTGTGTCGAGAGCCCGCGCGTGTTTATATCACTTACTCCAGGTTCCAGCAATGTCATCAATCGTCCTCTTGTCGATCCTAGCAAAATCCTTTTACCTTCTTTACATATCAAATTAGGGCTGACGAAACAATTTGTTAAAGCTCTCGATAAAGAAGGGCGATGCTTCAAATACTTAGAAACCATCTTTACGAATATAACTCTGGTTAAATTGAAGGAAGGTATCTTTGACGGACCTCAAATTCGCAAAATGTTCAGGAACGAAGAATTCGTCAAAAGTATGATTGATACCGAGAAGGCAGCCTGGTTGAGCTTCAAAGATGTTGCAACAAAATTTCTTGGTTACAATAAAGATGAGAACTATAAGAGCATCGTAGAAACTATGGTACAAAACTTCAAAAAATTAGGTTGCTTAATGAATTTAAAACTCCACTTTCTCGATTCGCACATTAATGAATTTCCACCAGTCCTAGATGACTACAGTGAAGAGTATGGTGAAAGATTTCATCAGGATATGAAGGAATTTGATCGTAGGTGGCAAGGAAAATATGGCGTGAACATGATGGCGGACTATTGCTGGATGCTAAAAAGAGATGTACAATCTAATAACAAAAAGCGGCGTAGAAATCCTTTGCATAGGTCGTTCGATGACAAGCGTATACGCAAGCGTAAGCCAATTTAGTTCTTGTGCAAATTGACTGAGTAGTTTTTTGAGGTTATCTCCAAAATTAGGCGGTCAAATCCCTTTTTCCATAACAAATTCGGATTCAGCAAGCCAAAATACATAAAAAGAGTGTTTTTTTTTCTTCTCAAGTTTTTCCACAAAAACACGGCTTTTCAAAGTTTTTTGAGGTTATCTCCGAAACTCGGCGGTGAAGCCTCTTTTTCCATAACAAATTTGGATACAGCAAGCCAAAATACATAAAAATAAAGTATTTTTGATCTGATGGAAACAATATTTTTTTTTATTCTCAAATTTTTCCACAGAAACACGGCTTTTCAACAGTTTTTTGAGGTTATGTTCAAAATATGCTGCCAACCCCCTACTTTTAACGCCGGATTCGGGTTCAGCGGGAAAAAATACAAAAGAAAAGTATAGTCTCCACCCCAGAACCGACAGATTTTTTTTTTTTTTTATGGGCCTGTGTAATTTAAGTTCTTACCTTGATACCTGATTGTTGACGAAGGAGATGTTATAGGAGAGAGAACAAATCGCAAAGTTAGTTGTTAGATGAATACGATAGATTTTTATTTCCTTGTTCAGTTACAATCAACGAGTAGCCTCTTAATCTGAATCTCTCTCTCTCTCTCTCTCTCTCTCTCTCTCTCTCTCTCTCTCTCTCTCTCTCTCTTCTCTTTTTTGCTCAACTTATAAATCGTGCAATTCTCGTTCCGCAGACAAATAAGAATTTTGTAACAAAATAGTATTTATTTCAATATTTCACGAATAAGAAAAATATGTCCATACTTAAATTGAAAAAAATATAGAACATCTTTTCGTGGTTAAAATCAAATCTTCTCGACCTTGTAATAAACACTTAAATATAGAATATCTATTAATTGATAAATCGACTACGGAAGGAGCGATGAATACTGCTCGATTGCCCTCTCGACTCTCCACTCCCAAAAGTTTTTCAAATTCGGCTTTACCGCGACGTGCATTCTTAATTGCCCCTCCCTGCGTACATCACTCCATTCTTTCCTTCTCTCTCACACTCATACTAACTATCGGTGCCAGTAACAGTGCGCTCGCGCAACAGGCCCGGGACGTGCTGCCCTCGCTTCATCGCGGCGGCTTCAGGCGTCGCGGTTCGCCGCGTGTCGATGGCCAACGCGTTGCCGCGCGGTCAGCACTTGAAATTTCTAGCAGCAACGGCGGACATTCACCTGCTTGCTAATAAAAATTCCACACCTGGAGGTAATTGAATTTTCATTTCGCCATTCGTACTTGATTTCGATAGTACATTTTTATTAAGGTTAATTTTGAAAACGCGTAACGTAACAATACCCCCCTCTTGTCTTGTTTGCCGCCCCGGCAAGTCGTATAAATATAGAATTACAACATTTTGGCGCGACACAGGTGATTGGTATGTTGGCACTGGAAGATATTTTGAAGATAAGAGGTCCCTGCCATTTCCGCTGTTGCAGTCATTCTTCTATCCAGAATTTGAGGTTGATAAAGGTTCCAAAGGTCGGGTGGGAAAGTTTTCGTTGATGTGGAGAACAAGAAGGAGGAGCTGGTCTAGCGGGAACACTGTTACTTCTTTTAGAGATTTTAGAGATCGATCAGATTAGAGAGACATTAGAGTCGGCCAAGGTAAACGTATCTTGCTTAGTTTTGCCTCTTCAGAGGTTGTCTCCAGATCGCCAGATATACGTGCCCTCTACAATCGCTACCTCTTGGACGGCGGATTGTATTCAGAAGAGTGAGACTCATCCGTAGCTAACCCCAACCTGGATCTCAGTCTATTTTGGGCTTGGGAAAATAGTCGTCTTTCCAAATATTCGTTGGCCACCCAACAGCCTCCAGATATGAAGAGTAACCTCCTGCATTGGCAATCTCGATGGTCTATAGCGGGGACCGAACAACCCTGACCCCGAGGCGCGATTATTCCATGTTGATGAGGTCGAGGCCACTCTGGGCACAGTGTCTTTAAGTTCTCACTAGCTCCTTTGGCTGCCTCTTCTGTTCCATAGGTAGCGCAGATGGAAAGGATCCCCGCTGCTTCTTGGATAGATAGGGGTTCTTGTAAATTCCCATAGGTCCTGAGGTGATTCTCAATAACTTCTATTCCTCGGTCCATATAACACAGAATGGTTATTTCTTTGGGGGCATTTAGTGACACACAAAGGATCTCAAGAGAGGTAGCGGCCATTTCCTAAAACAGAAATTGACATAGTTAGCGTAACTGCACAGATAAGTATATTTAGGTGTATTTGCGAGGGAAGTACATTAGGGAGAAGTCGTCCAGTAAAAGCGAGGGTGTTAATATTAATTTAGTCCTAAGAGGTCGTCCGTTGGAAAGATCCCGGCAGATGTTATGGCACGTTGCCGTTTGCAGGTCTGTTCATGTAAAGTGTAATTCCTGCCGTCGATTTCTAATCCGCATGTAGAATGCGTGATCTTCACGACATACATCGTACGAGCGTACTGGCGTTGCGCAGGTATGGCGCGATATCGCACGTCGCTTTGTTGAAGCGCTCGCCGATTGGAGTCTTCCTGGTGATATTTAACAAATCCACGAGATAACCGATCCTGATGATCGCGGATGGTATGGCAATATTCCATTATACCAAATTTGGCGAAATGATTGAAAAATGACTCTTCCTGTTCCTTCTCAATCACGGTCGGGTCTTTATCTTCTTTGACCTTTGACCAAGGTATTTGGCAAAAGAGACGAGTTTTCTCCGGTAATTCCAGGGGCTTCGGCGAGCGTTGACGCTTCCATTTGACAATGTGGACTTGCGACATTGGCCGCGATGAAAGGCTCCTGGATACGTGTTCGCTGGTCGGTTTGATGTCTAATGAGTTTTCTAGTAACCACAGATCTTTATATTGTTCGGCTACTTCCGCATCCTGTTTCGTTTTAAAAACGAGTTTGGCTGTTTGAGTGGTGAGGTTTTCTGCTATTACTTGTACCGTGATGATAGGTCCGGCCTGCTAGAAGCAAGTGGTAAGTCCATCAAGTCCAAGGTCCATATTAAAGGTCACGATGATGTCCGAGGGATTAGAGGTCAAGGAGGCCATGGCCGAGCTGAAAGGTAAAGGTTAAAGGTTAGTTGATCTCAGCCAGTTGGGGCGGAAGGGCGGGTTGCATCAAGGCTGGGGTGGATACTGGCCTAGAAGGCACGGGCTGGAGAGCTACATAAGTGAGAGGGATTTGGGGAACTATTGGATTGGTTTCATTCCTTTCCATGGGTTGATTTCTAATCCCCCTTCCCTTACGAATTAGAAGGATAGCTATCGCCATTACAAGAGCAACTATACTCTGGGTAATCATACCCCCATATATCAAATTATGTGTAAATGTAGTGGTTCTCGTGTGGGCCCCTAGTTCTTTCATATGAGAGACGATGCTATCCAAGTTTTCTATTTTTTCCGTGGCCAATGGGTAAGGTATATCCTTTCCGGGGTCTTGGGATCTAGTGATGTTAATATGGTGCCACAATTCAGGGTGTACGTCCGATATATTTAACCTCATCTCTGGTTCGTAGACGTATTGTGGTTTCGCTGCGTGCTCTTCGTTACCGGACAGTTCTAGCGAAGTAGTTCTAGCAGAACAACCATTGGCCATCCGTAGAATACCCATACCCTTATGGGTGGGAGTATAATAACTTTCTCCGGGGCAGGTAATTCTGATGGTTTCTTCCTTAAGTAATGAATACAGCCAACTTCCACCCATCTCCAGGTATTTCCATTGGGGTGATGACAAGGTAGGAATCATGATCTCACATGATCTTAGCACATCCGGGTGTGGGTTTAGGAGTAGCTCCAGTTCGCACTTCTTCTGCCCGGTCACCATAGACACCGAACCCTTGGCGGCACAAACACGCCCGTAGTGTGTTGGCATGCAACTTCGCAGGTGCTCGTCATCCATTTTTAAATATTTTTGTAGGTTCCTCCTTATGGCCAAGTAAGGGTACGTTGGTGCTACATATGCTACCCCGAAACTTTGATTATAAGCTTGTTGGGGAATACCTATGGGGTGGAGCTTGTATAACTCATAGCTCGACCTTTCTGTCAGAGGTATCGCTAGACTGATTAGAATTCTTCCTTCATGAAGGGTGGCATCCAGTGTTGCAATTCTAACTATTTATCTAATTATTTATCTGGATATCCAAAGCAATCAGATGGAGCATATCGTGGCGCATTAATCGGGGATGCAGTTTCCGATCAGTTATGGTGTTGAGAATATTGAGGAGCTGGCGGTTGCAATATATCAGATGGTCTAGCTTTGCTTCAATCTGACGGGCGAACGTGGTGAATTCCCAAGTGAGGTGATTGTCGTTTGCTCCTTGGGCGAGTGAATTAATGTTGGTATTAAGTGCCATTTCCATCTTCTTGATCAAAGTGCGATGTGAAGCCGTAATATTGTAAAGCTCTTCAAGACCGGCAGAAAGGAGGTGAGTTTTCTCTGTCGAAAGTTTTACAAGATTCTTTTGATCCCGAAATAATTGGTCGATATTTTTATTAATCACATCCGCATCATCAGTGGTGATTAGATCAAAAAGACTTTTGCTTATACTGCCGACAAAGCCCAGGGGAGCCATTCTCTTTGCGCTGATGTCCTTTATGAAGGATGAGATCTCTATCTCCCTGGCGTCCATATGAGCTGCTACTCTCCTCATGTCATCGTGTACGTGCTGGAGCGTCCTTAATTTGATTTGAATGAGTTCCTTGTTGAGATCAGCCTGGCAATGTTTAGCATCAAAATGAGTGGTGCACTGATTTAGCTGCTCATCGTAACTACGAGTAGGACCATGTTCTTTAAGAAAGGCTTGCAAGTTCATGTGGATTATCACCTTCCAGCTACCTTTCTGAATTCTGATCGAGGGCAGTTTTTCGTAATAAATACCAGGATTGGGGTGATGGGCGACAGCTCGTAGTGGACTCCTGCCGCGGTGATCATCCATAGAGTTGATAGAAGGAGTGCGAAGCGATGAAGTATAGCACACATTCTGAAAGAAGACAGGCAGGGGTCAGATAAACTGTCGACGGTTATTAGTTTACAATCTGGGTACGAGGACAAATGAAAGGGAGACAATTTTAAAGGACATTAATTTGACTCAGAGCTGTCCAAGGGCGGAACGATCTCTAACTTGTCAATATGCTTCCTGATAATTTTTCCATTGGAAAGTTCTAGGAGCACATTATTCCTACCCAATATTTCCTTGATTTTTAGGGGTTTGTTATAGTAGCTATCAAATTTAGATACCCTGGGCTCTCGTCTAACCCATGTTGGGCTCTTTGGATTTTTTCTTGGCTTTAATCTGGTTTTCCCCGGCTAGAACTTGGAGTTCACCAAGTCGGGTAACCAGATCTTGCAGATACAGGTTATAAGTTCGCAGTTGTTTCGCCGCGGGGATCCGGGTGGGGAACCTTGCTAATCGACCATACACAAGTTCAAATGGCGTAAAGTTGGTACTGGCGTAAACACTGGTGTTATACATGAATGTAGCAAACGGTGCGAAATTGTCCCAATCGTCATACTTCTCAGAATAAGCTCTCACGAAATCCATCAAAGGGGCATGGCTTCGCTCTAGAGATCCATTGGTTTGAGGGTGATAACCAGACATGGTAAGATAATGAATCCGGAACAGCCGCATCAATCCTTCGACAATTTCCGAAAGAAAACTAGTTCCTCTGTCGGATAAGATGGCTCTTGGGGCTCCGAATTGGCAAACCAGGTATTTGGCAAGCGTGTCGGCGATGGTTCAAGCCTTGAGGTTGGGAATAGGTATTGCAATAAGGTATTTTGTTAGGTTACACTGCATTGTCAGTAGATGACAGTTTCCTGATGATTCAGTCGGGGGTGTGGATAATCTTTGAGGGGCACAGCTGCTCCTTCGACCCGTTGGTGTTTTACGCTCCTCTCCCAGAATCATGATTCGTATCTTGGGGAGATTTTGATTAATGTCCTCTTCAGATGGTTCTTCCACAGGGTTCCGAGAGAGGGCGTCCGCGTTACTGTTTAATTTTCCCGGTTTGTACTTAAATGTGTAATCATAACCAGTGAACTTAAACATCCATCTCATAAGACGCTGACCGGGGTCTTTCCGGTTATGCATCCAATTTAATGGCTCATAATCAGCAACCAAAGTAAATTTCCGGTCTAGAAGATACGATCGGAAATGGTTGAGGGTGTACAACTCAGTCGTGTAGTAGTTGCGTTCAGCCTTGTTAAGCGTCCGAGTGAGGTACGCTACTGGGTGCTCTAACTCGTCCTGGATTTGACTCAGCACGGCACCAATAGCTCCGTCGGAGGCATCGGTGTTCCAAATAAATGCTTTGGCGAAGTCGGGAAATAATAGAATTGGTTCGTTGCACAAGCGTTCTTTAAGGGTATTGAAAGCAATCTCTTGTGTTTCTTCCCAATTAAATTCCTGATCCTTTTTCAGGAGATCAAATAAGGGTTTCGCGATTTTTGAGTAATCCTTAATAAATCTCCTATAATAGCCAGCGCCTTTACTTTTGCTGGGTCCGGTTCGACTCCCCGTTAACTGATTATATAGCCTAGGAACGCAACCTCCTTACACAAAAAATGGACCTTTGCATGTTGCAGGACGAGATTAGTGTATGCGAGATGGGAAAAGAACTGTCTCACTCTTTTATCATGGTCTGCGAGGGTTCCTGCATCGATGATAACATCGTCCACATATACGAGAGTTTCTTTGCAGTCGAGCCCCCTCTTAATCTGGTCCATAAGGCGATGGAAGTTGGCCGAGGCATTTTTAAGTCACATAAGTATAGGTATCCTTTTGTATTCATAGTGACCTCGCGGTATCGAGAATGCTGTCTTCTATTGGTCTTCGGGAGCCATTTTAATCTGGTGAAAACCAGAGGCAAGATCGAAGACGGAGAAATACATTGCTTCTCCGAGTTGGTCGAGGATGTCTGTAATATTCGGGAGGGGGTATGCGTCCCCTATGGTTCGTTGATTTAACTCACGAAAGTCGACTACCATACTCCAACGTAGATTTCCTTGAACATCTTGTTTCTTTGGAACGATCCAAATTGGCGAATTACTCGGACTGCTCGATGGTTCGATAATTCCTTCCATGAGCTTCTTCTGGATATCTTTTTCGATAAAGTCCTTATGTATTAAAGGATGTCGGTATTGCTTTGTATTTACAGGTAAAATGTTTTCAAATGGAATACGATGTTTCACTGCGTTAGTGCAGGGCAGCGGATCTCCAGGCAGTAGGAAGATATGTGGGAAGTCCTCAAGAAGTTTTTCCACACTTCCTTTTTCTTCATCATTGAGATGTTTCGTCTGAATGATATCGCGCAGTATTTGCACGCGAGCATCTCGATCTATTACGGGATTATCTGCTTTTATGGGAATGTCCTCCTCGACTCCAGGTTCAAAATCTAAAGCAGCATATTCAAAAGGAATCAGCTCCTTGGCATCAACTTCGATGGAAATGTCTTCATTTGGGGTGTTAATACCCATCACATGACAAACTCCGTTCTCCTGGACCTTGACTATACCTTCGCCGAGGTATACGTCATCATTACCAACATCTACCCGAGGCAAGTAACCTTCTGATAGATCCTTATTTACAATTTCTAATTAAACGAGTTGCCGAGATCGACGAGGGATAGTATACATAATTTTCGCAGGAGATGGAGGAGTGCATGTCGGTTCTTTAGTTGTGTCCGATGGAGTATCTTCCATGGGTAAGATGTTTCTCGTCAGGATACTCAACGTTTCCTCCTCTACATTTTCCTCCTTCAATATATGATGTCCCTCACCGGATCCGATGATCTTGATTTCGCCTATATTCTGACCCGTTCGAGGGTTGATGAAAGGAAGAGGGTGCATCACATCTCCGCTTATCATCAAGGTATTATAATGGTACGAGATAACGGCCTGCTCTTGCCTGAGATAATCACGCCCCAAAATTCCGTCTTGTTTAATAAGGAAGTCGTTCTGTGCTACTATGAACATGACAGGTCTGCTTCGCAGATTAACGACAGTTGTTCCATAGGTGCCGACGGAATGATCGTTGATACCGATAAGTGGAGTCGCTCGGTCAGTATCTAGCAGAATATCCTGGCGCAAGGCACCAATCTTGATAACGTTAACCGCGGCTCCGTTATCGATCATAAAATGAAGCCACGGTTAACGACCTTCAGGCACTCGTATTCGGATTACCGTTGGGTCACACTGAAAAAGAGTTAGGGCACTGCAAGCGCCGCGTGCTGCTGAACAACTGCGCTGAGGTTTTGAGTAGACGTTGCTCTGATTTTAGCGCAGTATACATCCTAAAATGAAGATCGCCGACTACACTGAAAAAAGGTGAGAGCAGCCGCTGCGCTCCGTGTAGGAACACACGTGCACTATAGGAGAAGAGCAACGGGTACGTTATAGTCGGGCTGTGCGCGCTCGAAAAAAAGGGGCAGCTGGCACCCCAGGTGCCTGGAAGCGTGGAAAACTGCTGCGCGACGTATACGAACACCATCTGGAAGGAGCACAGGTTTCCCGCCTTACAGCATATGCCCCAAACCGAGCGGACAGAGGATGCGCTTCGAATGGAGCGGCTCGTGTCCGCTAGCGGGCAGCTGGTGGGCTAACCTTTTTCAGTGCATCTGCCCTTCCATCGTGGCTTCCAGCAGGCCCACAGGACGCAATCCCACACGCCGGGGGATCTACGGTAGGTAAACCCGATTCTCCACTGTTGCCTCCTGTGGTCGGGGTGTAGGGTTCGATGATCCTGTTGTCAACACTTGTTGAGTGATTGGCTCACCTCTTTCACCTCGGGACGAGCCACTTGTGAGTTTAAAGGAACTGTTGATTGAGGAGTTGTGGACGCATACGCAGATTGAATAGATAAAGGAACAGGGTACGGCGGCTAAGGGAGAAACGTAGGAGGGCCATTGGGGTCATAGAGCTTCGGATTGGCAATATTCCCTGGTCGGCTTCCACCACCCTCATAAGCATAAGGGGTTCCATCCCGGCCTCCTTGGTAGAAGTTAGAACCACATCGGCCTCCTTGACACGAACTAGGACCACCCCTGCGAGGGGGAAATCCTCGATTAGAACTCGGGTATCCTCCCCTAGCTTGATTGTAGCCTCTTCCTCCATGTCCCTCCGGTTGGCTGGGCACCATGTATCCTACAAATGGCGATTCGGGCAATATCATCTCGGGTTCGGGGTATTCCAACACGTCCTCGTAATACATTTGAGGTTGCTCTCCATCTTGGAGCTCCATATATCCTAAGAAAGCAGGACTATTATCAATCGATGGGAACTGCTGTGAAAACTGGCCTCCAGGAGCTGGATATTGTTGGTATCCTGAATAACGAGGTCGACCCTCATTATAATTAGGCTTTCTTACGTTTGCGGAGAGTTCATCGTTCTTTCCATATCGGGATAATTAGTTGGATTGGCGTGAATCGGGAAGGCTCCTTGAACGTATCCTGGCTTCGATACGTACCGCTTCCTTGAAGGCTGCATCCAAGTCTGCAGGGTGCGATGCATCTACTACAGCACTTATGTTACCAGTAGCCCCCTGAAAAAAATGTCTACTGCAGCTCCTTTCATGGGTACTATCACAGCCTCCTGGTAGGCATTACCTTTATCTTCTTTAAGGGCGTTCTCTGCACCCATGAGCAAGACATTAAGTCTATCTCAGAAGTCTCCCACGGTCTCGCCCTGCTTCATCCCAAGATCGTTCAATTGGGCGCAATAATATGTAAAAGTCTTTCCAGGAGCCAAACGCTGTTTTAAATGTCGCACGAGGTCATCGACAGATGTGAAGCCCACTCCAAACGTGGAGTTTCTTGCAGCTCCACGAAGCCGGCTTAACACCTTCTTCAAAAAGGATGCGAGTTGCGAAGAATCAATGTCTGATGCCGCATTGCGGACATCCTGTATAAAATCTTTCAACGGGAGGTTGCTCCCATCAAAAACCGGTATGCCCGCAACAGCAGACTGCATGGCCATGGTATGTGCCATCGTGACCATTAGTTGAAAGCAATAAAGGCCGGATTGTTGACCTGCGCCACTATTCGTATCCGGCATAATGGCGGTTTCTTATGCTTCTGATATCGGATATCTGATTCCTGCCAGGGAAAACTAGCTAGTTTGGTAGTACCGCAACCTTGTTCTTCCACCGCGGCTTAATAAGATAGTCGCTACGCAAGGGAATATTTCAGCGTAGACTGCGATTAATGGTCTGAATTGGGGCCCAGAACGAATTAGAAAAGTAAGGGTCTGTTTAGTATAAAAAAATCAGAAACGAAAATTTTTGAGGTTAGGGTGACAACCACGCTCTGCTACCAAAAATGCTGTTACGTGAAAGGTTAGGAATACCTCTCCGTAACAATAATAAAAATCGGTCGTTGCCTGAGAACGTCTATCAGTCCTTTCCTCTAAATTTTGATTCTGATTTTTTTGTAGCCTTATATGTCCCAGAAACAAATCGTCCGAGGTTCATCAGACAAGGCCTATTCCCTTCGTATTTTGGTTATCGTTAAGGAACCTGCCTTTATATTTCAGAAATTAATCTCTCAAATAAAAATATTCCATTGTCTGACTTGAAATTTAAATCCCTGTTTACGCAAAATCAAAATATGCAATGTTTTGCTTCCGATGAACTTCATGAATGAAACATTATTAAATAGATAAATTCATAAACGCGCTAATATTATAAATATATATATATCTTTGTAAACATAAAAATTCCTTTTAAATAATTAACGCTTCGAATATTAATATTAAGTGTTTTAAAAAGAAACAAATAAAACAAAATTTGATTATAAAAATCTTTTACCCGTTAGATATTTTCCAACCCTAATGAACAATGAATATAAAAAAAAATGTTGTTATGTAAAAAAATGTTTGTAAATGTACGTGTATCGTTTTGAAGATCTTATATTTACTGTGTATTTTATGTGAAGCACGAGAGATCTATCGCAAAAAAACCCTATTAAAATCGAACTCAAAAGTCTTGTGATTGACCTAGAAATACAAAAAAAATCGAGTTTAGTAATGCGTTCAAATCAACCTAACGTAAAAGTTCTCCATAAAAATGCGTCGTTTTTATTAAGGTGATGTGATATCCTGATTTCAATATTTATTGTAGTATTTGAGAAGGATTAATACTGGTGACCAGCTAGTGTATTTATGTATTTCTTTTTGAAACAAAAATGCTAACATCACGGCTGCAATTGTTTATTATTGATACGAATATTTTTGTCTGATTTATACACCGATTGATGATGTTTATTAATGAGAATATCCTACACGTTTATAAAATGTTGTAAAATCTACATTTTCCAATAAATTACTATTACTATTACTATCTCTTTGTACTCTACATATCGTAATGTTCCGCAATTGGTTCGTTATCTATAAAAAGTAATAGGAATAATTCAAAAGTGGGAGGACAACCCTGGTTTCACAACAATAAAAAACTCAAATATTAACAAATATCGGCGACGTTTCGTCCTTGGTGAGGACCTCTTCAAGCCATAATTATTATAAAAATAATCTCACAATAAGAGACCAGTACATCTCTAGTCACATGTTACGTCAGTCTGTTTGTTAATATTTGAGTTTTTTATTGTTGTGAAACCAGGGTTGTCCTCCCACTTTTGAATTATTCCTATTACTTTTTACAATATGGAGAGGAATTCATATACTTTCGTTATTTATGTTAGTTATATGAGGTGACAATTCCAAGAAACTATCTTATTTTCTTTATTTATTTTGATTTTCCCCTTTTCTTTATAATTGTTCGATATAAGATAATATAATTATTTTTACTTCCAAACAATGGAAGGATATTAAATTTAATAATTTAAGTTCTTGCCTTGGTACCTGGTTGTTCACGAAGGAGATGTTATAGGAGAGAGAATAAATCGCAAAGTTAGTTGTTAGATGCATACGACAGATTTTTATTTCCTTGTTCAGTTACTATCAACGAGTAGCCTCTTAATCTGAATATCTCTCTCGGTCTCTCACTCTCTCACACACTCTCTCTTTTGCTCAACTTATAAATCGTGCAATTCTCGTTCCGCAGACAAATGAGAATTTTGTAACAAAATAGTATTTATTTCAATATTTCACGAATAAGAAAAATATGTCCGCACTTAAATTGAAAAAAATACAAAAAATCTCTTCGTGGTTAAAATCAAATCTTCTCGACTTTGTAATAAACACTTAAATATAGAATACCTATTAATTGATAAATCGACTACGGAAGGAGCGATGAATACTGCTCGATTGCCCTCTCGACTCTCCATTCCCAAAAGTTTTTCAAATTCGGCTTTACCGCGACGTGCATTCTTAATTGCCCCTCCCTGCATACATCACTCCATTCTTTCCTTCTCTCTCACACTCATACTATCTATCGGTGCCGGTAACAGTGCGCTCGCGCAACAGGCCTGGGACGTGCTGCCCTCGCTGCATCACGGCGACTTCAAGCCGCGTGTCGATGGCCAACGCGTTGCCGCGCGGTCAGCACTTGAAATTTCTAGCAGCAACGGCGGACATTCACCTGCTTGCTAATGAAAATTCCACACCTGGAGGTCATTGAATTTTCATTTCGCCATTCGTACTTAATTTCGATAGTACATTTTTATTAACGTTAATTTTGAAAACACGTAACGTAACAAGTATATTGTAACTATTACAATAGCAATGTTCTCAGATAATATATTGAAATTGTTTTGTGAACATGGTAACTTAACTATTAACATGGTATTATAACTGTTACAATTCCTACATTTGGTCATATTTAAATATACGCATATTAACAGTTACAATGCCATGTTAACAGTAAACAAATCATTTTCTCAGTGTAATTAATTCATTTGTTGAGTGAATAAGGTCAGACTATCCATTAAAATTTAATAATATATAAAATATAATTTAATAAATAAAATAAATCTATTTACTGTCACGGCCTGCTGTACTGACGTTGGTAATTAGTAAGTTCGTGGTAGCGAACGCTAGAGGGTGCGTCGATGCAGAATTGGAGCTGCATCGACGAGACGACGAGCGGCGCGACAGCGCCCGGCATCGATCTTGTTGTTGTCACTCATGAGATAGAGACGCGCTCGAGTTCGCGCGGCTTTATAATCGCAATTTACACGATGGAGAATTGGTCTTTTCATCCATCCAACCTCAGGAGTGAACAGATGTAGATCCCTCAGGCTATTTCTTCGCCGGAGAAGTGTGACTTCACGTACTTACGTGGAAAGTACGTGAAGTGTTCCAAAACTGTGCGACAGGCTGATTCTACCCGCTGTACTGTCAATACAAAGCGACTTCCTCGAGTAGAAGACCGGCTCGCCTGGTATTGCTACAGTCCAAAATACCATGAAGGATCGAGCTACGAAGCCCGTCGAGTCGCGACGATACACACCAAGAAGCGAGGCCACCAACTTACGTCCACCTAAGATCTAACATGGTAAGTGTGAGGAGAGAGTGTGGACTCCGGGTTCGCACGTTATCGAGGTTGGACTCAAGGTCGAATCGCGGGCTACTTCAAAGCCGGTGAGTGCGCACAACAGGTACGCACATGTGCGGCTCCGCCATCTACCCTCTCTCTCATACTTATACGTGGGTGTGTTGCGCGGCGATCGCGACCGCTCTCTCACTTCGCCGCTTTACTCGGCGAGCGCGCGCGTAGGATACCGCACACGTGCGGCGTATTATACCTCGTGTGCGCGGCGTAAATACCGCGAGCGTGACGTCAGTCTACGAGACAGCTGACGTCTGAGATAACGTGCTGGCACACCGTTAGGCAGCTAATTAACCTATTTCAATGCGACATTTCAACTGACTAACTAATTATTAATCAATCAGCTTATTTAACCTTTAACTTAATAACCATAGTCTTTTATTATTAACTTTAACTGCTCGAGTTATTATTTCGCAACCTAGTCATTCCCCGTTCTCCGCCGCCTCCGCGGTCGTTAAGTTGATGAAAACGTATCGTTTATAACTGAGCAGCTGGCACACGAACTAGGGATCCGGTGAGGAGTTCGAGTCCCTGACAGAAATAAAGCGCGAGTCTCCGACTTGCGTGTTGCACGGTAAGTAACTAGATTAGGTTTAGTATTGCACTACGTTGTAGCGTCCCCTGCCTAATCTGGCTATTGGATCTCCGAGAGTTGAACCGGAGGATCCGGAGTTGAACCGTTGAGACACAGAGAGGAAACGTGTCTCAGCCAGAAAAGCCACCCCGTGACAACTGGCGCCCTAAACGTGTGTGTGCTTGAGAATATCGCGAAATTTTGATTTCGAAGGAGCAAAGTTCGAATCCCAAAAATTTCTTTTTGCGTTTTTCAGATTTTTTTTACATTTTTAGTTAGAAAGTTACTAAAGAACGATAACCAACCAACAGCACACCCTCTGGGGGTAGAAGTTCGCAAATTCTAGTGGAAAATCAAGTAAAAATTGCTGTTGGCTACAAAGTTCGAGTTTTTTAATAAGTTATCGTGATAAATAGTTAGATACGGTGTGCCTAGGCGAAATTAGTTTGCGAGCGAGATTTTTATTGTTTTTGTGATATTAAGAAATTGTGAAGAGAAGCATCACGGGATTGAGCACTCGACAAAATTTGTGACGAGCGTTCAATTGATACCAGTTGCTAGCCTAGTGAAGGCTAGTAGATGCGATACCCTCAAAAGAATTGAACCGGTGAACAAGAATCGAACTGAGGGGTAGATTCGAACCCGCGGTGAACTGGCTGGTAGAAATTTTTTTTTTTCGTGTTTTATATATTTTTTTGTGAAAAATATAAAGTTGTAATCGCATAATTTTTTTTTGTGAAAAATGTAATAAAGCGGAAGATAGTAAGAAACCAGTAATTGGTGTTAAATCGGGATCGAAGTACCAATTACTGGCCATTCAAGAGAGAAACCAGCCAGTGCGTTTTGAAATCGAGCAACTGGTATCAAACCGTCTGCGACTCGAGATGCAATTCAGAGCGTGTAGGTTAGGTAGGCAAAACCAATATTATAAATTATTTATATATTTCATTATTTATTTATATAAAGAAGGTGCGCCTTAGAGAACGATCCCTTTAGGAAACGCACACACGAACACGCTCTGAATCACCAACACGCGCTTAAAGGAAATGGCGAACGACAACCAAGATAAAACTGGTACAAAACGCGGAAGAATTTGTACCAGAAGAAGGACAAGCCCTTTATGTGAAACAAGAAGATTTAGGGGCAACCTTCATGAAAGGTACAGTCCTCTTCCTTGGTGCCGCTGGTAAGCAGAACTGAACCGCTGCCTAATAGCTGCGGCAGAGCCTGGGAAGGGGGGAGACTCACCAAGGTAAGTTGAAACCTTGGTGAATTGCGGCACCAGAAAGAGAGAGAATATGCCGCAATAATCGATGAAGACGACGACGAAGAAAGAAGATGACCCCAGATAATGGAAAATCACTGCTAAGAGAAGAATGAGTGATGAATAGAACTCAGCAGTGACGACGAAGAAGAGAGCGACGATTGTTTTCGGAAGACAAAGAAGATGAACAAAGACCGCCACGTCAGAAATCAGAGAACCGCGTGAGCAATGAAAGTTCGTAATACCATAGCAGCCGAAGGGAATTCTCCAAAGAATTGTTGGAAGAAGAAGCAAAGACCTGATTACGAGGGCAAGGAAGACCGTCGACAAGGTCAAGGACAGCCCTCAGGTCGAGTACCTTAAAGGGCAAGGATGACCAACGAGAAAGGTCAAGGACAGCCCTGAGGACTTATTGGAGGACCTTGATACAGGGGCAAGGACGACCGTCGACGAGGTCAAGGACAGCCCTCAGGTCTCATTTGCTGCTATGGCCGTGGCAAGATGAATTGCATCTCATTATGTCCCTGTTGTGCTAGGGACAACGAGAAGCTGAGAGAGCCGCAGTCTGCGGTCGCTAAAGCAAAGACAGCGAGACACACGGTTCGCCCAGAGAGCCTCATATCAAGTGGCGAGCGAGACAGGTCAACAGTAGCTTTTAGCACGGAAGGTAACAAACTTCGGTGCCGAAAACATCGTAACGCCGAAAACGTTCGATGCATGGTGGAAAGGGCATCCACCAAGCCGTCGACATTCAGATGAGAAGAGAAGAGAGATGAAAACCCTCGCAGGGATCCCTCGACCGGAAACCGAATGTCTCTGTGCCAGATCAGGCGATCCTCTCACGTGGCATCGTGGGCCAGCTAATTTTGCCAAAAATTACGCCTCGATGACAGGTCACTTCCCGGCCAGTCACACCAGTCGCTGATTAAAGTGATTAGGAGTTTCGCCAAGTGCCGTGAATGCGTTGAAGCTTAGCTTCCGCACCCGCCATGCGCCGCCAGGTATCTCGTTCCCGATTTTCTTGGCAACTCGACGGTAACGATGCCTGGTACGGACTGAGTTCAACTCCAGGTAACAGACGGTGATCGTAGAAGCGACCTAGATTCGAGCAAAGCCCAGGGGAAGGCCACCCCGGAATGCGCTGACTCACACCAGCCGGGAGTGATAAGTGCAATTGGTAGCTCGACAGGTCGTTTCGCCTGTCTAGCACTATGGCTACGGAAGTTCGATTCTGAGTTTGGAGAATCCGAAGAATCTCCGAGGGCAAGAATCGACTTACATCGGATTTTAAGAGAAGAAGAAGACGATAAAGGTGTGAACGCTACGAAGGGAACCAAACCTGACTGTCTTGGTAGACAATCAAGGGAGCGAGGCGAACCACGCATCATTAACTTCACAGGTAAATCAGCCTGCGAAGTCGGAAGAGGATGACGGCAACGCCCGACCACCGAGGGAGTTTGAAGTTACGGCGATGAGCGACCCGCCGTCTGCAAAAACCCAGCCGCGAGCGGGCGCTGGGCCCAATAAGGTCTAGACAGATGAATTAACAGCCAGGATGCAAGGTGAAGACAATCTAGCGAGAGCCTACATAACCTGCTTCCTGGTCATTATTAGGAAAATAATGAAGACGATACAGCTTTCCCCATCGTTGCCTAGCTGGAACGTACCAGGCGCCGATTAGCTGTTTATACATGAAGTAGTGGCCAACGAGAGCCCGCCGACGCGAAGAGGCGAACATTACTGTCTTGGTAGACAACCAAGACAGCAAAGCGGAGCATGCATTGCTAGCTCTACAAGTAGATCAGCCTGTAGAGCTAGAGAAAGAGAAAGCTTCTACCGAAGCTAAATCTTCAGTTACTGAAGAGTGAAGAAAGTTTTTACCTGGCGATAGTTTGACGCAGCCACGAGGTAAACCTCAAAACCTCGAGAGCTGACAAGGATAGTCGGAGGCAAAGCTGTCTCAGACTTTCCAGGTACAACCGACGTCGGATTGGTGTACAGAGTCGCCCATCTGGAGATAAGCGACGTCTGGGTGGGGGGTGTCACGGCCTGCCGTACCGACGTCGGTAATTAGTAAGTTCGTGGTAGCGAACGCTAGAGGGCGCGTCGATGTAGAATTGGAGCTGCATCGACGAGACGACGAGCGAGGCGGCGCGAGAGCGCCCGGTATCGATCTTGTTGTTGTCACTCGTGAGATGGAGACGCGCTCGAGTTCGCGCGGCTTTATAATCGCAATTTACACGATGGATCTTTTCATCCATCCAACCTCAGGAGTGAACAGATGTAGATCCCTGAGGCTATTTCTCCGCCGGAGAAGTGTGACTTCATATACTTACGTGGAAAGTACGTGAAGTGTTCCAAAACTGTGCGACAGGCTGATTCTGCCTGCCGTACTGTCAATACAAAGCGACTTCCTCGAGCAGAAGACCGGCTCGCCTGATATTGCTACAGTCCAAGATACCATGAGGGATTGAGCTACGAAGCTAGTCGAGTCGCGAGGATACACACCATGAAGCTAGGCAACCAAGTTACGTCCACCTAAGATCTAACATGGTAAGCGTGCACGCATCATCCGCGCCGCGAGTAATAACGCGGAACCGCTTTTCCAGGCTCGTCGCACCTGGACAACGGTTTCGAGTAGGCGCTGTAGTGCGGAGAGAGCAAGTGTGAGGAGAGAGTGTGGACTCCAGGTTCGCACGTTATCAAGGTTGGACTCAAGGTCGAATCGCCGGCTATTTCAAAGCCGGTGAGTGCGCACAACAGGTGCGCACACGTGCGGCCCCGCCATCTACCCTCGCTCTCATACTTATACGTGGGTGTGTCGCGCGGCGATCACGACCGCTCTCTCACTTCGCCGCTTTACTCGGCGAGAGCGTGCGTAGGATACCGCACACGTGCGGCGCTGTTATACCTCACGTGCGCGGCGTAAATTACCGCGAGCGTGACGTCAGCCTACGAGACAGCTGATGTCTGAGATAATGTGCTGGCGCACCGTTAGGCAGGTAATTAACCTATTTCAACGCGACATTTCAACTGACTAACTCATTATTAATCAATCAGTTTATTTAACCTTTAACTTAATAAACCATAGTCTTTTATTATTAACTGTAACTGCTCGAGTTATTATTTCGCGACCTAGTCATTCCCCGTTCCCCGCCGCCTCCGCCGTCGTTACGTTGGCGAAAACGTATCGTTTATAACTGAGCAGCTGGCACACGAACCAGGGATCCGGTTAGGAGTTCGAGTCCCTGACAGAAATAAAGCGCAAGTCTCCGACTTGCGTGTTGCACAGTAAGTAACTAGATTAGGTTTAGCATTGCACTACGTTGTAGCGTCCGCTGCCAAATCTGGCTATTGGGTCTCCGAGAGTTGAACCGGAGGACCCGGAGTTGAACCGTTGAGATACAGAGAGGAAACGTGTCTCAACCAGAAAATCCACCCCGTGACATTACATACAAACTTAGCAGTTTTAAATTAGTAAATGTAAAATATTTATTTGTAACCGAGTAATCATTTGCTTTACTTAACATGCCTGAGTAAAAAGGCTCCAGACACACCTTATGCAGGTTAGCTTTCTACCAATTTTTGATTATCATTAAATAGTCATCTAACTTAGGCAGCCGCGTAAATAATAAAACATAATAATTAGAAGAATATTCATCAGGCTGGCTATCTAGGTCTTGCCTCGCACCTTGTCATGCACCGATAAATATCAATGATTTTACACAATCATGCCCACAGGAAAGTCACACATCCGAACAGGGTCCTATCTTTACCTTTTAATCTGTTTTTACTTGGATATATATGTGCATTTGTATGTGTATAGGTTATAAGATTTGTTTTCTTTTATGCATTTTAAAAAAAATAAAATATTTATTTGAGCAGTAGAATATAGCAAGAGAGTTATCTAATCTTTATTTCAGTAATAAAATAAAATATTCATAATAAAATTAGAAGAAAGTGGTTAATTTAATAAAATAATATATTAGCTCTGCATATCTGATCAAATTGAAAGAAATATATTTACTAAATTTATTTAATAAATTATAAATAATTTATATAGCTTAATGAAATATATCAATTTAACAAAAAAAACTGCTGCCAATTCATTGGCAAGATGCTTCCTCAAACTAATTTATCGATTCCATTTTTTAAATTTAAAAAACGAAAGTAATTTTTTCACAACAAAACTTTATTAATAAATAAAACTGTTTTTTTGTGGTTCTTTTTTGTTTGTTAAACAATTTGACAGAATATAAAAAATATCTTTTTTTTTCATTTATGTATCCTATACAAACAAATAATTCTTGTTATAAAAAATTTTAAAGAAATACATTAGTTTGAGAAAAAAAAGTATGTATTGGCAATACTAATAAATATTTATTTTGAAACAGGTATTTAACTACTATCCTGATCGACTTAGTTGTTTAAGTTAATCGATCATTGTAACAATCATACAAATATAATAACTAAATTATACTTCTTAACAAAAGACAATGAAACGTTTTGAAATTTAACAGAGAGGTAGTTTTTTTCATATTTAAGAATTGATATTTTTATGAAACCTATTTTATGAAATTTTTACGAAATTCATATTTTGAAAGTCAATTATTATCGTTGCCCTAGTATACGTTGCCGCGGGACTCAATCTGAAATTACTTTCTCGGGGATATGCCCTAGCACACAATAATTATTTTATTTACATATGATATAGAAATTAAATAGAACTATTGCATATTTTGCTCTAAAACTTTATATTTACGTTTTGGGGCTAATTTGGAATGAGTAAAAAAATTTTGACCAACATAACCTCTTGAAATTTTAACACAATGGTGTACTCGATAAGTGTAATAAGTGGTAAAAATTTTGAGTTAATCAATCGAAAATTCTTTTTAAAAATGCAAATATAAGAAATTTATAAAAAAATTTTAACCTCAAATACAATATCTTGGATCACAACGGTCAGATTCTTTTTAGATATAAAAAAGCTGATTATTTGCCAAATTTCAAAACGATTCATTGACTTTTACTCCTGATATTGTTAACGAAAGAAAACACACTTGTTTTCAGAAATAATTTTTTTCTCGTAAACAAATCAACATAACCTCTTGAAATTTTAACATAATTTTGTACTCGATAAGTGTAGTAAGTGGTAACAATTTTGAATCAATCAATCGAATATTCTTTTTAAAAATGCAAATATAAGAAATTTATAAAAAAATTTTAACCTCAAATTTCTTTGGTCACAAAGGTCAGATTTTTCTGGGCAGAGAACTGACTCCTTGGACATAAAAAAGCTAATTCTCTGCCAAATTTCAAAACGATTCATTGACTTTTACTCCTGTTATCGTAAAGGAAAGAAAACGCACTTGTTTTCAAAAATAATTTTTTTTTCGGAAACAAATCAACATAACTTCTTGAAATTTTAACACAATGTTGTACTTGATAAGTGTAATAAGTGGTAAAAATTTTGAGTGGAACAATGAAAAAGTTTTTGAGATATTAGTTAAAGAAATATAAACCATATTTTCATTAATAACAAATGGCAGGCTAGAGATAATGTAATTTTAAAAAAAATAAATTGTAGGTAATTTAAAGACCTTTTAATAAAAAATTTAGTTTATTAAGTAATGCTGGTTGAAACAAATTAAAAAATCAAAAGAACGAAAAATTCAAAATCGTTTTTGGTTATAAAAAAAAAAAAATCGGTAAAATCAAAAAGTAGGTTATGCTCTCTCTATTCTCCTCCGAAACGAAAAAAATAAGCCTTTTCCGATGTGAATCGGTCGATCGGTTCAAAGGTTATCGCCTGCACACACACACACACACACACACACACACACACACACACACACACACACACACACACACACACACACACACACACACACACACACACACACACATACATACACATACACACACACACACACACACACATACACACACACACACAGACACACACACACGCACACACACACACGCACGCACGCACGCACGCACGCACGCGTCCACGCACACGTCCACGCACGCACGCGCACGAAAATTTTTTTTATCAAAAACAACGGATTTTAGCGCCAAAAGTCTTATAATATGTTTTTGAACATTTTTTGTTTCAAAAATTTTTTTCACCGTTACAAAGCTTCCTCTTTGAGGAAGCAATTATTAATATACATTTATATTAAAAGAATAAGCAAATTTCGACTAATTATAATTATACACATATATTCAAGTGCAAATAAAATTTAGTAAATTGATTTAAAAAGTTACAATACCTTTTTTCTATATGTAAAGCAGAAGAAGATCCAATTGTTTTTGCATCAATACTCAAGATTGTTTGAAAATAAAATGCAGAAACTAGTTTTGAGAAAAAAATATAAATTTTTTTACGAATAATTTCTAAGGGACTTGTTAATTTTGTGACTCGATGAAATAATATGAATAATATTGTTGGGTTTTAGGCAGTAACACCTTTGTATACTGCGAACTCTGGTAGAGAGGAGAGGGGCGCGGAGCGCTGAAGCGAGCGCCGGGCGAGCGCGCCGCCAGTCGGACTGGGTCCATTGTCAGAGGAAGTCTTGTGTGTGTATGAGAGGTGCGAAGCATTGAATAAAGTCCTAGTTTACTTAAATTGTATTGTGTTCCTCTTTATTCCGTACTCCTACCTACCAATATCCCAACAGGTTATGGGCCGGTAGGAAACGCTTCCAATGCGCAAATGCTTTTGGATTTGAGAAGTGCTAAGACGGAAGGTCCTCGCGTGTGTGCGTTAAGTGAGACGGAAGAAAGGACTCAAGGGCAGGAGAGAGTATCTCCCTGTTCGCATTTCATTTCACTACGCAGCCCCAGGAAGCAGCGACTGTATCGGGGCAGTTAATCGAGGCGAAAATGGCAGCTGGTGGGCCATGTGAAACGACCGATAAAGGTATGTAAGAATAGTGAGAAGTGAAGTGCAAAAGTGATTCGGTCGAAAAGGCGCGAAAACTAGGAGTCGTGAAAAGTAAGAAAGACGCGCGGAAAGTTAGAAATGAAAAGCGCGAATCGAAACGGAAATTTCGATTAGAGATGCGCGGAAAGTTAGAAATGAAAAGCGCGAATCGAAACGTGTGAAATTTCGAGTAGAGACGCGTGGAAAATTAGAAGTGAAAAGCACGAATCGAAACGGAAATTTCGAGTAGAGACGCGCGGAAAGATAGAAATGAAAAGTGCGAATCGAAACGTGTGAAATTTCGAGTAGAGACGCGTGGAAAATTAGAAGTGAAAAGCACGAATCGAAACGGAAATTTCGAGTAGAGACGCGCGGAAAGATAGAAATGAAAAGCGCGAACAGGGGCCTGATTCTAAATTTGTCTCGACGTCGAGACACACCAAATCCAGAGCTGTAGACCAATCAGGGAGCTCCTTTAAAAGGAAAAGCAGTTGTCTCGAGGCCGAGACACATTTAGAAACAGACCCCTGAAAAGTGTAAAATTTTGAGTAGAAAGACACGCAGAAAGTGAGAACAGAAAAACGCGAGTCGAAACATGTAAAATTTCGTGGAAACGCGAAAAGAAATTTGTCGAATTCCCGGAATCGGCCGGCGCGCGCAACAGGTTAGCGCGTCAAGGGGCTGAGTGTCATGGCGTCGAGTGTCATGGCATCACCTCGTGGCTTCCGTCTACCCGCCGAGAGAGCGCCATGCATGAGGAGAGAAAGTAAGCCGAGCGCAAATGGCGGGAGGGGAGTGCGCTCATGGCATCGACGCGTGTCAAGAGGCTCGCGCGCGCGCATGAAGAGAGAGCCGACGGCCGTGCGTATGTACTGAGAGAGAGAGTGATCGTGGTGGTAAGGTGAGGCGCGGCAGCAAACGCGCACAGCAGAGTATAGGCTCGCGCGGAGGGGGAGCGCGTACGGCAACATACAGAGGTGTGCCGACGAGAGTCGCGTGTGTGCATCGTGTGCAGCGCGAATACGAGAGAGAGAGAGAGAGAGAAAAAGTCGATGCGCGATGCGAAGAGGAAACGCATACATAGATGCGCTGTGGGAGAGGCGACGGTGCGGTGTCGGCGGAGCTCGCGCGTAGCGGCGACACGTATGCACGGAAAGAGAGAGAATCGCTGATCGCGCAAAGGAGGTATGCGCGGAGAAGACGGCACGCGATGTGTGAGTGCAGTGTCGGCGGCTGCGCTGAGAAGCGGCGCGCGATAGGATAGCCATAGATAGATAGAGGGAGAGAGAGAGGGGGAAAGAGAGAGAGAGCGAGAGAGCGACCTGAAAAAGTAGAACGACAGACGTGGTGGGAGCTAGCGGGACGCCGCGATAGCCCCGTAAGGCAGAAATTGTCGAGAGGTGTTCGAAGACGGGACGCCCGGCGCGGCACACGAGAGATGCGCCGAGAGACTTGGCGCGGTGCTGTATGCCGTGCGTGCACACTGTAGGTAACAGAGTGTGCGTGAGACGAGAAAAGGCGCGCTGATAGTTGCTGCGCACATGTACGGTGCACAGCGCGAATAAGAGAGAGAGAGAGAGAGAGAGAGAGAGAATGTGTAGATACGCGCTGCCGGATAAGCAGACGAGCGTAACAGCACATCAGGCAGGCGCGCCGAATGTGTCGGCGCGGGGCTGTGTGCTGTGCTCGCGCAACATACGTAGCTATGTGTGCGTGAGAGGAGAAAGCGCCTCTGAAACACACGACCGATGCTTGCTAGCGGCATCGTGTCAACGTGGGAGGAGGTCGCTTAACAACACGGTCTCGAACTAGTGGGGGTGAGACGAGAGAGACGCGAGTGTGCACACGCCAAGATAAGTAATGAAGTCGCACAAATAAAGGTCAGGATGTCAAAACTAGTTCGAGCAGATAATTTAAGTCGCCTTAAAGGAGTAGAGATGAGTTAAGCTGAATATTGAGACGAAATATTTAACAGCTACAAACCGTGTTGTTGGTGAAGGCGCAGACGTAGAGGTCAGAGACGTCACGATTCGAATCGATAGAGATGAGAAAGAGATGCGAACATAGCTATATGAAAAATAAGAGATGAAGAAAAGATGAGAATTTAGTTAGTGAAAGTCGCGCGCAAAAGGAGACTGAGGAGAAATAAAGGAGGCATATAAATATGTATATATAGACGTATATATACATATATGCAATTAAGTAGAACTTGTATATGCAAATTGAAAAGTGTGAAAGAGAAAGAGAGAGATAAGAATTAATTAAAGTTAGAAAGCTAAAGTTAAGTAAAGTATGATGATTATAAACTAAAGTAAATGTGTGTATTTTACAGGTTGGATTGATGAGGTTCAACGGGTGTTCGGTGAGGTGTGGGAGCAGGAGCAGCTGCACTCGGAGTATCGAAATGAGAAAGTTTTTGTTGCTAGAGGGAACAAAAGAACATTACATTTCATGTTCTCTTATCAAAAATCGTGAGAATAAATCACAAAATGAGCGATGTCCTATATTTCTATGTAGAGTCAATCTGGCCAACAGAGACAAAAGGTGTACCGTTTGTAATTCCACAGTTGAAGGAAACAGGGAACGGACAAGAAACTGAGATGAGAGGAGATGTGGTTATAAAGGAGGCCATTCAGAGAATGCTTCAGAAACAAAAGCAGGAAATTAAACAGGAGATACAGGAAGATCTCAACCGATTCCACTTCGAAATTATTGCAGAACAGAGAGAGATGAATAAACAGCTAATGAAGAGGCTGGTTACTAATCTTGGACAGATGCTGCAGGCATCAAATACAGGTGGAAGTATGAAACTGCCTAGCATTCAAAATAGTGTGAAGGATTGGGACACGGAAGATGATAAACTGAGGAGACGGGTGAAAACCAGACCAATGGTGAGTAAAACAAATCTGTTTATTAAATCAAATATGAAAATAAAGGTGAGACAAACGAGACAAGAAAAATTATTGTAAAAGCGTTGATAGATCAGAAAGGTTCGGAGAGAGTACATAGTTTGTTAAAAGAACAGAGTAAAGTAAACAAGAGCACAAATTCAGGAGTAAATTTGACAGACAAATACAAGCAGAAAAATGTGTTTGAAAAATTCTCAGGTATAAATCAAATTTATAATGTACCTGAAATTAAGTTAGTTGACGACAAACACAAAATGAGAAATATAGTAAGCGCATTGATGAGAAATATTAAGCAAAGATTCTTGATATAAAAGAGCCTAGAGAGATTCTAGTTAAATTAAAAGAATATAAAAGACTAAAGACAAGGGTTACAAGTGTGTCTGCTAGAAAAGAGTTGTATGAGAGGAGATTTAATCGTAAGAGAGAAATGGCTGCCAAGTTCTGGGACAAAATCGAGGAAAGTTCGAATATATGAGAATGTTCAAGATGCTGGTAAAATATCAGAAAAAGAAAAGAGAGATATTTTCAAGCATGCCATTGTTGATGCAGTGCCAGGCATTGAAGTTTTCAACAGTCTTAACAGACAAATAACTGGTCAACATGTGTCCTATTTGCAACTAAAAGATTATTTGTTACAGGTTAAAAATACAATCAGGCCCAGAGGAGCACCAAAGGCAGACATGTTTGCGAGGCGAGGTCATCACAGAGACGGCGGCCGAGGCCGTGGAGATATGAGAGGAGCTGACCGTAACCAAACCAGTGCATCAGAGACGAGATGCTACTCCTGCGGCCTTGTTGGTCACTTGATTCGGAGCTGTCCCACACCGGGGCAGCGGGTCTGCTATGTCTGTCATAAACCCGGCCACGAGGCCAGAGACTGTACGAACCGAAAGAGAGAGGGAGAGCGACGTGAAGAAGTCTCTGAAAAACGAACAAGACGAGACTAGAGACGATCAGACATTGAAATCAAAGGAGAAAATCGCACTACAGGTGCATCCAATTCTACAGCACGTGGCAGAGCCAGCGCACGAGGCTCTGGAAGCAGAAGTCGTGGAGGTAGAGGTCGCGGCAGTCGTGCCTCGTGCAACAGGACTATGAGAGACGCGGGAGACGAATAAGGAGGAGAAGATGAGGACGAAGGTAACTCATTAAATTGGTGTTTAGTTAAGAAAGATAAAAGCGATGTATTAGTGAAATGTATAGCTAACTTTGGAGCGACAGAGCATTTGAGTAGATCAGAACTGATTTTTGAAAAGCTAGACGATAATGTCAATCACACTGTGAGATGTACCAATAAAGATAATTCTTTAAGAACAATAGGCTCGGGATCAGTTAAATTCAAAATAGAGAGAGGAGGATAGTTTGCATTATAGGATGTTGTATATTCGAAAGAATTATCCGAAAATTTGTTGTCTCTGAGACAATGTGTTGATCTGGAATTGCAGATCTATTTAGATAATCAAAAGATAAATATCTATGATCCATTTACTAAAGAAAGATTATTATTGGGAGTTTATAGAAATCCCTTCTGGATTATAAAATTGAAAGAAATTAAGAACAAAGATGAGGTAAAAGAAAGATACAAATCAAGCGTGTTAGTTAGTACTAGATGTAAATCTAAACTAAATTCGAATAAAGTCAGTCAACCAAGCAAGTTAGAAATAAATGAGAAAGAAAGTAAAATTTTCAAAGAATTAGATCTAGTGTCCACTGGAGATAATAGAAAAGTTCATAAGTAAATTTCGAATTAAAAGATGGGGAGTTTGAAGAACTTAAAGAGATCAGAGATGAAAATTCAGATGAGATAGAAAGTAGCAAAACAATGAAAAGGTACATGAAACTAGGCATGTGAAATTTTTAGAAAACAAAGTGTATAGGAAAATTAAAAAGGGAGATCAGAGGGAGTTTCTGATTCGGACAGTGACACAGAGTCAGGTGCGAATGAAAGAGATATAACGTATCATGCATTGCTAGCTAAAATACCGGGAGATCCTCAAACTTATCGACAGTCGATTAACTCAGCAGAGGGAGAAAATAGGAAGTGGGCTGTAGAATCTGAATTAAATTCAATTAAAGATAAAGGAGTGTTTGAGGTTGTGAAAAGAGAAAACTTGTTAAGGGGCAAAGCTAACAATAATATTCTAGATTCTAGGTGGATTTTTAAATAAAAAAAAGGATGAAGCATGTAATACAAAATATAAAGCCAGATTAGTCATGAGGGGGTTTAAAGACAGAAACAATTATGAATTGAGACAAACATATTCGCCAGTCTCTAGATTGCGATTAGTTAGATGTTTATATTATTGTAAATTGATGAGTGTTGATGAAGGGACATAATAAGTGTAAATTCGAACACACCTTAAATAGATTAAGTGAGTTATTCGTAGTTAAAATCTGGGTCCGCCAAAAGAATTCTTGGGAATTAAGACAGAACGAGATTAGATTTGTCAAAAGTTGAAATTGATTCAAGGAAAGTATACAACAAGCATGCTTAAGAAATTAGAAGATGAAAATGTTCACTCAGTAGCAGCACTCTTGGGAGAACGAGAGATGCAGAATTTGTCAGGGACAAAACATTACGAGTTAATATATGAGACTGAGTTGGAAGGACTGGTGACTCATTCGGATGCGAGTCTGACAAAAAGCAAAACATTATTACAACGTGTGGTTTGTAACTAACACCTATGGTGACGCTGTAGCAAGGAGAACGATTCAATAGACGAGTGCTGCGCTGTTCTCATACAAAGCAAAATAGTAGCGTTGAGTGGGACTTGCCGAAATTCGAAGACATTACACTACTCAGTGAAACTATTATTAAATGAGATGGGTATTCTAAGAATGTGTTTTCGTCTAGGGATAATATGACAACATAGGATTTAGCGAGAAAATTTCATTAAAGGATAATATTCAAAATACTTATTAAGAATGATGTTTAATAATTTGTTCTGTTTACAGGAGAGATAGAGAAATCGGACGACGAAGAGTGACTTGTCTCACAGCACCGTGGAGAAAATTAGGGAAGATGAGATCAGCCAAAATATAAGACAGAAGATAGTTAAAATTTCAGTATTAAGCGCGATATTAATTTAAAATTTATTAGAGAATGATTGTAGTTACCAGAGTACGTTATTAATGTATAAAAGGATGTGACTGAGAGGGAGTGTTGGGTTTTAGGCAGTAACACCTTTGTATACTGCGAACTCTGGTAGAGAGGGGAGGGGCGCGGAGCGCTGAAGCGAGCGCCGGGCGAGCGCGCTGCCAATCGGACTGGGTCCATTGTCAGA
Source organism: Torymus aiolomorphi (assembly GCA_036365515.1). Classification (NCBI taxonomy): domain Eukaryota; kingdom Metazoa; phylum Arthropoda; class Insecta; order Hymenoptera; family Torymidae; genus Torymus; species Torymus aiolomorphi. The sequence continues at coordinate 171,336,847 of CM070875.1, forward strand.
GGAAGTCGTGTGTGTAAGAGAGGTGCGAAGCATTGAATAAAGTCCTAGTTTACTTAAATTGTATTGTGTTCCTCTTTATTGCGTACTACTACCTACCAATATCCCAACAAATATAAATAGCGTGTTCAGAATATATTATAACAACAGTAAATATTCTCACTATTTTTTAAGATTTTAATAAAATACTATATTGATCTGTATAATAAGTTCAAATAATAACTTTTTTTTGTAGTGTTGTGGAACATATTCCTTAGCAATTATTATAATAAAACCTTTATAGCTTGTTACTTTTTAATAAAAACAATACATTACGTACTAACTTGTACATTATTATTACCCCTACTGAAAAAAATCACATGGGATCCCACGTGGAATCCCACACGAGATCCAACGTGTGAATTTGATATGGGATCCCATGTCGCGTCCCACGTTTGAACTCGAAGCATGAATTCCCACATAAGATCCCACACGGAAAAAATGTTTACTCATTTTGACCGATGACATCGGTCATTTTGACTGATCTGGCATCGGTAGACGGTGATCAGTTAAATCTACCGACCACCTCTAGACATTTTAGCCGACCAACGAGTAGTAGTATCTGCGGACCAGTCATTTAGCAGAACTCACAAATGAATTCAACAATTACTACTAAATTGTTTAGTGAATACAGTAGTGAACTATAGCCGACATTTCCAAATCATGATTATTTATCCTAACCTCAAATATAAACAAGTTTGAAAAATCAGGCTATTTATTACTGTAATACCAATGCAATAAAAATAATAAAACATTAGAGAATTTATGAGAAAATTAATAATAAAAATTACATAAAACTGTACCGTCAAAATTTAATTGATAATAAAAATAAATTATGGCATAATTTGAATGAATTTTCTTATATTTGTATGTGAAAATAATGAATTCCCGAGTGAAAATATAATATGCGATCTAATATTTTCACGCGGGCTATTTAATTATTTAAACAATTGAAGGATTTTACAAATTTTTAACAGTATGTACATATATAAATATTGTTACAAATACATGTATATATACTTTATAAGTAAATACAGTTCAGATTAAAGTTATAAAGAAGCAAAACTGTTCAAATTTGTATAATATATCAAAAATTACTAAATAGAAATGAGATTTGGGAAAGGTATCATTATGGCTAGTAAATAATGTTTGCAGAAAAAAATGGTAATTTAATGGAAAATTCTCGCAATTTATTGTATATAGTAAATATCAATACGTATTACGCGCGTGTTGGCGGGGAATCTGCTGTATTCGCTAAACAATTTAGTAGTAATTGCTGAATTCATTTACGAGTTCTGCTAAATGACTGGTCCGCAGATACTACTACTCGTTGGTCGGCTAAAATGGCTAGCGGTGGTCGGTAGATTTAACTGATCACCGTCTACCGATGCCAGATCAGTCAAAATGAGCGATGTCATCGGTCAAAATGAGTAAACATTTTTTTTCCGTGCACAAGAGATCCCACATGGGATCTCATGTGGGATATCATGCGTTTAACTTGAGTACGGGATCTCATGCAGATATGGCGTAAAACTTTGAGTCCCTCATTGTAAGTAACGGTGTTATCAAAAACAAGGCAAGCCTTGTAATTAGGACGCTTCGTAAAGAGTCATTTGAACGGTTGACTTACACGGCTTATATACTCTTAGCCCTCCAACGTATCCACAGATAGCACTACCGAAGTGCCGCATAGCGGATAAATAGCCGCAGCTTACTTATGGAGAGCCGTCCATCACAAGTTCTGCTTTGTCACCACTATACGGCGCTCCGATAGCGCTTTCTGTGAATACACTGGATGGCCGAGAGTATATAAGCCGTGTAAGTCAGCCGTTCAAATAACTCTTTACGAAGAGTCCCAATTACAAGGCTTGCCTTGTTGTTGATATCCCCGTTACTCACAATGGGGGACTCAAAGTTTTACGCCATATCTGCATGAGATCTCGTACTCAAGTTAAACGCATGATATCCCACATGAGATCCTATGTGGGATGTCTTGTGGGATCTCATGCGGGAATTCATGCTTCAAGTTCAAACGTGGGATGCCACATGGGATCCCATATCAAATTCACACGTGGGATCTCGTGTGGGATTCCACGTGGGATCCTATGTGGGATCCCATGTGGTTTTTTCAGTAGGGACATTATTATGTGTATCAAATATCAATCAATTGGCTTTACACAAACACCATAATTAACAAGTAATGATTGCACACTACTATACAATATATAAAGATGTTTAAAAAATAGCAGGAAATTAGAAAAAGTAATTAGAAAAGATAAAAATACAAATGGACAAGTCACAAAAAAGATTGACGTAAAAGGTTATGTTACTCAAAAATTACAATCATATAAGATATATTACTTTTCTGATAATTCAGCAAATGAGATAGTAATAAGCCAAATAAAAATAACCTTTAGAATGTTACACATAGATTTCAGAATGTTATAACACATAAATGTTATTTGTATGGATCAAATAATATGCTAACAATACGGTGAATATCTACTTAATAACTTTTCATACTTTTCAAGAAAATATTTCACAACATAATATATACCTAAAACACATTCTTTCATATTTTTTTGATAAACATTATCAATAATATATTAAGCAATGCACATACCCTTACGATATTTCTTCTCAATCACGAGGTTGACCAAGTAAAAAGAAAATCCGAAATGTCAGTCGCAGACAAAAGCGGCAAGGAACAAATCGGCAACTGTCATCTCTTACACGGTGTTGTTAGGTATAGGTATACGAGCATGACAAACACACCCGAGACTCGATCTCTCGAAGTCCCGATGTGTCCTGCTTTACCGTTTATCGAGAGATGTACAAGGGTGTATATACGCTCTACCCACAGCTGCGCAATAAGCGTGTAAATTAGCCTTAGGCTGAAGACTGCGGCTATTTGTATATTGTATTTCAAATTCTAACAATTATAATAATAAGTTTTAAGTTAAGAATATACCTACACGATATTTCTGTTCTTTAGGGCCTTTCCACATTGAGTGCGTCGTGCGCCGTGCGCTGTGTTTCGTGACCCGTCATCCTCCAATTCTTGGGCTGCGTCTACATAAGAGAAACAAAAAATCGTTTCCTGGTTTTTGTCCATCGCATCAGCGCAAGAGCACCGAGAAAGGGGGTTCATACCAACTGTCTAACGATATAACAAAACTTAACCTTGAATTTCAGTGTTACTAAGCCCATTTGGAGGATGACGGAGGTTCACGAAACACGGCGCACGGCGCACGATGCACTCAATGTGAAAAGGCCGTTAAAATACATCGGATACTACCATCATGGGGGCAATATACATATAAAATAACTACCGGCATAATTTCTACCTTACCCACTGAGTTCTCCAAGCGGAAATAATAAATGTTAAAAACTGTAAGCAACTGTTAATAATAATAAATATCTGAATAACACAGTAAAAAAGCTGTTCAAAAATGTCGGAATTGGGAATGTAAATAAAAGTAATTTGCTCCATTGCTCATTTGCCCCAAACATACTTTAATTATTTCAATCAGTGCATGCAATACGTAGGGTCCTATAACTGCACTATAACTGCTGCAAGTCTGACGCAATTCTGTTGCAAGGTGCCTGCTGCAAGTCTACCTTTGCAATTCTGCTACAATTCTGCTGCAGGCGCACGTGCAATACGTGAATACGGAAGCGCCTATACGCCACCCCTCGGCACGGTGGGTGCCTGTCGAACTTTGAGAATCGAAGCACAACGAAAATGGAAGCAGTAGGCACCAGTGAAAAGGTGCCATGAGCTCTCTTCTCTAAATGGCCGATTTTCTGGCATTTCAACTAATTTTCTGCAATTGATAATTATCTGTGATTGCTCTTAAATTACAATTTTTTCAATTTTTTCATCGATAATAGCATCAATAATTCACAAGGTAAGTTTTTTATGAAAGGTTTATATCATTTGTACAACTTCTATTTCCTTCCTACGATTTGGAGGTTATAAAAAATAAACATAAAAGTTTTGTAAAAAATTTTGAAATTTTGATTTATTTATATCATATTTTTGATTTTAATTCAATTAAAAAATAGTCATTTATATATTAGAGTTCCTTCTTTGCAAAAATAATCTTTCAGAACAGATTTCTTTAGTTTTCCATTTTTTACTATAATGTTCTTTAAGTCAGTTCCATATTGAATTTTAATTTTTTTATTGGACTTTTCTTCATTTCCTTCCATCTGATCATGCAAAAATTTTTAAAAAAACTTATCTTTATTTTTTATAACCTACAAATCGTAGGAATGGGCTAATAGAAATTTATATAAATGATATTAACGTTTCATAAAAAACTTACCTTGTGAATTATTGATGCTATTTTCGATGAAAAAATTGAAAAAATTGTAATTTAAGAGCAATCACAGATAATTAGCAATTGCAGAAAATTACTTGAAATGCCAGAAAATCGGCCATTTAGACAGAGAGCTCATGGCACCTTTTCACTTGTGCCTACTGCCAGGGTTGGTCGCGTATAATACCGCGGTATTATACACGACACGATAATGGTATAATACATAGTATAATACCGTCGTGAATTTGCTCCGCGTTTGAAAATATAATACCTGTACAGTGGTCTCAGCGCGAGCATAATCAGAGCGCGAAGTTCAAAAATCTTAAAAAATTAAGATTTTGAAGTTAAAAAAAAAAAATGAATTTAATGCATCGATTGATTCAATTACATGATTTTGAACAAAGTTACAATGAAAATTATAATTTTTAAGTTTATTTTTCATGTTTGAGACGATTATAATTTGGTTTTTCGCAAAATTTCAATGTTAAAACGTTCCGAGTAATTGTTTCATGATAAAACATAATTATTTTATTGGAAATAAACAACAAAAAGTAAATTTCTTACGTAAGGAAAAAACCTAATAAATTGTCCGCTCTGTTTTACCACACGAAAAGCGTGAAAAGCGGTGTAGAGCAAGCTATAGTTCGTGCTCCGTCGTCGCGGCCAAGGCAGGTAAGTTTAAATAGAGAGAATTGAATTTAATAATAATAATAATAATAATAATAATAATAATAATACGAATAATAATAATAATAATAATAATAATAATTATTATTATTATCAAGGAGCGCGGGAGCGCTCCGAAGGCAAGTATAGAAGAAGCCTGAAGGAGCGACCCGTGCTACTTATACATTGAAATGGGTTTGCGAGAAATGCAATGCGCCTATATACGTATTAGATTTGTTTGAACTATATTAACATGTACTGTTAATCGAAAGCCATTTCATTGCTCTACTCAAATCGAAAGGTTTCATTTAAAAAGATTGTCCCGTTCAAAAGATTTAGAGATCTGAATATTTTTTATGTACTATTTCCGATTCTCCATATTCTTCAATCAGCACAAACTATACATTTTGTCCGACCGGTACATAGTATAGCATTTTTGTCCAACCGACTGGTAAAAGAGAGAAGAGAGAGAGAAGGAGAGGGAGAGTGAGAGAGGGAAAGAGAGAAGAGCGACGGAGATAGAGAGAAAGAGAGAGAGATCCGTATATATGGTATATATATATATATATATGGTCAATCAACCTAACCTTGTTATTTTATGTATACATAAAATAACTTTCAATATTACGCATTAGTCCGTATACAATTATCATTTATACAAGTTATGTTCAAGACTTTTTACATCATTGTAATCCGATTTAAATTGACTTGGTGTATATTATATATATATTCAGATATATTTTCAGATAAGTAGCAAACTTTTATGGTCGTTGTTATATGTACGACAGATTTCCTAACTTCAAAAAATGTACAACATGTATTAATAGATGAAAGGATACTTGAAAATTTTTAAAATTACATAAATTTTGACAATTAGGTATTGGTAATTGACTAAAGAAATAATATTCCTTCTTGTGTGAAAACTATTTTCTTGTGAAAAGTACACGATAGTAAAGTACGAACTTTACGATGAATGTGTAAAAACGTTATTTGTACGACAGATTTCCAAACCTCAAAATGTACGATATACATATTAAAACATGAAAGGACACTTGGAAATTTTGACAATTTTTGATAATTGACTAAAGAAATAATATTCTTTCTTGTGTGGAAACTATTTTTTTGCCTGTTATATCAAAATTCTCGTTACGGAAACGATGAGTATTTTTGTCGCGGTAGACAAATCTGTCGTACATATAGTAACGCCGAACTTTTATTATAAAATAAAAAAAATAATGTTATTAATATAAGTTATTGTTACTTTGTGAAATCTTTTTTTTTTGTTACAGATTATATCAGAACAAGGATAATTGACAAGTAGATTATGATTAAATAGTTTGCAACATATAGAAGAGTTCAAAATCTCATTATTATTATGCACTATGCTTTAAGGCCGCCAAAAGATTATGTTCAAGTCTGTCAAAGAACGCAACCTCCTGTAGTAGAAAAAAAAGAAATACTGATGCAGATAATATTCCTCTAGTAGAGCCTCGTTCTACTTTATGGTATAATTATAGTGAATAAATAAAATAAAGTAGCGGTATGATGTGTTAAATGAAGTGTTTATAACAAATTTCTAACCTCTACTTAAAATCAGAATTTAAAATATTGGTCAGAGCCTTGGTTAAAAAAAAGCATTTTTTGTCTATACTTCAAGAAACTTTGTTGATATTAGCGCTGTTCGCTCCGCATCTGATTGCCACGCGTGTGAGAGCAGCTTCCCGCGCTTTTCAGCAGAGTCGTTCCGCGCCGACGCCACGAGGTTGCCGCTTCGCGCAGTCTGGCTCTCGGCGCCATCTTGGACGCGGGCATGCAGCGCCACCGCCGACGCCACCGCCCGCCTCGGCTATAGAAGGCGCGCATCCCTCTGAGTCAGTCGCAGTTCAGCGTTCAACGGAGAAACTTCGGGGCAGCCTATTCTTTCCGCATATCAGTGCACCCTTCTGTTCGCCTGTTATTACTTACATATCAACATATATATCCAGACATATTGTTTCTTTGTGCCATATCTGTAATTTCAGTTTCTTTCTTAATAAATATTTAGCGAGTTTTTCAGCGTTGTGTTCGCCTTCATTTCCCGCCCGATCCAGCGTCATACCGGCGCCTTGCGCAAAGATAACATTGGTCCTTCGAGCCGGATCGGGGCAGTGGGGGATCTCGCAGGCGTTCACGTGTGACCGATCGGTCAGTTCACAAAGGGGTGAACTACGATCCTGATCCAACATCGCGCTCACTGCAATCCTCCTTTCCATTCACTTTTTCCGCAGGTTAGCCAACGGCCATGGCGCTCGTCGATAGACAGGCGATACTATCAGGATTAAGCGCCAACTTCAAGACGAATACCTTGAAGAACGGCCGTGCTGGCTTGACGGCCGGTTTCCTTCGCGGCCGCCGCGAGTGTCTGGAGCGGTACTGGGTGGAATTCCAGGAGAATCACGGCAAATTAAGCGAACTGCCCGATCTTCAAGATGACGCATATCTCACCGAGGACCGGTACTCTACGGCAGAGTTCGCTTACACCACGGCTCTGGGATTCATTTATGATGAGGAGACAAAATTGGCTCCAGTTGAGCAGGCTCCCGCGGCGGGCCGGCAACTTCCCGCAAGGGCCTCCCTCCCCAAGATTTCTTTACCATCATTCTCAGGTCAACAAGAGGACTGGGAATCTTTTCGGGACCTGTTCCGGTCCTTGATCCACCTTAACGGCGACCTTTCGGGAGTCCAAAAACTCCATTACCTGTGTAACGATGCACCTGATCAATAGACGCATCGATACGAAATCGCGATCATAAGAAGCTTTCTCTCTCCTAGCATGCGTGCGCTAGAAAGAGAAAGCAGCCGAACCTGTCAACGGCATGGGAGAGCGAGCGTACGAATGTGTACATACATGTACACACGCATGTATACAAGTACCGGAGCTCGTACAGCGAGGAGAGAGAGCAGGCGACTGAGTAGTCGGCTTCCCTCTCCACCGAGCGCCGCGACCACGCGTCGCATACGACGCGCAAGCTATAACGCGCCCCACCGCGCTGCTTCTACAGCACACGGCGAAGCGGGTATAAATGCCGCCTCGTGCGCCGTGGAAAGGATTCTCTCAGCCCAGTGCCGTAACCGCTAAAGCCTGGAGCCCTGCCGACGGAGCGGAGTATATGAGCGCACTCGTTACTCTGCACCAGAAGTAGCGCTGAGATGATTCCCCGGGTATATGAGCGCACTCGTTACCCGGGTGTTGTTCACAAGTAGTGGGAGCGCACTCGCCTACTTGTGAAGAACCGTGATCACGCGTCCCCAAACTCGCGTACTCTAGTAACAGGCTTAATGCTCGTGTATTATCATTGTTTGTTTCAGATCTACGCCAAAACCGAACCGATTGTGAATTAGATTTAAGCTATAATAAATTTGTTACTTTTCTTTTATACTTAAATTATTTGGCTTTGTTGATTTATTTCAATTGCTCTCCCTTTCGAATCCTGTCCGCTTAGCTATTCTCAAAGAGAGCAATCCTTACGCATGAATCTCCGTTTCATGGCGCCCGAACAGGGACTAGTTTTTTCACGCGAAGGAACAAAATAACCTTTTCAAATAACATCTCATATTGAAATAAATTATACAAAGCAAAATAAAATTTTTTTTCGGAATCGAGCAATACTAGTAATCATGGGGAAAGTCGGATGGGTATACAAGCTTCGAAAAGAGCAACTCAGAGACGAACTAGCGAAATTACAAATCGATAATACGGGAAATGTAACGGAACTACGACAGCGACTAGTAGCGATAGCAAAAATAAGTCCGGGACACTTTAAAAATCAACCAGAAGACGCGGAGGAATACAATGAGGAATTAGATAAGACCCGCGATATGGAAGAACAAACAAATAACGCATCAACACCTCAGGGCATGCAAACACAATTTGTAATATCGAACCAAGATGCAAACACAGACCAGATAAATTATCTAACGGTAGAGAACGCGACCGCGAAAACCCTCGATCAAATGCGAAAATGGAACTGCCACTTCGACGGACGAGACGTTTCCGGTTTTTTAGAAAGAGTTGAGGAATTACGTAAAGCATACGGCTTCACCGATGCAAATCTGCTTATAGGATTCCCGGAATTATTACGGGGGGAAGCTCAACTTTGGTACAGAAATTTAGAGCCTATAAATAGTTACGCTGAACTCAAAGAATCGTTGCGCAGCTTCTATATACCGCCGGGAGAACGACGAAATCTTGATCGACAAATAAGCGAGCGAAGACAAAAAATCGGCGAGATATTTAGAAGCTACGCCACGGCACTGAGTACGTTAATGCGCCGTCGAGGGGGCATAAACCGCGAAACACACCTCGATAATATCTACTATAACATGCGCGCCGAATTACGATTGCACATTCGACGGTCGGAATTCAACAACGTCAACGAACTAATCCAACGCGTAGAGGAAATTGAAGAAGTATTAGTACAAACCGGTAAAGAACGAAATGGAGAGAGATTAAGAATTAACGCTGGGAATATTATGGAAATAACGACCACGTACGACCGGAACACGTGCTGCTGGAAATGCAAACAACGCGGACATAGGAGAATGAACTGTCGGAATTCACAAAGGAAATTTTGTTCGTATTGTGGGACAGACGGTATACTAACACGCGATTGCCAATGCCACGAGAATATAGATGCGCCGGGAAACGAAAAAAGGGTCGGACCCACCCCGGGACAGGACCGGCCCACGCAAACAAGAACTCCGATATCGACAGCCGCTATTTCGTTCGAGTCAACGCCGGTCGAGAGAAATTTCGAGGCCTAATAGATCCCGGATCAATAGGATCATATATAAACCGGCGCGGCGAATAAATGCCTTTCGCAAGGGTGGGTAAATCAGGCGGAACAAAAAGCAGCACGGATGGCCGATGGTACCTCTGCCACTCTTGAGAGCAGTATATCTGGAGAGTGCAGAGTACAAGGCAAAAACTTACGACACCGGTTTTTAGTTATGGAAGGATTAACAACCGATTTTTTACTCGGAATGGACATACTTGTTAAACTAGAAATACAACTAATGTTAAATGGAAATCAGATCAAAACCGGGAGAACAGACGGCACCGAGGGGTTATGTTCCGTCGGAAAACCAGTAGGTTTAGCTCAATTAACGGTAACGGAGGAGGAACAATTAGAGGAATTCATAGAACAAAAAATGGCCGAGTTCGAAAACATTCAAGGGACTACGCCATTGATTCAACACAAAATTAGGGTTATCGAACAAACACCCATTAAACAGAGATACCGACCCAGGAATCCGGCTATGCAGGAAATAATTAACAAGGAAGTCGAGAAAATGCTAGAGGAAGGGGTAATTCAACCGTCGGAAAGCCCGTGGAGCTCCCCAGTAGTAATTACGAAAAAGAAAAACGGAAAACACAGATTTTGTATTGATTTCAAAAGATAAATCAAATTTCGGAGAAAGACGCCTATCCGCTCCCACATATCAATGCAATTTTAGATAAACTCAGAGGGGCGAAATATTTATCCTCGATAGATCTAAAGAACGGCTATTGGCAAGTAGCCTTAACCCCAGAAAGTCGAGCGATAACCGCGTTCACAGTACCGGGAAAAGGATTGTTCGAGTTTAACGTCATGCCTTTCGGACTTCACACGGCCCCGGCAACGTTTCAACGTCTGCTAGACCAAGTAATTATACCCGAAATGGCGCCGAACGCCTTCGCATATCTGGATGACATCATCATAGTAACAGATACGTTCGAGAAACACATAGAGAAATTGACTGAAGTGTTTAAACGACTTCAGGAAGCGCGACTTAAGCCGAATCCCGCAAAATGCCATTTTGCACGGAACAGGTTGACATATCTAGGGCACGTAGTAGACCGGGAGGGCTTGCACACCGACCCGGAAAAAGTGGCAGCCATTACTAGTTTACCGCCACCGGTTAACACAAAAGAACTAAAGAGATTCATGGGTCTTTTATCGTGGTATCGCAGGTTCATCAAAAACGTGTCACAAATAGCTTCACCGTTGAATAAATTACTCCAAAAGAAAATTAAATGGTATTGGGACGACGCACAACAAAAAGCTTTCGAAGAATTAAAACGTAGACTAACGGAAACTCCCGTATTAGCTTGTCCGGATTGGACCAAACCATTTATTCTACAGACGGATGCGAGTCTGCAAGGACTAGGAGCAATGCTTTCACAAAGCGACGGCACAAAGGAGTATGTTATTGCATACGCCAGCCGATCACTGAATAAAGCAGAAAAAATTATTCCGTAACAGAGCTGGAGTGTTTAGCTGTGAAGTGGGGTATTTGGAAAATGCGCCATTATTTGGAAGGATATCAGTTTACCGTAATAACAGACCACCAATCGCTAAAATGGCTTAATAAAATAGAAAACCCATCGGGTAGATTAGCTCGTTGGGCAATGGAATTAAGTCAGTGGGATTTCGTGGTGCGTTATCGTAAAGGCAGTGAAAATACCGTGGCAGATATACTTTCACGACAACCGTTAGACGTAGGCGCAATTGACGCGAAAGAAAATGATTGGTATGCACACAAAATCACCGCCGTACAGACAAGACCGGACGAATACCCAGAATATTGCATAAGAGACGGAAGACTATACCGTCATATTCTTCATTCACTTGATTTTAAGGAGAACGATCCGGCAGACGAATGGAAAATATGCATCGCAAAATCAGAACAGGAACGCGTATTAAAAGAAAATCACAATGATCTTACCGCCGGGCATTTGGGCATCGCAAAAACAGTACATAGACTGGCGCGTTATTATTATTGGCCGGGAATGTTTAAAGACGCGACAAAATACGTTCGAGCGTGTGGAAACTGCCAACGTCACAAAGCGCAGCAACAAGCACCAGCCGGTACAATGCATGCCACCTACGTCGACCAACCATGGGAAATGGTCTCGATCGACCTGGTAGGTCCACTTCCTCGGTCTAACACCGGACATTCGACGTTACTAGTAATGCAGGATCGACTCACGAAGTGGATAGAATTAAAAGCATTACGTAAAGCCACCGGAGCCGCGATTGCTAAAACAGTAAAAGAACAGATCATTCTCCGTTTTGGTTGCCCGAAAACTATTCTAAGCGACAACGGCAAACCATTTATTAGTCGAGACTTTGAAAATCTATTAAAAGACGCCGGGATCCATCATCGAAAGACACCACCGTATACACCGCAATGCAACCCCGTCGAACGTGCAAATCGTACCGTTAAAACCATGATCGGGCAATACACCAGTAGAAACCAAAAAACATGGGATTTGCATCTAAACGAAATAGCATTCGCGTTTAACTCCGCGCAGAGCGAAACAACGAATTATACACCAGCGTATTTAAATTATGGCCGCGAAATGATAGCTCCGGGGAGCTTGCATCAAGAAGTAAGAGTAGGTTCGGCGAAAACATTAAAAAATAGGATAGAAGAATTAAAAGACGCGATTGAAGTAGCAAAAACAAACACCGCAAGAAGCTTTAACCGGCAGCAAAAACATTATAATCTTAGAAGACGCGACTGGCAACCGAGGGTAGGAGACTTAGTTCTGAAAAAACAAATCACTCTGTCCAATAAGGCCAAAGCAATTAACGCAAAGTTACTAGATAAATTCGTCGGGCCATATACGGTAAAAAAATGTATAAATCCAGTAATATGCGATCTGCGAGACGAGAGGGGGAAGTTAGTACGGAATATTCACGTAAAAGACCTCAAACCCTTCGTCAATCCGGTATAAAAGCGAACGAAAATTTGTAAGGGCAGCTAGTTAACGATGGCAGCCCAAGCGTCAAGCATTGTACTCGAAACAGCGAAAGTAGAATAGTAAGCATAAATTGTACAGGTTATTAACCTTAAAAGTAAACATAACGATAAGCGAAAAATAACGACAATTCTTGCCCATTAGCTCAGTTCAAAATCAACCAGCAAATAACAAACATGCAAGAAATCGAGGCAGGGGACGTACCATATATTCCCGAGGGCACACAACACCAGCCAGCTCAGGAATATGTACCAACACCTCGACTCATTCTCGAGAGACAAGAAGTGGAGGCGGCACTCACAGCATGGAGGAGCATACCCCGGCCATACTCTCCGATAGAGGAGTCAACACCGTCGCGCGCCGCAACTACAAGTACCTGGGAAGAATACCGGAAGGCGAACGCTGCCCTTGCGGGAAAGCCGGATTTTTCCTGGGCTGCAACAGCGGGCGGTGTTGCTTCATCCTCGGGCAGCTCCGGAAAAAACCTTCGACCAAGGCGGAGAGAGATTTTTTTTTATACGGTCGGGAGAAGCAGCCAGCAGAACGAAGCACCAGACCACTACCAAACCCAGCCACGGGGTGGAGACACGCATACAAACCATTCAACCGCTCCACAACGTGGCTACCACACCGGGTAATAAAAATACCGAACGGACCAGAGGTAGAGGTGCCTATCGGGGTGGCACAATACCGCGTAACGCATAACGGATGGCGCTGGCACCTGCGACTAGATAAAACAAACGGCAACGTTAGGCACCTGGGAAAACCCCGCCGTGTAAATATTTTTTTTTATTTATTTTTGTTTTTTGTCTAGGGAGTAAATTATATTTCCGGGTATACATGTGCAAAGAGTAAAGCCGGCGGGCTTCACTCTCCTTAGCGGGGGGGAAATGTAACGATGCACCTGATCAATAGACGCATCGATACGAAATCGCGATCATAAGAAGCTTTCTCTCTCCTAGCATGCGTGCGCTAGAAAGAGAAAGCAGCCGAACCTGTCAACGGCATGGGAGAGCGAGCGTACGAATGTGTACATACATGTACACACGCATGTATACAAGTACCGGAGCTCGTACAGCGAGGAGAGAGAGCAGGCGACTGAGTAGTCGGCTTCCCTCTCCACCGAGCGCCGCGACCACGCGTCGCATACGACGCGCAAGCTATAACGCGCCCCACCGCGCTGCTTCTACAGCACACGGCGAAGCGGGTATAAATGCCGCCTCGTGCGCCGTGGAAAGGATTCTCTCAGCCCAGTGCCGTAACCGCTAAAGCCTGGAGCCCTGCCGACGGAGCGGAGTATATGAGCGCACTCGTTACTCTGCACCAGAAGTAGCGCTGAGATGATTCCCCGGGTATATGAGCGCACTCGTTACCCGGGTGTTGTTCACAAGTAGTGGGAGCGCACTCGCCTACTTGTGAAGAACCGTGATCACGCGTCCCCAAACTCGCGTACTCTAGTAACAGGCTTAATGCTCGTGTATTATCATTGTTTGTTTCAGATCTACGCCAAAACCGAACCGATTGTGAATTAGATTTAAGCTATAATAAATTTGTTACTTTTCTTTTATACTTAAATTATTTGGCTTTGTTGATTTATTTCAATTGCTCTCCCTTTCGAATCCTGTCCGCTTAGCTATTCTCAAAGAGAGCAATCCTTACGCATGAATCTCCGTTTCACCTGAAAACGGCTGTCCTAGGCGATGCTAAAAGGGCTCTCGACAGTCTCACAACGACAGAGGCAAACTACAACGTAGCTTGGGAATTGCTTTTAGATCGATACGACAACTCTGAACTGCTCGCTCAAAAGCATATGACGTGTCTATCAACGATTCGGTGTCTCAAGGACGAAAGCAGTGCCGGGCTATAGGGCCTCCTGGATCAAGTGACACGAAGCCGCGAAGCCCTGCGTGCGCTCAATCAACTGGTCGATAATTGGGATGCGTGGTTTGTGTTCTTCGCCAAGAGAGGGATGGATCCAATCACCCGCCGCGAGTGGGAAAGATGGATAAAGACCAAGGAATCTCCTAACACCTTCAACCAATTAAAAGAGTTCCTTCAAGAGATGATCCACACGTTGAAGACACTCGAAACAGCGCGTGTCCCCGGACGGGAGGCCCAGGTCCCCCGCCCGATATTCTCCCAAGATTCGAAACAGGCCTCGCGCGTTTTCGCCATCGGCTCAAGTGATCCCTCCTGCCAAATCTGTGGCAGAAGACATCACGTCGGTCGTTGCGATGAATTCAGGCGGATGCCGGTGGTAGAGCGTAGAGCCCTCGCAGGCCGGTGGAAGCTTTGCTACAATTGCCTTGGGTCTGGGCACAATGCCCAGCATTGTGGCTCAACAAACCTTTGTCGCGAGTGCTCGCGCCGGCATCACTCCCTTCTACACCCAGGAGCCCTAAGCAAGCGGACGACAACGGACGCCTCCCACGATGAACCCCCGAGTAAACGGTTGTGCACAGTGACTGACCTGGCTCGAGTCTCCGCACAAGGACCCGCCTCAGATCTGGGTTCGTGACTAGTCTTTCTAGCCACTGCTCTCGTCCATCTGGAAGGCGCAGACCGCATGGTGGCCCGAGCTTTGATCGACTCCGGTTCAGAGGTCAATCTGATCTCCTATCGCCTCGCCAGGCGGCTTCAGGTTCATTTCTACCCAGCCCGAGTCTCACTCCGCGTCCTCGGGGGCGCTGCACCATGCGAAGTCCGCAAGGCCACAAGATTGCGGATGCTCGTACAAAATCCCGACGCCACCCCGCTCGAGTTCTTCGCGTACGTTCTGCCGGACTTAGGAATCAAAACTCCATGCCGCGAGAGTGAGAGAGCTTGTGGCAGCATTCGTCCGGCTTGCAGCTGGCGGACCCGAAATTTTACCGTTCCTCAGAAGTCGACCTACTTCTAGGAGCCGTCGTGTACGCCGACATTATGAGGCCTGGAGTGAGACGAGGTCCTCCCGGAACGCCCACCGCCCAGCGCACGACCCTCGGTTGGATTCTACTCGGAGCCACCGAAACGAGTCAATGTGCCGGAGAGGGCTTCTCCACGACCTTGTACGGATCGGCGGGAGGATCTTTGGACGAGGCGTTCGAACGATTCTGGAGGATCGAAGAAATCTCGGAGATGCCCCAGTCTTCACCAGACGATCTCGAGTGCGAGAGACTTTTCAAAGAGGATCAACGACGGGATGATACGGGGCGGTATATCGTCCGCCTGCCTCTCCGGATTCACGGACCCTTACCGATCAAGGGATCTCTCAGCGCCGCTAAACGGTCTCTCGAGCGGATGCTCGCGAGGATGAGACTCGATTCTGCCCTCGCCAAGGAGTATTCCGAATTCATGCGAGATTACGAGGACCTCCACCACATGAGAAGGATTGGAGGGGAGAAGGGTGCCCCTCATGGTGGGCGGGTTGCCTATCTTCCCTACCCCCTATTGAAAAATATCGCGCGATTATCGTGCGATAAATCGCGCGAATAATCGCGCGAATAATCGCGCGAATAATCGCGCGATGATCGTGCCAGTTTATCGACCATTTTCTGGCGCGATAATCGTGCGATAATCGCGCGAGTTAACCGAAATTCAACATTAAAAAATAAGTTTTATTTCCACAGCTGTGTACGTGCTTGCGTAATTGACAAACATTATGACTGTAAATGTATCAGTGCGTAACTGCAGTGTTAATGTACACCCGAGGGAAGTTAATTCTTTCCGAACGTGCCGGGTGAATTCAAAATCTTGGAATCCCATTGGACTATTCAAGTGTTATTAATCGCGCGATTAATCGGAAAATTTTTATAAAGACAATTACACCAAAAATATGTATAAAAATTACTTTTAATAAGAACGAATTACTTTCAAAAGTTATAAATTATACTGAAAAAATTTAGCTGATTCCAGCTGGACATCATGCCAAAACGTCACCTGATTATCAGGTGATTAGCACCTAAAAATCATGTTGATATTATCTCTTAAATAACATTGTTTTTACATTTTGCTATGAAAAATCGAGTTTTTCTCGCAGTCAAAGCAATTAATTAAATTTTTAAACTTTTATCTATGATTAACATATGTATTATAACCATGCCCACATAAAAATATTTCGTAAGTTCTTACGTGAGAACTTACGTAAGCTCTCATCACTCGGTGTGCGAATAAGTAAATTAAAAATTAAAAAATAAAGACATGTAACATACATGTATATTGGAATAATATTATCATAAATGATATTGTTCTTAATGTGGAGAAAGGATAAATGATGTTTAATGAGCCACGTGCTCGCGCTACTCGACACCGACCCGTGATATAGCAAATTTACACGAGGTCGGAGCCGAGCGCGCCCACGTGTACTTCGATATTAGCTGCTACCATGAACAGTTGCGACGACGTCGGCCACACTACGAGGAGGCGAAATCTTGACGATGATATTGATATTAAAAGAACAGAGAAGATATTTCACATGGGGTCTGCAGATCAAATTTTTGAATCCTTTAGGCTTTGTGAGTTATAACTATAATAATTTTTATTCAACAAAAATGTTTCTGATTCTTTATTACAAACTATTTAAAATGTGTGCAGGAACAATATTGGTAAACCGTCTTGAAAAGAATTCTATATTTTTTAAATATCAATATAAACCAATAATTGGTATTTTTGTCAACCCGCTGGATTTCAGATCATAATATTATTCATATATCTCATGTTATGGATCTTGCCGCTAAAGTTGCTCAAAGCATGAAAAATCCATTAAACATCTATTTTCAACAATATTTTCAACAGACTTATAAGTAATAACACTTATATTTACTTTCCTAAATTTCCAATGGGAACCATTTACACTGTTAATAAACTCTCTTTCTAATCTTCATATCTATTCCAAATTCAATTTCATAAGTAATCTATTATTATATGTGCAAAAGCCAAAAGTAAATTAATATGTAAAAAAGTTGCAATCAAAGTAGTTGAAAAACGATTTAGCAATTGTATACTCCAATGCGCAGACAAATACTTCTTACTCATTAATTTTCAAATACAATATGGTGTTCTTAGTAAGTCTTCGCTTCATGTGAAATTTCATAAATTATGTAAATTACAATCTTATAAATCATTAAGATCCATAATCCAATTATTTAATTGTAATTTACACTGAATAGTTTATGAAATTTCATGATGCGAAGGTTTAATAAGAAAACCATATTTTACTTGAAAATTATTGAGTAAGAAGTTCTTGTCTGGGCATTGAAATATACAATTGCTAAATTATTTTTCAACTACGTTGTTTGCAACTTTTTTACATAGTAATTTACATTTAGCTTTGGCACACATAATAATAGATTACTTATAAAATTCTGTTTCGAGTAGATATCAAGAATACATGTAGAGTTTATTAACAGTGTAAGCGGCTTCCATTGAAAATGTAGGAAAGTAAATATAAATTTTATTACTTACAAGCCTTTCAAAAATATTGTTGAAAATAGATATTTAATGTATTTTTCATTTTATGACAATATTCAGCAACAAAATCCTCAAACTTTGCAAATGGATCATAAAATAAATATAAACATATTCTACAAATAAAAAGCAAATTTTTTCCTAATGCCACATTTTTTGCCAAAGCTAAAAGTAAATTAGTGTAAAAAAGTTGGAATCAAAGTAGTTGAAAAACAATTTAGCAATTGTATACTCCATTACGCAGACAAATATTTCTTACTCAATAATTTTCAAATAAAATATGGTGCTCTTATTAAGCCTTCGCTTCATGTGAAAATTCATAAATTATGTAATTTACAATCTTACAAATCATTAAGATCCATAAGTCAATTATTTAATTGTAGTTTACACTGAAAAGTTTATCAAATTTCATGATGCAAAGGTTAAGTAAGAAAACCATATTTTATTTGAAAATTATTGAGAAAAAGTTCTTGTCTGGGTATTGGAATATACAATTGCTAAATTGTTTTTCAATTACTTTGATTGCAACTTTTTTACATAGTAATTTACTTTTAGCTTTCGCACACATAATAATAGATTACTTATAAGATTCAGGTTTGAGTAGATATCAAGAATACATATAGAGTTTATTAACAGTGTAAGCCGCTGAATAAGTTAAAATTCATGTATGTAAATTCTGATATTACTAGCTTACATGTTATACGTTCAAAATAAGCAATGAAGGGGCCAACCCGTTACCACACCACATCCATTGAAAGCCAAGGCCAGATCGAGGCACATATTGGTACTTAGTAGCACTACATACTGTTGAGAACATCCTCAGTCTGATGGTTGAGAATCATTCATCTTTTCTGCTGCCTCAGGTACCTCCAACAAGAGAAAAGTACAAACAGCCCACCCACCCATTAAAGAGGTTAGGAGTGAGAAAGAACTTACAGAATCTATGCTTTACCGCCGACTGCGTTGTTTTATTGTCTCAGATGAATCACCACCGAACGATGGACGCGAAGAATGAACCAACACCCACCAGGACACCGTACTGCAGCAGCCGCTGTCATATCGTTGCGAATGTCGAACAAGACACGTGTACGGCAGCGTCGGACGTTGGTCTACCTATACAAACAATTCAGTCAGCTGTTGGCGCTCCCGGCCGCTTGGGATATAATCGTCTCGTCCGTAAAAAGGCTGTCCAACGCTGCCGTGCACGTGTCTTGTTCGGCATTCGCAACGATGACAGCGGCTGCTGCAGTACGGTGTCCTGGTGGGTAAATTGGTTCCTTCTTCACGTCCATCATTTGGTGGTGACTCCTCTCAGACAGTAAGACAGCGGAGTCGGCGGTAAAGCATAGACTATGTAAGTTCTTTCTCACTCCTAACCTTTTTAATGGATGGGTGGGCTGTTTGTACTTTTCTCTTGTTGGAGGTATCTGAATCAGCAGAAGAGATGAATGATTCTCAACCATCAGGCTGAGGATGTTCTCAACAGTATGTAGTGCTACTAAGTACCAATATGTGCCTCGATCTGGCCTTCGCTTTCAGTGGATGTGGTGTGGTAACGGGTTGGCCCCTTCATTGCTTATTTTGAACGTATAACATGTAAGCTAGTAATATCAGAATTTACATACATGAATTTTAACTTATTCAGCGGCTTACACTGTTAATAAACTCTATATGTATTCTTGATATCTACTCAAACCTGAATCTTATAAGTAATATCTATTATTATGTGTGCGAAAGCTAAAAGTAAATTACTATGTAAAAAAGTTGCAATCAAAGTAGTTGAAAAACAATTTAGCAGTTGTATATTCTAATACCCACACAAGAACTTTTTCTCAATAATTTTCAAATAAAATATGGTTTTCTTACTAAACCTTCGCATCATGAAATTTGATAAACTTTTTAGTGTAAACTACAATTAAATAATTGTCTTATGGATCTTAATGATTTGTAAGATTGTAAATTACATAATTTATGAATTTTCACATGAAGCGAGGGCTTAATAAGAGCACCACATTTTATTTGAAAATTATTGAGTAAGAAATATTTGTCTGTGTAATGGAGTATACAACTGCTAAATTGTTTTTCAACTACTTTGATTGCAACTTTTTACAGTAATTTACTTTTAGCTTTGGCAAAAAATGTGGCATTAGGAAAAAATTTGCTTTTTATTTGTAGAATATGTTTATATTTATTTTATGATCTATTTGCAAAGATTGAGGATTTTGTTGCTGAATATTGTCATAAAATGAAAAATACATTAAATATCTATTTTCAACAATATTTTTGAAAGGCTTGTAAGTAATAAAATTTATATTTACTTTCCTACATTTTCAATGGAAGCCGCTTACACTGTTAATAAACTCTACAAGTATTCTTGATATCTATTCGAAACAGAATTTTATAAATAATCTATTATTATGTGTGCCGAAGCTAAAAGTAAATTACTATGTAAAAAAGCTGCAATCAAAGTAGTTGAAAAATAATTTAGCAATTGTATATTCCAATACCCATACCAGAACTTCTTACTCAATAATTTTCAAATAAAATATGGTTTTCTTACTAAACCTTCGCATCATGAAATTTGATAAACTTTTCAGTGTAAACTACAATTAAATAATTGACTTATGGATCTTAATGATTTGTAAGATTGTAAATTACATAATTTATGAATTTTCACATGAAGTGAATGCTTAATAAGAGCACCATATTTTATTTGAAAATTATTGAGTAAGAAATATTTGTCTGCGTAATGGAGTATACAATTGCTAAATTGTTTTTCAACTACTTTGATTGCAACTTTTTTATACTAATTTACTTTTAGCTTTGACTAAAAATGTGGCTTGTAATTTGTAGCATTGGGAAAAAATTTGCTTTTTATTTGTAGAATATGTTTATATTTATTTTATGATCCATTTGCAAAGTTTGAGGATTTTGTTGCTGAATATTGTCATAAAATGAAAAATACATTAAATATCTATTTTCAACAATATTTTTGAAAGGCTTGTAAGTAATAAAATTTATATTTACTTTCCTACATTTTCAATGGAAGCCGCTTTCACTGTTAATAAACTCTACATGTATTCTTGATATCTACTCGAAACAGAATTTTATAAGTAATCTATTATTATGTGTGCGAAAGCTAAAAGTAAATTACTATGTAAAAAAGTTGCAATCAACGTAGTTGAAAAATAATTTAGCAATTGTATATTCCAATGCCCAGACAAGAACTTCTTACTCAATAATTTTCAAGTAAAATATGGTTTTCTTATTAAACCTTCGCATCATGAAATTTCATAAACTATTCAGTGTAAATTACAATTAAATAATTGGATTATGGATCTTAATGATTTATAAGATTGTAATTTACATAATTTATGAAATTTCACATGAAGCGAAGACTTACTAAGAACACCATATTGTATTTGAAAATTAATGAGTAAGAAGTATTTGTCTGCGCATTGGAGTATACAATTGCTAAATCGTTTTTCAACTACTTTGATTGCAACTTTTTTACATATTACTTTACTTTTGGCTTTTGCACATATAATAATAGATTACTTATGAAATTGAATTTGGAATAGATATGAAGATTACAAAGAGAGTTTATTAACAGTGTAAATGGCTCCCATTGGAAATTTAGAAAAGTAAATATAAGTGCTATTACTTATAAGTCTGTTGAAAATATTGTTGAAAATAGATGTTTAATGGATTTTTCATGCTTTGAGAAACTTCAGCGGCAAGATCCATAACATGAGATATATGAATAATATTATGATCTGAAATTCAGCGGGTTGACAAAAATACCAATTATTGGTTTCTATTGATATTTAAAAAATATAGAATTCTTTTCAAGAGGGTTTACCAATATTGTTCCTGGGCACATTTTAAATAGTTTTTAATGAAGAATCAGAAACATTTTTGTTGAATAAAAATTATTATAGTTATAACTCACAAAGCCTTAACGATTCTAAAATTTGATCTGCTGACCCCACGTGAAGCATCTTCTCTGTACTTTTAATAGCAATATCATCGCCAAGATATCGTCTCCTGGCACTGTGGCCGACGTCATCGCAACTGTTCATGGTAGCAGCTAATATCGAGTACATGTGGGCGCGCTCGGCTCATTTATCCTTTCTCCACATTAAGAACAATATCATTTATGATAATATTATTCCAATATACAGGTATGTTACATGTCTTTATTTTTTAATTTTTAATTTACTTATTCGCACACCGAGTGATGAGAGCTTACGTAAGTTCTTACGTAAGAACTTATGAAATATTTTTATGTGGTCATGGTTTTAATACATATGTTAATCATAGATAAAAGTTTAAAAATTTAATTAATTGCTTTGACTGCGAGAAAAACTCGATTTTTCATAGCAAAATGTAAAAACCATGTTATTTAAGAGATAATATCAACATGATTTTTAGGTGCTAATCACTTGATAATCAGGTGACGTTTTGGCATGATGTCCAGCTACAATCAGCTAAATTTTTTTCAGTATAAACTATAACTTTTGAAGTAATTCGTTCTTATTAAAAGTAATTTTTATACATATTTTTGGTGTAATTGTTTTTATAAAAATTTTCCGATTAATCCCGCGATTAATAACACTTCAATAGTCCAATGGGATTGCAAGATTTTGAATTCACCCGGCACGTTCGGAAAGAATTAACTTCCCTCGGGTGTACATTAACACTGTAGTTACACACTAATACATTTACAGTCATAATGTTTGTCAATTACGCAAGCACGTACACAGTTGTGGAAATAAAACTTATTTTTTAATGTTGAATTTCGGTTAACTCGCGCGATTATCGCACGATTATCGCGCCAGAAAATGGTCGATAAACTGGCACGATCATCGCGCGATATTTTTCAATAGGGCCACGGCATTTGGCAGCACGCCGACCGATCAAAAAAGCTCCGTGTGGTCTTCAACGCATCCCACCATGTCGGTGCCGCTCCATCCCTCAATGATATCCTTTATACAGGGCCAGCCTTACAGACCGACCTCGTGTCAATAATTCTACGCTGGAGAATTCCAAGGGTCGCCATCTCCACGGACATTCAGAAGATGTATCGTCAGATACGAGTCGATCCACGGGACGTTGATTTGCAACGAATACTATGGAAACGATCGGAGAGGGACCCAGAGACTCACTATCAGTTACTCACGTTGACCTATGGATTATCCTGCGCCCCTTACCTGGCCCTACGGGTGCTCCAGCAACTGGTCGAAGATGAAGGCAGCCCGTTCCTCGAGCTTCCACGGCCTTACTCAGGTCGACCTACATCGACGACATACTCACTGGCGCAGATGATCTTGATGCAGCCTTTCGTCTACGAGACGAGCTCACTCGTTTATTAGACAAGGGTGGATTCGCTCTTCGGAAATGGGTCTCAAATCATCCCGATTTCGCGGAGGAACTCCCCCAAGAAGAACGGCTTCGGCCTCGCTGGAAGGATTTCGCGAGTGATCAACCCGTCAAGACGCTTGGGATCGCCTGGGATCCGATCGAGGATGAATTTCGGTATCTTTCTTCCGATATATCGAGCCGTGGGATCACGAAGAGATCAATCCTCTCTGTCATCGCGAAGTTGTTTGATCCACTTGGTTGGGTCAGTCCGGTTGTGATTTCGGCGAAGATTCTGCTCCAGGAGATCTGGCGTTGTAGAGTCGATTGGGATGACTCCCTGCCTATAACTCTGCGACATCGCTGGCAAGAATTCCTCACACGACTTTCTGAGATAGCGGAGATCCGCATTCCCCGTTGGATCAGAATCTTCTCCCGAGATCGCGTCGCCCTCCATGGTTTTGCAGACGCTAGCCAGATGGCGTACGCAGCGGTGGTATACGTAGTGCCTCTCAACCACGACGTTCCCCAGACGTCCCACTTGCTCATCGCCAAGACCCGCGTGGCACCAGTAAAAACACAGACAATCCCACGCCTTGAGCTTTGCGCTGCGGTACTGCTGTCCACACTCTTTCACCGTGTCACCATGGAGTACGATGACCGGGTGACCAAGGTCTTCGCCCGGTCAGATTCAAGTGTCGTTTTGACTTGGCTTCGTTCTGATCCCTCGGCCCGCTGGCCAGTTTTCGTGGCCAATCGAGTGGCGCGAGTCCGTCAAGAACTTCCGAACGTTCCTTGGAGATACGTGTCCACGGGGAGCAATCCAGCTGACCTCGCCACCCGGGGCACATCTCCCAGGCGCCTTTCAAGAAGTACGATCTGGTGGGCAGGTCCTCAATGGCTGATCGGCCCGGAGGAGGCGTGGCCTTCAGAACCAGGCTGCCTTCCTCTTGGCCAGATCCCACGTCCAGAGTCACCCACAGCCACGGAACAAGACCCCCCCCCCTCTGATCAAGGGGACATCGATTTCATCGCGCAATTCTCTGGATTAAATCACCTACTCCGGGCTGTTGCGCGCTGTCTACGTTGGAAGACCTTACTCAGCCCCGGATGGAAGGAAACCATCGCCTCCCCATTATCGGCCATGGATCTCAAGCAAGCTTGGCTCGCATGCGTGCGTCACATCCAGAGACAGAAGTTTCGCAGCGTGATCGGGACCTTACAGAAGGGCCATGCCGTAGGCTCGAAAAGCGCGCTTCGGAGTCTCAACCCCTTTCTCGACTCTGATGGAATCATACGAGTTGGGGGAAGGCTGAGACATTCTCAGCTCCCTTATGAAGAGCGCGACCCTCCGATTCTGCCAAAACGTTGCCATCTGAGTCGCCTTGTGATCGATCGAGCTCATCGAGCTGCATTGCATGGAGGGCAAGCTCTCACCTATGCGTACGCGATCCGCCAATCATGGATCGTTGGAGGACGAGCTCAGGTGAGAGCGTTCACCCGGAGGTATGTGACATGTGCTCGGGCTCGAGCTCAGCCCTGCAGTCAGAGAATGGGCGATCTTCCAGCAGCACGGATAACGCCGAGCCGGCCTTTCTCACGCACCGGTCTCGATTACGCGGGCCCATTTTCCATCAAAGCAGCGAAAGGCCGAGGAGTCCTTACCACCAAGGGCTATCTGGCCGTCTTCATCTGCCTAGCGACGAAGGCCGTGCACCTTGAGGTAGTCGGAGACCTCTCGTCAGCGAGTTTCCTCGCAGCTCTCCGGCGATTCTCTTCCAGGAGGGGAGGCCCCAGCGAGATCTGGTCGGACAACGCGACGACCTTTCATGGAGCCGATGCAGAACTACGTGCCATGTTCCGTGGCGCGAGGTTGGACTGGTCTCGGATCGGAGCCACTCTTGCTGACGAGGGCATCATATGGCGTTTTATCCCTCCCCGCGCTCCTCACGTCGGGGGGCTATGGGAAGCCGCCGTGAAATCGGCGAAGTCTCATCTTCGAAAGATCATCGGACAGCGCCACATGACCTACGAAGAGTTCACCACTCTAACGACGCAGATCGAGCACTGTCTGAACTCCCGGCCGCTCATTCCCATGACCGGGGAAGTGGAAGACATTGAAGTGTTGACCCCCAATCACCTTTTGACTGGCTCCGCCCTTCCATCTCCACCAGAGCCCCTCAAGGAGACTAACGCGAATCTGGATCATTTGACTCATTGGCGGATGGTTCAAGCCATGAGAGACCAGTTCTGGACGCGTTGGTCCAGAGAGTATTTAAACACCCTCACGCAGCGTCATAAATGGCAACGTTCCAAACCCGACCTCAAGGTCGACGATATCGTACTCATCCTCGACTCCTCTCTGTTACAGATTGGGAGGTGGCCTCTCGGGAGGGTGATCACGATTCACCCAGAGCGCGACAGCCGAGTACGTGTCGCCACGGTCCGGACGCAACACGGCGTGTATGTTCGACCAGTGACCAAATTATGCCTTCTGCCAACCACCCAAGTGATTCCGTCGCCCTGACGGAAGGTGGGCGGGATGTTCGCTCCGCATCTGATAGCCACGCGTGTGAGAGCAGCTTCCCGCGCTTTTCAGCAGAGCCGTTCCGCGCCGACGCCATGAGGTTGCCGCTTCACGCAGTCTGGCTCTCGGCGCCATCTTGGACGCGGGCATGCAGCGCCACCGCCGACGCCACCGCCCGCCTCGGCTATAGAAGGCGCGCACCCCTCTGAGTCAGTCGCAGTCCAGCGTTCAAAGGAGAAACTTCAGGGCAGCCTATTCTCTCCGCATATCAGTGCACCCATTCTGTTCACCTGTTATTACTTACATATCAACATATATACCCAGACATATTGTTTCTTTGTGCCATATCTGTAATTTCAGTTTCTTTCTTAATAAATATTTAGCGAGTTTTTCAGCGTTGTGTTCGCCTTCATTTCCCGCCCGATCCAGCGTCATACCGGCGCCTTGCGCAAA
Organism: Torymus aiolomorphi; assembly: GCA_036365515.1. Lineage (NCBI taxonomy): Eukaryota > Metazoa > Arthropoda > Insecta > Hymenoptera > Torymidae > Torymus > Torymus aiolomorphi. The sequence goes on from CM070875.1 coordinate 171,363,446, forward strand.
GATAACAAGCGCTGTGCTGTTGTACACCCTGGTAAAAATTTTTACGTGATAAATTATATGATTAGACACATACTAAAACACGTGCTTCATCACGTGATTTTGCATGTATAAAAGCACGTGCTTTTGTACATGCCGAATCACGTATTAGATAATGTGACTAATAACTTGCTTTTTTCGAACCGATTTGGTATGTGTAAAATCACGTGATTTTATACGTGATAAATCATGTGATATAAGAAAATTTGATATATAATATAAATAAGAAAACTATTAATATACGTATTATGTACATATATACATATAGACACACAAACACACGTTCGTACTGTCCTCCTCGCATATATGTGTAAATTTGCGTTTGTATGCGACTGGACAATATATCCTCGCATATATGTGTAAAATTGAGTTTGTATACTACTCGACAATAACATAGGGAGCAATGCTTATATACTCGAAGATAAATTTAGCCGAATTTCAGTCATCTGTGAGTGAGACAATGTGGCTTTCTACTTTTGACAATGTAGTTGTTTCAAGAAAACTATTATTTTTAATTCTTTCATAAATTATATTAAAATTATGTTGCAAATAATAAGGAGGTGTTTTATAAACATTGAAAACTTAGTCTAGGAGCTGGGTATCGTCCCGTATGCAATAATATGTCCCCGGGTAAAAACAGGTGTTTCTTATAGATTTTGACCCGTAGAATCCGAATATCGAGGTTAAAATTCGAAAAAAGTGGTAGAAATTGTTTAAAACGCATTTGTTTAAACAAATAAGAAACTGTTATTATTTTTTGTCGGGATAATTTTTTTATGAAAATTTAGGCTATTTTAAGACGAAATGCTCCTTAGCATTTTTTTCATAAAATCGATATTTCAAAAGTTATGAATTTTTGAAGTTTGATTTTTACGTTTTTTTCGCAACTTTGATTAACAATGACTTTGGAAAAAATCCACTTTTTTTGAAAATGAAAGTTTCCTTTTATTCTTTACGATGAAAACTATCATATTCATTTGTATTATTTCAAGTCTTACGTTGTTAACTATTTATTTCGTTATTTAACAAATACTGCTTTTTCGATATTTCCAAGCACTATTTCAATACACGGTTGGAGTAACGCGCGCATCCAGGGCTTTTCAAAATCATTATATTTTAAAGTTAAACCAATACCTAACTATTGGTGCGATTGCAAACAAATTTTAATGTCTAATAAATAAACAACTTATTGTTTAAACAAAGAAAAAAACAATTATCAACATTTAACTTTTTCATACATAATATATTACATTTCATTTACTCAAAAATATAAAATTAAGGTAATGTCAAGAAATAATGAAAACAACTTATACAAGAACAAATATTTAATTTAAATATAAATACATGTATAAAAATGAATAACTAAGTAAAATATAATATTATTTATATTTATTCTTACACGTTTCATTTTTCGGCACAAAATCATCCATAGGGGTAATAAAATGAAAACTTTTTTCCGAACTGTCATTATAAAGCATGCATTAAAACGTCATGTTGTTGTGTTACTTCTGTTTCTGTCAAAAAAATGAAACGTGTAAAAATAAATACAAATAATATTATATTTTACTTAGTTATTCATCTTTATACATGTATTTATATTTAAATTAAATATTTGTTCTTGTCTAATTTGTTTTCATTATTTCTTGACATTACCTTAATTTTATATTTTTGAGTAAACGAAATATAATATATTATGTATGAAAAAGTCAAATGTTGATAATTGTTTTTTTCTTTGTTTAAACAATAAGTTGTTTATTTATTAGACATTAAAATTGGTTTGCAATCGCCCCAATAGTTAGGTATTGGTTTAACTTTCAAATATAATGATTTTGAAAAGCCCTGGATGCGCGCGTTACTTCAACCGTGTATTGAAATAGTGCTTGGAAATATCGAAGAAGCAGTATTTGTTAAATAACGAAATAAATAGTTAACAACGTAAGACTTGAAATAATACAAATGAATATGATAGTTTTCATCGCAAAGAATAAAAGGAAACTTTCATTTTCAAAAAAAGTGGATTTTTTCCAAAGTTATTGTTAATCAAAGTTGCAAAAAAAAACGTAAAAATCAAACTTCAAAAATTCATAACTTTTGAAATATCGATTTTATGAAAAAAATGCTAAGGGGCATTTCGTCATAAAATAGCCTAAATTTTCATAAAAAAATTATCCCGACAAAATATAATAACAGTTTCTTATTTGTTTAAACAAATGCGTTTTAAACAATTTCTACCACTTTTTTCGAATTTTAACCTCGATATTCGGATTCTACGGGTCAAAATCTGTAAGAAACACCTGTTTTTACCCGGGGACATATTATTACATACGGGACGGTACCCAGCTCCTAGACTAACTGAGTTAAAGGCCTTTTTACTGATATGGCCGAACGGTCACCCATCCAAGTATTAACCGCGCCGATTGTTGCTTAAGTTACGTGAACCGACGGCCATGCAGCCAAGAACTCCTCCAATGATGCCTTTGATCTACTGTTTCCATAAAAGCGATATAGCAAAACTATACCGTACCAACATTAAATTTACTTTTTATTAAATAATAGTATTTATTTACGAATAATTTATTAATAATAACAAATGATGTATCATAAATATCCTATATATTATGAATATTTCGCTTGAAATGAAATTCGTTGTAATTCTTGTTTTGGATAAAGATAATTTTCTATTATAGTTAGTAAATAAACAATAAATGATACTTTGGTCATGGTACATATTTTAACATTAAAATAAATTTTAAAAAATAGCCAAGGACATTATTATTTAATAAAACACTGTACTACTATTATTTAATAAAAAAAAATTTAGAGTTGGTATGATATAGTTTTTCTATATAGCTTTTATAGAAGCAGTAGATCAAATACATCGTTGGAGGAGTTCTTGGCTGCATGGCCATCGGTTCACGTAAGTTAAGCAACAATCGGCGCGGTTAATACTTGGATGGGTGACCGCTCGGCCGTATCCGTAAAAAGGCCTTTTTAAGTCAGTTTTCAATTTTTATAAAACACCTCCTTATTATTTGCACCATAATTTTAATATCATTTATGAAAGTATTAAAAATAATAGTTTTCTTATTTATATTATATATCAAATTTTCTTATATCACATGATTTATCATGTATAAAATCATGTGATTTTATACATGCGAAATCGGTTCGAAAAAAGCAAGTTATTAGTCACATTATTTAATACGTGATTCGGCTTGTGTAAAAGCACGTGCTTTTATAAATGCCAAATCACGTGATTAAGCACGTGTTTTAGTATGTGTCTAATCATATAATTTATCACGTAAAAATTTTTACGAGGGCATATTTACTTTAACATCAATTAAAAGATTATGTCAAGTGAACATAAAATACAGAAAAAAGAAAAAATTATGTGTTATTGTTGTGAAAATTTCTACGAATGAAAGTGCTCAGTGAATCTAATTTTATAATTTTCTCATGGTGGGGGACGTCAAAATGTTTCCGAAGAGTTCTCAGTAAATATTGTGAAAATGTCCTCGGATAAAAGTGCTCAGTTAATCCAATTTTATAATTTTCTCACGTTGGGAGACGTCAAATGTTTCAGAGGAGTTCTCAGTAAATATTTTTCTACACAAGATTCAGATAATTATTTCAAAAAGTATAGAAGAATGTTAATCAGAAATTCTTAGTTCATGAACTGATTGTTTTTAATTTTACAAGATGTGTGGCAATCATGAGTTATTAATTTAAGTAGTTTCAGTCAAAATTATGTTCAGTTGAAAATTATTTCAACATTTTATATATTTTCTACTATAAAAGAATGTCGAGAAAGCTTTTTTCCCCCAATGATTCTTAGTTTATAAATCTATCAAATGATGAGGTGGAAAAAAATCTATCATATAAACTTATAAGGTAAAATATAAAAATACAGCTTAATGACAATATAAAAAGTTTTTGTTATTAAAACTATAAAATTATTTTAATTTATATTCTACTTATTTTTCAGGTTGTGAATTGTGGTTTATCTGAAACATTTGCTTCCTCCTAGAGGAAGCTTTGTGATACTAAATTTTTGAGTTGTTGTAAAAACATGTTATAATTGTGTTCCGAGGTGTTAGGAATCAAAATACATGGTTTTTGAAAAATGTCTGTATGGATGTGTGCGTGCGTGCGTGCGTGCGTGCGTGCGTGCGTGCGTGCGTGCGTGTGTGTGTGTGTGTGTGTGTGTGTGTGTGTGTGTGTGTGTGTGTGTGTGTGTGTGTGTGTGTGTGTGTGTGTGTGTACGCCTGGATCTCAGCTTCTACTCGGTCGGTTTTGACCGGAGAGGTCTAATTTTTTTGTTTTTTTTTTGCGTGATGGCCGATCAAAAATCCGTTTTTTGATTGGGGCGATGCGTTTTTATTTTTTTTTCAAATTTTCGATTTTCTCAAAACTGTTTTTTGATTTTTTTTAATGATAGGATCGAGTTATTCGAATCTGATGGGTAGCGTTCGAAAGAGAATTAAAATACCTATATTTTCTAAAAAAAAGTTTCTAGCTATCACGGTTCTTTTGTTATTAACAAAAACGTGTTTTTTCTTTAGAAGCTTGTAACTCCTAAACTTAACGGTCAATTTTTTTGAGAAAAATCATGATAATACAGAATATAAATAGCTATAATCTGTTAAAATTTGAATACATTCTGTAGGCTAGATTTTGAGTAAAAAATTGAAAAATGAAAAAAATCAGTTTTGTATGTCCAACGATTACAAGAGTAAAATTGACTTAATGGCTTCAAAATTCCTTTTAGAGGTAGATTTTTTATAGTTCTCGGTCGAGTTCTTTGGGCAAAATGATTGGTCCATAAATTTCAAAGATATTTGAGGTTAAAAATTTTTTGACATTTTTTTAAAATCGGAATTTCTCGAGAACGGCTATATGTATCTGAATGGGGTGGGTGGCATTCGAAACAGAATTAAAATACCTATATTTTCTAAAAAAAAATAATTTTCTATCTATCACGGTTCTTTAGTTATCATCCAAAACAAAAACGTGTTTTTTTTTAAACTCATAACTCCGCTACCGCTACCTACCGATACGATATCTACCGCTAGGTGGTGTGGAATGATGAAACGTCGTTGAGTAGGCATTCGATGATTTTTTTTTAATTTTTAAAAAACCAACCAACAAAATGAATTAAAATGTTTAAAAATTATATCTATTATAATCTATTATAATTATGAATTATGCATTATGAATGCATTATATTCTGCATTATTATAATTTATTTGTGAGTTATGAACTTTTCTAAAAAAACGCGTTTTTGTTAATAACAGAAGAACAATGATAGCTATAAATTTTTTTTTTTTTAAATATGAATTATGAAATATAAAAAACACGTTTTTGTTAATAACAAAACAACCGTGATAGCTATTTGTTTTATTATAAAATATAGATATTTTACTTCTATTTCAAATGATAACTTTATTTATCAGCTCAAAATTTATATAAAATTGATATAAATAAATAATAAATAAATAAATTAAAAAATTAACAATTTTTAATATTCATAAATGAATTTAATTATAATTAAGCAATACATTTTTTAAAAAATTATAAATTTTGTTATTAAAAATTAATTAAAGGAATCAACAAATTACGGTTGAGGAAGCTACGGGCCAATGAATTGGCAGCGGTTTTTTTGTTTGTAGCCCTTGTTATGAATGAACATTGACACTTTGTAAAAATTGTTGTTTTGGTCAATTCTGACCAGATCCGTTGGGAGCAGGAAAGAAAATAGACTACGATGCTAAGTAGTTGCAACGTTTCGTCGACGGGTTTATCGACCTCTTCAGGCTTTATTTAAAAAATAATAATATAATTAACATAACGAGGTTACGCTAGTCTTAACTTACAATGGTTGAAAAAATTTAAAAAAAATGCGAAACGAATTACCTAAGTTATCGCACAGCGATTCGTCGAGTAATGTGAAAGTACATAGCAACATGACTTATATATATATATATATATATATATATATATATATATATATATATATATATGTGTGTGTGTGTGTGTGTGTGTGTGTGTGTGTGTGTGTGTGTGTGTGTGTGTGTGTGTGTGTGTGTGTGTGTGTGTGTGTGTGTGTGTGTGTGTGTGTGTGTGTGTGTGTGTGTGTGTGTGTGTGTGTGTGTGTGTGTGTGTGTGTGTGTGTGTGTGTGTAATTCCAAGTATGTGTTGAATCAACTCTTATCTCGAGGGAACCACCTTAAGCTGTTACATAAAAAGTAAAGTATATTCTCGATCTAATTCAAAATTTGTTATTGTTAACGTTTTGGTAGGAAGCCAATATATATATATATATATATATATATATATATATATATATATATCCGCCAGAGTTTATTGACAAACATATAAGATCTAGACTATTTAAAATTCGTTTTCAAAATAAAACAAACAGTCCTGTAAATACTAACCGCCACAACATTAAAGTATCACTTCGATTTTATTCAAAATTTTACAACTATTGTTCAAAATTTTTACGGAAACACAATATTGTAACGATCCCAAATATAGTTAATAAACTCTCAAAACTAGTTGTTCTTGGTAAAGATAAAACCAACAAACTCGAGCAAACGAATGTGGTTTATGAGTTCCCTTGTAAAGATTGCAATGCACGGTACATAGGCGAGACAAAACGTGTCCTAAATAAACGAATTGCCGAACATCGCAAGAATAATAATGATGAGTTGGTTGTCAATATATATAAAAATGAATATAATCATGAATTTGATTTTGAAGCAGTAACAATTAGAGATATTGAAAATAACTATAATAAAAGACTTATTTCTAAAATGTTATTTATTAACAGTACACCAAATACAATAAACAAAAAAGAAGATACACAGAATCTCAGTATAGAATACAAATCTATCTTTAAGGTGGTTCCCTCGGTAAGAGAGAGACAGACAGCTTTGAGCGAGAGAGATAGAGAGTGCACGTTGGCGCGCTGAGCGTCCATAACCCTCGAAACATCAAGTCTGCGAAAGCGAGATTTTTTAAGACGCTCTATTTTAATAATGAAACGATGAATCTACTTCATTCTTGCGCGAAAACATTCCTTGTTATATATTCTATGTGCACATAAAATTCCAAGTCTGTCTTGAATCTCGTTGCATAAATATTGTTATAAACAAATACAAAACGCAACAGTTTTGATATATATAGATATATCTCCCGTGTAATCCGTGGAACTTTGCACAGCAATTACTCAGAAGCCAAACGATAAAATGCTCTGAAATTTGGATATGACATTCGTTATGTCTTTATTAAAGACATAACGAATGTCATATAGTATGTGTTGAATCAACTCTTATCTCGAGGGAACCACCTTAAGCTATATATATATATTACTCCCCATTGTCAAATGTAAAAATTGTTGTTTTGGTCAATTCTGACCAGATCCGTTGGGAGCAGGAAAGAAAATAGACTACGATGCTAAGTAGTTGCAACGTTTCGTCGACGGGTTTGTCGACCTCTTCAGGCTTTATTAAAAAAAATAATAATATAATTAACAGAACGAGCTCACGCTAGTCTTAACTTACAATGGTTGAATAAATTTTAAAAAATGCGAAACGAATTACCTAAGTTATCGCACAGCGATTCGTCGAGTAATGTGAAAGTCACATAGCAACATGACTTTTATATATATATATATTGGCTTCCTACCAAAACGTAAACAATAACAAATTTTGAATTAGATCGAGAATATACTTTACTTTTTATGTAACAGCTTAAAGATAGATTTGTATTCTCTACTGAGATTCTGTGTATCTTCTTTTTTGTTTATTGTATTTGGTGTACTGTTAATAAATAACATTTCAGAAATAAATCTTTTATTATAGTTATTTTCAATATCTCTAATTATTACTGCTTCAAAATCAAATTCATGATTATATTCATTTTTATGTATATTGACAACCAACTCATCATTATTATTCTTGCGATGTTCGGCAATTCGTTTATTTAGGGCACGTTTTGTCTCGCCTATGTACCGTGCATTGCAATCTTTACAAGGGAACTCATAAACCACATTCGTTTGCTCGAGTTTGTTGGTTTTATCTTTACCAAGAACAACTAGTTTTGAGAGTTTATTAACTATATTTGGGATCGTTACAATATTGTGTTTCCGTAAAAATTTTGAACAATAGTTGTAAAATTTTGAATAAAATCGAAATGATACTTTAATGTTGTGGCGGTTAGTATTTACAGGACTGTTTGTTTTATTTTGAAAACGAATTTTAAATAGTCTAGATCTTATATGTTTGTCAATAAACTCTGGTGGATATGAATTCTCTTTAAGTATATTTTTAACCCGCAATATATTTCTATTATGAAAACGTTTATCTGATAAAAGGATAGCTCTATCAATCAAGTTAAAAACTATATACTTTTTTAATGATATCGGGTGGTTGTTGTAGTAGTTTAAAGTTCTATTAGATGACATCGATTTTGAATACCAGTCAGTGATAATATTACCATCCTGTTTAATGAGAGACACGTTCAAAAAGTTAATATTGTTATTAATTTCAATTTCATAAGTAAACTTAAGGTTGGGATCAAAATTGTTAAAACATTGATTCAATATATGAATATCGTCTTTTTTGATACAACAAATCGAATCGTCAACCTATCGAAAATAGAACATAGGTATTATGTTGAATTCAGTTTTTAGTTTCTTCCAACAAGCAATTTCTAAATCTTCCATGACTAGATCAGCAAAAAACGGAGAGATTGGAGAACCCATAGGTGTTACAAAAATTTGTTGGTAATATTTGTTATTAAAAGTAAAAAATACATTTTCAAATAAAAATTTGGTACAGGAAATAATATCACCGAACGGTATTTTACAATTGTTGAGAATATACTGCACTCGTTTTTCCAAACTCTGGATACCAAGGTCTACAGAGATATTTGTAAAAAGTGAAACCACATCTAAAGATATCAGTATGTAGTTATCTGGAATTTTTATATTCGTAATTTTATTAATTGGATCAAAACTGTTATCTATGTGTGATTTAGGAAGAGGGAAACATGTTTTGAGGTTTTCATAAATTATTTTTGCTAAGAAATGTGGAGGGCTGTTCACAGTTGAAATTATCGGTCTAAAGGATAGTTTTGGTTTATGGATTTTTGGTAATCCATAACATTTAGCAAGAGATGTGTTTGTCTGCGTAAGTTGTATATTATGATATTTTTGTTTTAGAAAGTTGTTATCATTCAGATTTTTCAGAATCCTATAGACATTATTTTATAATGTATTTAACGGTTTTCTTTTTATTTCTCTGTACACCTTATTATCATTCAATAAACTATTAATTTTTTATATATAGTCAGATTTCTCTAAGCACACGGTAATATTGCCTTTATCAGATTGTGTAAAGAATATATTTTTATTATCGTTAATAAATTTTTGAGCGGTTTTGATTTTCTTAAGTAAAGATAAGTCACTATGTTTCGTTGGTTGTTTACAATTATTTTGAAACTTTATAGCTTTCACTATATCTTGTCTAATTTTATTTTTGTCATCGGTATTGAGTTGCGAGGAAATAAACATTGATTCTACGTTTTTTATGGTGTTAAAAATAATCGATTTCTGCATGTTGTGTTGTGTAAATGCGAAATTGCGACCCAGAGAAACAATTTCAACGACATCGGTCGGAATATGTGTATTAGAAACATTTTTGAAACACTTTTCAATATTTACATGTATGCGGGAATCCTGGTAGTTACATCTCTTTTTGATCAAATTAAGTTTTATGTTGAAACGGTGTTTAAGGTTTGGGACACCTATGGGTTCTCCAATCTCTCCGTTTTTTGCTGATCTAGTCATGGAAGATTTAGAAATTGCTTGTTGGAAGAAACTAAAAACTGAATTCAACATAATACCTATGTTCTACTTTCGATATGTTGACGATTCGATTTGTTGTATCAAAAAAGACGATATTCATATATTGAATCAATGTTTTAACAATTTTGATCCCAACCTTAAGTTTACTTATGAAATTGAAATTAATAACAATATTAACTTTTTGGACGTGTCTCTCATTAAACAGGATGGTAATATTATCACTGACTGGTATTCAAAATCGATGACATCTAATAGAACTTTAAACTACTATAGCAACCACCCGATATCATTAAAAAAGAATATAGTTTTTAACTTGATTGATAGAGCTATCCTTTTATCAAATAAACGTTTTCATAATAGAAATATATTGCGGGTTAAAAATATACTTAAAGAAAACTCATATCCACCAGAGTTTATTGACAAACATATAAGATCTAGACTATTTAAAATTCGTTTTCAAAATTAAAACAAACAGTCCTGTAAATACTAACCGCCACAACATTAAAGTATCACTTCGATTTTATTCAAAATTTTACAACAATTGTTCAAAATTTTTACGGAAACACAATATTGTAACGATCCCAAATATAGTTAATAAACTCTCAAAACTAGTTGTTCTTGGTAAAGATAAAACCAACAAACTCGAGCAAACGAATGTGGTTTATGAGTTCCCTTGTAAAGATTGCAATGCACGGTACATAGGCGAGACAAAACGTGCCCTAAATAAACGAATTGCCGAACATCGCAAGAATAATAATGATGAGTTGGTTGTCAATATACATAAAAATGAATATAATCATGAATTTGATTTTGAAGCAGTAATAATTAGAGATATTGAAAATAACTATAATAAAAGATTTATTTCTGAAATGTTATTTATTAACAGTACACCAAATACAATAAACAAAAAAGAAGATACACAGAATCTCAGTAGAGAATACAAATCTATCTTTAAGCTGTTACATAAAAAGTAAAGTATATTCTCGATCTAATTCAAAATTTGTTATTGTTTACGTTTTGGTAGGAAGCCAATATATATATATATAAAAGTCATGTTGCTATGTGACTTTCACATTACTCGACGAATTGCTGTGCGATAACTTAGGTAATTCGTTTCGCATTTTTTAAAATTTATTCAACCATTGTAAGTTAAGACTAGCGTGAGCTCGTTCTGTTAATTATATTATTATTTTTTTTAATAAAGCCTGAAGAGGTCGACAAACCCGTCGACGAAACGTTGCAACTACTTAGCATCGTAGTCTATTTTCTTTCCTGCTCCCAACGGATCTGGTCAGAATTGACCAAAACAACAATTTTTACATTTGACAATGGGGAGTAAAATTATGAATACGATTACAAACTCAAGATTGACACTTTGTGTTGATTTTTTTTAGATTGTATGAAGAATTTCTCACGGTGGGAGACATCAAAATGTTTCAGAAGAGTTCTCAGTAAATATTGTGAAAATGTCTACGGATAAAAGTGCTCAGTTAATCTAATTTTATAATTTTCTCCCGGTGGGAAACGTCAAAATGTTTCAGAGGATTTCTCAGTAAATATTTTTCTGCACAAGATTCAGATAATTATTTCAAAAAGTATACAAGAATGTTAAGAAAGCTTTTATTATCAGAAATTCTTAGTTCATAAACTGACACAAGATGTGTGGGAATCATGAGTTTCTACTATAAAAGAATGTCGAAAAAGCTTTTTTCTCCCAATGATTCTTAGTTCATAAACTTTTGTTTTTAATTTTGCAAGATGTGTCTGATTGGTTATTAATTCAAGTGGTTTCTAGTTAAAATTTCAATGAATCTAAGTGTTGAAAATAATGTAATTATATAGTGATTGGCTTATGGTGATGGGCGCCAATAAATAAAATAAAGTAGCGGTATGATGTGTTAAATGAAGTATTTATAACAAATTTCTAACCTCTACTTAAAATCAGAATTTAAAATATTGGTCAGAGCCTTGGTTAAAAAAAAACATTTTTTGTCTATACTTCAAGAAACTTTGTTGAACTTAGCGCTGTGCTGTTGTACATATTTATTTACTTAAACATGAATTAAAAAATTATGTCAAATGAACATTAAAATACAGAAAAAAGAAAAAATTATGTGTTATTGTTGTGAATAAAAGTGCTCAGTTAATCTAATTTTATAATTTTCTCATGGTGGGAGACGCCAAAATGTTTCAGAAGAGTTCTCAGTAAATATTGTGAAAATGTCTACGGATAAAAGTGCTCAGTTAATCTAATTTTATAATTTTCTCACGATGGGAGACGTCAAAATGTTTCAGAGGAGTTCTCAGTAAATATTTTTCTACACAAGATTCAGATAATTATTTGAAAAAGTATACAAGAATGTTAAGAAAGCTTTTATTATCAGAAATTCTTAGTTCACAATCTGATTGTTTTTAATTTTACAAGATGTGTGGCAATCATGAGTTATTAATTTAAGTAGTTTCAGTCAATAATTATTTCAAGATGTTTTATATTTTAAAAGAATGTCGAGAAAGCTTTTGTCTCCCAATGATTCTTAGTTCATAAACTTTTGTTTTTAATTTTGCAAGATGCGTCTGATTGGTTATTAATTCAAGTGGTTTCTAGTTAAAATTTCAACAAATCTAAGTGTTGAAAATAATGTAATTATATAGTGATTAGGATTCGCTTCTAAGACGCCGAACCGATCGGACGTGTTTACACACAGCTCCGCGAGTGTATAATAGTTCTCGTATAAACAGTGTGTACAATTCAAAGTATTCGCATGGTGTAGTGTTCGTGAATAAAGTGCGCGGTGAACTATTACAAAAAGAACTAGTGCCTTTGCACTAGCTTTAAGCAACAAGCTCTCGTGTAACGCTCTGAACAAGGGACGTCCACAACTTCCTCATACTGTAATGCCTACTCAACCTAACAACTCTCCAAACGCATGGTACTCAAACATGGTTTCTCAAAGCACGTACCCAACTACCGAGCAAGCCTAATTTTAGACGCTGTCGAAGGCACACCCGTTCGTGAATACACACTAGCTTTTGGTAACATGATTGGCCCACAGAATATACATTATGTATCACGTATATCAAACCAAAGAATATGCTTCTATCTCTCCAGCAAAGATCTCACAGAAAAACTCACAGAAGAAAAAACTATAGTTAAGGTTCGAGATTCTTCACTTGTACTTCGATCATTAATCTCAAAATCAAAAAGAATTATTATATCTAATGTTTACCCATCGATTCCAAATTATATAATAGAAAATGAACTGAAGAAAACTAATATTACTCCGGTCTCTCATGTAATGCCATAACGCGCTGGCATGCACGATGTGGGATTCACACACGTAATGTGCTTCAGACGACAGATGTATGTACAACCTACAGATGTAAACAACATTCCTCAGAACATCCAAATACAATATAATAATACAAACCACTGGATTTATTTCTCTGGCGACAAACGCATCTGCTATAGGTGTAACGAAGAAGGCCATTATGCAGTTCACTGCAAAAACGTAGAAAACATTATTCCACTTACTAACCCTTCTGAGTTTCCACCTAATGGAAATGAAGAAAAGAAGCAAAGTAGTCAAATTATTAATAGTTCTGATAAAAATGTTGCTACAACAGTGGAACACGATAAACACGACAAAAGTTCCCAAGAAAAAGAGCACATTCAGGAAAAGGGTGTCAATGTTATCGTGAGTAGCTCGAGCACCATAAACGAACAAAACGAGACATCCAGTAATGACGATTTTCCTGCAAAACCTACACCATTGACAACACAACGTCAGCTCCCTTCTAACAGCTCGATTATCTTGAGTCAAACTGAATCGCTCGCCAGCGACACAGAGGAAGATTATAAAATCGTAACTCGACGAGATTCAAAAAAGAAAATAAAGGTTCATCTTAAGCCCACAATAGACGAAATCCGTAAAAAGTGCCAAATAGCGCTTGATTACATGAACTCCGACGATAACGTAAACAAAAACACATACCCAATCATACTTGACTCATTATTCGACTATATCGCTAGCACATATGGAGAAAGCAATGTATTTGAAATTGCCTTAAGATACACAAAATAAATAGACACACTTGTTACCATGCTAAGTGACTTACATGGTCACGTCAACGATCGATCTTTCAAAAGAAGAATCACACGAATAATAAAAGCATTGAAGTCTAGGAACCCAAACGAGTACATGGATTACAGCGATAGTTCTACAGACGGAAAAAAAATACATTAACCTAAGAAAATGTCTAGTAACAAGAGCACAATAAGAGTCATGTATTGGAATGCGCGCAGCGTAAAACAGCGTGAAATCGAACTGAAAAAAATATTGATCAACATTAATTTATTTGTATGTGTAGAAACCTGGCTCAAAAGTGATGATCATTTTGAAATTTCTGGATTTATTACTGTACCGCAAGACAGAGCATATACTCGTGGAGGAGGTATTCTATACCTAATACGTAACAGTCTTAAACATCAAATAATAAGTGAAGCTACTTCAATATCAGAGAAAATTGAACTTGTAGGCATTCGCATCCTGAACATTACACCTACAATAGACTTTGCCTTTACACAAAAAGAGTGGAATGAAATAGGCAATACAACAGACTTCAACTCGAATTCAATATTGCTTGGTGACTTCAATGCACACAACAAAAAATGGAATGGCAAAAAACAGACACAAATGGAGAAAGATTGGAATACACCATAGATTTAAAAAATTTATTCATACACAACATGAATGCAATCACGCACTTTGACATACGTAGCGGAAACACTTCTAACATTGACTTAGTTACATCCACTATGGCCATAGCTGACAATATTAACCTACAAGTTTGCGATGAAACATACGGATCCGATCACTTACCCATTTTCTTCACTGTTGATGCAAACAAAAACTCCTATATCAAGAAAACCTTTAAAATTAGTACAAAAAAGACAGACTATAGTAAATTTGAGAAAAACTTAGAAGAAAAATACTTCATTTTCCTCACCAAAAGCTATGACGAATTAACGCCTTCTCAAAAATATAACTTTTTGGTGAACATCATCAGTGAAGCTACCAAAAAAGCTACGCCGAAAAAGAATCAAAATAAAAATTATAAAAATTCGAATCCTGTACCCTGGTGGGATGAAGAATGCTACAAAATCAAAAGATTTAGGCGTGCAGCCTTCAAAAAGTGGCAATATACAAAAAAACTTGAAGATTTAACAACGTATAATAAATATTGCGCTTTAGCTAAACGTACTTTTAAAATTAAAAAAATCGAAAGTTTCAAAAAATTTGCACAAAGCATAAATTTACGGACTAATCCAACATACGTATGGAACAAATGCAAAAATTTCAAAAATAAATGGGTCAACGTCAACACCAATAATATTTTGAATAACAGTAGCAATTTTGAACAACAAAAAAATAAAGATTGCTTAGATAAAATATGTCCACCTTGGGCTGTTACTGACCCCTCTTCATTACCAAATAGTCAAACAAATGAATTTTTTGATAATTGTTTTAACTTCACAAAATTTAATATAGCCATGAATAATTGTAAAAAAAAATCTTCGCCTGGAATTGACGGTATTGACTATGAAATCATTCATCAACTCCCGATTAAATTCAGACTAATCTTATTAGACATTTACAATGAAATGCACACTAGCAGTAACTTTCCATCTAGTTGGAACGAATCATACATTCACTTGATTCCAACATCAAACGGTAATAAAGTTCGACCAATATCCTTAACTTCGTACATGTGCAAGCTTTATGAAACCTTAATAAAAAATCGAATAGAACACTGGATTGAGAGTCAACAAATACTACCGAATAGCCAGTCCGGCTTCCGCAAAGGAAGATCATGCTTGGACAATGTATCCAATCTCACATTGCAAGTAGACGAAGCTCTAAAAAACAAGAAAGATGCTCTAGCTGCTTTCTTAGACGTTTCTGGTGCCTTTAATCACGCCAACAGTGACATACTATTGGATACATTGGCCAAAATTGGTTGTTCTCCTCAGATAATTAAATTTATTAAATTTCTCACACATGATAGATACGTATATACCAATGTTGAAGGATACGAAAAATTAAAAGCACACAAAGGTGTTCCGCAAGGAGGCGTCTTAAGCCCCTTGCTATATATAATATATGTCTCTTATATAACAAAAGATATTCCCGAAAACGTAACTGTTTCTCAATTTGCAGACGACATAGGTATCTATTCTAAAATAGTTCCATTAAAACAGTGTAAAAAAACAATAGAAAAAGCCGCAGACATAATAATAGAAAAATTGTACTACCTAGGATTAGACATAGCCACAGATAAAACCGTATTAATCCATTTTAATAACAAAAATATATTACCTGGTACTACAGAGATAAAAATAAATAATACTGAAATAAAATTAAGTGAAACAGTTCGTTTTCTAGGAATAACTTTTGACTACAAATTCACCTTCAACCAACATATAAATAAAGTCAATACAAGGTGCAATAGACCCATGAGCATTATAAAATTTTTGCGAGGCACATGGTGGGGATCAGATCCTCAAACACTCATAACGTTCTATAAAAGTTATGTTCGCTCAGTAATAGAGTATGCTAGTTTTGTTTATTTTCCAACCCGAAAGAACAGCACATACAAATTAGAAAGGATTCAATACCAAGCAATTAGACTGACCTTGGGCTACAGAAGATCCACTCCTACAAACATACTTTTAGCAGAGTCGAAACTACCTCTCTCATCTGAACGAGCAAAATTTTTAGCAAACCGATACGTAACTAATGTACTTGCCAACAGAAAATCAATGCTGTATTCGCATTTTTTATATAATATCCAACCAACGAAGCGAAAGAGAAAACGATTACTAATCGAATGTGTACTATATGTTAAAGACCTTACAGAATGTACTCTTATCACACTAAATAATTTATCAATATACGTACATGATTTTAGTACTATAACTACTTCTATTCCAATAGATATAGAATTAGGAGAACAACTCAAAAATAGTCAAAACCCAAACTATATGTTAGAGCAACTAATAGAAAAAAATAAAGCAACAGCTATATACACTGATGGCAGTAAAGAAAAAGATAATCCATTTGTTGGCTCAGCTTACTTTGTGCCCAAAACGCAAGAGATTATAAAGAAAAGTATTAATTTAAATTCATCAGTATATACAGCTGAATGCTTTGCTCTATACAACGCCATAAATCTAGCCTTACAGCAATCCAACTGTGACGTGTACATTTTCTGTGATTCTCTCAGCGTACTTCAAACCCTGCAAAGTACAAAAATCAGCACAACAACAAATCTTATAATTTTTGACATAAAAAAAATACAATTTATCAA
The DNA here is from genome assembly GCA_036365515.1 of Torymus aiolomorphi. Classification (NCBI taxonomy): domain Eukaryota; kingdom Metazoa; phylum Arthropoda; class Insecta; order Hymenoptera; family Torymidae; genus Torymus; species Torymus aiolomorphi. The sequence goes on from CM070875.1 coordinate 171,380,721, forward strand.
CACACACCTTAATCATACTTTAAAACTTTTTTGGATTCCGTCTCACACTGCATCACAGAAAATGAACATGTGGACTCTCTAGCTAAACTAGCTACAAACGGACGATTTTGCAATGCAAGTCAAATCCCACATACAGATTATTATGAAATTTACAAAAGAAATGCTCATATAGAAACAAATGCGAAAATAAAAATGGAAGGGCTCACCAAAGGAATAAAATATTTCCAATCCTTTCATTCAGAAAAAAGAAAACCATGGTATCACAATAAAGAGTTATCACGAGAATGTATTGTAACAGTTAACCGTTGTAGAGCCAATCACTACAGCCTAGCTGAATCACTTTCCCGAATCAATGTAGTTAATTGTCCCATGTGTAAATGCGGAAAAACAAATCAAAACATTAACCACATACTATGGCAATGTCCTCTATATAATAACCAAAGAGTTGAATTCATACATAACCGCTATAAATTAAAACTATATCTACCACTATCTGTTGATAACTTAATTTCCGAACAAAATATACAAGCGTGTACAATTATGATAAATTACCTTAAAAAATGTAATCTTAATGTATAACATAGTAGTGACGAAAACTTAAATTTAGATTAACTTTTATTGTAAATCATTTTTTGTAATCTATCTCTGTAAAGCAGAAATAAACCTTTTTGTATAGGTTTCTAAATGCTATAATAAAAAAAAAAAAAAATATAATGATTAGCTTATGGTGATGGGCGCCAAATGTTTCAGAGTAGCTATCTGTTCTGTGAATCTATCGTACATGAAACCATAATATATAAATTACTGTAATGGCTACTTTTTGAATCTGCAACCAATATTTTAATTTGCTAGCGGATTGTGTTGCAGTAGTGTGGCTAGTTACAATGTATTTATTTTATAATAAATCATTGAATGTCAGTGTTATTGAATCCGTGCACAATGAAGAAGAACAAAGTAATAATAAACCCAAAAAAGTTGTGAAATCAATTAAAGTGTAATTTTATATACTTAATAAACATTATTTATAATGTACTTTTACTCTTAAAAAGTTGTGAAATCTCTCTAAAAAATTTTTTTACAAAAGTAAAAACTTATAGGCAAGAATAAGTTTGGTTACTATTCTACATAGTTTTGTACTTAACAAACATTATTTACTAAACTCTCCCACCCTCTCTTTCTTCCCCCTCTCTCTCTCCCTCTGTACCAAAAACTTTAATGAGACCTTAAATATTTTTTCAAAACAATCAGCAAGTTCTTTAAAAAACTAATTTTTTAAATATATTCTAACAACACAATTTGTCTGTAGTCCTTTTATTTATTCTGATCTCATCTATTCAATAAGCACTCTCTACAAATGGTAATAATTTTTTTTCATGACTGTACAAATAATAATATTGTTAATAAAACTTTCTACGAAAGTATAAGATAAGGCAAGTATAGAAGTTTTTTCTGTATAATCTATAAAATAATATTTTTGATTTTTTAAAAGAAGTCAAATAAATACTATAGTAAAAAAGTCTTTTACTTCTTTGAGTCAATGTATGCTCAACAAATTATATGTAAGTACATTTAAATTGTTCACTGCAAATCAAACAAACGAAAGTTGTGAAATCAATTATCGATAGTCAAGTAATGCAAACCATTCTCAGAAAAACTGTATGACTATGTTCTCAGAAATGTATTCAAATTTCTTCATTCTTCTATACAAATTAAACACAAGAAAGTACTGAAATCAATTAATTATAGTCAAGTACCGGCCATAAGAACTTTTCGTACCTCGCATGTAAAATTACATTTTATGCCCACGTTGTAACTTTAAAATTATTCAGCCAGCGGGCATAAAGAGCTACATAACGACCAAGAGGCCCAATATCTCACACAGGTCCTACAAAACTTTATAGTACCTACGTACTTTACTCCCGTGTGGGCGAAAATTATTTTAATTATATAACTATAATGCCTTCTTTTTATTTCTAAAATTCATAAGAATTTTTTCAGGTATTTACGAAAAGTCAAAGCCTATATAACAAAATTACATAGTTACCAACACATCACTATTTTTCATTATTCCTCCTCAATTTTGAACTTTCTATAATATTACGCATCTAGGAAGGACAAGAGAAGTCTAGAGCTACTCTAGCAGGGGTGGTCCTCCGATCTCCCGTACATACTTGGTGGGCCCGACGGTTTGCAGTTACATGGGCTACTTAAATATAGAATACTAAATTTTTACATAAATTCATTAACAATATTTATACCTATAAGTCCACCATAAATAATTACATTGGCTCTAATTTTTAATTGATGCCGTTAAGTACAACATATCCGTACATGTGCACAATTATGATTTATATTTCATTACTAAACATATTTTTCCTTGTGTCCGTCCTTTTTAAACGAGAATAAAATAAAAAATTCATATAAATTTCTAGCCTGCTCAAAAGTCCCTTACATTTTACTAACCGTTTTATAAACTACATCTTTTATATCCTTTTCCCCCGTGTAAATATCATATAAGATCTCATACGAGAATTTCAGACAGCGCAAATCTCGTATGAGATCTTATATGTAATGTCATATGCAATTTTACGTATTACGGGATCTCATATGAGATCTCATATGATATTTTCACGCGGGTGTGTACTTTCTATTTAAAAACAGAGTGATAGATTCATAGATCAGTAGTTAATATGTAGAAGCAACCCATTTATACATTTTATCTTATCTTTAAACATATGAATATTTATATGAAAATGACCATGCCTTACACCTTGAACTGCAAACCATCGGGCCCGCCAAGTAGGTACGGGAGCTCGGAGGACCACCCCTGCTAGAGTAGCTCTAGACTCCTCTTGTCCTTCCTAGATGCGTAATATTATAGAAAGTTGAAAATTGAGGAGGAATAATGAAAAATAGTGACGCATATAGCACATTTCGTTCCTGTAACGTTCCTGAATCGAAATAATGGTTCGACAAGCAAATGAAAAATAATATCGCCATGTTGAGTAAGCGATATTAGAACGTTGATAAAATAACGTTGTTTTTAGAACGTTCCAAGAACGTTTTTGTGACGAACACAATAGGTTTATCGGTACTTTCTTGATTGCACTGCCCTACGTCGGAGCAACGTCCTCGCAACGAACGTGAAACAATGGGATCAATAAAAACGTTCTAGGAACGTCAATGCGACGTAACAGAAATATTTTAAAATATTTGTGGTACATTTTTCCACGTGAAGGAAACGTTGCAATGACGTACGCCATACAGTTACCGATGGTGACATCGGTAACGTTGTAGGAACGGTGAAAGAACTTCATTAGTAACCATCCAACCCATGACCCGACGAGGATTAGTGGATGTTTAGCATATGACCTGACACGATACCAGGCATCTATCTTTTTATGCTTTATTATTAAAATTATTTCACGCAGATATTGCGTAAAATTTTAAACCCCCTATGTAAAGGGGGATACCAAAAACAAGGTAAGCCTTGTAATTCGGACCCTTCGTAAAGAGTCATTTGAACGGTTTGAATAACACGTCTTATATACTCTCGGCCTTCCAATGTATCCACAGGAGTTACAAACGATGCGCCGCGTAGCGGTCGCAAATAGATACTTGTGATGAGCGGCTCTCAATAACCAAGCTTACGCTATTTGCCGCTACGCGGCGCACCTTTTGTGACTCTTGCGGATACATTGGAAGGCCGAGAGTATATAAGACGTGTAATTCAACCGTTCAAGTGACTCTTTACGAAGAGTCCGAATTACAAGGCTTGCCTTGTTTTTGGTATCCCCCTTTACATAGGGGGCTTAAAATTTTACGCAATATCTGCGTAAAATAATTTTAATAATAAAACAAAAAAAGATAGATGCCTGGTATAGTGTCAGGTCACATGCTAAACATCCACTAATATTACCTCGTCGGGTCATCGGTTGGATGGTTACTAACGACGTTCTTTCGACGTTCCTACAACGTTACCGATGTCACCATCGGTAACTGTATGGCGTACGAAGTTGCAACGTTTATTCACATGGAAAAATGTACCACAAATATTTTAAAATATTTCTTTGACGTCGCATTGACGTTCCTAGAACGTTTTTATTCATCTCATTGTTGCACGTACGTTGTGAGCACATTGCTCCGACGTAGGCAGAGCATCCAAGAAAGTACCGAAAAACCTATTGTTTTCGTCACAAAAACGTTCTTGGAACGTTCTAAAAACAACGTTATTTTATCAACGTTCTAATATCGTTTACTCAACGTGGCAAAATTATTATTCATTTGCTTGTCAAACCATTATTTCGTTTCAGGAACGTTACAGGAACGTTATGCATCAAACCAAATTGCGGACATTTTATCGTTCCAGTAACGTCGCAGGAACGTCCTAAGAACTTTCGGCCGACACGTTCTTACGTACCTACAAAAACGTTCTTGGAACGTTCCCAGAACGAAATGTGCTATGTGGGGATGTGTTGGTAACTATGTAATTTTGTTATATAGTCTTTGACTTTTCGTAAATACCTGAAAAAATTCTTATGAATTTTAGAAATAAAAAGAAGACATTATAGTTATATAATTAAAATAATTTTCGCCCACACGGGGGTAAAGTACGTAGGTACTATAAAGTTTTGTAGAAGCTGTGTGAGCTATTGGGCCTCTTGGTCGTTATGTAGCACTTTATGCCCGCTGGCTGAATAATTTTAAATTTACAACGTGGGCATAAAATGTAATTTTACATGCGAGGTACGACAAGTTCTTATGGCCGGTACTTGACTATAATCAATTGATTTCAGTACTTTCTTGTGTTTAATTTGTATAGAAGAATGAAGAAATTTGAATACATTTCTGAGAACATAGTCATACAGTTTTTCGGAGAATGGTTTGCATTACTTGACTATCGATAATTGATTTCACAACATTCGTTTGTTTGATTTGCAGTGAACAATTTGAATTACTTACATATAATTTGTTGAGCATACATTGACTCAAAGAAGTAAAAGAATTTTTTACTATAATATTTATTTGACTTCTTTTAAAAAATCAAAAATATTATTTTATAGATTATACAGAAAAAACTTCTATACTTGCCTTATTTTATACTTTCGTAGAAAGCTTTATTAACAATATTATTATTTGTACAGCCATGAAAAAAAATTATTACCATTTGTAGCGAGTGCTTATTGAATAGATGAGATCAGAATAAATAAAAGGACTACAGACAAATTGTGTTGTTAGAATATATTTATAAAAATTAGTTTTTTAAAGAACGTGCTGATAGTTTTGAAAAAATATTTAAGCTCTCATTAAAGTTTTTGGTACAGAGGGAGAGAGAGAGGGGGAAGAAAGAGACGGTGGGAGATTATTATTATTATTATTATTATCAGTTTGAAATAGTAACTTCGTTTGAGTAAAGGAAATGAAGGAATGTAAGTAATGAAAATAATAATTATAATTATTATCAGGCTTGGGTAGTAACTAGTTAAAAAGTTAAAAGTTAAGTTGAAAGTCAAAAAGTTAATAACTTCTAACTTAACTTAGATAATTTCAAATCATCTTAACTTTTAACTGGACTAGTTGATTATTTTATATTAACTTTAACTTTTTAACTTTTTTTTTTGTAGTTAAATCTTTACTCTCTATTTCTTATCCGGTAGCATGTATGTACAAAAGACAGTACATCGCCTGAACTTATTTGTAATAATATGTGTAAGCAATTCGTAAAACAATTTTTATCAAAGTATTTAAATTTAAATCAAGAGTATACGCATAAAACATTAGAAGGCGAATCCCAAACATGTACAAATTTGTCGGCGGGGTATGCGAGTTCTACGCGTATACGAGAGCGCGTCAGACGTGCATACATGGCAAATAAATTATTTAAATAATTCTTAACCCCAAGCAGGCGGGGGATGCGGGTTCTACGCGTGTACGGGAGCGCGTCTGACGTGCATACATGGCAAAAGAATTATTTAAGTAATTCTTAACCCCAAGTAGATGGGGAATGCGAGATCTACGCGTATACGGGAGCGCGTCAGACGTGCATACATGGCAAAATAAATATTTTGTAACGGCAGGCGCATCTGTGTGTGTGTGCGTGAACACGAAGCTCGGATCGAGCTGATCTCCGACGCACGGTATACACACAGGTAGTTGACCGAAAACATAAACATACCGCGGCCTTGGAGAAGGCAAGGCAGACAATTGCGGTATGAGGATTCGCAACTAGAGTCGGGCTTGTCCTCGTATTTCTCCGGGGGCTTGCGTGTGTGTGTAGTTGCTCGCACGTGTAGCTGTGCGAAAAGTACCGAGCGCAACTACGACACAGAATGAGCCCCAAAATGAAAACTCGCGACAACCTTGCGTGAGGGGGAAGGAGAGCGAGAGACAGAGCCCGGCAGTATCGCTTCCGCCGTAGCTGAGGCGGCTGCTCATCCCCCGTGCTCATCCCGACGACTTGGAGAGAGAGAGAGAGAGAGAGAGAGAGAGAGAGAGAAAGAGAGAGAGAGAGAGAGAGAGAGAGAGAGAGAGAGAGAGAGAGAGAGAGAGAGAGAGAGAGAGAGAGAGAGAGAGAGAGAGAGAGAGAGAGAGAGAGAGAGAGAGAGAGAGAGAGAGAGAGAGAGAGAGAGAGAGAGAGAGAGAGAGAGAGAGAGAGAGAGAGAGAGAGAGAGAGAGAGAGAGAGAGAGAGAGAGTCGAAGTGAAGTGCACGAGGATCGCGGAGTAAGTGCACTGTAGTGTACGAGAGTGAGAAAGTGAAATGCAGCACGGCTCCGAGAACCTCGTTCGCCGGTGGTTGAGGGAGAGGGAGAGAGAGCCCCACTCGACCGAGGCAGCGAAAGAGCGAGAGAGAGCAGCGCGGCCGAGCTCACTCACGGGAGCGAGTGAGAGAGAGTATCGCGGCTGATACTCGCAGGAGCGAGAGAGAGAGAGAGAGAAAGGCGAGGCCCGTAGCAGCGAAGAAGGAGAGTGAGAGAGAGAGAGAGAGACACAGCGGCGCGCTGCAGCAGGCACCGCCGAGCGCGTTCAACGGCGCCTTCTCGCTGAGGTAAGTCCTGGCCAGGCGGACGCGCGCTCTCCCCGCGGACGACGTACGTCCGGAGAGCGGAACACGGACGAGCGAGCGAGGCCGCCGACGCGCGCGTGAGCTCCGATCGTGCGCGGCGATCGGCCTACGTCGGCGCGAGCCGCTTTTGCGCGTACGTGTGTGCGGCAGAGCACCCACGTACTTCGCGTGCGCGGACACACCACCCGAATCGGCGCGTACCTAGAGTACACGCCGCGCGTGTAAATAGTGAACAGCCTCCAGGGGCAATAAAGATAATTCTTTGCTTTTACTTGTTCGCGTATTATTTCACGCATCCTACTTTCAATTCCCTATTCGGTGGCACGGTGAAGAATACCGCCGGCCTCCGCGGTCGCGAGTACGTAGTACTCGCGTGATAACTGAGCAGCTGGGGCAGCACGCTCGACAGAGAACGCGACGGCGAAGTCGCGCGTTGTAACGGGACGAAAAGGCGCGGCTGCTGCTGAAAGCAGCCGACGGCGAGCAACAGCACGGAGCTGACGGGCCGCTAATCACCGAGGGTTGGCACGAGTAAGTGCTCGCGCCTGTCAATTGCTGCGCCGTTCATCGGCAAGTCCGCGTTGAGATATAGCGCATCGAGGACAGCTTTCAGCCCGTTACAAATTAAATAATTCTTAACCCCAAGCAGGCGTGGGATGCGAGTCCCACGCGAATACGGGAGCGCGTCAGACATGCATACATGGTAAAATAATTATTTAAATAATTCTTGACCCCAAGCAGGCGGGAGATGCGAGTTCCACGCATATACGGAAGTGTGCCAGCCGTGTATATATAGCAAAATAATTATTTAAAAATTCTTAACCCAAAGCAGGGGGGGGGGGGATGCGAGTTCCACGCGTATACGGGAGCGCGTCAGACGTGCATACATGGCAAAATAATTATTTAAATATTTCTTAACCCCAAGTAGATGGGGAATGCGAGTTGTACGCGTATACGAGAGCGCGTCAGACGTGCATACATGGCAAAATAATTATTTAAATAATTCTTGATCCCAAGCAGGCGGGGGATGCGAGTTCCACGCGTAAACGGGGGTGCGTCAGACCTGTATACGTGGCAAAACAATTATTTAAATAATTCTTAACCCTAAGCAGGCGGGGGATGCGAGTTCCACGCGAATACGGGAGCGCGTCAGACATGCATACATGGTAAAATAATTATTTAAATAATGCTTGACCCCAAGCAGGCGGGGGATGCGAGTTCCACGCGTATACGGGAGCGCGTCAGACGTGTATACATGGCAAAATAATTATTTAAATAATTCTGAACCCCAAGTAGGCGGGGGATGCGAGTTGCACGCGTATACGGGAGCGCGTCATACGTCATAATTATTTTGTCATGTATGAATGTCTGACGCATTCCCGTATACGCGTGGAACTCGCATCCCCCGCCTACTTGAGATTAAGAATTATTTAAATAAACGGAGACACGGAAATGGACAAAGAGGGAGAATGGACATATATTGGCGCAGGAGGGAAGTCAACTATAGACTACCTGATAACAAATATGGAAGGAAGGGAAATAATAGAAGACATGAGTATAGGTAATAAAGAGGACTCAGATCATCAACCGATAGAGGCAGTGTTGAAACTGGGAACGGAGAAGATAGAAAAGGACAATGGAACAAGAACAGACTGGTTAGAGAAAGGAATAAGGCAGTACATAGGAAACCTAGCAGAGAAAGAACAAGCAAAGACATGGAAAGAACTAAAAGAAAAGGTAAAAAGAAGCACAGTAGTAACAAATTACAGCATAGACAACAAAGCAAAACTGGAGAAATGGTGGGACATGCCACGTGAGGAAAATAGATCTGAAAAGAGTTCTAAGAGACTGCAAAACAGAAAAAGAAAAAAGAATGCAGAGAGTGGATAAAGTAAAAGAAAATAGAGTGGAGTGAGAGGATGATAGAAGAGATAGAAAGAGATACAGAAGCGCGAGAAGCTTCTGGAAAATAATAAACGCAGGGAAAGACAAAAACCAAGAAGTAAGTGACAAAATAAAGAAAGAAGAATGGATGACATTCCTGAAAGAGCAGCTAAAAGGCACGGAAATACAGAAAGGAGAGATAGAAAACATGGAAAGAAAGCAAGAGAGGTTGAAGTGGGAAGAAGATGAGATAGGCCAGGAGGAGGTCCAAAGTGCAATAAATAAACTAAAGAGGAGGAAAGCAGCCGGAAAAGACAGAATACAAAACGAAGCGTGGATATTTGGAGAGGAAGAAATTGTAGAAGAACTAAAAGGAATACTAAACGAAATATGGAAGAAAGGTGAGATAACAGAGGAGTGGCAAGTAGGAACCGTAAAGCCAATCTTTAAAAAAGGAAAGAGAGACGAGGTAAAGAACTACAGAGGACTGACGCTGACGGATGCAGGGTACAAAGTGTACGCAGAGATACTGAGGAAAAGATTAGAGGACTATCTGGAAGAAGGAAAAAAGCTAGGAGACCTGCAGTTTGGTTTCAGGAAAGGAAGAGGCACCATAGACGCAGTGTTTATGCTAAAAAGTGCAGTAGAATCGGAATTGAAGAAAGAAGGAGGAACGACTTGGGCATGCTTGGCGGATCTCAAAGGAGCCTTTGACAACATAAAAAGAGAATCGATATGGAAAGAAATGGAGAAGATGGGAGTAAACACGAAATTGAGAAACAGGATTAAAGAAATATACGAAGATACGAAGTGTGAGGTAGTGGTGAAGGGAAAAAAGCTAGGAATGTTCAAAACGGCAGAAGGGGTGAGACAAGGATGCCCGCTTAGCCCGACACTTTTCAATGTGAGCATGGCGGGATTGGAGGAAGAATTGAGCAAAGTGCAGGAAGGAGGCATAGTGATAGGAAAAAAGATGATATAATCAATAGGATACGCGGATGATGTTATCCTGCTGGCAAATAATGAAGTAGGTATGAAGGAGATGATAAAAAGGTTTGGTAAATTTATAGAAAGAAGAGCAATGGAGTTGAACACCAAAGAGACAAAAATTATAAAGTTCAGAAGAAACGGAAGAAGGGGGTTGACCCGGTGTTCAAATGGAAGGAAGAGAAAATAGAAATAGTGAAGGAAGAAACATACCTGGGATACAAGATACAATGCAACAACGGAGACACGAAACATATAGAGTACATATCAGGAAAAGCAAACGCCGTTTTGGGAAGAGTATGGAGCATAGGAGAAAGGAAATTCAAAGAAGACTGGGAGAGAAGGATGAAGCTATTTGACGCATTAGTACGCAGCGTTATAACTTACGGAGCGGAAATATGGGGCTACAAGGAATGGAAGGAGATAGAGAAAATTCAGAATAAGTACATAAAGTGGACCCTAAGACTGGACAGAACAACGCCTAGTCATATAATACACGAAGAAACGAACAGATGGAAGATAGCAATACAGACCGGAAAAAGAGCGATGAAGTATGAGCAGAAAGTAGCGCAAAGCGAAGGGAATACAATAACAAAAGAATGCATGAGAGTGATAACAAGCAGTAATGCGAAGTCGGAAATGGGAGAGAGAAGAAGGAAATTCTACGAAGACAAAGGATGGTCGGCGAGTGAAGTGAGTAGAAGGATTGCAGAAAAAGAAAGAGTATGGCCAGAGATGGTGGAGAGTGGAACGGACGAAGAGAAACAGAGGAGAACGGCAGAAATAAGAGAGTCAAGGTTTGCAACAGAGATAAGTAATATCATTTTCCAGCAGGAGACACCAAGCTACCTTAAGAACACGCAAACGAAAAAGAAGAAAGAGTTGGAGGTACAGGCAAGATTTAGACTAGGGATCGAGAATAGGAGCACGAGGTACTGGAGCAGAGAGGAGAAAAGGAGGTGCAGAACATATATTTGAAGAGTGTGAGGCTACAAGAGTGCAAGGAAAGAGATGGGAAGAGATTGTCAACGGTGAAAGAAAGACCCTGTCGAAACTGATGGAAACGCGATCGAAAAGAAGGAGAGCAGAACAAGACAGGTAAAGAGAACAGAATGAGAATGGAGTGAGAAAGACAAAAAAAGACCGGAAATGTAGAAGAACCCTATGGAATGGCAGATAATCGAAAAGCGGTGGCTGTGAGAGAGCCCTAAGCATACAGGATGATAATGGAGGGAAACAACCAGAAGACACACTAGATAAAAGCAGGAAAGCGCGAGTAGTAAAGAGGTTAAGAGGTCCGAGTAAGCATGGAGGCAGAAATGGAGATAATGATGAAGAGAATAACAGACCTGGAGCTGAGAGTTCAAGGAGAAATAGAGAGAAAGTTACGCTGGGAAGAAAAGATGAAGAAAGAACATGCAGTGCAAGAGGACAGATATGAAAAAGAGATAAAGAAGCTGAAGGAAAGGTTACAAAAAGTGGAAAGGATGTGGGAGCTAAGAGAGAAAAAATACCTCAGAATAGAAGATGTAGATAAAGAATACACTTTAGTAATAAAAAGAGGATGGAACTGGAAAAGTGAGAAAGTGAGAGATTGGATGGAGAGGCAGAATGAGAAGGAGGATTGGGAGACAATACCAATGTAGAACGGAATAGGAATGAGGTGGCTCATATTCAAAGCTAAATGTGCGAAGAGCTACCTTTGGAGGAAAGCGGAGAAAGCAGCGAAGAAAGGAGTTTTCACCTTGGATAAGGTGAAAACCACAGCAGCGCAGAGAAAGGAGAGGTGGGAGAAAATAGGAAAAGAGAGAAAAACACAAATAACAGAAACGGACAAAGAAACAGAGAAAGAGAAAGAAAACAGCAAAACGAACATAGCACAAGAACCAAAAGATGAGAAGTAGAAGGGGAAAAAGTGGCAGTAGAAAAGAGAAAGGAGCTAAGCAAAAGCAGAAGAACACAGACACAAACACCACACACACATTTACACACATTAAAGGAAATAATTTAGTTTAAATGTTATATTATTTAAAGTTTATATTTTATACTTTCATATTTTTTTAACATTTATTTACACAAAGACACAAACAGCTCCACAGACTTAAACACAGAATTGTGACGGAGTCGGATTAAAAATAAGAACAAATTGTAAAATGTACAAATATAGCTAAAGCTAATAAAGCATTATTATTATTATTATTTCCATGTATACACGTCTGACGCGCTCCCGTATATGCGTGGAACTCGCATCCCCGGCCTACTTGGGGTTAAGAATTATTTAAATAATTATTTTGCCATGTGTACACGTATGACGCGCTCCCGTATACGCGTAAAACGCGTAGCCCCCGCCTACTTGGGGTTAAGAATTATTTAAATAATTATTTTGCAACGTATGCACTTCTGACGCACTCCCGTAAACGCGTAGAATTCGCATCCCCCACCTACTTGGGGTTAAGAATTATTTAAATAATTATTTTGCCTGTATGCACGTCCGACGCGCTCCCGTATACGCGTGCAACTCGTATCCCTCGCCTGCTTGGGGTTAAGAATTATTTAAATAATTATTTTGTCATGTGTACACGACTGACGCGCTCCCGTATACGAGTGGAACTAGCATCCCCCACCTACTTGGGGTTAAGTATTATTGAAATAATTATTATGTCATGTATACACGTCTGACGCGCTCCCGCATACGCGTGGAACTCGCATCCCTCACCTACTTGGGGTTAAGAATTATTTAAATAATTATTTAGCCATGTATACACGTACGACGCGCTCCCGTATACGCGTAGAACGCGTGGCCCCCGCCTGCTTGGGGTTCAGAAGTTTTTAAATAATTATTTTGCCATGTATACAGGTCTCACGCACTCCCGTTTACGCGTGGAACTCGCACCCCCCACCTGCTTGGGGTCAAGAATTATTTAAATAATTATTTTGCAATGTATGCACTTCTGACGCGCTCCCGTATACGCGTGGAACTCGCATCCCCCGTTTACTTGGGGTTAAGAATTATTTAAATAATTATTTTGTCATGTATACATGTATGACGCGCTCCCCTATACGCGTAGAACGCGTAGCCCCCGCTTACTTGGGGTTAACAATTATTTAAATAATTATTTTGCAATGTATGCAGTTCTGACGCGCTCCCGTAAACGCGTAGGACTCGCATCTCCCGCCTACTTAGGGTTAAGAATTATTTAAATAATTATTTTGCCATGTATGCACGTCTGACGCGCTCCCGTATACGCGTGCAACTCGTATCCCTCGCCTGCTTGGGGTTAGGAATTATTTAAATAATTATTTTGTCATGTGTACACGTACGACGCGCTCCCGTATACGCGTAAAACGCGTAGCCTCCGCCTACTTGGGGTTAAGAATTATTTCAATAATTATTTTGCCATGTGTACACGTACGACGCGCTCCCTTATACGCGTAAAACGCGTAGCCCCCGCCTACTTGGGGTTAAGAATTATTTAAATAATTATTTTGCAACGTATGCACTTCTGACGCACTCCCGTAAACGCGTAGAATTCGCATCCCCCGCCTACTTGGGGTTAAGAATTATTTAAATAATTATTTTGCCTGTATGCACGTCCGACGCGCTCCCGTATACGCGTGCAACTCGTATCCCTCGCCTGCTTGGGGTTAAGAATTATTTAAATAATTATTTTGTCATGTATACACGACTGACGCGCTCCCGTATACGAGTGGAACTAGCATCCCCCACCTACTTGGGGTTAGGTATTATTGAAATAATTATTTTGTCATGTATACACGTCTGACGCGCTCCCGCATACGTGTGGAACTCGCATCCCTCACCTACTTGGGGTTAAGAATTATTTAAATAATTATTTGGCCATGTATACACGTCCGACGAGCTCCCGTATACGCGTAGAACGCGTGGCCCCCGCCTGCTTGGGGTTCAGAAGTTTTTAAATAATTATTTTGCCATGTATACAGGTCTCACGCACTCCCGTTTACGCGTGGAACTCGCACCCCCCGCCTGCTTGGGGTCAAGAATTATTTAAATAATTATTTTGCAATGTATGCACTTCTGACGCGCTCCCGTATACGCGTGGAACTCGCATCTCCCGCTTACTTGGGGTTAAGAATTATTTAAATAATTATTTTGCCATGTATACATGTATGACGCGCTCCCCTATACGCGTAGAACGCGTAGCCCCCGCCTACTTGGGGTTAACAATTATTTAAACAATTATTTTGCAATGTATGCAGTTCTGACGCGCTCCCGTAAACGCGTGCAACTCGTATCCCTCGCCTGCTTGGGGTTAGGAATTATTTAAATAATTATTTTGTCATGTATACACGTACGACGCGCTCCCGTATACGCGTAAAACGCGTAGCCTCCGCCTACTTGGGGTTAAGAATTATTTAAATAATTATTTTGCCATGTGTACACGTACGACGCGCTCCCGTATACGCGTAAAACGCGTAGCCCCCGCCTACTTGGGGTTAAGAATTATTTAAATAATTATTTTGCAACGTATGCACTTCTGACGCACTCCCGTAAACGCGTAGAATTCGCATCCCCCGCCTACTTGGGGTTAATAATTATTTAAATAATTATTTTGCCTGTATGCACGTCCGACGCGCTCCCGTATACGAGTGGAACTAGCATCCCCCACCTACTTGGGGTTAAGTATTATTGAAATAATTATTTTGTCATGTATACACGTCTGACGCGCTCCCGCATACGCGTGGAACTCGCATCCCTCACCTACTTAGGGTTAAGAATTATTTAAATAATTATTTAGCCATGTATACACGTACGACGCGCTCCCGTATACGCGTAGAACGCGTGGCCCCCGCCTGCTTGGGGTTCAGAAGTTTTTAAATAATTATTTTGCCATGTATACAGGTCTCACGCACTCCCGTTTACGCGTGGAACTCGCACCCCCCGCCTGCTTGGGGTCAAGAATTATTTAAATAATTATTTTGCCATGTATACATGTATGACGCGCTCCCCTATACGCGTGCAACTCGTATCCCTCGCCTGCTTGGGGTTAAGAATTATTTAAATAATTATTTTGTCATGTATACACGTCTGACACGCTCCCGTATACGAGTGGAACTCGCATCCCCCACCTACTTGGGGTTAAGTATTATTAAAATAATTATTTTGCCATGTATACAGGTCTCACGCACTCCTGTTTACGCGTGGAACTCGCACCCCCCGCCTGCTTGGGGTCAAGAATTATTTAAATAATTATTTTGCAATGTATGCACGTCCGACGCGCTCCCGTATACGCGTGAAACTCGCATCCCCCACCTACTTGGGTTTAAGAATTATTTAAATAATTATTTTGCCATGTATACACGTACGACGCGCTCCCGTATACGCGTAGAACGCGTGGCCCCCGGCTGCTTGGGGTTCAGAAGTTTTTAAATAATTATTTTGCCATGTATACACGTCTGACGCGCTCCCGTATACGCGTGGAACTCGCATCCCCCGCCTGTTTGGGGTTAAGAATTATTTAAATAATTATTTTGTCATGTATACAGGTCTCACGCGCACTCCCGCTTACGCGTGGAACTCGCACCCCCCGCCTACTTGGGGTTAAGAATTATTTTGAATAATTATTTTGCCATGTATGCACGTCTGACGCGCTCCCGTATACGCGTGATAGTCGCATCCCCCACCTGCTTGGAGTTAAGAATTTTTTAAATAATTATTTTGCTATATATATATACACTTCTGATGCACTCCCGTGTACGTGTAGAACTCGTAGCCCCCGCCTACTTAGGGTTAAGAATTATTTAAATAATTATTTTGCAATGTATGCACTTCTGACGTGCTCCCATAAACGCGTGGAACTCGCATCCCCCGCCTGCTTGGGGTCAAGAATTATTTAAATAATTATTTTTACCATGTATGCACGTCTGATGCACTCTCGTATACAGGTAAGACTTCGCATCCCCCGCCTGCTTTGGATTAAAAATTTTTTAAATAATTGTTTTGCCACGTATGCAGGTTTGACGCTCTTCCGTTAACGTGTGGAACTCGCATCTCCGGCGACTTGGGGTCGAGAATTATTTAAATAATCGTGTTGCACGTCTTCGGAATTTTGATACAAGCATGGACCTCCTATCCCACGGTTACTTGGATTTAATAATTATTTATATAGTAGTGTCGCAAGTTTACGTCACTTCCTTTATATATGCGTGGCCATTGTCGCCCCGTTTTTTTTCCATCCCATACGCGTGTAAAATAAGAATAATGCATTTTTCTAAAAAGTGCATATTTTATATATTATTTCATTTTTGTCAAAATATCATGCAGGAGGCACGGTTCTAAAAATATTTAATTAGTCATTTTGTATTTAATAATTAAGTTTTGAATTTTTAATTAAAACTCGTTTAATTAAGAATTAAAAATGCAATCTCCAATTAACCGCTTGTTTAAGGAAAGATTAAAAATTTACTTCTTAATTAAACGAGTTTTAATTATAGATTCAAAATTCAATTCTGCTGATTATGAGAAATTTTGGGTATTATACCTCACAGATGATATCATACACAGTAGTATACTACCAGTATAATACTATAGTATGAGGCATTTTTGGTATAATACCATTTGTAGTATAATACCGCAGTTTATGACAAATTTGGAGTATTATACTGATTTTGGTATTATACGGTATGAAACCTCTTCACCGTGTCGTAAAACCAACCCTGCCTACTGCTTCCATTTTCGTTGTGCTTCGATTCTCAAAGTTCGGCAGGCACCCACCGTGCCGAGGGGTGGCGTATAGGCGCTTCCGTACGTGGACCCTATGACTGCACTTTAGCTGCCGCAAGTCTGACGCAATCCTGCTGTAAGGTGCCTGCTGGCTGCAACTCTGCCTTTGCAATTCTGCTGTAATACTGCTGCACTCGCACGTGCGATACGTGGGCCCTACTTGAGTGCACTTTAGCTACCGCAAGTCTGATGCAATTCTGCTTCAAAGTGACTGATGCAATGGCCTGCCAGCAAAAATATAGTAAAAGTCGGAAGCAGACCACGCACGGTCTGCTGTAATTTCTCTGAAATTCCGAGCGTGTGCAGCAGAATTGCGTCAGAAGTGCAATGGGTTTGCTACGACGGTGCACACTTAGATATCGTATTCTAGAAGTTCCTAGGAGAGAACAACAAAAACTATGGAGCGCACGGCACTGAGCTCGTAATTGGGTACCCTGTATACCTAGACATCATACTCAACGAGTTCCTCGGAAAAACAAGAAACATTACGGAGTGCATCATCCTAAGCTTGTTTGAATTTTTGGGAAAAGAGTTAAGTACCTGTAGAAAGTCAATTTCAGACTTTCGTGTGCTGGACCATATCATCGGCTTGATCACAATTTAATGCATTTCTTTTATACTTAATATTTTATTGCTAAAACCTACTGCCTATTTTAACAGGTTCTCTACGACATGAGTCAAATACGACTCATGAATTTTTTCCGCTGGGCCGACATGAGTCAAATACGCCACTTATGTGTTTTTCTGTACTTTATGACATCGAATGGTTTGACAGTTAAATAAAACTTTTTTAAATGATAATTTTCTTATTCTGTACGATTTTAAGATTTATTCTATTCAACGGAATACTGATGCCAAAATTTAAAATAATATTTCATATTGACATGGATGTACACATTATCATTAACAAGTTTATTGCGGAGGATGGGGGAGTAGAAAAACCTTATACATTGTCAGTAACGAACCTGTTAAAATAATATAATCACAATAATTTTATTTAACGATGGTTATTTTGTGAGCTGACGGGTCAATACATTTAAATAATACAGGTAAATCATATTTCTTGACTATTAAGAAATGTGGATTTAATATGAAAAAACATTTACATTACAAACATGCAGTACTAATGCTTAAAATTATTTTATAATAATTATATAATCTGATTTTTTAAGAAAATACTGATGACCTGTAATATTCAGACAAATAATTCATTAAATGTAAATATTTCTTTTTCTCTGTGTGTGAACTCATTATCGGTAATGTAGGCAGCAATGATAGCGGAAATTTTGAAGCACTGCAGCTCGCTTGTTTCAGCAGTGTGCTCAAAGTCCGATTGTGCTCATTATCCTAGGCTCGGGGTATGTGATCATTTTACAAAAATTCATAAAAAAGGTAACCATTGATTGACCATGTGTGAAGTGTTGAGGGTTTGGAAAAAAAGAAATGTATGAAACCGTATAAAACCGTACAAAACTGTATAAAAACGTATAAAACCGGATCTAAACATTGGTTTTTGGACAAATTTATACGTTTTAATACGTTTTGATACGTTTTAATACGGTTTCATACGGTGTTTAACATTTTAATACAGTTTTCTACGATTTGTAACGATTTTATACAATTTCATATGGTTTTTTACGTTTTATAGAATTTATAAATCGTAAAAAACGAAAAAACGTAATTAAATTTTTATAAACATAAAAACATAATTCGACGCCTCCTGTTCATATAATTCTAACTCACGGAAGAGTGCAACATAATTCTAACTGAAAATTCTATGCAAGATAATTCCAACTCGAAATTTCGTGCAACATAATTCTAACTCGCAACTCCATGCATTAAAATTCCAATTCGGGCCAATACAATATGATTCCTATTCAAACTCACAGTGCAATATGATGCTAATTCGTGCGGTAAAACAATATAAATCTAATTCAAATAATCCTGGCATTATTTCTTATGACAAACAATTCTGTACTCAAGCACTTCTAATAACACGAGAGAGAATAAGTAGCACCTTTTTTATCAATTAATCTGATGCTTTACATATACTGATATCCATACATAATCATGAAACGGAGGTATAAACGCAAAAAAAACACGATTTTTCACAGAAAATAGGGGTTACTAATTAAATAAGCTTTACTCGAACATAAAGAAACCATCTTTAAAAGTTGAAATAGATTGGGTGCACGAGGAAACGGGCTCTCGAAAATAAGCTTCTTACGCGTGTTTATATTCAAAGCGAAATTACTGGTCAAATTAAAACTAGCTTAAGCCTACCAAATTTTTTTGTCAAATGACTAGTAAATTTTTATATATAGTAGTACAATGTCATGTACTATATAAGAACCTATTATGTGCTATGATACATAAAAATAACCATAATACATGCGATATATATGCGTGTAAAAAAAGCACGATTTGCGGTTTTTATGAAATTAAATTTTAATTTTTTTGGTGACTTGATATTTTCTTCACAGAAAAAGGTTTCGCAGCTGCAATGCTATACTCTCTAGGTGGTTTTATGAACAAATTATCGATTTTCATTAAATGACGAGGAAAAATGTTTTTCTCTCCATAACAGCCTATCGAGGGAGCAGTACAAAGAGTACATACGAGAGTACAAAAAGTACCAAGAGTACATACGCGAGTGCAAAGAGTACAAAGAGTACATCCGAGAGTACAAAGAGTACAAAGAGTATATACGTAAAAATGCGACACGATTATTTAAATAATTTTTAAACCCAAGCAGCCGGGGGATACGAGGTCCACGCGTATATGAGAATTACGAAGACGAACAATACAATTATTTAAATAAAATTTTGAAACACATGCACTATTTTCGCCCTTTTTCGGCCTAAAAAGAGGTTCTAAAGTGATTTTTATTGACCAATTGGATGCAAAAATACTATATTTGCCTGGCGGGCGCATAAGTATCTTTTGTAAATACTTTTGCGCCCGCAATTCTAAAATTCCGTAAAACCGTAAAAATTAAACTAAATCCACTATAAATTTGTGAATGCATACTTTTTATGACTTTTCTTATTCAGAGATAAATCCAGTATACTATTTTCATTTGAAAATAAACATATTCACATTCGCACAAATTTGTGGCAGATTTTTGATTATTTTTAACAAGTTTTTTTATTATTTATTTCTTCAAGTATTTCGTTGTCGTATAAAGCAAAAATTAATTTAGCCTTGCTTTTTAGGCTCAAAACCCCGAAAATCAGTACATGAGTCACTAAAAATATGGTGTGCACCTTGGGCTTAGTGGGCCTTTTGAACTCGTGTGTTTGTAGTACTCGTCTTCGGTTCGCAAAACGCACTCGCCTCCGGCTCTTGCTGGCTTACCTACGACTTCACATTCGGTCTATAAAAACCGACTTTGCGTCCTAGGTACACAATATAATATTTAAACCTAAGTAGCCGGGGGATACGAGGTCCACGCATATTAGGGAACAACGTAGAAATGCAACAAAACGATTATTTAAATAATTTTTAAACCCAAGCAGCTGGGGGATACGAGGTCCACGCGTGTTAGGGAACTACGTACGCGGAAAAAAAGTAAATTTTGTTGTTTTTCAGAAGTTAAATCAACTAGGTAAGGAAAAAGTAGAAACTGCTTTAGAAAAAAGTAGAATTCATTTTTTTTTTAATTTTAAAAGTAAAAACTATTTTTTATTTGAAATGCATATCAAAGCATAATGCCAATCTTACTTTACTAAAAAGTGAATTCTACGTTTTTTAAAAGCAGTTTCTACTGATTCTTATGAATGTAAAATAAACTTGCTTTTATAAGTTAAATCAACGGTGTAAAAAGTAGAATTTACTTTTTTTCCGTGTAGACATACAACAGTAAGCAAGAAAATAATTTAAATAATTTTTAAGCCCAAGCAGCCGGGGGATGCGAGGTCCACGCGTATATCACAATTACGTAGACGTGCAATACGATTATTTAAATAACTTTTAAACCCAAGTAGCCGGGGGATACGAGGTCCACGCATATATGGAAATTACGTAGACGTGCAACAGTATGTAAAACAATTATTTAAATAATTTTTAAACCCAAGTAGGCAGGGGATAAGAGGCTCACGCATATTAGGGAATTACGTCGAAGTACAACAATCAGTAATACGATTATTTAAATAATTTTTAAACCTACATCACCGGGGGATAAGAGTTCCATGCATATTAGGGAATAGCGTAGAAGAGTAGTATGTGTACCACTATAGCGAGACAGATAGGTATCAGGTTACACTACCGGTGTCATCTTCAAGTGGGCACTTGACTCAAGTGTTTATATAAACATCTCTTATCTTAAGTGTTTGTTTATATAAACAGTAGCAAAACAGTAGCAAAACAGTAGTTAATTAGTGTTTATTATATAAACAATGATTAATAGCCTATCGTTAATGAGCTACTGTATAGCTACTGTTAAAGTGCCCACTTGATGGCGCCGTAACCTGATACCTCTGGCCGCGCTATAGAGGTCATGGCGTTACGTGATACGTGCTGGTGCGCGCCATACCAGTCATGGCGTCCCCACTCCTTTGCAGACAGCTTGAGCGCGTGGCACCGCTGGCTGGCGCACGGGAGGGGGGGACTACGCTATACCCGTCACGAGCGTTCAGCTAGCTGCTATCCCCACTCGTCTCTCTATCTCCACGGGCAGGTTGAGCGCGGGGCTGTGCTCTTGCGTGGGAGTGAGGACTACACTATATCCGTCACGCACATGTTCTCTCTCCGGTCGGATTGAGTGTACTGGTTGTGGATTTGTGCGTGCCTGCAAGGCGCGTGGTGAGAGAGGAGTGGGGTATTTTGGTGTGTGACGGTGCGGGTGGATGCGAGGAAGTGGATAGGGATAAAATAAAAATAATTATTATATTAAAAAATATTAATTTTTATTTGACACATACACACACGGACGCGAATGTACATATATATATATATATATATATATATACAGCGTGTCCAAAAAGTCTGGAAACACCCAAATAATTTCTCAGCTGAATTACTATTGGAAAATGTTAAGGCCGCCTTTGTAGTAATTTTTTACGAGGAATCCAATGGTGACCTTGGATTCGACCTTGGACCTCATTTTTGAGGTTATTTCAAGGTCAACCTCATTTTTTTAAATGGTAACCCCTATTTTTTATAGCGGAATCTGAAAGAGCGGAAAATTTTACGTCCGGATATGTATTAAGGTATGAGGTTGAGGTTGCCCCCAGAGGTCAAATTGAGGTCAAAGTATGATTTCTTAAAAATTTCGCGAGTTCAGTGGTAAAACAAAACAAACAAAGGTAAGGTTTGGTAAGTTCGAACGAAGACTTGAAGGTGACCTCTGATTCAACCTTGAACCTCATTTTGAGCCTCATTTTTGAGGTTATTTCGAGGTCAACCTCATTTTTTTAAATGGTAACCCCTATTTTTTTAGAGGAATCGGAAAGAGTGTGAAACTTTACGTCCAAACATGTACTCAGAACATAGTTCAAGAAGGACCTTGACGTTCATTTGAAGGTCATTTAAACTTAATGACGGTCTGATCTTGTGTAAACTTTTTATCACACTGAGCGAGGTTAATTCTTTAGTAGTTTTCAACGAGAAATCTAATGGTGACCTTGACATTGTCCTTAAAAGTCATGTCAAGTTCAATTTTTTTACATTTAGTGTTACCCAGGAACAACGACGTGGACGTAGTAAAATCATGGGTTTGAAGTTTGCAACGTTGCGATCCAACGAAAATTCGATTTTCGAAAAACCACTTTTTTCCACATGGATGATATAATGTACTACAAATAATGGAAGAATACATCAAAATTGATTAAAATAAATCAATTCCAAACTACCCCCACCCCTAACACAGAATTCGTAAGATGACCTAGGAGAAAAAAATTCTCTTCTTCGCGGCGTTTGGTATTTCCAAACTTTTTATTGCTGGAATTATTTTCTGAGGATACAAAATACCCGAAAAAAAATTAGGAACCAAATCGACTCCCCGGAACACCCCCAAAAAGTTGATTATATAGGGGTAGTAACGGAAAAAAAATTCTCTCTCCGCGGCGTTTGGTATTTCCAAACTTTTTATTGCTGGAATTATTTTCTGAGGATACAAAATACCCGAAAAAAAATTAGGAACCAAATCGACTCCCCGGAACACCCCAAAAAGCTGATTATATAGGGGTAGTAACGGAAAAAAAATTCTCCCTCCGCGGCGTTTGGTATTTCCAAACTTTTTATTGCTGGAATTATTTTCTGAGGATACAAAATACCCGCAAAAAAATTAGGAACCAAATCAACTCCCCGGAACACCCCCGAAAAGCTGATTATATAGGGGTAGTAACGGAAAAAAAATTCTCCCTCCGCGGCGTTTGGTATTTCCAAACTTTTTATTGCTGGAATTATTTTATGAGCACACAAACTACTCGTAAAAAAATTACGAACCAAATCGACTCCCCGGAAAACCCCCAAACAGCTGATTATATAATCAGATATATAGAGGTCGTGACGGAAAAAAAATTCTCTCTGGCATTTCCAAACTTTTTAAAGCTGGAATTACTTTTTGAGCATAAAAACTCCCTGTAAAAAAATTACGAACCAAATCGACTACCCGGAAACCCCCTAAACAGCAGATTATATAATCAGATATATAGGAGTTGTGACCGAAAAAAAATTCTCTCTCAGCGGCGTTTAGCATTTCCAAACTTATTGCTGGAATTATTTTCTGAGGATACAAAACACCCGCAAAAAAATTAGGAACCAAATCGACTACCCCGAACACCCCCAAAAAGCTGATTATATAGGGGTAGTAACGGAAAAAAAATTCTCTCTTCGCGGCGTTTGCTATTTTCAAACTTTTTATTGCTGGAATTATTTTCTGAGGATACAAAATACCCGCAAAAAAATTAGGAACCAAATCGACTCCCCGGAACACCACCAAAAAGATGATTATATAGGGGTAGTAACGGAAAAAAATTCTCTCTCAGCGGCGTTTAGCATTTCCAAACTTTTTATTGCTGGAATTATTTTATGGGCACACAAACTACTCGTAAAAAAATTACGAACCAAATCGACTCCCCGGAAAACCCCCAAACAGCTGATTATATAATCAGATATATAGGGGTCGTGACGCAAAAGAAATTCTCACTGCTCGGTGTCTGGCATTTCCAAACTTTTTAAAGCTGGAATTACTTTTTGAGCATAAAAACTCCCTGTAAAAAAATTACGAACCAAATCGACTCCCCGGAAAACCCCCAAACAGCTGATTATATAATCAGATATATAGGGGTCGTGACGGAAAAAAAATTCTCACTACTCGGTGTCTGGCATTTCCAAACTTTTTAATGCTGGAATTACTGTTTGAGCATAAGAACTCGCTATAAAAAAATTACGAACCAAATTGACTCCCCGGAAAACCCCCAAACAGCTTATTATATAGGGATCGTGACTGAAAAAAAATTCTCTCTCAGCGCGCTTGGCATTTCCAAACTTTTTATCGTTGAAATTATTTTATGAGCACACAAACTACTCGTAAAAAAATTACGAACCAAATCGACTCCCCGGAAAACCCCCAAACAGCTGATTATATAATCAGATATATAGGGGTCGTTACGCAAAAAAAATTCTCACTGCTCGGTGTCTGCCATTTCCAAACTTTTTAAAGCTGGAATTACTTTTTGAGCATAAAAACTCCCTGTAAAAAAATTACGAACCAAATCGACTCCCCGGAAAACCCCCAAACAGCAGATTATATAATCAGATATATAGGGGTCGTGACGGAAAAAAATTCTCACTGCTTGGTGTCTGGCATTTCCAAACTTTTTAATGCTGGAATTACTGTTTGAGCATAAGAACTCGCTATAAAAAAATTACGAACCAAATTGACTCCCCGGAAAACCCCCAAACAGCTTATTATATAAGGGTCGTGACTGAAAAAAAATTCTCTCTCAGCGGCGCTTGGCATTTACAAACTTTTTATCGCTGAAATTATTTTATGAGCACACAAACTACTCGTAAAAAAATTACGAACCAAATCGACTCCCCGGAAAACCCCCAAACAGCTGATTATATAATCAGATATATAGGGGTGTGACGGAAAAAAAATTCTCACTGCTCGGTGTCTGGCATTTCCAAACTTTTTAAAGCTGGAATTACTTTTTGAGCATAAAAACTCCCTGTAAAAAAATTACGAAACAAATCGATTCCCCGGAAACGCCCCAAACAGCCGATTATATATTCAGGTATATAGGGGACGTGACCGAAGAAAAATTCTCTCTCAGCGACGTTGGGCATTTCCAAACTTTTTATCACTGAAATTATTTTATGAGCACACAAACTACTCGTTAAAAAATTATGAATCAAATCCACTACCCGGAAAACCCCCAAACAGCTGATTATATAACCAGATATATAGGGGTCGTGACGGAAAAAAAATTCTCACTGCTCGGTGTCTGGCATTTCCAAACTTTTTATCACTGAAATTATTTTATGAGCACACAAACTACTCGTAAAATAATTATGAATCAAATCCACTACCCGGAAAACCCCCAAACAGCTGATTATATAACCAGATATATAGGGGTCGTGACGGAAAAAAAATTCTCACTGCTCGGTGTCTGGCATTTCCAAACTTTTTATTGCTGGAATTATTTTATAAGCACACAAACTACTCGTAAAAAAATTGTGAACCAAATCGACTCCCCGGAAAACCCACAAACAGCTGATTATATAATCAGATATATAGGGGTCGTGACGGAAAAAAAATTCTCACTGCGCGGTGTCTGGCATTTCAAAAATTTTTAATGCTGGAATTACTTTTTGAACATAAGAACTCCCTATAAAAAAATTACGAACCAAATCGACTCCCCGGAACACCCCCAAAAAGCTGATTATATAGGGGTAGTAACGGAAAAAAAATTCTCTCTCCGCGGCGTTTGCTATTTCCAAACTTTTTATTGCTGGAATTATTTTCTGAGGATACAAAACACCCGCAAAAAAATTAGGAACCAAATCGACTCCCCGGAACACCCCCAAAAAGCTGATTATATAGGGGTAGTAACGGAAAAAAAATTCTCTCTCCGCGGCGTTTGCTATTTCCAAACTTTTTATTGCTGGAATTATTTTCTGAGGATACAAAATACTCGCAAAAAAATTAGGAACCAAATCGACTCCTCGGAACACCACCAAAAAGCTGATTATATAGGGGTAGTAACGGAAAAAAAATTCTCTCTCAGCGGCGTTTAGCATTTCCAAACTTTTTATTGCTGGAATTATTTTATGGGCACACAAACTACTCGTAAAAAAATTACGAACCAAATCGACTCCCCGGAAAACCCCCAAACAGCTGATTATATAATCAGATATATAGGGGTCGTGACGCAAAAGAAATTCTCACTGCTCGGTGTCTGGCATTTCCAAACTTTTTAAAGCTGGAATTACTTTTTGAGCATAAAAACTCCCTGTAAAAAAATTACGAACCAAATCGACTCCCCGGAAAACCCCCAAACAGCTGATTATATAATCAGATATATAGGGGTCGTGACGGAAAAAAAATTCTCACTGCTCGGTGTCTGGCATTTCCAAACTTTTTAATGCTGGAATTACTGTTTGAGCATAAGAACTCGCTATAAAAAAATTACGAACCAAATCGACTCCCCGGAAAACCCCCAAACAGCTGATTATATAATCAGATATATAGGGGTCGTGACGCAAAAGAAATTCTCACTGCTCGGTGTCTGGCATTTCCAAACTTTTTAAAGCTGGAATTACTTTTTGAGCATAAAAACTCCCTGTAAAAAAATTACGAACCAAATCGACTCCCCGGAAAACCCCCAAACAGCTGATTATATAATCAGATATATAGGGGTCGTGACGGAAAAAAAATTCTCACTGCTCGGTGTCTGGCATTTCCAAACTTTTTAATGCTGGAATTACTGTTTGAGCATAAGAACTCCCTGTAAAGAAATTACGAAACAAATCGACTCCCCGGAAACGCCCTAAACGGCTGATTATAAAATCAGGTATATAGGGGTTGTGACCGAAAAAAAATTCTCTCTCAGCGGCGCTTAGCATTTCCAAACTTTTTATTGCTGGAATTATTTTATGAGCACACAACCTACTCGTAAAAAAATTACGAACCAAATCGACTCCCCGGAAAACCCCCAAACAGCTGATTACAAAGTCAGATATGTAGGGGTCGTGACGGAAAAAATGTCACTGCTCGGTGTCTGGCATTTCCAAACTTTTTAATGCTGGAATTACTTTTTGAGCATAAGAACTCCCTTTAAAAAAATTAGCAACCAAATCGACTCCCCGGAAAACCCCCAAACATCTGATTATATAGGGGACATGACGGAAAAAAAATTCTCTCTCGGCGGCGCTTGGCATTTCCAAACTTTTTATCGCTGGAATTATTTTATGAGCATAAAAACTCCCTGTAAAAAAATTACGAAACAAATCGACTCCCCGGAAACCCCCCAAACAGCCGATTATATATTCAGTTATATAGGGGACGTGACCGAAGAAAAATTCTCTCTCAGCGACGTTTGGCATTTCCAAACTTTTTATCGCTGAAATTATTTTATGAGCACACAAACTACTCGTAAAAAAATTATGAATCAAATCCACTACCCGGAAAACCCCCAAACAGCTGATTATATAACCAGATATATAGGGGTCGTGACGGGAAAAAAATTCTCACTGCTCGGTGTCTGGCATTTCCAAACTTTTTATTGCTGGAATTATTTTATAAGCACAGAAATTACTCGTAAAAAAATTACGAACCAAATCGACTCCCCGGAAACCCCCCAAACAGCTGATTATATATTCAGGTATATAGGGGATGTGACCGAAGAAAAATTCTCTCTCAGCGACGTTTGGCATTTCCAAACCTTTTATCGCTGAAATTATTTTATAAGCACAGAATTATTTTCTGAGGATACAAAATACCCGAAAAAAAATTAGGAACCAAATCGACTCCCCGGAACACCCCCAAAAAGCTGATTATATAGGGGTAGTAACGGAAAAAAAATTCTCTCTCCGCGGCGTTTGGTATTTCCAAACTTTTTATTGCTGGAATTATTTTCTGAGGATACAAAATACCCGCAAAAAAATTAGGAACCAAATCAACTCCCCGGAACACCCCCAAAAAGCTGATTATACAGGGGTAGTAACGGAAAAAATATTCTCTCTCCGCGGCGTTTGGTATTTCCAAACTTTTTATTGCTGGAATTATTTTCTGAGGATACAAAATACCCGCAAAAAAATTACGAACCAAATCGACTCCCCGGAAAACCCTCAAACAGCTGATTATATAGGGGTCGTGACGGAAAACAAATTCTCTCTCAGCGGCGTTTGGCATTTCCAAACTTTTTATTGCTGAAATTATTTTATGAGCACACAAAGTACCTGTAAAAAAATTACGAACCAAATCGACTTTCTGGAAAACCCCCAAACAGCCGATTATATAGGGCCCACTTACGATCGTTGCACAATTTGTTTAACGTTGTTTGCCAAAAACTTTAATTTGAGCCCTGGTAGGTCGGTGTGCTATGAAAATTTTTTAAGGTGGCTCCAGCGGTCTAGTAGACCTAAAGCTATGAACATTTTTTACAAAAATTCATTTACACATTCGAATCTGAAAACTAATATGACACGAAGCAGTGTTCTGAACATAACCGAAAATATTTTTGTTAGAGAATTTCCAATTTTGCAAAAGTATGTTTTGTGCATTAAAAAAAAAAAATCAATATCAAATACAAATCTTTTTTGTTTTTCATTCAATTTTAATTTGCAAGGTCTCATTTTCATCCTTTTTAAATTTCAGGGGAAGTCGCCGATATCAAAATTGAAAAATTTTCAAAACCTGCAAAGTTATATGCATTTGTTTGTAAAATTCAGTGACAAATCTGCAAACAATACAAACAAGATAGGTTAGCGTGCAGGCAAGCGTAGCGCGCTCTGTTTTAGAATCTAGTTCCTATTGTAAAAAGGTGATAGTGATTATTATCGAATTGAAGCTTACAGAGCCAACTTCAGAGCGTTGTCAGAAAATTTCATTTGCGAATTCAGTAGGTAAGATAGGTTCATGTTCAGGCGCGCGTAGCACGCCCTGCTTTAGAATCTAGTACGGGTAAAAAGTAGGGGTGTACAAGTACTCGGCTTGGCGTGTTTGAACTGTATCGAGCTTTTTCTTCGAACTTGAATCGAGTACATTATACTTCGAACTGCTCGAGTCAGATCGAACTACTCGGACCAACTCGAACTACTCGAATGAAGTCGAGCTACTCGAATTAAGTAGTTCGATCTAGATAGAACCAGCTGGCTCTCTTAGTAACTTATAATATTATATACTTAATTAGCTGAATGTAATTTGTTTTTGGATTTAGCTACTACTTAGCGATAATAATTATAATTATCCTAAGATTACTTATAATTATCTATAATTTTTTATTTATAATTCTTTTATAATTTATTCACTACTATGCACTGGAAGTTGGAAGTGTTCTATAATTTCAAACCACTCGATCAAAGTTCGAACTACTCGAACTATTTCTAACTACTCAATATATCAAGTAAAACATTTGATTCGACTTGAGTTCGTCGAGTTGAGTTTATAGAGCAAATAGTTCGGATCTTCGAATAGTCGTGCACCCCTAGTAAAAAATTACTGACATTTGTCAATACGTATTGATTAAATTTTCAGGGGAAAGGCTAGCATCCTTATCTATACCTATATCATTTCCAAAGATATTCCCTAAGTATTGGTATTTGTTACTCGTAAAGAAAATTATTTTATAAACGTGAGTGTGGAACGAACCTCCACAAGTTTCCTATTTAAAAAATTACTAATACCAATGTGTACCTAAAGTATAATTTTTTTTCTGTCAACTGCTTTATATATATAAAGACAAGAAAAACACGTTTTACTAATTTGCTTACTGTTTTTATGTGATATAATCAATTTTTCTTCAAGATGCAATAGTTTCTTACAAACAAAAAAGTTTTTTTTATAACGGACTAATAGTATTTAATTTTAATTTTTATAAAAATGCAGCGTCGCGGAGATAATATTTTTGTTAATAGTAGGCACATCGTATCCAATCACATTTACCGAAAATTTGACAAGAGTTGATAGCCTAAAAAAGTTGGTACAGCGTTTTTTTACCATATTCTGGCTGTTTTTTTTATTAACGTTTATAAGTATAAAATTGTCTTGAGTACGCAGAGGAAATATCTAAATTCTGATGCCCCACGAGCGTATCCTTGCATTATAGTGAGTTCTATGTAGTGGAACATGTTACTGGAAGTGGATTATATAAATATTTACTTGACTTATAGTTAGCTAAATATGTGAGAACCATAGATGTATCACAGTACTATAAAAGTTATTTCCCTCCTACCTCTCGATAAAAATTAAAAAATTTTTTTAAAGGCACATCTGCAGGACAAAGTTTTCTTGTTCCTTAAGCCTTTCTGAATGTCAACAAAATTATTTACTTTGAAATCTAAAATTAAGAATAATTTTGTCTTTTTTCTAATCGACGACACCTTATAAATACTGGCATCTACCTATTTGATCTTTGCAAGAATAATTATCTACACTGAAATTATTACTTTAAAAGTTACAGTTTTCTAAGTGATAAACGTTATTACAATTATAACTTCCTATAATAATTTGCTACTAGCGATAATTCAAATAATATCTGAAAATATTAAATATCAATTTTTTTTCAATCATCACATCAGCTTAACGTATTTCTTATAATTTTTAAATAAAAAATTAAATGGGATGACTGATGTTCCTTATTCACTTATTTACTTCAATTACAATATGCATTACGTAAAGCTGATGTGATGATTAAAAAATATTGATATTTTATATTTTCAGATATTTATTGAATTATCGCCTGTAACAAATTATTATGGGAAGTTATAATTGTAATAACGATTATTCCTTAGAAAACTGTAACTTTTAAAGTAATAATTTCAGTGTAGATAATTATTCTTGCAAGATCAAAAAGGTAGATGCCAGTATTTATAAGTGTCGTCATTTAGAAAAAATTATCTTTAATTTTTAGATTTAAAAGTACATAATTTTTTTCGCATTCAGAAAGGCTTAAAGAACAAGAAAGTTTGTCTAGTAGATGTGCCTTCAAAATTAAATATCTTTTCCAAGTTTCGTCATTTAAAAAAAAAGTGAAACTTCTTATTAATGCAAAATTGACTTATAAGTTTCGACGAAAAATGATACTATTAAATTGAGCTTGTACATACTTTTTTTAACATTCAGAAAAACTTTGTCCTGTAGATGTGCCTTCAAAGAAATTTTTTTATTTTTATCGAGACATAAGAGGGAAATAACTTTTATAGTACTGTGACATATCTATGGTTCTCAGATATTTAGCTAAGTCAAGCAAATATTTATATAATCCACTTCCAGTAACATGTTCCACTACATAGAACTTACTATTATGCAAGGATAAGCTCATGGGACATCAGAAGAGGCCTAAATTTAGATATTTCCTCCGTACTGAAGACAATTTTATACTTTTAAACGTTGCTAAAAAAACTGCCAGAATATGGTAAAAAACGCTGTACCAATTTATTTAAGCTATCAACTCTTGTTAAATTTTCGGTAAATTTGATTTTGGATACGGTGTGCCTACTATTAACAAAAATATTATCTCCGCGATGCTGCATGTTTATCAAAATTAAAATTAAATACTATTTGTCCGTTATGAAAAAAATTTTTTGTTTTTATAATTTTCTAAAAATACGTTCTAAAGAGGCATGGTGTGGTTTGTGCACATAAGAATTATGCACATATTTATTGTGCACACTTTAGCATTGGAGTATACACATAGATATAGATATACACCAATGCTAAAGTGTGCACAATAAATATGTGCATAATTCTTATGTGCACAAACCACACCATGCCTCTAAAGATGGGAGTAGTAGGGGGGTGTTTTTTCCAGACGGTTGTGACGTCAGCGTCTGGCGGCGCCGGCGGCGCCGGGGGAACGTTTTTGTCAGCGTGTCTGGGTCTGGGCGTTGGGCCTGGGGGACGTTTTTGGAAGGTGGGTGTGGAGGGGAGGTCGGGTGGCGAAACAGGGAGTTGGGCGGTGAGTGGGCGGTAGGAGGAGAGGGTGGTGGTTGGTGAGTGCAAAATTTTGCAAAAAATTTGCAAAAAGAGGAAAATCGATGATGTGGTGGGTGGGGATGAGAGGAGGCGTACGGACAGTTGTATTATCGAATATTGCGAATTTTTGCAAAAAAATTTGCAAAAAGAGGAAAATCGATGAGGTGGTGGGTGGGGATGAGAGGAGGCGTACGGAGAGTTGTATTATCGAATATTGCGAATTTTTGCAAAAAATTTGCAAAAAGAGGAAAATCTATGAGGTGGTGGGTGGGGATGAGAGGAGACGTACGGAGAGTTGTGTTTTCGAATATTGCGAATTTTTGCAAAAATTTGCAAAAAGTGGAAATGGGCTGTGGGGTAAGCGCAGCCGTGGCAGCGGGTGCGGGAGGTCGCGTGGTAGTGGGGTAGACGGTTTAAGGTGAAAAGGCGGGAGTGGGGGAGGGCAGGTGTGAAATTTTTAAAATATTGGAACAGGCGAGAAGGAAAGTGAGGTTGGTGAGTTTATTGCAAGAGTGTGGGACTGTGTGGGGTCGAAGAAAAAAACAAGGTATATAGGGGGATATGGTTGGATGACTCATGGGTGGGTAAAGTAAATGAAAAGAGCAGGTCGATGCAAGATGAGACAGGCACGTGGACGTACGAGCACGTAAGTAAGGAAAAAGAGCAGGTCGGTGCAAGATGAGACTCGTATGTACATGTGGTTACACGTACAAGCAGTAATAAAATTGAAAATTTATGAGGGTGGGTGCATGCATCTGTTAAGTACGAAAGTCATGTGTGTTTCGGGGGTGTGAGCGAGGGATAGAAAATTTGGGAGTTTTTTTTGCTATAGGTGTCGTTTTAAAACTTGGGAGGTTTGATAATTTATGGGATAGAGGAGGTACGGAAGTCATGGGTATTTCGGGGTGTGAGGGAGGGATAGAAAATTTGGGAGTTTTTTTGGTAGAGGTGTCGTTTTAAAACTTGGGAGGTTTGATAATTTATGGGATAGTGGAGAGTTTTTTCTAGTGGATAGGATTATTTGATAATTTATGGGATAGTGGAGAGTTTTTTCTAGTGGATAGGATTATTAAATGAAACTGAACAAACTGTATAAATTTTTCTGTTTTTTTTTTATTCAAATTATAAACGCTAAATAGATATACACACATATATACTCATAGAAAATATATTTTAATACATAGAATTATAACAAGTGTTTTTCCGAATTTAAATTTATTATTTCCACATTTTCATGAGAATGTTCTTTCATAATTTCTTCACACAATAATTCGACGGAGAGCGATGTCAACTCATGGAACACTATTTCAAAATAATGTTCGAGGAATACTGTTTCGGTGTTGAGATTTTGTTTAAGTTTTTCTTTCATTTCGGTTACGTTTTCTATTAAAATTTTTCTTACTTTAATGATTAAATTGGTTTTGTCCAGATTAGATTCTTTTAATACTATTTTTTCCAACTCCTCACGGATGAAGTCTTTGCATTTGTTCACCAATGCAGAGATGCGTTCTATGCGGCGAAATCGTTCATCGATGCAGACGGCAATATTTTTTAAGCCGTAAAAGGTGTTTTTCTGCATGACTACTGTGGGTACAAACATTTTACTTTTTTTACGACAACTGCGTCTTTCTTCATCGGAACACCTGTCAAAAACAATACTTTTGGTTCCGTACGTTGTGGTAAAAATGATATCCACCCCGTCTACACGAAGCCTGTTGTACACTTTACCGTTGATTCCATTTTCCTCGCTTCTGAAATATGAAACCATATCGGGGAAAAAATTTTGAATGTTTGTCCAAGTAGTTGAGTCCAAAGGTATTCCTTGAGAGTAATGGGAATTCAAAAGCACAATCATTGGTTTGAAACTTTTTGTTTCTTCCATATATTGTAATCCAACAGCAATTTTCTTCGTGTTCGATTTGTTGAGTGGGTATACAGTGGTGAGAATTTTTAAATTTGGTGCAATTAAATAAGCCATGACCTCTGACATGACTATTTTCCTCTTTTTCACTTGACAGTCACTGGTATTTTTCTCACTGAGCATCGCTTGAGCCATAGTTAGAATTTCACACGATCGTATTTTATGAAGACACTTTCACTGCACCATGTAATTATACGTCAAGAGCGTTAAAATGACTTTCAAACAGAGTCCGGTTATAGGGTAGGACTCTGGTTTGAAGCGTAACACGAGGAGATGTGAGCGGTTGAGAGTGCTGTGCGCGACTGTACCCCCGTCTCGTAAGACAACACCGTCGATGTCTTGAGCGGTGGAAAGACCATGTGTTTTAAAAATAGATCGGGTAGCTGCATCTCTGGTTAAGCCCCACGCGCTGGTGGTCACCGGGTGAGAAAATTGAAAATCTGGTTGTCGTAAAATAGTTTGATATTGGTCGGAAGCAATGACATTTATTGCGCTAGGCGAAGTACGGTGGCCAGTAGAGTCAAAGTGAAAAGTTTAGGGATGGGCCTTTCCCCACGCCTTTTTAGCGAGGTATTGGGTATAAAACAGTAGTAGCCCTGTAAAAAGAAAACAGTCTTTTTCAAACTCTCAGTTTGTACACTTGTGTTTTGCTCCGCTGTTTCGATTTTTCGATTATTCGATTTTCACCATGTTGAACAAATTGCATGAAGTTGTGTCCGGTTGTGCGGCATATTTATCACTCAACTCTGCGGCGCTGCGAGAAGTTTATAATGAAGAGTGGTATGACTGTTTACTGAATTTAGAAAAAAAAATTTATTGATGGTCATTGACGAAATGTTTGAGGACGTTGAAGTTAGTGACGTCAAGGTGATGCATGAAAAATGTATACATGAGAGTGACGAGGCTGTGATGTACATTGGTGAAATAATGATGACCAAGGGCAAAGAGAAAAAGGAGGAATTACAGCCCTTAATGGAACAGTATAATAATATTGGTAAGGCATTTGAATTTTTTAAATTATTTTAAATTTTAACACCGTTTATGTAACGACAATTTTTTATTTTGCTTTACAGTTTCCCGACTGTGGGGAAATGAAGGGGCAGTGCACGAGACTATCGAGCAAGGAAAAAGAGCCGGGGATGAGGAAGAGCGTATAGCAAAAAGAATACGTTATGACAGAAACATTGTACAGATATTGAATACAGGTAAAGTTAGTTATAATTTTGAAATTATTTAAAAAATTTTCATGTTTTTTGTTTATTTTATTTTATAGTACACAATCGGGTTGCGGAAAGTGAAAGAGAAAAAGATCAACAACAACAACAACAACAACAACAACAACAACAACAACAACAACAACAACAACAACAACAACAACAACAACAACAACAACAGCAGCAGCAGCAGCACCAAGAAGGAACTACAGCAACAACAAGAACAAGAGAAACAACACCACCAGCTGTATCGTCAACAGTACCTCCAGTGGATCTGGCGGTAGCATCTACCAGCAGAGAAGAAAATCTCCCTGGTGAAAGTGGTAGTGAACAAAATAATGTGTTGAGTGAACAAGTGACCAGTGGTAGCAAGAAAAAAGACGACGATACCACGAATGCAGAGGGTGTAATAGATGCAGGTAAAATTATTGTATATACGATTAGCGAGCGATATAATAAGCATTTTAAGGTAAAAGCGCGCGAAATAATTTTTAAAATTAAGACTCCGGGGGAAAATGTAAACCCGGTTGTGTGGGTTGAATCGGCTTTACGCGAGCTGGTTATTTATTTAAAACGCGATTCGAATGAAAATTATCTTATAGGGCTAACGTTAAATTCAAGCGGGTTTAGTCAAGGGGAAGCGTGGATGTACTATAGGCCTGTAACGCAATTTAATTTCGAAGATTTATGGGGCTTATTTTCGCGTGTTACGCAAAGTAATACAAATTTCAAAATTGATAACAGCTTTAAAATTTGTGTAACGTACATCCCCTTAATAAACGGAAAAGGAAATCAAAATAATAACAATTTAAAAACTGGGGGTATTTTATGTATTAACAATAATGACAATTTATGTCTTCCACGTGTATTAGTTTGTGGCGAAGTTTACGTGAATAAAAATAATTCGATAGAATGGAAAAGCGGTTGGAAAAAAATTAAACTTAAGTCGGAACAAAAACGTTGTTCGAACATTTTACTAGATAAATGTAAAATTAAATTAAATCAAAATGATGGATGCGGTTTTCATGAGCTCCAGCTCTTTCAGCAATATTTTGCAAAGAAGAATATTTGTTTACGGGTTTTCGATTACGATACATTTGGAACGGGTGTACCTCTTCTTTTCGATGGTCGGGAAAGTTTTCCGGGGGAATATTCAAATTTCATTAATATAATGTATTACGAGCAAGCTCAACATTTCAATCTAATAACCAATCTTTTAGCTGTAAAAGCACGTATGTTTTATTGCACTCCGTGTAACACGTCTTACAGTCGCGTCTTAGCGCACAAATGTGATAATATTTGTCCTCAATGTAACGGACCACAAGACTGTGCAAAAAATAGCGAAAATATTAAAAAAATACATTGCATCGATTGCAATCGCGATTTTTATGGTGAAGATTGTTTTAATTACCATAAAAAACCCGGGTCGGTATCGCGTCAAGCTAATAGTCGATTATCTAAACAATCGATGTGTACAACGGTTCAAATTTGCAGAAAATGTTTTAAACTTTACAATTTATCGAAAAAAAAACACGAATGTGGAAAATATTACTGTAAACATTGTAAAATTTCACACGAACCAAACCAGCTATGTTTTATGCGTCCTATTGTAAAATCATGCCTCGCTAAAAAAAAAGAATATTAATCATCCGGAAACGTGCTTTGTATTTTATGATTTTGAGACCAGACAAAATACAAAATTAGACGAAAACACTTTTATACATACACCAAACTTGTGTGTAGCACAATTATGTTGCGACGGGTGTGTTAAAAATACGGATTTAAATGCTTTATGCAATTTTTGTGGGGTTCGCCAGCATATATACGAAGGCGATAATTGTTTAGAAAATTTCTTAAATTTCGTAATTCGGTTCAAAAAAATAATTTTTCATCCTTTGTATGCATAGCACACAATGCCCGGGCATTCGATGCACAATTCGTTTTGAAATTTATTTGCGAAAATAAAAAAATATGGTGCCGGAAGTTATTCTAAACGGGCGGAATATAATAAAATTACAAGTCGGGATAACAAAATTTATAGATAGTTTGAACTATCTTCCGATGAAACTGTCTGCTTTGCCAAAGACATTCGGTCTGGCGGAGCAGTTGAAAAAAGGGTATTTTCCGCATATTTTTAACACACCCGAAAATGAAAATTACATAGGACCTTATCCGGATCGTAGCTATTTTACCCCTGAACTGATGGGGGTGGAGGAACGCGTTGATTTTTTAAAGTGGTATGAGGAAGTACACGATAACCAATTTAACTTGCGCAAAGAATTACGTGAATACTGCGTACAGGATGTAAACATACTTAGGGAAGCTTGTATGAAATTTAGGGAAATTTTTCTCCAAGTAGGGAATGTCGACCCATTTACGGAGGGTGTAACTATAGCGAGTACGTGTTCGCGCGTGTTTAGAAAAAACTTTTTGCGCTATGATTGTATCGGGCTTATACCCCACAAGGGTTATACGAGAGCAGACACCCATTCCCAAAAAGCTATCGAATGGCTTTTATGGGAGGAAAAATGTAGGGGTTGCGCGATAATACATGCAGGGCGATCACGCGAATATGTATTAAAAGAGGGGCCAAGGGTAGACGGATATTTAAAAATAACAGAAGATGCGGGGATAGTTTTTCAATTTCACGGCTGTTTTTTTCACGGGTGCCCTCGTTGTTTTCCCAATGACCGCAATAAAATATTAATTAACAATTCGAGTTTTAACGAACGTTTTGAAAACACGGTAACCATGACTAATAAAATTAAATCTTTCGGTTATGAAGTCGTTGAAATGTGGGAATGTGATTTTGATGGGAATATAAAAACGAATCGTGAATTTTTTAATTATATAAAAGAGCATCCGTTAGCAAAAAATGTTACGTTAAATCCCCGCGACGCGTTTTATGGTGGTCGGACAGGTAACATTGTAACGCAATACAAAGTAAAAACTAACGAGAAAATTAAATATCTCGATGTATGTTCGTTATACCCCTTCATATGTAAAACAGGCGCGTTTCCGGTTGGTCACCCAGAAATTTTTGTAGGCACGCAATGTCACATCTTAACTGGAAAAAATTTTGAAAATTTTTCCGAAAAAGTAGAAGGTTTGGTAAAGTGTGAAATTTTACCACCATCAAATTTATTTCACCCAGTATTACCGCTAAAGCTGCATAATAAATTATTATTTTCGTTATGTCGCTCGTGTACCGAAAACTTAAACCAAGACGCGTGCACTCATACCGATGAAAACGATAGAAAATTGGTAGGTACTGGGTTTCGATAGAAATTAAAAAGGCGTTAGAGTTAGGGTATAAATTATTAAAAATCGAAGTAATTTGGCAATACGAGGTAGTGCGTTATGACCTTAGTTTACAATCGGGTGGTCTTTTTACAGAGTATATTAATACGTTTCTTAAATTCAAACAGGAAGCTAGCGGATGGCCGAAAGACGTGAAAACCGAAAATGAGAAAAGGCAATACATTGACAATTATAAAGCTATGGAGGGTGTCACTTTAGAATACACAAATATAAAAAAAAATCCAGGCATGAGATCGGTAGCAAAATTGTGTCTTAATTCTTTTTGGGGAAAATTTGGCCAGCGTAGTAATTTGCCCCAAACCAGTGTTGTAAAAACCCATAAAGATTTTATACAATTAATGTCAGACCCTGAAAAAATTGTACAACATATTATTCCGGCGACCAATGATGTTATGTATGTCTCGTGGAATTACAAGGAAGAATCTGTCGCAACTTCCCCTTGTACGAATGTAGCTATAGCCGCGTATACAACAGCACAGGCACGATTAACATTGTTTGAATATCTTCATAAATTGGATAAACGGGTATTGTATTATGATACGGATTCAGTTATATTCGTCAGTAGTCCGAACGATGTATACGAACCACATACGGGGCCTCTACTCGGTCAACTTACAGACGAGTTGGAGGATTACGGAGTTGGATCGTTTATCGAAACGTTCGTTTCAGGCGGTCCAAAATTTTACGCGTATCGTGTACGTACCCCACAGGGGACAACACACGATACGTGCAAAATTAAAGGTGTTCGCATAAATTATGAAAACTCTCTTAAAATAAATTTTGACACCGTAGTATCACTTATAGAAAATCATAATACAAAACCCGAAGAACGAAATATAATAGCAATTAAAAATCGGGCAATAAAGCGCACGTCTACGCATGACGTTATTTCTCACGACGAGACAAAAACCTGTTCTGTTGTTTTGAAAAAACGGCGTTTTATATCGAATACCGTATCTTATCCGTATGGATATAAAAAACAAAATAATTAATAATAGAATTTTATATACAGGTTTCGTTGAAGAGTGTCACGACAAAACATGTAGTTTGCAGTTCTGTAACTACATACCAGAATACAAAATGTCGCTAGAAGGGCTAGGATGGCATAAGCTTTTACACCATTTAGTGCACTTGAAGAAGACTGATATTTGCAAGTTTCAAGCGTTAATGAGTATAGCCAATCGACTTAAATCGACATGTTTTATACGATTTACTGTAAAACTGACTGGCTATCTCGATGTTTTTATATGCCGCAAATGTGGTAAACGTAATTGTTTGAAAAAGCGCCACGGTTGTACCTATGATCTTAAATGGATGGATACGCATGTTGTGTATGGTGATGCGCGGGTATCGTCAATCTTGCGTATAATTGAAGACTACAATATAAAAAGTATAGAATGTGGGTCGGGGCATTACAATCACTGTGCCTGTTTGTACGGTAAACATGCAGGGTTTTGTAAGGACATGCATTCCAGTGAGCATCATGTCCTGCTTGAGTATTCGGCAGACCAATCTGCGATGGAACAGTACCAAATTTTTATGGCAAACCGAGCCAATCATTAAGTGTGGGTGTATTAGAATGTTTCGATTTATGAGTGAAAGTAGTTTATGTATAATTATGTAAAATATTTTTGTACGCTATACAATCGTTGTAAATATAAACATTTAAGAACATTTATACTTTGTGTGGTATTTTTTATTTTAATAAAATGAAATATCGTTTTACATAAACTTATGTCTATTCACATTAATTTACAAATACCTTTTCATTAATCTGAATTAATAATATTTTAAACATTTCTATTTCACTATACAAATAACATTTTTTGTGATGGTAAGTATGGTCATCCTAGCAACGGTTTATCTTCAGGCCAGATGGGATGGTGCATTCCTACAACGTCAACCACTGCAGTGTCAAAACCGCACAACACTGTATTAAGATGTATTTTGGTTTCGTCCTTGTTGACACTGGAGAGGAATACATAAATACTATCTGGTAAGAGACCTTTTTGCACGAAGTACGCTAGCAAAGGTTTATGTTTGGTCAGCTGGTGAAATATTTGGCACGCGCGATTTGTCCATCGTGCACCCTTCGACGAGGTAGGTATAATACCGCTCAAACCGCATAAAATAGCCCGCGCCGGAAGTGATAAAAAACAAATTTCCAATTCATAAATTTTCACATTACTTTTCATGTTTGAGAAATTTAAAGTTTCGCCGGTATCTATATTTCTACAATATTGCGGGTTATTTTTTGTAACACAACGCGTCCAGTAGTTTTCCACTTTAATAGCCAGATGCATTTTCGACTGAAAAAGAAAACAATTAATTTTAATATTTTAACCATTTCGGAAAGTAAAAATAATTTTATTAAATTCGTACCTGTAAATCTTCAGTCTTTAATTTTTTCAAAAACGGGTTTTCAATTTCTTGAAGCTTCATTGACTTTGTTTTACCACAATAAAAATGTGTAGATGAAACAGCGCCATAAAACTTGCTCATGTCGGTTTGCAGTGTAGAATATGTCTCGTCTTCC
Source organism: Torymus aiolomorphi (assembly GCA_036365515.1). Taxonomy (NCBI): domain Eukaryota; kingdom Metazoa; phylum Arthropoda; class Insecta; order Hymenoptera; family Torymidae; genus Torymus; species Torymus aiolomorphi. The sequence goes on from CM070875.1 coordinate 171,421,553, forward strand.
TCAATAACTTGCACGTAGAAGGAGGAGGGCGATGAAAAATGTGTAATACGGACTCTTTTCACGTTGTCGATAAACTCATTTAAATCTCTGTTTTTTATATTAAGTAACGAGACGAACGTCATTTTGAAATTTCCAACAACAACACTGAATGGTCACCGCACACGTGACAAGTAGGTACTGAAACAGTTTATGTAAGAAGAGAAAAAGTCTGTAGGTATATCGATGTCACACACTTGTCGGAGTGAAAACACGAGTAGGGTGTGATTTGAAAACAAGCGTTTAACAGCTATTTTTAGCTTGGTCGTTTCTCGCTTGAGCATGGGGTCCGCCCCGAAAAGCTAGAAAAGCGGTAGGGGGGGAGGGGTCACGCTCAGTTTCAGCGGCACACGCCTCCGGCTAGGACTTCACACGTGTGCTCAGCGGGGATGCTCCGAGGCTAGACTCTCGTTGGCTTGTAAGTGTTACCTCCGCCCGCCGCCGCCGCCCGCCGCCGCCGCCCGCCGCCAACGCCACCGCTCCGTTGTTGTTACTAGCTTAAACTATAATTAATTCATCAGTTGTTAATTTTCAACCATGGACATCAGATGGAAACATCCTTGGACGAGTATAATTTGTGGCCCAACGGGGTGTGGAAAAACAGTTTTCGTAAAAAAATTTTTAAATTTTCGACAGCAGATGGCGGATGTTTCTTTCGATAGAATTTTATTTTACTACGCAGAGTGGCAAGACGGGTATAAAAGTGAAAATTACGTCAGCGATGGTATACAAATTGAATTTCGCGAAGGGTTGCCAAAATCTGAAGACTTTTCGAAAGACCCACAGTTGAAAAAACTTGTAATAATCGACGATTTAATGCGAGAGTCGTCAAACCACGTGGTAGTTGATTTATTTACAAAAGGAAGCCACCATAAAAATATTAGTGTAATGTTTATTACTCAAAATATTTTCCACAAGTCGACTCATTCGCGTGACATTAGTCTCAATGCATCGTACATTGTTTTGTTTAAAAACCCACGTGACAGAGCCCAAATACAACATTTGGCGCGACAAATTTATCCAGAAGATTCCAAATTTTTACAAGAGGCCTATCAAGATGCAACAGCCAAAGGGCACGGCTACCTCATGATTGATTGCAAACAGAGCACGCTCGATGAATTCAGATTCCGCTCTTGCATTTTTCCAGACGACGAGTACCAGTATGTCTACATACCTAAATATACGCACTCTACCTATATTAACACATTTTAGCTTTTGTATAAAACATTGACTGCGTAAAATATTTTTGTCAGTACGAAGAAAGCTGTGGAGCTGTGCACACCACCAGAGTATTTTACTTTTTGAACTTTTTGTAAACTGTTGTACGTGCATAATTTGTAAACGAAATTTCTTAAATGGATCAGTCAAAATATAGTGGCAAAAGCAATATTTCATACATTAAACTTTCCGACAGTAATAAAGAAGAAAACAAACAAAAAACATCTGGCTGGAAAAATTTTACAAGTAAATTTTCAACAAATACAAAGTCATTTCCGGAACGAGAAAAGTACAAGAAATTTTAATAAACCTCAAACACATGGATCAGTCGGGAGTGCACAGACGTCGGAGCCATAGTGGTGGCGGTGGTCGGCGTGGAAAGCAATACCCACCTATTGGGAAAAAATATATCGCTCTGTTAGAAGCGTTGAGACATTCCGACAAGAACCAGCGTCTTGCTCTACTACGGTCAGCGGACGAAAAACTAATAAAGTATATCTGTGAATGTGCTCTAAACGTGCTTAAAGGTGTTGTGACTATAAAAGAAAACCAAAAACAAAAGTTGAAAAAGTATAAAACAACTTTGAGAAAATTGGTGAAAAAACCCGCACACAAAAATTCTTGGAAGGGTAAAAAACGCTATCTAGTTCAAAAAGGTGGAAGTTTCTTACCATTCTTGCTGACTCCGATATTGGAAATATTTTCAAATATATTTTGAAAAAAATGGAGAGGGCGAAAAAAATGGTACTTATATCCAAGGAACAGCTTGAGCGAATTCAAAGAGAAAGTGCTGTTTCACCCAGTAATACAGGTACTGCAAATTCTGCAAACTCGTCAACAGCAACAAACACACCTCCAGTTTTACAAAGTACGCAAACTATTGGTGATAACTTGACTCGTCTGGATGACGAGATGCGAAAAATTTTAGACTCGAGTACATACACTAATGACCATGACAGGTTAAAAGACTACTTGAGAACACTGCAAAGGTACTTATTTTTTGTTGACGAAAAACGAAAGACTCTTACACCCAAAGCCAATGACAGTACGGTTTCAAACTCGGTGTCTAGCGACTTAATTATACAGAGTGTCCCAAAGCTGTATGAAAAAAAAGCTCAGTTATTGTTAAATCATTTAAAAAATAACAGTGATCGTGTAACATGGAGCGAAACCGGAGTAGTGTACATTGATGGTGAAAAAATTATAAATTCAAACATAGTGGACCTAATAAATGACGCTTGCAGAAACCGAAAAAATATTAAACCTAAAGGTAGAAAAGAGTTTGCTACTATACTCGGAAAAATTACAACACCACACGAATTTATCGGTAACCCTGAAATTTGGGCAATTTCGCAAAGTTCGTTTTCTCATAAAAATAACAGTGCGAAAAACGTTTCAATCAACGAGGATTTTTTTTTGGAAACGACAGCGACCTCACCCCGCTTATAAATAGTCAAAATACTGATTCAGTGTCAGACTTATCTTCCACCGTGATAAAAGCTGCGAACTCTAGTTTAGAAAAGAGAAAGAAAAAGAAAAGCTTTATTTCTTCAACGCCAGAAGGTAAACAACCAAAACGTCAAGGTGGTTGGCTAAAATTGTAACATGGAAAATATCGAAAACCAATATTTCGACCCAAAAAATGTGGCAGGATTTGCGGGTGCAAGAAATCTACTTCGAGCAAACAAAGGTAAATCAGATGCAGAAGAAATTAAAGAATGGTTGACAAAGCACGATGCATACACACTGCATAAAGCTATACGACGGAAATTTCCACGGTTATATTACAACGTACAAGCAAGAGATCAAGTTTGGGAGGCCGATTTAATGCAAATGACATCTTTCAAAAATTACAATGACGGTATTTCGTACGTTTTGGTTGTAATTGATGTTTTGAGTAAATACGTCTGGGGCGAAGCTTTACGCGATAAAACTACTTTTGAAGTCACACAGGCTTTTAAAAGAATACTGGCTAAAGGTCGTCGTCCTGCCATGCTACAAACCGATCGAGGAAAAGAATTTGTTGGAAACGTGCTACAAAAATTTTTAAAAGAAAACGAAATTCAATTTCGTGTAGTGCGAAATCCAGATGTCAAAGCGGCTGTTATAGAACGTTTTATTAGAACTTTGAAAGAACGTATGTACAGATATTTTACACACAAAAATACTTATCGATATGTTGATGTGTTGCAGCAATTTATTACGGCATATAATAAAACTATACACAGTACCATCAAAATGCCACCAGCCGCTGTAACTATATATAATGCACATATTGCCAGAAAAAATTTAGTAGATCGTGCATCGCGCAACCAAGTTTATCGAAGCAAGCCAAAGTATAAAACTGGAGAGTATGTGCGTATAAGTCGCGAAAAAAACGTGTTTGAAAAAGGTGCAGAAAAATCTTGGAGTGAAGAAATATTTAAAATTGTTAGAGTTTCGAGAAGACAAAATTTATTTATTTACGAACTGGTAGACCTTGGAGGTGAACAAATAGAAGGTTACTTTTACCCTGAAGAACTTAGTCTCGTTCACAAAAATCGAGTGGATCAACAAGAATACAAAATTAATAAAATTTTAAAAACAAAAGGAAAAGGTGCGAGAAAACAATATTTTGTTTGCTGGGTCGGTTACCCGGATAAGTTTAATTCTTGGGTTTTAGCTAAAGATTTACAAAAATTATAATATGAATCGAAACGAGTTTCATATAGTGTTGCCCAGTAATAGCAGTATGTTGTATTATCCAGTCAACACAACAACAAATTTTTCAACACGTCTTTCCAAAGAAGTAGAACTCTACGATAGGTGGCTGGTTGGTTTGTCGGAAATTCATATACCCTGTACTACTTTACACCTCCGACGCCTAGACACCCTACTGGTTAAAGCACAGGCGGGAAATCGTGAACATTATTTTCAACACGGCACCTATGACTCTATACAAAGTCTTGTAGATGCAATAAACGACTCTCTATCGACTTTAAATAACAAAAGAGACTGCGGCAGATTAATTTACAATAATAAAGGTGGTTTTATAATTATAAAGCAAAATATTAAACGACAAGAGAATGGAAACCCTTGTCAGGAAGTTCTATTTTCGGAGGCTGTAAAACGTATTCTAGGAATCGAAGATGGATTTTCGTCAATGAAATCGGCTGGAGACGAAAAGCTTATATAGGAAAACACCCTGCCAGTCTAGCGAGAGCCATTCCAGATCAACTCTTTGTATACTCGAATCTATGTGAACCGTGCATGGTGGGTGACACCAACGCACCTCTACTTAGAATAGTCAATGTTGAGGCTAAAGAGTTTAGTTTCGGTAGCACAATAGTAAAAAAATTTGCTCCGATTAATTACATCCCCCTTTTAAATAATAGGTTTTAGACAATAGACATCGATATAAGAGACCAATTTGGTAACGCTATCCCATTCGAGTTTGGGACGTTGACGGTGACGCTGCATTTCAAGAGAGAATTTTAAGCAATTTTCCAAACATGAGTTTCAACGACGTGTATCAGCTACAGTATGGTGGAGGTGGTCGGGGAGTAAGCAACGTATTTGTCGGTGCTCAACGCCAGAGAGGTCACGGTCTAGGTTCGTTTTTCACGGGGTTGTTTCGAAGCGCTCTCCCGTTTCTGAGTAGAGGAGCTCGAGCCGTCGGTAAGGAAGCTCTCCGTGCTGGTGTAAATATTTTAGATGACGTAACAGAGAATAATATTTCGTTCAAGGAGTCATTTAAAAATAGAATGAACGAAGGTGGAAACAACCTCAAACGTAAAGCAACTGCGAAAATTAATAAATTTATGGAAGGTGGGGTTATAAACCTCTGAAGCGTAAACGTTCTACACAGTCTCGCCGTGGAAGTGGTTCGCGACGGATCCTCTCAGTTTCCCCAAAAAACAGTTCTAAAGTGTCAAAACGCAAACAAGTGAAAAAAGAAAATATAAGACCAAAACCACCAAGAGACGAAATAAAAAAACGAAACGTTCAAAGGGCAAGAGAAAGAATAAAAAGTCTAAAGTTGCTGACATTTTCGGATAAAAAATATTAAAAAAAATGTCTTTTCTACATAGTCATACAGAGGCTTGTCTTAAGAGTGAGCTCGACTTATTCTCTCTACCTCTGACACAAACGGCAGTAGAATCAAGCAGATGGGTATTTTACAAACCCGTTTCGTCTTTGAGTGACGAAAGTCCCATAGAGTTTTGCATAAATTCTCAAAACGAGGATTATCTAGATCTTGCTCATACCATGCTAAAAGTGAGTGTACAGTTAACGCCATACAACAAGGAATCCGACAGTCTCGTAGCTCCAGTGAACAATTTTTTACATTCGATTTTCAACCAAGTTGATGTGTATTTTAACCAAAAGTTAGTGTCGCCACCAAATAATGCTTATCCGTATAGAGCATACATTGAAACATTGTTAAACTATGGACCTGCTGCTAAAGCCTCTCATCTTACAACAAATTTATGGATAGAAGATGAAGCCGGAGAAATGGACGCTGAGCCGGGGTCGGGGCAAAACGAAGCACTCGTAAAACGACAAGAATACACAAAAAATTATAAAACCGTAGATTTAATCGGACATCTACATTGCGACGTTTTTAACCAAGATAAATTACTCTTAAACGGCGTGGAAGTGCGTCTAAGACTCGTACGCTCCAAAGATGCTTTTTGTCTAATGGACGCTAGTGCTGTAAATTATTCGGTTCACATAACAGAAGCAACGTTACTTGTTCGTCGTGTAAAAGTGAATCCCACCGTTTTAGTTGCACACTCTAAAACGCTTGCCAGTACTACAGCAAAGTACCCTATAACAAGAGTTGAAGTGAAATCTTTTACAATACACAGCGGAGTCAACGGCCAATGTTTAGAAAATGTTATTTTAGGTCAACTACCAAAAAGAGTTGTACTCGGTTTTGTAGATAATAAAGCTTTCAACGGCGACCGAAAACTTAACCCATTTAATTTTCAAAATTATTCAATTAATTTTCTTTCTCTTTACGTGGACGGAACACAAATACCTAGCAAACCCCTACAGCCATCGTTTACGGGAAATTCACCACAGTTTATCGAGGCATATCACACTCTTTTCTCTGGCACTGGATTATTCTACGCAAATGAAGGAAATTCGATTAGCCGCGGCACTTATCCTAACGGCTATTGTTTATTTGCCTTTGATTTAACACCCGATTTATCGGCTCAATTTGCAGGACATTGGAATCTAGTTAAAAACGGAACCATGAGAATAGAAGTACAGTTTGAAAAAACATTAACAAAAACTATAAACTGCATACTTTATGCAGAATTCGATAATGTGTTAGAAATAGATGCAGCGCGACAAGTAATTATCGATTTCAACTCGTAAGACCCATGCTGAGTTGCAGGTGTTGAGTCAGTGCTACATAAGTCCCCTGCTGGTCTACAGGTGGTGCCTATAAATAGATTTCACGCTAGAGGGGAGACGTCATAAGGGGAGAAACACCAACAGCCATAAAGAAAGCTAACCATGTTTTCCTCGTTTTCAAGTCAGTTCTCGGCCACCCGTTTTCTTATACAGATCGAAGCTCTTACAGCCTACAAAATGGAGAAGGCCGATTACATTATAGATATTCAAGCATTCCACGACAAAGACGGAGAATTTCTACCGAAAGAAATTGCAGTTATCGGCACAGATTGCAACTTTTTCACCCATTGGATTATAAAACCTCCGTACGATTGTGAAAAAATTCCAAAAGGTATACTTGCAACAAACAGTTATTTAACATGCTTTCATCATGGCATTGAGTGGTTTGATGGCGAATCTACTCTAGAAGACGTTTTAAGTTCCCTTCGAGAAGTGGCTCGAAATTCTTTACGAATCTATACAAGAGGAGTGCAAAAAATGGAATTCCTCGAAAAACTGCTGGGTAGACAAATTATTAATTTAGAAGATTATAAATGCCCGTCTTTTAGAAATTTACCAAGAGTAAACGAACATTTTTGCTTCTACCATGGACGTAAGAGGGAGTACTTCGCTTGTGCTTTGTGTTATGCATATAAATTACGCGTGTGGTTAATAAAAACACTGTGCGTCGCAAGCCCATCTGTCGACATAGTCGATGTGCAGCGAAAAACCATCGACGAATTGTCTCAAAAAGTAACAAAATTAAACGTTTCGAAAATTCAACTTCATCCTGCAGCATTGATCGTACTTCCAGCTCTTCATCTACAGATAAAAAAGATAGGGGTAAATCAAACGTGGTGGAGGAGGAAAACACCTACGCCAACATAGACCATGAACAGTCTACAGCTTCAGAAAGCTCTAAGACACGTCAGAGCACGGACCGTCGGAGTGTTTGCTGCAGATCAAATTCCCTTTGTGCTGGAAAAACCTTGTGCAATTGTAGCTAATGTGGACGAAAGCAATAAACCAGGAACCCATTGGATCGCAATCCACATTGACGAGCATGGAAATGGAGTCTTTTTGACAGCTATGGACTTGCTCCCGCCGTCTCACATCATATTGATCGCCTCCGAAGAAATTGCTCTTTCTACACATGGAACATCCAGCAGCTTCAAGGCCTCAATTCAATCGTGTGCGGTCATTACTGCGTTAATTTCCTTTTTTATATGTGTAATAATTATAACCTTAACATGTTTTGTACGTTATTCTCAAGTAACACTACCGAGAATGATAGACTGACAGTTTTTTTATTTAAAAAATAACTAAACATACTAATAAAAATTCAAAACATAATAATAAATGTATGACTTGCGTTCAAACTTGTAAAGCGAAAAAGTTTATGTAATTATCTCTATATGTATGAGTGTATGCATGCAAGAAAATATTTAATCTTATTCTATATATTAAGTAATACATGTACATCTAAACTTACCTACTCAGTATTCAATTTTCTATGAGTATATATGTGTGTATATCTATTTAGCGTTTATAATTTGAATAAAAAAACAGAAAAATTTATACAGTTTGTTCAGTTTCATTTAATAATCCTATCCACTAGAAAAAACTCTCCACTATCCCATAAATTATCAAACCTCCCAAGTTTTAAAACGACACCTATAGCAAAAAAAACTCCCAAATTTTCTATCCCTCGCTCATACCCCGAAACACACATGACTTCCGTACTTAACAGATGCATGCATCCACCCTCATAAATTTTCAATTTTATTACTGCTTGTACGTGTAACCACATGTACATACGAGTCTCATCTTGCACCGACCTACTCTTTTTCCTTACTTACGTGCTCGTACGTCCACGTGCCTGTCTCATCTTGCATCGACCTGCTCTTTTCATTTACTTTACCCACCCATGAGTCATCCAACCATATCCCCCTATATACCTTGTTTTTTTCTTCGACCCCCACACAGTCCCACACTCTTGCAATAAACTCACCAACCTCACTTTCCTTCTCGCCTGTTCCAATATTTTAAAAATTTCACACCTGCCCTCCCCCCACTCCCGCCTTTTCACCTTAAACCGTCTACCCCACCTACCACGCGACCTCCCGCACCCGCTGCCACGGCTGCGCTTACCCCACAGCCCATTTCCACTTTTTGCAAATTTTTTGCAAAAATTCGCAATATTCGAAAACACAACTCTCCGTACGTCTCCTCTCATCCCCACCCACCACCTCATAGATTTTCCTCTTTTTGCAAATTTTTTGCAAAAATTCGCAATATTCGATAATACAACTCTCCGTACGCCTCCTCTCATCCCCACCCACCACCTCATCGATTTTCCTCTTTTTGCAAATTTTTTGCAAAAATTCGCAATATTCGATAATACAACTCTCCGTACGCCTCCTCTCATCCCCACCCACCACCTCATCGATTTTCCTCTTTTTGCAAATTTTTTTGCAAAATTTTGCACTCACCAACCACCACCCTCTCCTCCTACCGCCCACTCACCGCCCAACTCCCTGTTTCGCCACCCGACCTCCCCTCCACACCCACCTTCCAAAAACGTCCCCCAGGCCCAACGCCCAGACCCAGACACGCTGACAAAAACGTTCCCCCGGCGCCACCGGCGCCGCCAGACGCTGACGTCACAACCGTCTGGAAAAAACACCCCCCTACTACTGATGGGTCTGAAGTTTGCACCGTTGGAATGCAACGAAATAATTTCTTACAATTAATTTAAGTTATTAAACAATGGAAATTTCATCTAAACCTTTGTTAGAAAGTTATTTTATTTTATAAAACACTAAATCTACACACAAAATTAATATTAATTAGTATAACCATGAAGAAAAATGTTTTTTTTTTATTTCGTTGCACTCCAACGTTGCGAACTTCAGACCCATTTCTAAAGAACGTGATGTCGATGCGCCCCTCGTCGAAGAAATCATAATTTTTTCGTGGCACACATAAAGAGCGGTAAATAGGTAGGAAATATATGTAGAAAAAAGAAGAAATTTATATTTTTTTATAATTTTTTATATAATTTTTTATAATTTGAGGATATTTCCTCGGGTGGGAAGAAGAAGGTTCTATCTCAACGGAGCGCGTGAAAAGGTCCTATCTCAGTAGTGTCCCACCTTCTTACGCGCTCGTCTGGAATAGGACCTTTTCACGCGATTCGCCGAGATAGAATCTTCTCCCCACCCGATGATCACTTTTGTTTTAAAGATTTTTTTCATAACGAATCCTAGTTCAATGAATTTATTTATTCAATATATCGACGACTGAGCGGAACAAGGTCGTATCTCACCGCGTGGATGAAGAACGTCGTATCTCAGTGCGCGGACGAAGAGCGTCGTATCTCACCGCGCGGACGAAGAACATCGTATCTCACCGCGCGGATGAATGGGTCTGAAGTTCGCAACGTTGGAGTGCAACGAAATAAAAAAAAAACATTTTTCTTCATGGTTATACTAATTAATATTAATTTTGTGTGTAGATTTAGTGTTTTATAAAATAAAATAACTTTCTAACAAAGGTTTAGATGAAATTTCCATTGTTTAATAACTTAAATTAATTGTAAGAAATTATTTCGTTGCATTCCAACGGTGCAAACTTCAGACCCATGCGGATGAAGAATATCGTATCTCACCGCGCGGACGATGAACGTCGTATCTCGGCGTTCTTGCGGCGTACACGGCCAGTATACGGCGAGATACGATGTTTTTTGTCCGCGCGCCGAGATATTTTATCCGCGCGGAGAGATACGACGTTCTTCGTCCGGGCGGTGAGATACGACGTTCTTCGTCCGCGCGGTGAGATACGACGTTCTTCGTCCGCGCGCTGGGATACGACGTTCTTCGTCCGCGCGCTGGGATACGACGTTCTTTATCCGCGTGGTGAGATACGATGTTCTTTATCCGCGCGCTGAGATACAACGTTCTTCATCTGCGCAGTGAGATATGACATTCTTCGTCCGCGCGGTGAGATACAACGTTCTTCGTCCGCGCGCTGAAATACAACCTTGTTCCGCGCAGCCGTCGATATATTCACGCGCCAATAACCATGTAAAAAATTTGTGAATTTGACTTTTGACATAAACCTTTGTATTTTTAATTTGCAATTTAATAATTACGATTTTTCCCCGTAAATGTTTTCAAATATAATTTTATATATACTTTTCAATAATGTATTTATGCAAAATCAAATATGCACATAGAATGCAATTTTATATTAAAATATATTCATTTAAAAAAATTATTTTATGTAATTTATCTATTCTAAAATATGATTTTTCAAATTATTAAAATTTCAACTCCACTAGAGTAATAAATGTGTATAATATAATAACATTTTTTTATATTATTGACTATAATTAATTATATTTCAGAGGAATATGGTGTTCTGATTACATCAAACAACTGCAAACTGTAAAATCGTTTAGGCTCATCATCCTAGCCCGTATGGATTTTGACTTGAGATTGTCGTTTTAGTTTCTTTGTGTCTAAATAAACCAATTAACGGCTTTTTTGCGCATCGCCGAATTGTTTTTTCGTGTTGTAAATCGTACTTTCGGTTATAGAGTTAAGCGATATTCTAATTATTCTCTGAATAAAAATGTTTTTTAAATTTTATCGCACCGTAAGATAATTGGAAATTTTACTCTTACTGTTGAGGTATTTGATTGTTGATTAACATTTAATCAATAATATATTAGGCCTTAGAGAGTAGGAATATGTATTATGAGAGAGTTATATATATAGTTTTCAAAAGCGCTTATAATCGGAACGTATACGAGCTCGCAACAATAACAAAGTCGACGAAAGTCGGAGCGCGGCGAAACATAAACACTCGGCCGGTCGAGCGAGCCGCAAGCTATAGGTATAGTTAGAATCTATAGCGGCCGAGCCCAGCAGCGCGAGAGCCGCGGAGAGAGAGATAGCTAGCTGCCACAGAGGCGTAGAGAGCGCAGACAACGGGCAACAGTAGAGCCTGTGCTCGAGGTGCGGCGACGGCGCGGCGCACGCCGGAGAGCCAAGCGCCTACAGTATATATAGTCTAGGAGCTGGGTACCGTCCCGTATGCAATATGTCCCCGGATAAAAACAGTTGTTTCTTATAGATTTTGACCCGTAGAATCCGAATATCGAGGTTAAAATTCGAAAAAAGTGGTAGAAATTGTTTAAAATGCAATTGTTTAAACAAATAATAATAATTATTTTTTTTGCCCCGGAGTATTTTTTTCCTAAAACTTTAGCTCATTTTAAAGAACACGTCTATTTGCAAAATCTCTATAAACTCAAAATTTGAAAAGTTATGAATTTTTGAAATTTGATTTTTACGTTTTTTTTGCAACTTTGATTAATAATAACTTTGAAAAAAATGAACTTTTTTTAAAATGAAAGTTTCCTCTTATTCTTTGAGATAAAAACCACCATATTCATTTGCATTATTTTAAGTTTTCTGTTATTAACTATTTATTTCGTTATTTAACAAAAGCTAATTTTTCGATATTTCCTAGCGCTATTTCAGTATACAGTTGGAGTAATGCGCGCATTCAGGGATTTTCAAAATCATTATATTTGAAAGTTAAACCAATACTTGACAATTGGTGCGATGGCAAATCAATTTGAATGTTTAATAAATAAACAACTTATTGTTTAAACCAACAAAAAATCAATATTTAATTTAAATATAAATACATGAATAAAAATTCATAACTAAGTAAAATATAATATTATTCAAATTTATTTTTACAAGTTTCATTTTTCTGACAAAAACAGAAGGAACAGCATGGAATTGCTACTCGAACACAACAACATGAGTTTTTGATGCATGCTTTACATTGGCAGTTCGGTACAAAATCATCTATAGGTGGTAATAAAATTAAAACTTTTTGTGGAGGACCAATAATAATATTATATTTTACTTAGTTATTCATTTTTATACATGTATTTATATTTTTTATTTTAAATAAAATATTTGTTTTTAATTTAATTATTAATGTTTTATTAATGTATTAATTATTTCGTAACATTACCTTAATTTTATATTTTTGAGTAAACGAACTGTAATATATTATTATGTATTAAAAAGTCATATGTTCATCATTTTTTTTTTTTTTAAACAATAAGTTGTTTATTTAGTAAACATTAAAATTGATTTGCCATCGCACCAATTGTCAAGTATTGGTTTAACTTTCAAATATAATGATTTTGAAAATCCCTGAATGCGCGCTTTACTCCAACTATATACTGAAATAGCCGCTAGGAAATTTTTTGTATTAGATAAAATTAAGCTTGAGAAAAGCACGCAGAAGTTGCAAACAGCAATCGACTGAAGGAGAAGGGAGGCGGGACCTACCGAGCGCGGTTGCAGCGTCGGCGGCATTGTTGTTATGTCAGCGTGCGCGTGGACTGAGTGTCTTTGCCGCTGGCGAGCCGTTTTTCAGTTTCTAGCAATTCTAGCTAGCCCAGGCGCCGCAAAAGTTTTCGCTTCTGTTTCCCTTTCTATACCGGCTGTTGCAATTGAATAAAGTAACCATCGTTTTTTATAGATTTTGATTCGTAAAATCTAAATTTCTAGTTTACAATTTATCAAAATGGCAGGAACCTTGATTTAAATGCATTTGTTTAAAGAAAAACGCCATTTAAACAAATAAAAACAATCTTTTGAGATCAGAATAATTTTTTCTTGAAAATTTAGGCAATTTTAAAATTAAAATGTTGCATTCAACATATACGAAAAACCAATATTCAAAGAGTTATAGATTTTTAAAATATTAATCTTCAGTATTTAAGAGATTTTGAATAATAGTCACAAAATTAAACATCAAGTAAAAATTATTACGGTTACTTATCGTTTACCATCTAAAAAGAGATGTGCATGTTTAATATTACTTTGTATCATAAATAATTATTCACATTAATATATGAGTAAATCTCAGGAACTCTTAACTTTTTGGGAATTCCAATGTTTGAGCGCTAAAAAATGAGTTAAAGCTCAAAATGTTTGCCTTTAAAAAAAAAAAGAAACAATTATAAATAAGGGTAAAGAATCTAGCTACGTACACAAAATTAAAAAAAAAGGTCGACATTCAGTCATTTTTTATGTTGTTCATGTCCCTTTCCAATCAATATATTTATTTAATGGGAACAGGAACACACTTACGATCGTTGCACAATTTGTTTAGCTTTCTTTGTTTGCCAAAACCTTTAATTTGAGCCCTGGTAGGTTGATGTGCTGTGAAAATTAGCCCAAATATAAGATTTTTAATTTTCTAAATTTTTTAAGAAATTTCAGGGGGAAAAAGTTACTGACATTTGTCAATGCGTATTGATTAAATTTTCAAGGGGAAGCCTTTCGATATCTATATTGTGGGCAAAGATACTCCCTAAATATAGGTATTTGTTACTCGTAAAGAAAATTATTTTATAAACGTAAGTTTGCAGCGAACCTCCACAAGTTTCCTATTTAAAAAATTAGTAATGTCAATGTGTAGCTAAAGCATAATTTGTCTGTCAACTGCTTTAGAGAGAGAAGAAAACCAAGTTTTACTAATGTTTTTAATTGACATAATGAACATTTTTTCTACAAGATGCAATAGTTTCTTACAAACATGTATTATTATTATTTAAATAAAATAATTTTCTATTTAAAGCCAAGTTATACTTTTAAAATAGAAATTATCTTTTCAGTCTAAATCTGTGTCTGATTCAAAAACAATTTTTCTTTCTATGAAGACTCGATTCCTACTCTCAGAAAAGTAATTATATTTCTTCACCCAGGATATTCCGGCATGTTCTTGTTTGTGCACATAAGGATTGTGCACATATTTATTGTGCGCAGATAGCATTGGTACATATCTATATATATAGATATATACCAATGCTAAAGTGTGCACAATTAATATGTGCACAATCCTTATGTGCACAAACAAGAACATGCCGATATTCTAGGGGTGGTTCGAGTAGTTCGAAGATTTCTGCCTATTTTTTTTTATAAAACATGAACAAAATTATATAAATGATAGAATTATGTATTAAAATCACCCACGTTTTATAACCACTACATTAATTTAGTAAACTAATAAGGTTTAAAGGCTCCGAAAACATTTATGAACTTCATGCAAACAATGAAGTCTATGCACTCAAAATCGAACTTTTTTTCCGAGTTTTTACTCGAAAAAAAAACTCGTAAAATACATGAGTCAAAAGTTATTGTTAAAAACTTTAAAATGAAATGAAAAGTGTTATATGAGCTTTATATATGTCCAAACATTGCAATTTCATATGCTTAAGAAATTTTTTTCACCTACATGCTATTTTTTAATGCAAAAAAGAAGAACTAAAAAAATTTCGAACTATTCGGTTACATTCCTACGATATTCCCCTCAATATTCGTAATTAATAGAAGATAATAAACAAATGTTCCTTTGGAGAATATAATGAATTATGAGTATTTATGACGAAATTTATTAACTTTTTAATAAATTTAGTCATAATTTATTAATATTTACATTATATGTATCTTAAGTTTTATTAAAAAACAAATGAATCTTATCGATGACAAAGTAAAGAGATATGTAAGTTATTTACGTATTTGAAATTCCGAACGTTCATAATGAATGAGTCTGAAGTTTGCAATGTTGGAGTGCAACGAAATAAAAAAAAATAATTCATTTAAATTCAAGTTTATACTAAATTATATTAATTTTGCGTGTAGATTTAGTGTTTTATAGTATAAAATAACAAAGGTTTAGATAAAATTTTCATTGCTTAATAACTTAAACAATTGTAAAAAATTATTTGGTTGCATTCCAACGATGCAAACTTCAGACCCATCATAATGAACGAAATATTAATTTATAGTTTCTAATTTTGGTTGGAATTCGTCGAAGTGGTTTTATTGGTGACTGCAAGAGTGACAAGCGAAGAGATACAGTTATTATCATTTTTTAAATATATTAAGTAGTCAACTTTAGCTAAATCTGAAAATGGCAAAAATCTTTATATATAATCATCTGTTTGGGGGTTTTCCGGGGAGTCGACTTGGTTCGTAATTTTTTTACGGGTAGTTTGTATGCTCATAAAATAATTTCAGCTATAACAAGTTTGGAAATGACAAGCGCCGCTGAGAGAGAATTTTTTTTCCGTCACGACCCCTATATAATCAGCTGTTTGGGGGTTTTCCGGGGAGTCGATTTGGTTCGTAATTTTTTTATAGGGAGTTCTTATGCCCAAAAAGTAATTCCAGCATTAAAAAGTTTGGAAATGCCAGACACCGAGCAGTGAGAATTTTTTTCCGTCACGACCCCTATATATCTGATTATATAATCAGCTGTTTGGGGGTTTTCCGGGGAGTCAATTTGGTTCGTAATTTTTTTACGAGTAGTTTGTGTGCTCATAAAATAATTTCAGCGATAAAAAGTTTGGAAATGCCAAGCGCCGCTGAGAGAGAATTTTTTTTCCGTCACGACCCCTATATAATTAGCTGTTTGGGGGTTTTCCGGGGAGTCAATATGGTTCGTAATTTTTTTATAGGGAGTTCTTATGCTCAAACAGTAATTCCAGCATTAAAAAGTTTGGAAATGCCAGACACCGAGCGGTGAGAATTTTTTCTCCGTCAAGACCCCTATATATCTGATTATATAATCAGCTGTTTGGGGGTTTTCCGGGGAGTCAATTTGGTTCGTAATTTTTTTACGAGTAGTTTGTGTGCTCATAAAATAATTTCAGCGATAAAAAGTTTGGAAATGCCAAGCGCCGCTGAGAGAGAATTTTTTTTCAGTCACGACCCCTATATAATCAGCTGTTTGGGGGTTTTCCGGGGAGTCAATTTGGTTCGTAATTTTTTTACGAGTAGTTTGTGTGCTCATAAAATAATTTCAGCGATAAAAAGTTTGGAAATGCCAAGTGCCACTGAGAGAGAATTTTTTTTCCGTCACGACTCCTATTGTCAGATTATATAATTGGCTGTTTGGGGGTTTTCCGGGGAGTCGATTTGGTTCATAATTTTTTTACGAGTAGTTTGTGTGCTCATAAAATAATTCCAGCAATAAAAAGTTTGGAAATGCTAAACGCCGCGGAGAGAATTTTTTTCAGTCACAACCCCTATATACCTGATTATATAATCAGCTGTTTAGGGTGTTTCCGGGGAGTCGATTTGGTTCGTAATTTTATTACAGGGAGTTTTTATGCTCAAAAAGTAATTCCAGCTTTAAAAAGTCTGGAAATGTCAGACACCGAGCAGTGAGAATTCTTTTTCCGTCACGACTCCTATATATCAGATTATATAATCAGCTGTTTGGGGGTATTCCGGGGAGTCGATTTGGTTCGTAATTCTTTTACGAGTAGTTTGTGTGCTAATAAAATAATTCCAGCATTAAAAAGTTTGGAAATGCCAGACACCGAGCAGTGAGAATTTTTTTCCGTCACGACCCCTATATAATCAGCTGTTTGGGGGTTTTCCGGGGAATTGATTTGGTTCGTAATTTTTTTATAGCGAGTTCTTATGCTCAAAAAGTAATTCCAGCATTAAAAAGTTTGGAAATGCCAGAAACCGAAGAGTGAGAATTTTTGTTCCGTCACGACTCCTATATATCTGATAATATAATCACCTGTTTAGAGGGCTTCCGGGGAGTCGATTTGGTTCGTAATTTTTTTACGGGTAGTTTGTGTGCTCATAAAATAATTTCAGCGATAAAAAGTTTGGAAATGCCAAGTGCCACTGAGAGAGAATTTTTTTTCCGTCACGACTCCTATATATCAGATTATATAATTGGCTGTTTGGGGGTTTTCCGGGAAGTCGATTTGGTTCGTAATTTTTTTACGAGTAGTTTGTGTGTTCATAAAATAATTCCAGTAATAAAAAGTTTGGAAATGCTAAACGCTGCTGAGAGAGAATTTTTTTTCAGTCACAACCCCTATATACCTGATTATATAATCAGCTGTTTAGGGGGTTTCCGGGGAGTCGATTTGGTTCGTAATTTTTTTACAGGGAGATTTGATGCTCAAAAAGTAATTACGGCTTTAAAAAGTTTGGAAATGCTAGACACCGCGCAGTGAGAATTTTTTTTTCGTCACGACCCCTATATATCTGATTATATAATCAGCTGTTTGGGGGTTTTCCGGGGAGTCGATTTGGTTCGTAATTTTTTTTGCGATTAGTTTGTGTGCTCATAAAATAATTTCAGCGATAAAAAGTTTGGAAATGCCAAGCGCCGCTGAGAGAGAATTTTTTTTCAGTCACGACCCCTATATAATCAGCTGTTTGGGGGTTTTCCGGGGAGTCAATTTGGTTCGTAATTTTTTTACGAGTAGTTTGTGTGCTCATAAAATAATTTCAGCGATAAAAAGTTTGGAAATGCCAAGTGCCACTGAGAGAGAATTTTTTTTCCGTCACGACTCCTATTGTCAGATTATATAATTGGCTGTTTGGGGGTTTTCCGGGGAGTCGATTTGGTTCGTAATTTTTTTACGAGTAGTTTGTGTGTTCATAAAATAATTCCAGTAATAAAAAGTTTGGAAATGCTAAACGCCGCTGAGAGAGAATTTTTTTTCAGTCACAACCCCTATATATCTGATTATATAATCAGCTGTTTGGGGGTTTTCCGGGGAGTCGATTTGGTTCGTAATTTTTTTACGAGTAGTTTGTGTGTTCATAAAATAATTCCAGTAATAAAAAGTTTGGAAATGCTAAACGCCGCTGAGAGAGAATTTTTTTTCAGTCACAACCCCTATATACCTGATTATATAATCAGCTGTTTAGGGGGTTTCCGGGGAGTCGATTTGGTTCGTAATTTTTTTACAGGGAGTTTTGATGCTCAAAAAGTAATTACGGCTTTAAAAAGTTTGGAAATGCCAGACACCGCGCAGTGAGAATTTTTTTTTCGTCACGACCCCTATATATCTGATTATATAATCAGCTGTTTGGGGGTTTTCCGGGGAGTCGATTTGGTTCGTAATTTTATTACGAGTAGTTTGTGTGCTCATAAAATAATTCCAGCAATAAAAAGTTTGGAAATACCAAACGCCGCGGAGAGAGAATTTTTTTTCCGTTACTACCCCTATATAATCAGCTTTTCGGGGGTGTTCCGGGGAGTCGATTTGGTTCCTAATTTTTTTGCGGGTATTTTGTATCCTCAGAAAATAATTCCAGCAATAAAAAGTTTGGAAATACCAAACGCCGCGGAGAGAGAATTTTTTTTCCGTTACTACCCCTATATAATCAGCTTTTTGGGGGTGTCCCGGGGAGTTGATTTGGTTCCTAATTCTTTTGCGGGTATTTTGTATCCTCAGAAAATAATTCCAGCAATAAAAAGTTTGGAAATACCAAACGCCGCGGAGAGAGAATTTTTTTTCCGTTACTACCCCTATATAATCAGCTGTTTAGGGGGTTTCCGGGGAGTCGATTTGGTTCGTAATTTTTTTACAGGGAGATTTGATGCTCAAAAAGTAATTACGGCTTTAAAAAGTTTGGAAATGCCAAGTGCCACTGAGAGAGAATTTTTTTTCCGTCACGACTCCTATATATCAGATTATATAATTGGCTGTTTGGGGGTTTTCCGGGAAGTCGATTTGGTTCGTAATTTTTTTACGAGTAGTTTGTGTGCTCATAAAATAATTTCAGCGATAAAAAGTTTGGAAATGCCAAGCGCCGCTGAGAGAGAATTTTTTTTCAGTCACGACCCCTATATAATCAGCTGTTTGGGGGTTTTCCGGGGAGTCAATTTGGTTTGTAATTTTTTTACGAGTAGTTTGTGTGCTCATAAAATAATTTCAGCGATAAAAAGTTTGGAAATGCCAAGTGCCACTGAGAGAGAATTTTTTTTCCGTCACGACTCCTATTGTCAGATTATATAATTGGCTGTTTGGGGGTTTTCCGGGGAGTCGATTTGGTTCGTAATTTTTTTACGAGTAGTTTGTGTGCTCATAAAATAATTCCAGCAATAAAAAGTTTGGAAATGCTAAACGCCGCTGAGAGAGAATTTTTTTTCGGTCACAACCCCTATATATCTGATTATATAATCTGCTGTTTAGGAGGTTTCCGGGTAGTCGATTTGGTTCGTAATTTTTTTACAGGGAGTTTTTATGCTCAAAAAGTAATTCCAGCTTTAAAAAGTTTGGAAATGCCAGACGCCGTGCAGTGAGAATTTTTTTTCCGTCACGACCCCTATATATCTGATTATATAATCAGCTGTTTGGGGGTTTTCCGGGGAGTCGATTTGGTTCGTAATTTTTTTACGAGTAGTTTGTGTGCTCATAAAATAATTCCAGCAATAAAAAGTTTGGAAATACCAAACGCCGCGGAGAGAGAATTTTTTTTCCGTTACTACCCCTATATAATCAGCTTTTCGGGGGTGTTCCGGGGAGTCGATTTGGTTCCTAATTTTTTTGCGGGTATTTTGTATCCTCAGAAAATAATTCCAGCAATAAAAAGTTTGGAAATACCAAACGCCGCGGAGAGAGAATTTTTTTTCCGTTACTACCCCTATATAATCAGCTTTTTGGGGGTGTTCCAGGGAGTTGATTTGGTTCCTAATTTTTTTGCGGGTATTTTGTATCCTCAGAAAATAATTCCAGCAATAAAAAGTTTGGAAATACCAAACGCCGCGGAGAGAGAATTTTTTTTCCGTTACTACCCCTATATAATCAGCTTTTTGGGGGTGTTCCGGGGAGTCGATTTGGTTCCTAATTTTTTCGCGGGTATTTTGTATCCTCAGAAAATAATTCCAGCAATAAAAAGTTTGGAAATACCAAACGCCGCGGAGAGAGAATTTTTTTTCCGTTACTACCCCTATATAATCAGCTTTTTGGGGGTGTTCCGGGGAGTCGATTTGGTTCCTAATTTTTTTTCGGGTATTTTGTATCCTCAGAAAATAATTCCAGCAATAAAAAGTTTGGAAATACCAAACGTCGCGAAGAGAGAGTTTTTTCTCTTAGGTCATCTTACGAATTCCGTGTTAGGGGTGGGGGATAGTTTGGAATTGATTTATTTTAATCAATTTTGATGTATTCTTCCATTATTTGTAGTACATTATATCATCCATGTGGAAAAAAGTGGTTTTTCGAAAATCGAATTTTCGTTGGATCGCAACGTTGCAAACTTCAAACCCATGTAAAATCTGTTCCCTTTGGGGTGCTTGATTTACGTGAGTCCCCTTGCCTCTCACGATGGGGTGCTTGATTTACGTGAGTCCCCTTGCCTCTCACGATGGGGCGCTTGATTTACGTGAGTCCCCTTGCCTCTCACAATGGGGTGCTTGATTTACGTGAGTCCCCTTGCCTCTCACGATGGGGCGCTTGATTTATGTGAGTCCCCTTGCCTCTCACATTTGATTTTTTTAAACAGTATAACATCTTTTTCAAGTGCTCGAACTGTTCTCCATTCATTTCTTGACAGTAACCTAATCGATGATAGAAAGCACCAACAGCATTTTCAATGATTTCAGTAGGAATGAGAGCTGATTCATCAATGATCCTTTCACGTAATTCATCTAAGTTTAAGGGTTTTGTTTTGAATACACGATCCTTCAGATAACCCCAATAGAAATAATCTAGAGGCGTTAAATCGGGGGACCTAGCTGGCTATTCAATTGCACCTCTTCGTCCTATCCATCGATTAATGAATACTGTATCTAAGTATGTGCGAACGTTTCGTGCATAATGAGCTACTGCACCGTCCTGTTGATACCATGTGTTATTAAAGTCCTCTCCAGCTATTTCTCTTATAGCAGGAACAATTTGATTCCGCAACATAGTTTCATACTTTTCTGCATTTAAATTGCCATCAATAAAAAATGGTCCTGTAATCCTATTATTTAATATTCCAGCCCAGACATTTAATTTTTGTGGATATTGTGACTTGGCTTCTCTTGCCCAATGAGGGTTTTCAACTGCCCAATATCTACAGTTATGCCTATTTACGCTTGAGTCAAGTTGAAATGTAGCTTCATCTGAGAAGACTATATTTGATGGAAAATTTGGATTTTGTACGATGCGTGCCATCATATCATCACAGAATTCAACGCGACGATCGAAATGATCTTCATTTAACTTGTGTATTAGCGTTACTTTAAATGGATGGAACTTCTCTCTCTTTAGTATGTTATGAATAGATGATTTACTTATTTCGTGCACTTGAGCAGCTCTACGAACGGAAGTATGCGGATCTTCGGTGAATGTTAACACAACATCTAAAGATTTCTCTTCGTTACCTGCTGACATTGGTCTGCCTGATCGAGGTAAATCGCTGATAGTGCCGGTATTTTCAAACCTTCTAACAGTTTTTTGAACTGTTGAAAATGATAGTGGAGTTCCACCAACCCTAAATGAAGCATTAAAAATATCTCTTACGGCGCTATAAGATCGCTGCATGTGTCCCCAACCTCTCATCATGAGAATCGTTATTCTTTCTCTATCAGTGAGTTTGTTCATTTTTATTACTCTTCGTAGTAGACCTTATCCAAAAATACTTTTTGAGTTGAAAATAAAAAGAACTTTTAATTTTCAAAAAATATATTTGAAAGATGACCAACCCTTTTCTGTGGTGGTTATGGAATGAATAATAGTTTATTGTCACTCTAACCATACGAAAAATAACAAGTCAATGTTCAATATTTAAACGCTTCAAAAAATTTTACAATGAATCAGCTCTCATTCCTACTGAAATGATCAAAAATACTGATGGTGTTTTCGATCATCGATTAGGTTACTATCAAAAAGTGGATGGAAAATAATTCGAGCACTTGAAATAAGATGTTAGACTGTTTAAAAAAATTAAAAAGTTTACACAAGATCAGACCGTCATTAAGTTTAAATGACCTTCAAATGAACGTCAAGGTCCTTCTTGAACTATGTTCTGAGTACATGTTTGGACGTAAAGTTTCACACTCTTTCCGATTCCTCTAAAAAAATAGGGGTTACCATTTAAAAAAATGAGGTTGACCTCGAAATAACCTCAAAAATGAGGCTCAAAATGAGGTTCAAGGTCGAATCAGAGGTCACCTTCAAGTCTTCGTTCGAACTTACCAAACCTTACCTTTGTTTGTTTTGTTTTACTACTGAACTCGCGAAATTTTTAAGAAATCATACTTTGACCTCAATTTGACCTCTGGGGGCAACCTCAACCTCATACCTTAATACATATCCGGACGTAAAATTTTCCGCTCTTTCAGATTCCGCTATAGAAAATAGGGGTTACCATTTAAAAAAATGAGGTTGACCTTGAAATAACCTCAAAAATGAGGTCCAAGGTCGAATCCAAGGTCACCATTGGATTCCTCGTAAAAAATTACTACAAAGGCGACCTTAACATTTTCCAATAGTAATTCAGCTGAGAAATTATTTGGGTGTTTCCAGACTTTTTGGACACGCTGTATATATATATATATATATCGTTGCACACACAAAGGAATATTTGACATACGAGGCGTGTTCAAAAAGTAAGTTTCCCTGCTCCGGGAAAAAAGCAAAACACAATTTTTAGGTTAAAGTAACATATGTATTTATTGTTTGACTTATAAACTATTTTTCTACATAGTCCCCTTGGACTTGAATACCTTTTTTATATCTGTTCTCAAGCTTTGACAAACCTTGTTTATAAAAATCCGTGCCCTGTTTTTTAAAGAATAATTTAACGATGTCTTTCACTTCATCATTTGAATTGAAGTGATGGCCACCCAAACTTTCCTTTAATTTAGGAAAAAGAAAAAAGTCACTTGGTGCGAGATCTGGAGAGTAGGGTGGGTGATCAAAAATTTCCCATTTGAATTTTTCCAGTAAGGTTTGTGTTTTTTTTGCTGAATGAGGCCGTGCATTGTCGTGAAAAAGCAACACTTTTCTCGATAATTTTCGAGGACGCTTTCGTTTAACGGCACTTTTAAGTTTATTTAGCACTTCACAGTAACGATCTGCATTTATCGTGGTACCGGATTCAAGAAAATCAATCAACATTTCGTTGCTATTAAGCCCTTTTGCAGTTAAAAAGCGAATAACTGCACGCAACTCACAGGTGGACACGTTTTTCACAGGTAGCTCCATGGTTTCCGAGCCGGTACTGATGAAAAAAATTTTTTCGGCAGCTAAGACCGGTTCCGCTCTTATCGGTATATCCTAAACTAAAACTATGTTCGGTCCCAGCTCGCTAGATGGCGCTGGGGCAAAACGGCAGACTAGGGAAACTTACTTTTTGAACACCCCTCGTACATATAGGTGCCGTTGCACACGTACACTCATACATCCACACACAAAGGAATATTACGCGGACGCGAATGTACATATATATATCGTTGCACACACAAAGGAATATTTGACATACATATAGGTGCCGCTGCACACGTACACTCATACATGCACATACAAAGGAATATTATGCAATATTACGCAAGTCCACACATGTAGCGTTGCACACACACACACAGTCGGTACAATTGCGGTAAATATAAGATCATATTGGGACGTTTCACACGTTGCACACACTACGTACACTACACTTTTTTGCTGCTCTTGCTGGTGGTGGTGGTGGTGTTGCTGCAGCGATCATCGCGATGACGGTGGCGTTGGCGATCGCGGTGCGTCCATTTGTTGGAGACATCCGCATGGTCTATTTCTGCACGTGGCACACCTGAACAGCGCCAACACTGCTCCCACGTCAGGCCATCCGGATTGTGTCGCAGAGGGCGGAATATTGTTCTGCATGAATTGCAGTATGTTCCCGCTGGTGGTCTGGTTTGCTGTTGTTGTTGCTGCTGCTGTGCGATGGCCAGCATTTCTTCTTTAATATGTTCTACATCACGGGCGGTGCGGTTCACACCCGCCATGTAGCGCTCCAGCCGGTTGTGTGCGATGGTGAGTCGGGCTGCAGAGTGGCAATTCTTTGATTTGTTTACTCCATGGTCCGAGCAATACTGGCGAGCGGCTATGCTGGCGATCGGCGGTACGGCGTGATGTCGCTGGTGACGGTGGCTGCAGTGGTGGGGGCCTTGGTGGTGGGGGCCTCGGTGGTGGGGGCCTCGGTGGTTGCGTAATACATATGGGTTTCAGGGAGTTTCTTCAATTTGCACCCGACTCATGCACCGAGTCCGTACACGCTGCTGCTCGTTCTTCGTCCATGCTGCTATGTTGGCGGTATGACGCGATGGCGCTGGTGTCATTTGCGGCGGTGGTGGTGGTGGTGGCGGTGGTGGCGGGGTTCTGTGGTGGGGGGCCCCGTTAGCCTCACTCTATGCATCCCGCTTTTATCGACGGCGACGCATACGTAATGAGTACGGACTTTGGCGTATACGCCTCGTGTACCGCGTCCGCCCGCACTGTCTCTCGATACGTGATGAGTACAGACTTTGGTGCGTATCTGGAAGACGTATACGGCTCATGCACCGAGTCCGCACACGCTGCCTCTCGTTGTCTGGCCAGGCTCCCAGGAGTACCGCTATATCCGCTGTTAGGCGGTCGTACACTTCTTGAGCGTTTTGATTATATTTTCGCTCCTTCCACAAACGCTGCGTGGCACAATTTAAACAGCGGACACTCTTATTTTCTATGCTTTCGGTGAGCTGCTCGAGGTCTCTGTCGGATGCGGCTATCTTCTTATACACCCGGTATTGCTCATTGAAAACAGCTTGCAAAATGTGTCCGGCTAAGCTTGGTTGGTACTGTGATAGTGCAGTGCGCACCCCGCTCTTTTAAGTGCACGGCCGTGGAGGGTAGAGTGGGGAGAAACTGGCCAGGGCGAGGGAGTAAGTACGAGCGTTTCCTACAGAAACTCTCAGTTTTATAGTAGTGTTATAAAATTTTCGGGGAATAGTGTGAGCGGTGAAAAAGTACCAGATTAAGCGCAGGGGTTTATGGTGGATAAAGCGATGAGAATCTGTCCAGGGAGACAGAGTAAGCACACCCGTTTCCTACAGAAACTCTCGGTTTTACGATTTTTATTAGGTCGAGAAAATTCTCAAGGAACAGCGTGGGTTGCGAAAAAAAGTGCCAGAGTCTTGGGGCCACTTTTCAAGTGTTCTTAAGGCAAGAAAATTTTCAGCTGTTGGTGTGCGCTCCGAAGAAAGTGACCTGCTCGGGGAAAGCCTGTACATTTTTGCCGTTGTGAGGTATTTACGACGTATTTGGCCGAATCCATCTCAAATCAGATAGCCCGCGTATGCCTATTTCACCTATCATGTTGAAATAAAAATATTTATGTTCTACTCGAAAAAATATTTTACACGTGTTTTTTTATTTTTTTGTTTCATCAAAATTTCATGCGTTCAGCGATGCCGAAAAATTCCGAGAAAATTCTTTCATTGAGAAAAAAAATTTTCAATGTGATTTTCAAACTGCTATTGTTTCAGCAGTTTTTCGAGCTTTTAAACGTGTAACACACAATTTCACTCAGTTTTGAGCCCTCTTTAACGGCCTTAATGTCATTTTCAAAAAAAAAAAAAATCCACGAGCTATGCACTTTTTACTGAAAAATTCATTTTTAGGGAAGTGCCTTTTTCTCGAAAACCCCATGTTTTTTTTGCACAATTTTTGTTGTCGTGATAGAGGACGGTAATGCCTAGCTAGACGTATTTGTGAGATTCGGTACTTTTTCCCTGGGATAGCGATCACTAATGAGATAACACACAAACAAATTTTTCACGCCTAATGCTTATATATAGTCAATGATATTAGAGTCAATGTAAAGGTATTTATCTTTGTGCGTATGTAATATACATGTACGTGCGCCTACTTATAGGAGTATATGTACTAGTACATTTGTCCGCTAGATGGATATGGTTTGACTTAACATTTACAAAGAAAAGTTCGGTTTCTGCTATATATCACACATCTCGTCTTATTTAAAACCATCATCTTTTGGAAAATTATTACATATTTACACCTTATCAACTCAACTACGATGTCTCAATATTACTCAACAGAGAGAATCAAATGTGCAGACTTTTAGACAAACACAAACAAATTATTTACAAATCTAGTTCCGTACGTTTAAAACAACTTGAGAATCTTGCTCATCCATTGAAGCACCTCTATCCTCATTTACCTTTGACACCTTCTACATATCTGTGTCAACATTGTTACAATCGTGCTTTAGAATTGGTGAGTAGTACTGACAATGAATTTATAACGGATAATGAAGTTACCGATAACGTAGTTGATAGAGATGAAGATTTTTTACCAAGTACTCCAGAACGCATTGAAGAATTTAATAATGAAATAAGTACATCTTTCTTAGGTTCTGTATCGCCTCTTAAAAGAAAAAATCTTATACATGAAAAGTCAATTGAAAATTACGTAACAAAGAAGAAAAAAAAAATACTTTCAACATTGTCTAATACCCTTGATGTGAAGTTGAACAATGTTTATGACGTTTCTATAACAGCAAATGAATCAACTGTATGCCATTGTACAGAATGGATACAAAATCTTGGTCTAGCCTTGCAAAAGTGTTCTACGGTATCAGAAAAAATAAAAATTCTGACTTTGCTACCTTCATCCTTTACAAAACATGAAATTTTATCTTTATTTCCAGAAATAACAATGTATATGATCAACAAATCGAGAAATCTTGTTAAAGAAAAAGGAATTTATTCAGAACCAGATGCATATTCAGGCCATCCGATTGATGAAAACATGGAAAAAATTGTTATGGAATATTATTTAAATGATGATTTTAATTGTTCAAGACAAAGTCCTAATAAATGTGACGTTGTTACAATTAAAGTTAACAATAAAAAAGAGAAAAAAGTTAAGCGTTTTCTTACTCGAAGTTTAAAAGAGACGTATAAAGTATTTAAAAATGATTATCCAGAATTGAGAATTGGAAAATCGAAATTTTATAGTTTGCGACCAAAGTATATCTTACTTAGCCCCATCAAAGAAGTTTGTCTCTGTATCTATTGCGCAAATTATGATTTATTTCTTACGAGCTTAATTAATTTTAGAGGGAGTAACGTCACAGAGTTGGATGAAAGTCGGTCACAAATAATAAATGCAACAATGTGTTCTGAGCCATCTGATTTATGTTATTTACAAGAATGTAAACTATGTCCAGGGATTAAGGGAATTACGTTTCATGTTTTAAAACTGCAAGATGTAGAAGGCACAGAAGAAATTACATATGCTTTGTGGGATAATGGAAACCTGATTAAAAAGACACTATCAATTTCTGCTTTTAAAGATGAACTTTCGGTTTGGACCATGAGGGTTAGTACTCACATGTATGTAAAAAATATACAACGCAAAGCTATAAAAACAGAAAGAGAAAGTGCTAAAAAAGACTCACATCATTTAGTTCTTCAAATAGACTTCGCTGAAAACTGGGCTGTGATTCATAATAAAGCTGTTCAAGGAAATCATTGGGTTAATGATCAAATTTCTATTTTCACAGCAGTCTCTTATCAAGGGGATTCGACACAAAGTTTCGCAGTTATAAGTGATGACCGAAAACATGATTCAGCGTATGCTTTGCTAGCAGTACAAAAAATTATAAAATTCTTGAAAGAAAATTGTTGTGATTCAATTAAAAAATTACCATCGTATCAGACGGCGCTGCGAGTCACTTTAAAAATCGCTTTCAATTAGATGAACTAAAACGAGCACCGTGTGATATAAAATGGTTGTTCTCTGCTACTGGGCACGGCAAAGGAGCTGTAGATGGTGTGGGTGGACTTATAAAGCATTATGCTACTTCGCATAATCTTCGAGAGCCCCTTGAAGAAGCTATTCAAAACGCAAATGATTTTGCAATACATGTTCAAAAATATACTGATGCTATTAAAATAATACATTTACAAGATGCTGAAATAGAACAATTCAGAAAAGAAAAAAATATTGATTGGCTTACAACTCCAAAGTATCCTGGAATTCAAAAAACTCATATATGGGTTAAAAAAACATGTGACGATAAAATACATTGTTTGACAGCAAAGACCGCTGATCGTCCGCTTACTGAATTAAGAACAATGAAGCAGAAAAACAACGGTAGTAAAATAGGTATACAAATGAAAAAAAGGTATAAAAATAAAAAATCAAAAAGACGCAAATAACAAATAAATACATAGTTATGTGTACCTGTATATTACATACACACAAAGACAAATACCTTTACATTGACTCTAATATCATTGACTATATATAAGCATTAGGCGTGAAAAATTTGTTTGTGTGTTATCTCATTAGTGATCGCTATCCCAGGGAAAAAGTACCGAATCTCACAAATACGTCTAGCTAGGCATTACCGTCCTCTATCACGACAACAAAAATTGTGCAAAAAAACATGGGGTTTTCGAGAAAAAGGCACTTCCCTAAAAAATGAATTTTTCAGTAAAAAGTGCATAGCTCGTGGATTTTTTATTTTTTTTGAAAATGACATTAAGGCCGTTAAAGAGGGCTCAAAACTGAGTGAAATTGTGTGTTACACGTTTAAAAGCTCGAAAAACTGCTGAAACAATAGCAGTTTGAAAATCACATTGAAAATTTTTTTTCTCAATGAAAGAATTTTCTCGGAATTTTTCGGCATCGCTGAACGCATGAAATTTTGATGAAACAAAAAAATAAAAAAACACGTGTAAAATATTTTTTCGAGTAGAACATAAATATTTTTATTTCAACATGATAGGTGAAATAGGCATACGCGGGCTGTCTGATTTGCGATGGATTTGGCCATTTACGAGCGATAAACGATCTAACAGACTCACAATGCTAGTCTGTATTTAGAGTTTTCTCTAATTTCGACAGACCGGGTGAGTAATACTTTATAAAACAATACCCCCGACCGGGGCGACACAACGGGCTGTATAGTTTTTATCTCAAGTGCGCTTCTCGGCTTTCTCGCATCAATAGGGTCTTATTTTTACGGTGCTGGTCCCACGCACGTACGTTTGAGGAAGTATTGTTCCTTTTTCTCAGCTGGAGTGGCTGTATAGCGCTGCTATTTTTTTCGATCTCCACTCTTTTTTCGATGTCCACTCTTTTTCATAAGATGTTTATTTTGACTCTCGGGAATGTTTCGAAGAAAATGTGCTCATGGGGTAGGGCGCTGTCGTCAACTTCTTCGAGATGACTAGATGACTAATTTTTTTTATCATACGTTTGTTGGGGTGCGTTTCAAAGATGACGTGTGTGTGTATAAGAAGTCCAAGCTCGCATGCGACGCGCTCAGTCTATTCAGAAGTTTCAAGATGGATAATCAGGCAAATAGTTCGTTGCGGAAAGTTGTGTTACGGCTCGCGGCTAGAGTCCGTCACGGCAGAAACCCCGCGTGGCTGCGGCGTTTACAGCGTATGTCGTGTGAAAACTTATCAGTGCAATTACGGCTACTACTAAGAATGGCAGGGTATCGCGCAATAGTGCGACTTTACAACGCATTCGTTTGTTCGTGCGAAGTATAGACCGTCATTGAAGATGATGTCTTCGAGCGCCGATTAAGTGGATTGCCCGTGTTTCGCGGTATTGTGAATGCACGCGCGGAACGTTTAGGTAAGTGTTGAATAAAGGACACACAAATTGGATAGAATAAAATAGTTTATTTAAGAGACTTAATTTAAGATACAGTATGACTATACTCGGTGCGGGCCATTCTCGGTCTGACGACAAGTTTGCAGGAGCGTCGCGCTCGCCCGTCGGCTCTCACACGTTATGGGGTGGGGAGACACACATGTGTACATACGTGTGTCTCGCCCTGTACAATATAATATGTATATTCTCAACACGCCTCCTTACATTTATATTGTACTATTTCATCATTTTCATTTTACATTTAACAATTCTCTGAATTTAACAAACTTATCTTTACATAATGCTTTCGTGAATACATCGGCTATATTATTTTCTGAGTCGATTTTTACAATTTCAATCTCTTTGTTTTTAACGCCCTCTTGTACATAATGGTAATGAATCTCAATGTGTTTTGAATTTTTCGTAAAGTTTCCAAAGTTCGCTATATTTATCGTACCTGAATTATCTTCATAAATCTTTATTGGTTTTTCAATATCCAAGTCAAATGTTTTTAATAATTCTTTTAGATATTTCAATTCGCTTACTATTTCAGATAACGCAACGTACTCTGCATATGTCGAAGCCTTCGTTATACATTTTTGTTTTCGCAATTTCCAATCAATTACATTCCCAAAAACTCGAATTACATAACCTGATGTGGACTTCCTATCAACATTGTCTCCAGCCCAATCTGCGTCTACACAGCCATCAATTATTTCACAATTTTTATTTCTCTTATATTGTAAACTTAATTTTTTCGTTAAATACAAATACTTCAAAATTCGTAATGCATATTTCCAATGTGTCTCGGTGTAACAATTTTGGAATCTACTTAAGTAATTTACGCTATGACTAATGTCTGGTCGAGTGCCAGAACTAACATATAATAACGCGCCAATTAAATTCCTATATTTTATATTTGGTTCGAACTCTTTGGAATTTTCAATTTTTAAATTTGTCTCCATCGGAGTGCTATATAACTTACTATCTTTTATGTGAAATTTAGTTGCTAGTGACTCAATATGTTTTTCTTGACTTAATTCCATCTTACCATTTATATAATCATGCTTTACGTTTATGCCTAGATACTCATTTATTTCACCTAAATCTTTCATTTTGAAACGATCAGATAACAATTTCTTTATTCTTTGTATTTTCTTTTCATCTTTTCCACAAATCAACAAATCGTCTACGTATAGGTAAACAATGTCTTTGTCTTTTCCATGTATACAGGCATAATTCTACATTGCTCTTTCTAAAGCCAAGTTTCATAACATATTCATCAAAGCATTCATACCAGTCTCTAGGACTTTCTCTCAATCCATACAACGCTTTTGACAATTTATACACTCGTTCGGTTCCATCTTCATAACCTTTTGGTTAATTGACATATACCTCCGTAGTTACCTTTCCATTTAAGAATGCTGTCTCTACATCCATTTGTTCTATTTTGAGCCCATTTTGGCAGCAATATGAAAATAAAATTTTTAACGTTTGATTTTTCGCAACTGGGGAATATATGTCATCAATTACATCTGTTTGTTGAAAACCTCTCACAACTAGCCTAGCTTCGTACCTATTATCTGATTTTCTTATGTAAACCCATTTTACATCTATAACTGTTTTGTTTTGTACTCTATCGACTAACTCCCAAGTTTTATTTTTATTTATGCATTCGATTTCTTTATTCATGGCTTCTTGCCAATTTTTACTCTCTTTACTATTCATCGCCTCCTCAAATGTACAAGGCGTATCTACTCTACAGTATCTTACATAAATATTATAGCTTTCCTTTTCTGGGTATCTTACAGGACTTTTCCTATCACGCGTAGATTTTCGCGGAACTTTCAATGTTGCGTTTTCTGTATCTTTACATTTCCCCGAAGGTTGATGTAACGATAAATTATTCTTTTCTTTTACTTTACCTTGTTGCTCTTCGGATTCATTCGCGTTTTCAAAGACATTATCCGACAAATCATCCTTTGTACTTGCATCACTTTCTGTACTATCATCGTTATCAATATTATCTTTATAATCAATACCAATGCATTTAACATCTCTTTCTATAATATCGACATGCCTTGCAACAATTATTTTATTATTTATAAGTACTCTTACAAAAACTTTACTCCCGTACAAACGTAAATGTTCGACATTTGGTCTCTTTCTAAAAAATATTTCATAAGGTGTTTTTCTTCCAATCGTATTTGCTAACGTACGATTTTTCAAATACGTCGCGGCACATATTATTTCTGGCCAGTAGCATTTGTGTACTTTTGCCTCTGATAGTAAACATCGCGCTTTATCCATTATCGTTCTATTAAATCTTTCAGCTGTGCCGTTTAATTCGTGCACATACGTCGGACAATTATTAATAATAATACCCTTTTCTTTGGCAAATTTATAAAACCGATTATTTAAGTATTCTTTCCCGTTATCACATCTCAATATTTTTATTCTTTTTCCGGTTAAATTTTCAGTTTCATTTACAAATTGAAATAAACAATCAAAAACTTCCTCTTTAGTCTTTATGCAATAAACTTTAGCTATTTTACTATAATCATCAATAAAAGAAACGAAATATTTTTCTCCGCTAAACCCAGTAGTTTTAAAGGGACCGCATACATCCGTATGTATAATTTCTAATATATCTTTCGCCTTTGTTCTATTATTAGTAAATGGCAAGTTATGCATCTTATTTTCAATACAAGTTTTACATTTCATAAATTCAGATTCAAGTTCATTTGGAACGCCCGTTAATAACTGCTGTTTACATATCGTATCCAAATATCTAAAATTTACGTGACCTAACACTCTATGCCATCTTTCCTTTTGACTCATGTTATTATTCTGTTCGGCACTATTTACACAACTTATATTCCTTGCCAATTTACTTTTCACCTTATATGTATCATTAAATTTAAATGCTATTGCAGTTAATTTATTATCACTATCTATAATTTTTGCAACTTTTCCTTTCAAAATTACCGTATTCTTATTATTCGTTAATTTTTCAACACTTATTAAATTAGCATTCATTTCCTTAGCAAAATAAACATTATTAATATTAACTTTATTTTGCTTCCCGAAGGTGACAAAGTAAAGAGATAGAGTTCCTATCTTTGTAGCTTTTATAGCTCTATTATCACGGAGATAAATATTTACCGGTTCTTTTAAACTAATACATTTTTCAAAATAATTTTCGTTATTTATAATATGATCAGAACATCCGCTATCGAGTATCCACTCTATCTCACTCATACCTGATCTGTTTGTTTCGTTGGTGTACGCAGCGTATGTCGTCGCTATCCATGCGCTCGCACCTTCACCGCTCTGTTCGCTCGTGCTGGTTCTTTGTTGTCCATGGAATTTTCCGCGTCCTCTGCTGTAATGGCCTCTTCCGGCTGTGCCTCGGCTGCGATCACGTGTCGATCCTCTCCATGAGCTGCCGTTGCTACCTGCTTGTCCTCCATCTTGGCAATCTCGTGCGAAATGACCAGGTTTTCCACACTTATAGCAGTTTCCCTTTCTTGCAGTAAATACATTCGTACTTCTCTCGTTATGCTCTTTTCGATTCTTCATTTCAACTAGCTTAATTTTGTTTCTTATGTAATCAGCCGTTTGTTCTTCTTCTTTCAATGTATCAACCAAATCACCTATATAACTGTATGATTCTGGTAACGTGTTGAGCATATAATTCAATTTTTCTTTTTCGCTTATTTTAGCACCCGCGCCTTTTAATTCGTTTACGGCTTTTTCAAACTCACTGAAAAATGCCTCAGAATCACTATAGTTTCTTAATCTTAATTTCTCCAGTCTATTCCTGCAGACTATTTGTAACGCCGTTGATTCCTTTAAATACATACTGTCTAGCTTCTTCATAATTTTGTATGCTGTTTCTTAAATCGCACTATAAATTATATTTATTGCTCTCAAATCATTCTGTTTCCATTCTTCTATTTTGTCTGTTTCACTCTTTTCTCTTTCTATCACAATTTCACATTTTTTGAGCTTCATGTACATTTGGATCCTCTTTTTCCACATACTGTAGTTTCCGCCATCGAATACTGGTATTGAAACATCCTTTTTATCCATTTCGTCTTCTTGCTTGACCTTCGATGTTGTGGCTTGTTCCTTCGACTCGAGCGTTCCTTCGTGCTCGGAGTTTTTCTCTTCCTTGGTGTCCGCCGTCTTAATTTGAGTTTATAAGCTGCCCCCAATACTCGCCGAAGCTTGTATTGGGACAGAGTCTTTTTTAACGCTTACAAATCACGGACCTCTGCTACCATGTTGAATAAAGGACACACAAATTGGATAGAATAAAAGAGTTTATTTAAGAGACTTAATTTAAGATACAGTATGACTATACTCGGCGCGGGCCATTTTCGGTCTGACGACAAGTTTGCAGGAGCGTCGCGCTCGCCCATCGGCTCCCACACGTTATGGGGTGGGGAGACACACATGTGTACATACGTGTGTCTCGCGCTGTACAATATAATATGTATTCTCAACAGTAAGTCTAAAACTTTTTTTTTTCAAAATAATTTTCCTTTACTTTTTTTATTTACATATTTTTATTTACAGCTTACGAGAGCCTTATTCGCGATGATTCGGATACGGAATTATCCGATAGCTCGAGTGCGGCCAGCGATGAGACGCATTTCGAGCCAAGTGTGCCAGCTATGTCGCCGCAGCACTCGGCGCGCATGGCAGGCGTATTTAATCCTGTAGTGCGGCAACTCAACTTTGACTACAGTGATACGGAGAGCGAAGGTGCGGGCGAGCAGCTGGTTGTCGCGGCCGACGTACACAGGTCCGAAGATGGCCACCCCGAAGACGCCCAGCCCGAAAGCCCGTCGCTCATCGCGTGGGAGCGTTTCGACGACGACGACGACGAGAATGAGGTGGGGGAGTCGGAGACGGAAGAGGAGCGAGTGGCGCGAATCGAGGTTGATAGGCGCCTAGAAGAGATGATGCATAGGGACCTCGAGATTGCCGACGCGCTTGAGATGTACGATCATCCGCTAGTGACAGAAGCAGAACGACGTCTTATCGCGAGCCATCCGCCCAACGTGAATGTCGAAGATAACAGCACAGCTGCAAACACTGTGCGCGCCGATCGTGAACGGCTGTTGACGAGCTTGCAAGGCGTGGCAAACATGGTTAGCGCCGACTACAATCACAATTACCCGTCGCATCGCTGTGTCAACGAATGTAAGTAAAAATATATTTATTTAAGAGCGTTTCTGATTTTGTTTTTAAAAGTCAAATATTTTTTATTATAGTTATCCGCACGCGCGATCTGATGTATCGGGAAATTCGTTCGTCGCTCCCCGATGTCGACGGTTTGCCGGAGTTATATGAGCAAATGGCGCATAATCCGCAGGCAACGATTCAGCGCTGGTTCCGCGACCTAGCGCAAGACGAGACTTCGGCGTTATATACCGACGCAAACATCACAGATCTTATAGCGCGATTACTTGAAAGTTTTGCCGGTTATTTTGAGCCTTAAATGTAAAAAAAAATCAGAAACGTTTAAAAATAAAAAAAGTTAAGAAAATATAATTTGTTTTTGACTTCTTTATTTAGCGAGTCCCGAGTCCCATTCCCTGCTGCCGCCGCAGGTAGGTAGTGGTGTTTATAGTAGCAGCAGCAGCAGCAGCAGCAGCGACAGAGTCGTGGCGGCCAGCCCCGTGCCCGAGAACAATGAAGTTATACAGCCCGGCGGCGAGCGCTTCGTCGTTGCAGCCGAGGGGCAACAGTACCTGCGGCGGTTTGGTGTCCAAGGGCACACGATTAGTTTTAGAATAGGTGAACCGCGTGAGGGAGAAAATGTTGTATTATGGATGGAAGCGGCGGTTAGCGATATCCATAACTACATAACCGAGCATGTTCCGGGTAATAATTTAATCAGTGTGAGCGTACGAAGCGAGCGGTTTGCGCAAGGACCCGGTGGGCTCTCGTTCAGGCCTATCGAAAATTTCACCATCGCTGATTTATGGAATCTAATTAATTCCATATGTCAGAGTAATGAGATTATAGGCATTGACTAGACGTTCATTTTACAAGCTTATTACGTTGAAATGCCCGTTGGTGCAGGTAGAATGCGCGGGAAAGGAGTTCTGATGGCGACCAGCCTTCAGAAGCGCTCAATAGTGACTATACAAAATGACGCCGATAATCTCTGTTTACCGCGCGCGCTCGTAGGGGCGAAAGCCCACTTGGTGCTTAAGGGGCGGGATTGCGCAGAGGCCCGTAAAGAGTGGAAAAACATACGCGATTCACGTCGCGCCCTGCAGAAACAACGCGCGGAAAAACTCGTGGGTGACGCTGGTGTGTTTTTACCACGCGAGGGGTGCTGGTTTCGCGAGCTGTTAGCGTTTCAAAATTTTTTTGTCGCGTCGGGAATCACGATCGTTGTTTTCGAAATTGAAAATTTTGGTAATGGCGATGCGCCGCTTTCCGACGGCCGAAACACGTTCGAAGAATTAAATATTCCTCTTCACGGTGTAATTTATTTAATTTTTGAAGAGCGTCGGCGTCATTTCAACGTAATTACGAATTTATTTGCTGCGGCTGGTGCGCGGTTTTTTTGTTCTTATTGCAACAAAGGGTATCGCTGTGTCGACCAACACACTTGTCCGCGTACTTGTCAATGTTGTTTCGTAAGTCCGCCCTGTAGGAGCGACGGCGTGGAAATGATTGAGTGTCCAGACTGTGGGCGCAAATTCTTTGGACACGAATGTTTTACGAAACACAAGCAGCCGGGGTCGTACAAAAAAAATAATAAGAGAGTCTGCGATGTCGTGCGACTGTGTGCACACTGTTTAAAGATCGTGAATATTTTCAGACGGCAACACGAGTGCGGTGTCGGTTACTGTAAGCAATGCATGAAACACCATACGTTTAATGATCAGTGCTTCATGCAGCCTATTATTGAAAATGACGCGAACGCGACTAAAAAATATTTGTATATTTTTTATGATTTTGAAACACGTCAGGACACGCCGTACACTCAAAACATACAGCTTCACGTGCCGAATCTGTGCGTCGCGCATCAGGTCTGTACCGACTGCATGGCTATCGACGATATAAAAATTATCTGCAACACATGCGGGGCGCGCGAGTTTGTTTTTACGCGGGATCCGGTGAGAGAGCTGTTAGGTTTGTGCATTCGGGTAAACACTGCTTTCGCGGAAATTATATGCATCGCCCACAATGCCAAAGCTTTTGACGCGCAATTTATTCTAAAAGAACTGGCCGAGAATCCCGAGTATAGCTCGCCCAGCGTCATTTTGAGCGGTCAAAATGTAACACTGCTTAAATATGGCCGCACCAAATTCATCGATAGCATAAATTACTTTCAGATGAAATTAAGCGCGTTGCCAGTGACCTTTGGTTTACCGGAGAGCGTTAAAAAGGGCTATTTCCCCCATCTGTTTAACACTCTCGCCGCTCGGGACTACATCGGTCCTCTACCGCCCGTTGAGTTTTATGGTCCTGACTCGATGAGCGTAGCCGCTCGTGAGAATTTTCTTGCCTGGCACCGTGAAACGAGTCCGGACTATATATTCGACATGAAAAAGGAGATTGTCGAGTACTGTCAAATGGATGTAGAAATTATCAGGCGGGCATGCATACAATTTCGGAAAATTTTCCTAGATGTGTCTGATACGGACCCGTTCGTATCAGCGTGCACTATTGCGTCGGCGTGCTCGCACGTTTATGGAAAAAACTTTTTGACCGCGAATACCATCGGTATAATACCGCCCAACGGTTATAGACGCGCCGACAGGCATTCTCAAAAATCTATAGAGTGGCTACTCTGTTGCGAGCGTGAAATCGGCCGAGAGATTGTACACGCGGGGCGCGCGGGCGAGTTTCGTTTACCGGAGGGCTATTTAGTGGATGGTTACCTGCCGGCCGCCGCCGCCGCCGCTGCCGCACCAGACAAAGGAATTGTTTTCGAATTTCAAGGCTACTATTGGCACGGTTGCCCGCGGTGTTTTCCAAATATGCGCGATTCGGCAAAAACCCGTTTCAATCAAACTTTTGCGCAAGCTTACGAGAGCACATGTAAAAAAATTATACACATGAGGAGAGCCGGTTACGAAGTGCGCGAGATGTGGGAATGCGATTTTGAGCGTTTAAAAGCTCAGCAACCAGATATCGAGCGTTACATCAGCAATCATCCTATAATGTCTAAAATCACACTTGACCCGCGCGACTTGTTTTTCGGTGGGCGCACAGAGAATATGGTCACCTCGTACAGAATCGCCGCGGACGAAGAGATCAAATATACGGATATTTGCTCTCTTTACCCGTATATTTGTAAAAGAGGTCGTTTTCCAATTGGCCACCCACGTATTTACAGTGGGGGAGAATGTGCCGCGCTAACGGGCGGTCAAAACAACAATCTCGCGAGCGTCGAGGACCTGCTTAAATGTCGCGTGTTACCGCCGCGTGATTTATTACTGCCTGTGCTGCCTGTAAAAATGCACAATCGCATTATTTTCGGGCTATGTCGTTCTTGTTGCGCCGAATTACGCGAGGAGGATTGCAATCACGAACAAGCGGAAGATCGTGAATTTACAGTCACATGGATTGTGCGCCAGCTGCGCAAGGCGATAGAACTGGGCTACAATATCACCGAGATTTACGTGATATGGCAATTTGAGAGCACACAGTACGACCAGGGCACGGGCGAGGGCGGTTTGTTCGCCAACTATGTAAATACTTTCCTTCGACTTAAACAGCAGGCCAGCGGGTGGCCAAGCTGGTGCGTCGACAACGTGTCGAAACAGCGGTACATTGACGAGTACGAGCGCGACGAAGGGATCAGATTAGATGCTGATAAAATTGAAAAAAATTCCAGTTTGCGCTCGCTCGCCAAGTACTGCTTAAATTCACTCTGGGGCAAGTTTGGGCAGCGCTCTAATTTAAAGCAAACGGAAATTGTAAAAACGCGCGAAGACCTGTTGAAACTGTTAGCGGCGCCGGAAAAAGAGGTTTTCGATGTACTGCCAGTGAGCGAAAATCTCTTGTACGCGAATTGGTGCTACGTAGATGACGCTGTAGAATCTGCCCGCAGCACATGTGTTGTATTAGCCGCGTACACGACAGAGCAGGCACGACTAGAACTTTACAATTACATTGAAAAGCTCACAGCCGCGCGAGTTCTCTACATGGACACCGATTCGTGTATATTTAAATGCAGCCGAAATAATCCAGATGAATACAGGCCTGCTCTGGGGAGTTTACTCGGCAATATGACAGACGAGCTCAAGGTTTAGTGCGAGGGCTCATTCATCACGGACTTTATCTCCGGGGGGCCAAAATTTTATGCCTTTCGGGCCTTTGTCCCTTCGAGCGGCGAGACTGTCGAGTGTTGTAAGGTGAAAGGCGTCTCGTTAAATAGTTCAAATTCGCGTAAAATTAATTTTGACAGCGTGGAGCGCTTGATCGCGACGTACTTTGAGGGCGACGCCGCACCTATCGTTCTCAATTACAATGCCATCAGACGCACGCGCACACATGAAGTCATCACGTGTGCCGAAAAAAAGTCCTGCTCTGTAGTGCTGATGAAGCGAAGGTACTTTGCAAATGGTACTTCGCGCCCTTTCGGCTACAAAGCGGAATAATATTAATAATAATTTATATATTTGTATGCGACGTTCTTGCTGTAAAATAAATGTAAAAATATATTTATTCTTTTGGAAAAAATTCATTCATTTCTCCTCGTCCCCATCTGCTACAGATAAAAAAAAAGTTCTAATTGTTGTTGTATTTTAACCGCTTGAAAACGCGCTCGTGGTGCTTATCGACGGTAATGTGCTTGTCCCCGCGGTAATGTGCTCGTCCCCGCGGCCATGAGCTGGCCACCGCGTCCAAGCGACCACCGCGATGATTCGCTCACCCCCGCAGTCGACTAGCGGTCCTCCTCCCGCTCGCCCGCCGCTGCCGCTAATGTTCTTTGGCTCCGCGGCTCTGCACAGGCGAGTATTATAAAAACGTCGGGCTGTCGAGTAGCCGTGGTACTCTTTGTCTTTCTCGTCGCGCGCGAGGTCCTCGTCAAAAAAACATGGACATTCGTTGGAAGCATCCGTTTACCTGCTGCGTGTGCGGGCCCACAGGCTGCGGGAAAACCCTGTTCGTGCAGCGCTTTCTCGCACAGCTCCCGGCAATGTGCGATGCTAGCTTTCACCGTATATTATTTTATTACGCTGAATGGCAGGAGGCATATCGAACAGCCTTTAAGCCCCAAGCGCCCACAACCATCGAGTTTCGAGAGGGACTGCTGCAGGTAGTCGACTATTCACGGGACAATGACAAAAAAAAAATTACTAATCCTCGACGATCTCATGCGCGAGTCTTCGAGTGATGCTTATTTTGGATTTATTCACGAAAGGCAGTCACCACAAGAATATAAGCGTCATATTCATCACGCAAAATGTTTTTCACAAAGGAAAGGCACAGCGCGACATAAGTTTAAATACCAAATATCTCGTGCTGTTCAAAAACCCGCGCGACAAAGTACAGATACAACATCTGGCGTGACAAATTCACCCGGAGGACTCGCTTTTTTTACGCGACGCGTACGTCGATGCGACACGCTTGCCACATTCTTATCTCTTTATCGATCTCTCGCAGGACTGCTTGGATGCGTTTAGATTTCGTAGCAATATCTTTCCCGACGACCATGAGCCGCATTACGCGTACGTACCAAAGCACCTTAAAGTACGCTGATTACGCTAGCCGCGCGTCAGTTGGAAAAAAACTATGGCAGCAGGCAGTCGCATCGGAGCCCCACGCCGGTGCCGCGGAATACACCCGCGCGGTAAACATTTTTCCAAGAAAAATCTCGCGCTCCTCAGTGCACTCTGTCACGGCGATAAGAAACATCACGCGCACGGCCGACAAACCACTCGTCAAGTGCATATGCGTGCGCGTTGAACGTTTTACAAAGGGTCGTAAAATTGAGCGATACCGACAAGAGGCGATTGCGCAGACATAAACACACTCTTAGAAAGCTGAGTGACGTACACCGGGGAAACACTGATTGGCGCACAAAGAAACGATCGATTGTTCAGAGTGGCGGATCACTTTTACCGCTCTTGCTCGCCCCAATACTCGGAACGCTAATCTCAAAAATATTTGGATCGGGTGGCGGCGCCACGCGATAAGATGGAACGGGCACGCAAGATGATACTCGTACCAGAGGACACGTTTCAACCTACACCGCATGCGATGACGTCATCCACTCCAGCCGATACAACGCAACCAAAAGAGTCGGGAGAAAAAAGTTTACAAACACAGGGTGATAATTTTTCACGATTAGACGCCGAAATGTACGAGGTTCTACGCTCAAAAACGGCACGTGATGATTACGAAAAATGTCTAAATTATTTACAGATTTTACGCCGCTATCTTTTTTTCTGAGACAACGAACGAACGACGGAGCGCGAGACGAAGCGCGAAATCGACGAAATAGAGGAGGCGCTCGGACCGCTCAGCGAGAAGCTATACTCGAGAGCCTGCCAAAAATACACGCACCCAAAGCACGACGCATGCTACACATCGGGAAAACAAGAGTGCCCAGTCGCCTGAAATGGGACAATACAGGCACTGTGAGCATCGATGGCTGTGTCATACCTCGCATAAACATAACAGAGTTACTGCTCGACGCCCTGCAGAAAAAGAAAAAAACAGCAGCAGCAGCAGCAGCAGAGAACGAGGCGCCCGTTGGCCGTTACGAATTTGCGAAATTTCTCAAACCGAGCGACACGCCCGCCGATTTGATCGGAAATCCAAAAGTTCTGAAAATAGGACAAATACTAACAGCCAAGCGGCGCTTGCCAGCGCAGCAGCAGTCATCTACAGCAGACGACTCGACGCGCTCACCGATTCTCACCCGCAATAAAAAGGTCGTCAGACAAGTGAAGAAAAACTGGCTTAAATTTGACCTGGCATGAGAGAGAGAGAGCAATGGCATACGAAAAGCAGTACTACGACCTCGAGCACGAGGCGGGCTACGCGGGCGCACGGAATATCCTACGCTTGAACGCAGCCAGCACAAAGGCGAAGAAGAAAAAAATTTACGACTGGCTGAGCAATCAAGACGCGTACACGCTTC
The DNA here is from genome assembly GCA_036365515.1 of Torymus aiolomorphi. Lineage (NCBI taxonomy): Eukaryota > Metazoa > Arthropoda > Insecta > Hymenoptera > Torymidae > Torymus > Torymus aiolomorphi. Next base: position 171,463,831 of record CM070875.1, read on the forward strand.
ATCACCCGATAAAAAGACGCTTTCCACGACTCACCTACAACGTGAGCAACGTCGACGACGTGTGGGAGTGTGCAACTCACATCGATAAAGGATTATAACGACGGTCACTGCTACATCTTCGTAGTCATCGATGTACTCGGCAAGTTTGCGTGGGTTGAACCACTGATGGATAAAACGGCGCGCAATATTGCCGACGCATTCGAACGCATTATCGACAGAGCACAACCACGTTTACCCTTGTGCGTGCAGACCGATCGAGGCAAAGAATTTACCGGGGCAGCGTTTCAAAAACTTCTTGACCGGCGGGGAATTGACTTTCGCGTCGCCAGGAATCCCGATATCAAGGCAGCAGTCGTTGAGCGCCTGAACAGGACACTGCGCGAGCGAATCTGGCGATATTTTTCCCACCAAAACACCAAACGATATATCGATGTTTTACAAAAAATTGTCCACGTGTACAATCATTCCCTACACAGCGGCACACGGATGCGCCCCGCCGATGTTGACATTTACAACATTGCGCAGGCGCGAGAAAACTTGGCCAAGCGCGCGAGCTCCAATTATCGGCGGCGGCGGTGGCGCCCCCACCACGTCATCGCGACACATGGTAAATTCAATGTGGGAGACCTCGTGCGCATCAGTCGAACAAAAAACACCTTCGAGCGCGGATACGAGAACAATTTCAGCGAGGAAATTTTTAAGATAACGCGAGTATCGCGACGGCAAGGGCTGCACACGTACATTCTTCAGGACTTGAACGACGAGCTCATAGACGGCTTCTTTTACAAAGAGGAACTCGTACGCGTCGGACGCGAGCGTCTGGCGGCCGATAAGAATTTCAAGATCGAACGCGTCGTGCGCGAAAAAGGGCGCGGCGCCAACAAGCAGCTGCTTGTCAAGTGGCTCGGCTATCCGGATAAATTTAATTCTTGAGTAAAAGCGAGTCAGCTCGAAAAAATCGCGTAAAAAAAGCAAGTATGGACACGTACGAAGATTTTTACATGGTGCTGCCTAGCAACAGCAGTATGAATTACTTTCCCGATAATAAGACTAGCTACTTCACGACACACTTACCGCGCGAGATCAAATTACACGGCGAATGGTTCGTCGGGCTGGTGGAAATACACGTACAATGCAGCGTCGTACATTTTCAAGAGGAGGACGCCTTCTACAAGTTTTCCACGTACGACGACGACACGCAACTCGTGGAGGAAAAATATTGTAATATACCCGTTGGAATTTATGACTCACTCTTTGAGCTGGCGGACGCGGTAAACAGCTCAAATGAAACCTATCAGCATCAAATGCTCGAACCCATTAAAACACATCGCAGCTATTACGCGATAAGACGCAAGTGCGACTGCGCGCAGCTACACGAGACTCATTTCAACGAAAAAATGCGACGTATATTTGGCTTCGATGACACACCGAAAAAACAAAAAATACCTTTTACCACTCTAAACGACGAGGGTAAAAGGGACATAGTCGCCGCGAGACCTGCATCGCTCTCTCGAGCAATTCCCGACCAGTTGTATGTTTACACAGACATATGCGAACCCTACACAGTGGGGGATACCCAAGCGGCACTCTTGCACATAGTTTCCATGGATACCTTTAAATTCAGATATGGATGCAGCACTGTCCAGCGCTTTGCACCCACTCACTACATACTGCTTCTCTATCACAATTTTAATAATGTTATTATAGATATAAGAGATCAGCACGGGCGGCGCATACCATTCGAGTATGGTACGTTGACGGTAACGCTACACTTTAGGCGCAATCGCTAACATGGCGCATTATACTCGCTATTACGACGAACAGATCGGGGGTGGCGGCGTGGGAAACGTTTTTCCCGGCTCACCATTTCAGAGGGGCCAAGGTGTAGGCGCGTGGCTAGGTGGCCTCTTTCGGCGCATTCTGCCATATGTTACGAGCGGCGCTAGGGCAGTAGGTAAGGAGACGCTGCGCGCAGGTATAAAAGTTCTCGACGACGTTGCCAACACAGATAGCAGTTTCAAGGAGGCTGTAAAAACGAGGGCCCGTGAATCCGGTCGAAATCTCAAGCGTAAAGCGGCCGAGAAAATAGCAGAAGTTATGAAAGGTTCAGGCTATAAAACAACCAAACGCGTCAAACGGCGACATCAGTCGCGAAAATCACGCAGCGCTGTTCGCATCGCACGCACAAAACACAAGAGGGCCATAAAAGCACCGGCAGCAGCAGGCGGACGAAAATCACGCAAAGGAGGTAGAAAAAAACGCAAAACACCGTTTTCGAAGCGTTAGCGATATTTTCGGGCCAAAGTAAATAGAAAAAAAAAATGTCTTTCTTACACTCGCACTCGTCAGAGTGCATGTCGAGCGAGCTGGATCTTTTTACACTCCTCGCGACTCAAACTTCGATCGAAGGCAGTAGTTTTCTGAACTATAAGCCTGTGTCATCGATCAGCGATGAAGGCGACGCCCCGATCGAATTTGTCGTACCTAGCGCCAGCGAGCATTACATCGATCTCGCGCATACCATACTGTACGTAAAGGCATAGATATTACCGCTCGCCGATCCCGACGTGAATTTAAAAGTTGCGCCCGTAAACAACCTTCTTCACTCAATGTTCAATCAAATCGATATTTTTCTCAATCAAAAACTTGTCTCCCCGCCAAACAACGCGTATTCCTACAGAGCTTACATCGAGTCGCTGTTGAGTTATTCGCCGGCAGCCAAAGAGTCTCATCTGACAGCTAGTCTCTGGTACGATGACACACCGGCTTGCTTCGAGGCCACCCCGCAAAATCAAGGAGTGGGCTCTAACAAGGGACTCGTCAATCGTCAAAAATATACGCTCGGTGGAAAGACATTCGACATGATTGGCCATCTGCATTGCGACTTGTTTAATCAAGATAAAATGCTTATCAATGGTGTCGAAATGCGCGTGCGCCTAGTGCGGAGCAAAGACGCCTTTTGTCTGATGGACTGCACAGACGAGGGGCAGTTTGGCATAAGGATAAAAGAAGCTACGCTCATTATTCGCCGCGTGAAAATAAACCCCGGTATTTTAATCGCGCAAGCCAATACATTGGCCAAGGCAACTGCCAAGTATCCCATAACGTGCGTCGAAATCAAAACTTTCACGCTTCACGCCGGTATACACGGCGACAGCATCGATAATGCAATTCTAGGTCAACTGCCGAAACGCGTAATCATCGGTTTCGTAGATAACAGAGCGTTCAACGGAAATCGACGACTTAATCCTTTCAACTTTCAACACTTCGACATAAATTACCTCTCTCTCTACGTCGATAGGGTCCAAATTCCGAGCAAACCATTACAGCCGCACTTTACCGGGAACAATGCATCGTTTATCGAAGCCTTTCAAACACTCTACTCGGGCACCGGTATACATTTCCTCAACGAGGGTCTCGGCATAAACAGAACCAATTATTCACAGGGCTATTTTCTCACAGCTTTCGATCTCACGCCTGACTTATCGGCTCACTGTCACACACACTGGAATCTCGTGCGGTCTGGTAGCGTGCGTATAGAAGTAGGCTTCGAAGTCGCACCGACAACTACGATAAACTGCATTGTTTATGTCGAATACGATAACATTCTCGAAATCGACTCCACTCGACAAATTTTATCGGATTTCAGTGCCTAAATGCTGACGTCAGCACTACAGGTGGCGCCAGTCTCGGCGGGGGCGTAAAAGTGGAGGAAGCGCTAACGACGTACGCTCTATGCCATCTCGCGTCACTTCGTTTTTTCTCTCGCACTCGTCAGCATACCCGCACTTTTGCGCGCGTCCCAAACAGCATGGACTACGTAATAGATATTCAAGGCTTCCGTGAGGCCGAAAAAAAATTTTTGCCAAAGGAGGTGGCAATCATTTGTCTGCAGAAAAAAATTATGGATCACTGGATAGTACAGCCGCCCTGCAGCTTCGATGACTTGCCTGATGAGGTTAAACAGGTCGAGGGGGAAGTTTCCAAGTTTAGTTTTACGTGCGGCGCCTCCCTTGCGGGTTATCCACACGGCCCGCTAGGGGTTCATAGGCCCCGTCATCACATTTATACTACCCACTTCTTTTTATCAATCATACTTCAAAAAACACATTCATACATAATCGGGGGCCTAATCCGCCCGTCGGACAACGGATTGAGATACGCTCAATCAGCGCGGCCGCCCAGTGCTGTTCTTCCACACAGGACGACCTGCCGACGCCAAGGGAAATGTAGGTCCCCGAGCCACTCGGTTGGTGTCGAGACCTCCTAAATCTCTATTGGCTCTGCCGTGTCAGTGCCCGAGTTGAAATGCAACTCACACATCGGGATCTATGCCGAAGCACGTCACCCTAGCCCGCGATGTAGGCTTTCAACCACTGCCACCACGAATCCAGTACCCATTACCGGGCAGAGAGCGTCTCCTCTGGAGCCCCCAGTACCCGTGGCACCATTATACTCTCGGTCGAGTTTCGTACTCACTCAGGAGCACTACCAATTTGGTGATCCCACAATCACTCATAGCAGCATTGGTTGACTGAGACTCATGATGTTCCTTACGCTATAGCGATGGACTCACATACTTCGGATTAATGGATGGGGACCGACCGGCGCCCTAAACCGGCACTCCCCACCTGACCAAAGTACTATTTTCCCGTCGGACTCCTCCAACAGACAAGAATAGTCACTGATCGACGCCTGTTAAGGACATTCTAACTCCTCGTATCGCCGGAGTTACCACGGGTCTTGAAGTACTGCTGGGGACAGGCCAGGTCCCCCAGATGCACGTCCGCAAGGGAAGCATGTCCCCAAATAGAGACAAGTTCCCAAACGAATCTCACATTCCCTACAGAGCTCAAGCACCTCGGGTTCGCTAAGCCCGTAACCGGAGGGAAAATCCGGGGGTGGATGAGGTCCCCGGACCGCCCAGCCGGCCCCCTGAGGGGGGTTCGAGGGGGAAGTGAGCCTTCGCCAGTTGCATCGACATCTCTACAATATTGCCCGAGGGGCGAGAAGAATTTACGTACGCGGTGAGGAGAAGGCCCGCTACATCGAAACACTATTTGGACGCTGCAATTATAACTTGGAGAAATACGCTTCTCCAACATTTGGAAAGTTCAACAGTATTTTTCCAAAAAAACACCGTGTGCGCCACGCATTCGCAGAAAAAGAAAAAAGAATTTTGTGCCTTATACAAGGCTAATCAAATAAAGAAATGGCTACGCTCGCTACTACCCGAAGAATGGCAGCATGCTTCGAAGGAAAAGGTGAATAATGAAATGTATTTTTCAGCGCTTCACGAGTACCACAGCAAGGAGAAGAAAAAAACTCTGCGGATTGCAGAGAAATCGGACGATGATGACTACGAGGCAAAAGATACAAATAGCAACGATTCGAATAGTTACAACATATACTTCACAGCTGGCGGAGACTCTGCATCATTGTTTCAAGAATGAACACCCGAGAAATAACACGAGCCATCAGTGGACTCGCTGCTAATTCGATCGGAGTCTACGCCGCTGACCATATACTATGGCGCTTGAGCCTTCCCGCAGCCATCGTGACTAATATCGACACGTCGGATAAACCTGGATCTCATTGGGTGGCATTCTACATAGATCGCCATGCAAGAGGCACCTACTTTGACAGCTACGGTCTGGGACCTAAGTCGCGCTGGCATCTCGACCGACTCGGAAGAAATTGCAAGCGCCTCGTGTGGAACAAGAAAAAGTTGCAGAGCATCGATTCGAAAGTCTGCGGTGAATATTGTATTATGTTTCTGTATTTTATGTGTAGCGGGCGTAGTTTACGGACTTTTTGTCAAGTTTTGTAAAAATGTCAGGAGAAAAGTTCGCGGCCAAAAACTAAGAAAACAAAAAACAATGCGTCGCGTGAACAATTTTCCGCGGACAACTTCCACAGGTGCAGGATTTTGTATGCAATCGTGTAAACCAATGTCGCAATAATGATGTCGCCGTTCTTTGTACTAATGTATGATGTTAATTTTAATGATTTTTCTTCTTTGTGTGTATGAATAATTTGTAGGCTTTTCTATGCGCTTTGTACTTTTAACCTTTAGTTTAATATCCCTGGAGCAAAACACATTCAATTTTAGTTTGTAAGTAATCAGTCTCGGTTGTACGCGCTGCTTTAAAATTTATGTAATCATAGTTTGTAAGCTTTTGTGTATTTTTACTATGTAAGTTTTTTCTTAATAATCTGATCGATCGATTAAAATTTTTTACCAAAACAACTTCTTTCATTTATCGAACCCACACTCTTCCAGTAAATTATCCAATCCACTTTGTTTCCTTGAAAAAAATAATAGTCGAGTTTCATTTTTGTTCACACACACATGACTAAAAAACACGATGAAACTGCAAGTCTAGCCCTGACCTTTCTTGGAATAGTTATCGATATTTACGCACTGATCGCGTTTCTCTCTATTGAACAAAACTTATCTACACGTATGTATTTATTCCATTATTAAGAGATAATTTTTATCAAATGAGGTATCAAATTGAACATTTTTTAATATAGATTCCAATGCTGTCATCATAATTATGTGTAAACGATCAAATGAAAGAGATATTAGCGATAAACTTTGTAAATGTGCTTCTGCGCATGCGCACGGCGCGCAGATACACGAATAAGTAATAATGGAATGGCGATTTTTTTCTGTTTTGTAACAAAACCCAGATTTTTTAAAACTTTCTAAAGTAGTTTGGATGTGATTACTGAAATTAAAATTTCGGAAATTGCAAAAAACACAGAAGGCCCCCACTGGGGCCCCGACTTGATACGGCACCACGCGCCCAAGTCACCTTAAATAATCGTATTGCTGATTGTTGCACTACTATGTAATTCCCTAATATCCGTGGACCTCTTATCCACCGTGTGCTTGGGTTTAAAAATTATTTAAATAATAGTTTAGCTTATTGTTGCACTTCTACGCTACTAAATGATCGTATTGCTGATTGTTGTAATTCGACGTCATTTCCTAATATGCGTGTACCTTGTATCCCCCGGCTAGTTGGGTTTAAAAATTCTTCAAATAATCGTATTGTACGTCTACGTAATTCTCATATACGCGAGGACCTCATATCCCCGAGCTACTTAGATTTAAATAGTATATTGTGTACATAGGGCACAAAGTGGGCCTTTGTAGACCGAGTGTGGACTCGTCTTGGGTTCGCCAAATGCACTCGCCTTCGGCTCGTACTAGCTCACCTACGGTTCGTACTACAAACACACGAGGTCAAAAGGCCCACTAAGCCCTAGGTGCATACCATATTTTTTGTAACTTATGTATTGATTTTCGGCGTTTTTGAGCCTAAAAAGCAAGGCTAAATTGATTTTTGCTTTATACGACAACGAAATACTCGAAGTAATAAATAATAAAAAATTTGTTAAGAATAATCAAAAATCTGACACAAATTTGTGCGAATGTGAAGATGTTCATTTTCAAATAAAAATAGTATACTGGATATATCTCTGAATAAAAAAGTCATAAAAAACATGCATTCACAAATTGATAGTGGATTTAGCTTAATTTGCAGTTTTACGGAATTTTAGAATTGCGGGCGCAAAAGTGTTTACAAAAGATACTTATGCGCTCGCCAGGCAAATATAGTATTTTTGCATCCAATTGGTAAAAAAAAAGTCACTTTAGAACCTCTTTTTAGGCCGAACAACGTCTTTTCCTCCCGCTCTTGCGGGAGGCCTCGCCAGACGCTCGAAATGTTCGATTTTTCGTTCACTTTTCTACGCAGGAAATGGGCCTTTTTCAAGCACGTGTTGAAAAAAATTATTTAAATAATCGTATTTTTAATTGTTGTACTTCGACGTAATTCCCTAATATGCGTAGACCTCGTATCCCCCGGCTGCTTGGGTTTAAAATTATTTAAATAATCGTGTTGCACTTTTACGTAATATACTCTTTATACTCTTATATGTACTCTTTGCACTCTCGTATGTACTCTTAATACTCTTTGTACTCTCGTATGTACTCTTTGTACTTTTAAATGTACTCTAAGGGAGTAACGAGAGCACAAGAGAGTATAAGAGAGTACATTAGAGTACAAGAGATTATTTTAAGAGTATTTTTTGTGCATATTGAAGTGCTCCCCCATTGATACCTCGATTACTATGCCCCTCGATAATCTTATGGAGAAAAAAGCATTTTTCCTCGTCATTTAATGAAAATCGATAATTTGTTCATAAAACTACCTAGAGAGTATAGCATTTGAGCTGCGAAATCTTTTTTTATGAAGAAAATATCAAGTCACCAGAATAATTAAAATTTAATTTCATAAAAATCGCAAATCGTCCTTTTTTTACACGCATATATATCGCATGTATTGTGGTTATTTTTATGTATCATAACATATAATAGGTCCATATATATACACTACATGATATTGTACTACTTTAAATAAAAATTTACTGCTCATTTCACAAAAAAAAATATTGGTGCCCCCTCTCTCCCGGGCCACTCATAGATACGGCCCAGCCCGACGGAGCCACAGCGAATGCACACGATTGAAGCTCGTCTTCGAGAGCTCGCCTCCTGGTAAATTTAAGCTACTTTTATTTGGATCAGTAATTTCGCTTTGAATATAAGCAAAAGTACGCGTAAGTAGCTCGTTTTCGAGAGCCTGTCTCCCCTGCTGAAAATGACCTATTGAAACCAATTTATTCCTCATTCAATTTTGGTAACACTAAATGGTTATCAATGCTGGTTCAATCGGGTTAATTGGAAGCCCGATTAAGAATTAATCGGTTTTAATGTCAAATTAATTGGGATAGGGTTAAATATGAATTTTCCGTATTAATTTCAATTGGGTATTATTGGTTTTAATTGTAAATGTGCTTAATCGGTTTTAATAGGAATATTTTTTATACGGATCGAATCGGATTGAATTGGATAGTTAAGTGTATATTTTTATATTGGTTTTAATATGACATTTTCATATTAATTTCAATCGGATGTTATTGGTTTCAATTGTAAATTGGTTCAATTGTGCTTAATCGGTTTTAATAGAAACATTTTTAATTGTATTGAATCGGATTGAATTGGATAGTTAAGTGTATTTTTTTATATTGGTTTTAACATGACATTTTCATATTAATTTCAATCGGAATTAATTGGTTTCAATTATAACGGTAACGGTACTGAATATACAAGTTCCAGAATTTGATGATGCATATGCCTCTGTAGGTCACGGTCGTATATACAGGTCCGGAAACTCCGGTGGTGGGGGTAGGCCTGTTAACATAACCAGCTGCGTTTCTGAAATCTACCACCAAGGGGATGGCGCGTCAGTCTATAAGTTCGTAGGGACTGCGAGAGTGGGGGAAGCAGCCATGTCGCGCTCTGCGTGAAGCCGGCAAAACTTTGGCACGTTTTTGCATGTTTATTTTGTAATGGATTATTTTTATTAAAGCTTAAGAATTACTGATAAATAAATGTTATTAGCAATTAAATTGCAATTATATATATATATATATTAAAAAAACATGAGGATGTTTTATAGAAAAGAAAAGAAATAATACTGACCATAATTAAAATATAATTTATTATTATTATAAACAAACTGTTCATCTACACATTATTTAACTTTGCCATTTTTCGTTGTACAACAACCTTCTTTTTCACTTTCTGGTTTTCCTGAAACGTGAATTGCCTCATTCTTAGTCGAATATAATAAAAGATTGAATCAGAAAGAACTTCAGAACCATGATGGATGCACGGAAAAGTAAATAAATAATTATTCATCACTTCTTGTACGGTAAGATCAAAGACATTTGAGTTAGAGGCATGTTTCACAAAACATTTTTCTACAAAATTAATGAGGCTAAAAAAGTGTGAATTAGCATGAATAAGTCCTCCGTGCGTTTTCATTTCAACTAGTACATTTGCACTTTCGAATTCGCAGTCACTTAAAGCTTTTGTGCAGATTTCACAATTCTTGTAATCTTCTCTTTTCAGCACTTGCTTACATAGATAACCTGCCAATTCAGTTTTATAATGTAATTAATAAATTAATGTTATTTTTCTTATATTCATAACTACTGCGAACAATTACTTACGTTTTGATTAACAGACAGCGCATTTCTGTTCACAACTGTAGCCAATAGTTGTAAAATATGAAAGAAACTAAATACAAAGATATAATAATTAAGAGCATTTACGAACATAAACTTCCCAGATAAACATTTATGTTGAGACATCTTATATACTGTAGTTAAATCTGCAAGATAATAATTATACATGTAAAATCTAAAAAAAAGGTTGAAAAAAGAATGATACTAAAATATTTTCATGCAAACGTAAAACTGATTTTACGCTTGGATATATAAATAAAATAATACGAATCTTGTTTACATTATCTGGGGAAAGGGACAAACACAAATATTACAAAAAGCAATTTAGTAAGGAGTTAGTCAGATGGAAGAGGAAATTGTTAGTTTTATAACATGGTTAATACAGCGTTGCTACTGTCTAAAGTTGAATTTGTGAAAAAACCACTAAACAGTGAAAATTGCTCCACCGTAGAATTAGCAAATATTAACTAATTCTTAATGGAAATATACTATATATCATTAGTGAATATTCAGTAATTCTACGGTGGAGCGATTTTAACTAATAACTATGGCTTTTTCACTAATTCAACTTTACAAAGTAGCTGAAACATTTTAATAGTATCATGTTTAAACCTGTTACGTAGTAAATAATGCAATCAAGTACAGATGCACGATTATAATCATGCTCTATGACGTGATGAGCCTCCCACTCTTCTGATTCGATAATATGATCTATAGTATTTTTTAAATTTTCTAAAGCAGAGCTTGTTTTTGATCGGCACTTATAGATCGATTTTAGATCTGAAATGCTAATAATATTTTTAATTTGCTTCTCATTCACTGAGCAATTTCCATGTTTTGGTGGCTTAATAACGCTGTACACTGAAAGCATTTTATAGAGAAAAAGGAAATTTGGGCACGTGGGGTGCTCATTGCTACCTGCTGCAGCACGAATAGTACCAAAGAATTTCTGAAAAAAAAGACACGAAGTACTGTTAGAATTAAAATAAGACTAGTAATAATACAAAATATCATTAATATGAAAACCATACCTCCAGATTATCCTGGTTAACTTTCCCAGTCAATAAATATTTGAACTTGTATTTATCAATTAAATAAATACATAAGTCCAACGTAGATTTTATTGTCACTCTCAATCCGTGAGCTGTTTCCTTAGTTAAAAATTCATGCTCCGAAATGAGACGTTTTTGATATGTATTAATTTCCCACCTATTCAACCACTCGAGGGCATCTTGTAAAATCTATCGTTATTAAAAAAATCAAGAAATTAATGAATAAATATTGTCAAATCTTTAGAAATTAGTATATTACACACCTAGGGAGTAAATTAAAAAATGTCCCAGATCACATGTAAATCGATCTGAGGCATTTTTTGTTTGCTCCCATACTGTGTATACGATTTTTTTGCCTAGCGAGGCCGAAAATACAACATTCGCGATCGGGCGCGAGGAGCGAAAGTGCTACTTTCGGCCCGCTAGAGAAAAAAAATATTAGAAAAAAATTAAAACCTTGAAATCTTTAGATTCAGGTGTAAATCCCTGATTGGGTTGCTTACGATTGAGAGCATCAAAAATATCATTTATTTTAAGACAAAATTTCATAGTTGTTTCGTATCCCTCGAATTTCTTTGGATAATGCGAAGAATAAAACTTTAAGCCTACTGCCACGGAATTGCTAAAAATCTGTGAAAGAAGTTTGAACGTTATTTAATACATGTATAAAAAAAATAATAAAATTTTAAATTATAAGAAGAGTACAATTAAGTACAAATTAAAACAAAAGCTCTTTCGATAATAACATTTAATTGTAACATTACGCACAACTTCATATCATTTTCACTGTTTACTTTTGGAAAAATGAAGATTATAATATTACGTTTTGGCGGATTTTATTTATAGAATATATAAATTGTTAAATGAAATAAAGTTTTTGAAAATGTTTATGTTACTCGAATGAGTAATCTGTTAGTTTTAAGTTATAGATATAGTATTAGTTGTATGCAACCAGACTATTGTACAGGTAACAATGTTTACCTCTAATAGATTTTACTTTGTAAACTGCATTGTAACTTTTCTGGTTAAATAAATAAATAAATAAAATAAATAAATAAAAACGGATGTACTAATATGAAAAAAAAACTCTTGCCTGCGTTGCATATCGAACTCGCATTTTAGCAGTACTGTCCAATTCAATATGTCTCCGTGAAATTCGCGGACATACTCTAGCATTTCCAGGTAGCACAGTGTCAACATCATATAGAGAAGTAAAATACTGCCATTTCACATATCCATCATTTTCATTAACCTTAAGAATAATTTATATTAATATTCGACTGTATGTAAACAAATCCAATACTATAATTTTCAGACATCTTACCCTTAATTGTTTTTTGTCATAAAGTCTATTTCTTATACATTTGATCAAATGTGGCGTATCGGAAAACATTATATTTTTCGATCGCTGTGCAATGGATGTTCAAACCAATTTTGTAAACTATCAATATTACTATTGATTCCCAATATTTTCCACATATTACGGTTTGAAGAAGCACCATCGCCGACCACTGCGTGAATGAAAGCTCCAGCATTTTCTAGCAAACAAATGGCTCTTAATACTATTTTTGCCAGGTCATCGCCACCGACAGAATTTTTCGACGCAAACACCGCAATCGGCTGCGCGTATTTTTCTGTTAACGATTGAAATTGAAGAACGAGGCCGTGAGTTGCTAAATCTTCGATATTTGTACTTTGTTTTTCACCATCTCCAAAGTCAGTTAACCCAGTATAAGTAAGTGTTTTCGAAGAAACAGCTATCGATTTGCGCAAATTGATTTCATCCAGGAAAAGCACACCATGTCGTTTCTGCTCATTCTTAGTACTGAGTGATTTTTTCAGGAGTTCAAAAAATTCATCGTCAAATCCACATTTTGTGTTAATCAATGACATGTAATTTCTTATGGTTTTTGTTGAAGGCAAAGGAATGATGTTATTTTTTCGCAGAAACTCATAATAGCTTTGAGATCGTATGTTCATAAGCATGCAAAGCATGAGAAATTCGTCAGTATAACGTCGACCTCTCAGATCTTTTATTTTGGCAGCTGCAATAATTTCTCTTATAACTATTTTTTGATTCGCATCAACATCTTTTAAATCAGCGTCTGTGAGATTAGCGACTTTATTTTGATCATCACCTAGAGCTGCGGTTAACGAAGCGAGTGTCAATTTCAAACGTTTAGCTTGTTTCTTCTGATTTTTCAGCTTTTTTTGCAAAGCTTTTAATTGAAACTGGTCTTTTTTTAATTAAAATTTTTTTAATTAAAAGTCGTCTTTTTCTTTAATCTTGACATCTTTGCAGACAATGATTTAGAATACTTCTTATAAGCTTCACATCTTTCAGCATTAATTGAAACCATCGTGCATTTTCCATGCCGCCAATCTACACCACAGTTTTTCAAAATTGAATTTTGCACAGAAATTTTATCTAAATTAATTGTCTCAATACCCTTGCATGTACGAATGTCCTTAAATTTACGTAATATTTGGGGTAATTTGGCTTTCATTACATCCGCGGGAGAAAATAAAACTTGATAATAAAGTTGTCGTGAAGCTTTCAAAATAACAGTTTTTTTAAATACAAATTTCTCATCTGGACCATTACTGTCTTTGGTGGCGTACGTAAAAAGAAGAACCTCTTCATTTTCACTCACAGATTTGCACACATTCCACGGTTTTGGCAAGTCAATATGAAAATGATTATTACTCGCTTCATTGCCTGCTGTAAAACATAAAATTTCTGTTAAAATAGTATTAGTAAAAAAAATTAAATGATTTCAAATTCTTAAAGAATTTTTCGATTGTTAATGTTTTTACATTAAAGTAGTGTTCGTGCGTCAAATAATTGTTTATGAGAATTTTCAACTTTTTGATAAACAATTTTACGTAACTTGGCAGGTATTGATAATTTTTTAATTTTTATGTCCGTACCTCACCCTCAAATTGAAAATAGAAGAAAATGAGCTTTTCAAAATTGAAATCGGATAAGAAATAAAAAATATTCCTGTGTTTTGTGATTTTTTTTGGAGATGATAGTATCTTCTTTGTCAATAATCAAGTGATAACTAAATAAATTTTTTTTTTATATTTTGAGCTTACTTTGAGATTTTATGTTGAACGCTATTTTGTTATTAAAAGTTATAGTTGTACTTATGCAGCCTGACTTACTGCCGATTACATGTTCAACATTATTTTCCTTTATATTATAGTTATCATTTACTAGTAAATTTTCAGCCATATTTCCTTGAAAATCATAGTCAATTTCAACTATCAAAACCTTTTGACTAATGTTTGTATCCATCGCAGACTTTTTTGTAACTGTCGACAAGTCTTCAACAAAATATTCACCTATAATCGGGTCTTCAGAGAATGACAATAGCTTCTCAGCAATATTAGAATCCACAAGGGATTTGTCTGCAGCTGCCAACAATACCATATCGCACTGGAACGCTCCATTTATTTTATTTACTTCTTTGTCTACCACTGTATCTTTTTGTCTAATATCAACTGAGACATGACTTCTATGGATTTCATTTTTACTGTTATTTTTGCTTTGCTTCTCTGTGAAATTCGCATGACATTCAGAAATAACAATACCTTCAAGCGTTCCACTAGCATCTGATTCTGAGGGCGTAGCCCCGATATCTGATTCTAAGGGATTATCACTGATGTCTGATTCTAAGGAATTTAATATAAAGAGTAAAAAATAATATTTACTCATGAAATATTTTCAACCACTTACTTTGAGGCAATGCGTACAAGTGATCTGTTTCATACATTGATGTGGAAGGAAGAATACTGCACTGATTTATTAATTTTGAAGAGTTATCGAATATAGTTGGCACAGCTCCAGCTTCTAACTTTTGACGTTGATGATGAATCTACAATAATAGATATTTTATATACAATTTTCCTAAATAACATTAATTTAATTAATTATAAATTTTTCAAACATTTATATTTTTCTTTTGATTTAAATAAGTACATAATTTTCTAATTTTTATGTGTTACATTTATATTATAGTTTTCAATTTCATATTTACTTTCATATTATCAATATTTGTAAAAAAAAAAATGGCAAACATTTTGAACGTATAGCTTTTAATTTTTTTAAATTATTACAGTAACTTTTAACATATGTGTAAGAAAACACTTTCATTAACTTACTTGAAGTAAAATATTCCCACTATTATCATACTTTGTATAGTTTTTGATTATTACATCGGTTTCAAAATGTTTATCACAAACAAATTGATGAGAGTGTAAAACATTTAGACCTGGTACTGCCATTTCCCACTTTTTTCGTACATTTTCATCTTTTGGCACTTTGAAACACGATTCCTTGGTGCCACCTCTTCTATTAGTCAAACAATTCGGTACAACACATGTTGAAGGCATTTCAGTTACTTAACATTACTGATATGTAATATGTAAAAGGTAGGAGGTTACGTCCGAATGTTTACATTGCGATTGCGTTCACGAACTTCTAGATCGACGCGCCCTCTCTTGGTGGCCGACTTTGGAAACTTTTAGCTGGCAATAAGAGGCCTACCCCCACCATCGGAGTTTCCGGACCTGTATATACGACCGTGCTGTAGGTATATTGTTAGCGTGCCCGACTGCTGTGCTGAGGACCCAGGTTCAAATGTCGATGTCACCGAATATTTTTTTATTTCTTTATTTCATTTCTTCTTGTCTTAAATTATTATTTCCTTAATAAAATTCAATTTTAAATAATTAATAAATGTTTAAAATATAAATAAATATTGATTTTTATTTTTTTGTTGTTAATACAATAAAATCCGATTAAAACCGATTAAAACTACCATTTTCTGGTCATAATCGGTTTTTATTGTGATCAATCGGTGCAATTGTTAGCAATCGGAAAATTGCGGATCAAGATTCCCGATTCATGCCGATTAATTTTTTATGAATTGGTTTGAATAGGTCGTTTTCAGCAGGGCCCTCGTGCGCCCAATCTATTTCAACTTTTAAAGGTAGTTTATTTATGTTCGAGTAAAGCTTGTTTAATTAGTAACCCGTATTTTCTGTGAAAAATCGTGTTTTTTTGCGTTTATACCTCCGTTTCATGATTATGTATGGATATCAATATATGTAAAACATCAGATTAATTGATAAATAAGGTACTACTATTTCTCTCCCATGTTATTAGAAGTGCTTAGTACAGAATTGTTTGTCATAAGAAATAATGTCCAGGATTATTTGAATTAGATTTATATTGTTTTGCCGCACGAGTTAGCATCATATTGCACTGTGAGTTTGAATAGGAATCATATTGTATTGGCCCGAATTGGAATTTTAATGCACAGATTTGCGAGTTAGAATTATATTGCACGAAATTTCGAGTTGGAATTATCTTGCATAGAATTTTGAGTTAGAATTATGTTGCACTCTTCCGTGAGTTAGAATTATATGAACAGGAGGCGTCGAATTTATTTATTTATTTTTCTATTTATTTTTTTTTATTTTGTATGAAAATGTATTAAACTGTATAAAAATGTATAAAACCGTATAAAAATGTAATAAATTTGAAAAAATTTACGGAAAAATACAGAAATATATATATTTACATTTGTACGGTATTTTGGGGATTTCATAAAGAATTTGTACAATAGTGGTGACACAAATATAAACATTGTTATAAACAACCAATAAACAAGCGCGTGACTAAAGAAATAATGACCCTAAGGTTATTGACTAACACCACGACGCCTGCGGCGCCCGCTTTTACGGAACAATATCACGGAATTTCCGAAATCGATGTATTAACACACTATTGTGGAAACCGCTGAAAAATCCTCAAAATGCCGATCGAGTGCTTTGGACTTTTGGGGATAGTCCTCAAAATGCCAAAAAAATCCTCAAAATTCGGTATATATGACGTCGGAAATCCTCAAAATGCGTCCCAGATGTAAATACATTTTTATACAGTTTCCTACGTTTTATTACATTAACCTTTTACAAACTTGACATGGAAGAATTTCTGAAGTGTAAAAAAATGTCTGAAAATGTATTAAACTGTATAAAAATGTAAAAAACCATATAAGATATGTCCAAAAAAAAATAGAAAGGTTCATTTTTATACGTTTTTATACGTTTTCCTACGGTTTCATACATTTATTATTTCCATACGGGTAACGAAAAACTAGGTACCAAAAGTATAAATTGTAAGTTTTCTTCCTTAATGTTTGCAAAAATTCAAACGAAATATAGAAATATAATTCTGATTAAAGATTGCAAAGTTAGCAAGAGAATCCTGAATCATCATTAGTTTGTTTTTTAAAGATTTCTCGAAAATTCATGAACCAGCATAACCTACTAATTCTGTAAATAATTTTTTACTTTGGTAATTTAGTACCTGCCCTCTCTATTTGTATTATCCAGGCTTGACCTCCTTCTTTTGATAGTAACTTAAGGGGATGCCAATGTCATTGTATTGTAAATGGATGCTGGTGCTGTATCCACTACGACACATTTTTATTATATAAATTAAAAAATTTCTTATCTTTTAGGATTTTGGAAACTCGTGCGTGCTTTGTATATTAATGTTTAGCTATTTTTCAAAATTACAACATGAGCAGTCAATTAATTGAAAATTTCAATTCCCAAACTTATCTGCACATTGTAAATGAATTTGAAATTTTTGATAAGCTGAAAATCCAACTAAAATGAGTTTGACATCCATTTAAGGGAATATTGAAGTCATTACAGATATATACATTGTATTTTATATTATTGTAATACAATTTTAATTTTTCCTTAAAAAGGACCCCGCACACAATGTATGGGAAAAAATCATTCGGTCAAATTTTGGGAGGTTTTACCAATGAGAACTTTTGTTCAGGACCTCAAGATCTATCTTTTCCCCAAGTTTGATCCAATTTGACCGAATGATTATTTTCCATACATTGTGTGCGGGGTCCTTTGAAATGTATTGAATTGAGAGAGAACAGTGAATTACAAAGATCATTGATGAAAATTTGAATAAAAATAATACAAAGAAAATTATTCCTTTCTATTATATATTCTATTCATTTATATTCATTTACTATTAAAGTACTTTAATTATTACTAGGTGCATGTGTATGTGTGTACATGCTCACATGTGCATATGAGAACATGTGTATTTTACAAATATATCTAGTTAATTATGGAGAAAAAATTATTTCTTCAACATTCTCATAGTCTTGGTGTTACAGGTTTTCCAAGTCCAATTGATGGTTCTGGTTCAGTTGGTGTTTCTCCTTCTTCAGCTACTCGATATGTTTGATACCCATGTAAATTGTAACATATTTTCATTTTTGGTTCTTCTGCAAAAGAAGTTACATTTGACTTCATTTGACGCATAACATATTCTTTCAGAAGAGGTGGAAACTCCATTTTACTGACTACAATTTTTGTTTTTGGAGCCTCAATAGGTTTACAAAATTCTTCTTCTTGGTACTTAGGAATAAGAAAATAATCAGATTTATATGTAGATGATTCCATTTGAATAAATTTAGGATATTTCATACCACGAAATGTTCTCTCAACCAAAGCTATAACTTTTCGTTTTTCCTGTATAAATTACTTTTTAATTAATTATTAATTAATGGTTTAATAATAGATAAATCACTAATAGTATATATTACTTACATCATAAGAGAGATTTTTCACATTAGGAAGAGCTTCCACTTTCACAACTTTGATGTAACATGGTTCTGGATATCTTTGAAACATATTTCTACCAACTATTCTATCAATACCGAAATTTTTTAAATTTCCTATGATTTCCCATAACGTTTTGCCTTTGAAATCTGTTTTGCGACCGATATATTTATATGGCATTTTTATTAATTATATTTATTATATAAAATATAATTATTACTCGACAGAACACAAAAATATTATTACTGGCCAGAAAAGAAAAATAATTTAAAGCATTAATACCTCGACACGAGAAAGGATCAAAGAGGTACAACGACACAGAAACACGAATAACATGGGTTACTATACTTATATATAGAGGAATAGTGAGGAACAAAATTTGTAGCTCACTGTTCCTGGTATATATAGATACAGTAACCCATGTTATTCGTGTATCTGTGACTTTGTTCCTCTTTGATCCTTTTCTCATGTCGAGGCCTTTAGGCCTATTACATGCAAAAAAAACCAGTAGTTACAGGCAGGGTTGGTTTTACGACACGGTGAAGAGGTTTCATTCCGTATAATACCAAAATCAGTATAATACTCCAAATTTGTCATAAACGGCGGTATTATAATACAAATGGTATTATACCAAAAATGCCTCATACTATAGTATTCTACTGGTAGTATACTATAGTGTATGATATCATCTGTGAGGTATAATACCCAAAAATTCTCATAATCAGCAGAATTGAATTTTGAATCTATAATTAAAACTCGTTTAATTAAGAATTTAATTTTTAATTTTTCCTTAAACAAGCGGTTAATTGGAGATTGCATTTTTAATTCTTAATTAAACGAGTTTTAATTAAAAATTCAAAACTTAATTATTAAATAAAAAATGACTCATTAAATATTTTTAGAACCGTGCCTCCTGCATGATATTTTGACAAAAATTAAATAATGCATAAAATATGCACTTTTTAGAAAAATCCATTATTTTTATTTTACACGCGTATGGGATGAAAAAGAAACGGGGGGACAATGGCCACGCATATATAAAGGAAGTGACGTAGACTTGCGACACTATTATTTAAATAATTATTAAATGCAAGTAACCGTGGGATACGAGGTCCATGCATGTATCAAAATTCCGAAGACGTGCAACACGATTATTTAAATAATTCTTAATCTTAAGCAGGCGGGGGATGCGAGTCCCACGTGTATACGGGAGCGCATCAGACGTGAATACATGGCGAAACAATTATTTAAATAATTCTTGACCCCAAGCAGGCGGGGGATGCGAGTTCCAAGCGTAAACGGGAGTGCTTCAGACCTGTATACATGACAAAATAATTATTTAAATAATTCTTAACCCCAAACAGGCGGGGGATGCGAGTTCCACGCGTGTACGGGAGCGCGTCAGACGTGCATTCATGGCAAAATAATTATTTAAATAATTCTTAACCCCAAGTAGGCGGGGGATTCGAGTTCTACGCGTTTACGGGAGCGCGACAGAAGTGCATACATTGCAAAATAATTATTTAAATAATTCTTAACCTCAAACAGGCGGGGGATGCCAGTTCTACGCGTATACGGGGGCGCGTCAGACGTGCATAGATGGCAAAATAATTATTTTAATAATACTTAACCCCAAGTAGGTGGGGGATGCGAGTTTCACGCGTATACGGGAGCGCGTCAGACGCGTATACATGTCAAAATAATTATTTAAAAACTTCTTAACCTCAAACAGGCGGGGGATGCGAGTTCCACGCGTATACGGGAGTGTGTTAGACGTGTATACATGGCAAAAGAATTATTTTAATAATACTTAACCCCAAGTAGGTGGGGGATGCGAGTTTCACGCGTATACGGGAGCGCGTCAGACGCGTATACATGTCAAAATAATTATTTAAAAACTTCTTAACCCCAAGCAGGCGGGCTATGCGAGTTCCTCGCGTATAGGACTAGAGACAAATTGTGTTGTTAGAATATATTTAAAAAATTAGTTTTTTAAAGAACGTGCTGATTGTTTTGAAAAAATATTTAAGCTCTCATTAAAGTCTTTGGTACAGAGGGAGAAAGAGAGGGCCCACATAGCATGAAAGCTTACTAGAAACTTCCTGGAAGCTTTCATGAAAGTTTCGTATGCTTCAGGAAAGCTTCCACACTGAAAAAAATTTGGCACTCCAGCTGACCCGATAAGTACATACGCTATGTCGAAAGTAGGGTCGAATGTTGTACCGCGGTTCGGCACATCTCCTCTCCCGTACTGGCACAGCTCCTGTCCCGTAAAAGCATCGCGCGCCCCGTACTGGCACATCTCCTCTCCCGTTAGGGACAAACGCTGTGCCAAAAGTGGGTAGTCTGACACACGCTGCGAAGGGGGCGCTGACGAACTGTGATGGAAACAGACGCCGTGCCAAATTTTTTTCAGTGCACGAAAGCTTCCTGAAAGTACCTAATGTCTGGGTCAAAGTCATGACAAAAGGGTTCCTCGGAAAGTTGCAGGAACTGTTTCAGACACTTTTCAGGAAGCTTTCGGAAACTTTCTAGGAACTTTTCAGAAAGCTTTCAAAAAGTTCCTGGAAGCTTCATGTAGGTTGTGGGAATCTTCCAGTAGTCTTCCCCGAAAGATTACAGAAAGCTTTAAAAAATACTTCCTACAAGACTTCAGAATCGATTTATGTCAGTTTGAGAATGGAAGCTTCCAGAAAGGTTCCATGAAAGCTTCCCGGCAGTACATAATGTCTAGGTCAAATTCATGACGAGTAGCTTCCTTGGAAGATTTCAGGAACTGTGTAAGAATCCTTTCAGGAACCTTTCAGGAACTTAAGGGAGCCTCCGAAAAAATTACTGTACGTTTCATGTAGGATGTAGGAATCTTCCAGGAAACTTTCAGGAATCTTTCGAAAAAGTTACTGAAAGTTTCAAGTAGACTATCGGAATCTTCCAATAAGCTTTCAGTTAGCTTTCAAATAAGTTACTGGAAGCTTCAGGTAGTCGGTGGGAACCTTCCAGGAAACTTTCAGGAATCTCTCGAAAAAGTTACCGAAAGTTTCAAGTAGACTTTATGAACTTTCCAGTAAGCTTTCAGTTAACTTTCAAATATGGTTCTGGAAGTTTCAGGTAGTTTGTGGGAATCTTCCAGTAAGCTTTTAAGAAGCTTTTTTCAAGTTCTTGAAAGAGTAACTTAAAGCTATAAATATTAGAAATTCTCTATAAGTATTAACAATTCGCACATATTCTTTAGAACTTATTTCTACCTATATTAATCGCCATTTTATAATCGCAGAAACAATTTCACATAAAATTTGTTGACTTGACCGGGAATCGAACCCACGATCCTTGGGTTACTACGCACGCATGCTATCCGTTACTCTATCGCTCGCTTGAAGGAGTTCGGACATTTTCATCTAAATAAGTTACACTTTTCACGATTATTTAATTGTTATTATTTTGATTATTTTATTTAAAATACTAATGCATTTCAAAAATTATATATTTAATGCGGTAAATTAAAAAATTATAGTGTCGGAATTATTACTCTGAATAAACATGTTTTTATATTTGGCATTTCATTATGTCGATTAAATAATTTATGAAAATTATAATTGAATGGTTTAAAAAAATTCTTAGTATAGTATTTATATATACGGTGGGCCGAATAATTGTGTTTTTCCAAAAAATTGTTTAGAAATTTTTTAATTAAAAAAAATTGTAATGTCGATAAGTAGGAATCTGCTTTTTGTCATTTTGATGCAATTTTTCAACGAGTATATCTTATGATAGTACGAATAGAATCGCTCAAAAAATTCTGAGTATAGTATTTATATATAAAAAGGACGTCAAAATTGTGTTTTTCTAAATGAATGTTTGAAAGTTAATTTATCAAATAATGAAATTGGGTTGATTTTAGACTCCAGGTAGACTATTCAAGTTGAAGATTTGATAAGCTATAATAAAAAAGAATGTTATTGTATATTTTTCATTATATTCCTTTTTTGGCCATGTGGAGTCCAAAATTAACCCAATTTAATTATTTAAAAATTTAACTTTCAAACATTCCTTTCGAAGAACACAATTTTCACGTCCTCTCTATACATAAATACTATATTCAGAATTTCCTTAGCGATTCTATTAGTACTATCATGAGATATGAGGATATCTCCAGAACTTTTAATTTTCACGTTACGGCAACTTTTTAGATATTTTTAATAAGAAATATATACTTTCAGCAAAGTAAATTGGTAAAAATAAATGTTTTTTAAATGTTCCATGTATGAAACAATCGTTCCAGTTACGTATAAAGCGTAAGTAGAAAAACCTAATTTCAGAGATGTACCTACAATACATTTGAAATCTAGAATCAAGAAAGTTGTATCAGTCATTTCTCAAAAATAAAAATTTTCATAGTAATTCTGTTCCATACCTTTTAACATAAAGAATTTTCTTAATATGGCTATCAGATTTCATTCTTTAATAAAAATACAATCATTTGATTTGTTGCACGTGGGTGTGCCACGCATTGTTTAAAGTCATGCGTCTTCAAAAAATTACTTCTCAAGCGTTAACTCATTAAGAAAAAAAAAAAATAGATTTTTGATAAGCACACGCTGAATTTTGAATTTTATATTCCAAAAGTCATTGTAATCACTAACTTAATATTTTAGAAAAACGTAGTTAAATTATCAAAATGATATATTTAAAATTTAATACAATTTTGATAGGATTAAGCCAAATAAGTTCGTCATTTATATTATAAAAAAAAATTTTTCGATATACTCGTAAAATGGAATTATGTTGCTTTCATTTAAAAAAAAAAAATTAAAAAACGAGTAAAGCAAGCTTTGAATAGATAAGTAATTACTCGAACAAAAAAAGTATGTTTTTTTTAAACACTGAACATTAAAAGTTCTAGAGATATTCTCATATACTCGGCGAAAAATTGCATGAAAATGACATAAATAAAGATTCCTACTTATCGATATTACAATTCACGAAACGTTTGTGAAACATTTGTGAAATATTCCGAGAATTGATAAGGCGATACATTACGGAAATATTGCAGAGACATTCCATTTAATTATAATATTTCACTAATAATGACGTAATATTCAACATTATATTGAAGAACTATTTTTCCATAATTCTATAAATGTTTTTTAATTATTTCGGAACCATTCCGAGAAATGACAAAAGCGATACATTGCGGAAATCTTAAAGATAAATATTTCATGATATATTTCACTAAAAGCGACGTAAACTTCTCCATCAAATCGAAAAATTATTTATTAATAAATCAAGAAACGTTTTTAAAATATTCCAACAATATTACCTGAAACGTGCGATGGTGTACTTAGGCGAGGAATCGCCGAGCCCGAACACCCGCAAATAATAGAATTATTAACCTCTTTCTCTCTCTCAATCTTCGATCTCGACGCACTTACCGTCCAAAAGGAGATTCCGCTGTGACGTCGTGCCTGGGCAAGCTACGAGGCTGAAAAGGTTGGGAAGGGTAATGACGCTAAATAAATAATCAAACTCCGATTCCAAATAAACTCTCAATTTTTATTGCAACTAAAATCTCTACTACAAATAGCTAGTTTCGTTCTCGCACACACGCATACACTCACTCTTCTCACGCTCGCAAAACCCGTCGACACACCGCGGAGAAACTAGCCGACGAACCCAAAACACATTGCGACGCGATTCGGACAATCGCCGCGCACTCAAATTTCTCTCTCTCTACTCTCCACACTCTCTATCGCAGCGAAAATCGTGCGCACGAATTGAGGAGACGCCGCAATGCGATCCCCCGAAGTGCCACCCACGAATTCTCTCTCTCTCTCTCTCTCTCTCTCTCTCTCTCTCTCTCTCTCTCTCTCTCTCTCTCTCTCTCTCTCCCCTCTCTCTCTCTCTCTCTCTCTCTCTTTCCACGAATTTTCACACGCACGCTCCCTGAATCGTCGCGGCGCAAGCCCCGAACCGGCACCCGTTATCTCTCTCCCTCCACCGGCGTTAGACGCGCGCACAAACAAAAGGCATCGCCGCACGATGCTCGATTCAACCGCGACACACTCTCTCTCTCTCTCCACCGGTGTTAACCGCGCGCACATTCAAATAGCATCGCCGCGCGATGCTCTCTTGTTAACCGCGACCCTCGTTCTCTCTCTCTCTCTCACCCGCACTCTCCCTCTACCCTCCCCCGCGACTCTCTCTCTCCACTCTAAAATCGCGTCCCCCTTACCTCGACGATGAGCAGTCCTCCGCGCCGAGTCTCGTCTCTCTCTCTCTCTCGCTCCCACTCTCTTCCTCGCCTCTTCGCGACCGTCGCTCGCATCCTGCCGTCGGCCAAGATCTTCCTCCGGGTCGCCCTGGACGCCTCCTCCCGGCTCTCGTCGTCCTCTCTGCTACCGTCCTCGCACCACTCGTGTCTTCTTTTCCACAGGCTCTCTCTCTCTCTCGCACGCACCCTCTCACTACAACTGCACGCTCGGCACTCCCGATTTTTTCCGCGCACCGTATCTCCTACCCCCGCACATGCGCAGACGTTCCACCGGTTGCATCGCCAGATCGGCGCTACTCTTGCTTCGCACGCGGCTCTTCTAACCCTCTCCCGGCCGTGCCCGTCAGCGAAGCGCCTCCCCGCTGTAGCAACATGCGGCCACGTACACTCACCCGCGAGGTACTGCCACCTCGCTCTCCAACTCCGTGGTCGCATGGAGTCGCGCGAAATTCAAACGCGCTTCGCGCGGTTAATACCAATTCTCTGACATACAATTCTCTGACATACTTACGTGCCCGCGGCCCACCGCGATGCGCGAGTTGCCTTTCTCTTCTGGATCTCTCTCTTCTCCACCATGATAACCGCCGGGATAAACAACCAGAACAAAGGAAAAGATCCCGAAAAATCAATAATAACGTCAAATACTGGGGTGCCCCGGCAACGCAGCTTGAGAGAGAGAAAAAGGCAATGGTGACGACTTACCACGTCACAAACGATAAGGCGATACAATGTAGAAATATTACGAAGGAACCTTTCATAAAATATTATACCTTCAAACTTTAATTGTATATTATAGCCTCCAAATTTTTGTACTGTAGCAATAGACAAACAAATAGAATCCAAGTTTCAATAAATAATATTGATTAAATTTGCGGATATTTATTGTATAGGCATCGTTCGTAAAAGAATTAATAAAGTCAAAGAATAGTGGATAAATATTTATTTGTTATTATTAGTCAACGTAATATAGACAGATTGAAATACATCCGAACATATTGAGCTCTTCAATCATAGAATGAATCTTTTTTGTTCTTTTTCTGTTATGTTTAAAATCAAACGGTTGCTATGCTAACACTTTAAAAGAATGTCTCAGCCGACCAGAACGTCTGCAAGCGCGCCTCTTCGTGCCTGTCCCGTGGTCTCTCTTCATCAATTTAAAAAACTGGTTAAGAGACAGCTGTGGCCCCGAATGAAAATTCGTGCACGCGGTCGGTAACTCGTAATTTGAGGCCAAGACAGAGTTTTGAAGAAATTATTTAAAAGAAAATCTCTAATTATTTATGTATATGTATGTGTGTATAAAAGTGAATTTTAATACGAACCGATTTACAAATTGGTTTCGTAACAGGCATAATATAATAAAGGCAAAGGAAGAGCGCGCGCAGCGCGCCTGAACTTTCTCGATTTTCAAAATAAGATGATTATCAGACGATCTATGAATCTATGAAGCTTCCAAGGTGGAACCTTCCGCGAAACTTCCAGTGCTGATCTTCTGTAAACTGTTATGTAAGCTTTCTAAAAGCTTCCCCGTAAATTTCAAGTTGCATTTTACCGCAGCACTTTTGGAACCTTCTTGTCAGCCTTCCCTGAAACTTGCTAATAGCTTCTTAGGAATGTTACTTTGGAACCCTTTTGAGAGCTTCCATTATATCCTTAAGCCAGCTATTTTTTATATAATGTTAGGAACCCTTCTTCAATACTTCCTAGAATCTTCCATTAAAGCTTTCCTCAAGTTTTAATTGGAACTTCCATAGGAAGCTTCCTGGACTGTATTTCAAAAACTTCCCGCAATCTTTACATGTAATTTAACTTTCGATCTTCCTAGAAGCTTTATGTTAGCTTCGAAGAGCCTTCCGCGAACCTTCCAGTGCCGATTTCAGTAATGGTTTATGTAAGCTCCGTGGAAACATTCTCCTAAGTATTGCGTAACATTTCACCGTAGCACTTTTGGAACCTTTCTGTTAGTCTTTCCTCACGCTTTCGGCATGGAAGCTTCCTAAAAAGGTTACTCCTGAATCCACTCGGAAGCTTCCGGTATAACTTTAGACCAGTTGCTTTATTGTACGTCAGGTATCTTGCTTGAATACTTCCTAGAATTTTCCATGAAAGCTTTCCTCAATGTAGAATTGGAACTTCCATGGGAAGCTTCCTGGAATGTATTTAAAAAAGTTCCCGCAATCTTCATATGTAATTCAACTTTTGTTCTTCCTAGAACCTTTATGTTAGGTTTCAAGAGCCTTCTGCGAAGCTTCCAGTGTTCATTTCAGTAATCGTTTATGTAAGGTTCATGGAAACTTTCTCGTAAATTCTGAGTAACATTTCACCCTAGCACTTTTGGAACCTTTCTGTTAGTCTTTCCTACCGTTTTCTGGAAGCTTCCTAAAAAAATTACTGCGGAGTCCACTCGGAAGCTTCTGTTATAAGTTTAGGCCAGTTACATTATTATATTTCAGGAAACTTCCTTTAATACTTCCTAGAATCTTCGATGGAAGCTTTCCTCAAGTTTTGATTGGAACTTCCAGAGGAAGCTTCCTGGAATATATTTCAAAAGCTTCACGTAATCTTCATATGTAATTTAACTTTTATTCTTCTTAGAAGCTTTATGCTAGCTTCCAAGAGCCTTCCGCGAAGCTTCCAGTGCTCATTTCAGTAATCGTTTATGTAAGCTTCGTTGAAGCTTATTCGTAAGTATTGAGCATCATTTCACCGTAGCACTTTTGGAACCTTTCTGTTAGACTTTCCTAACGCGTTCTGGAAGCTCCCTAAAAAGGTTACTCCGGAATCTAGCTGGAAGCTTCCGTTATAACTTTAGGCCAGTGGCTTTATTTATATGTCAGGAACCTTGCTTGAATAATTCCTAGAATCTTTCATTAAAACTTTCCTCAAGTTTTAATTTGAACTTCCAGAGGAAGCTTCCTGGAATATATTTCAAAAGCTTCACGTAATCTTTATATGTAATTTAACTTTTATTCTTCCTAGAAGCTTTATGTTAGCTTCCAAGAGCCTTCCGCGAAGCTTCCAGTGCTCATTTCAGTAATCGTTTATGTAAGGTTTATGGAAACTTTCTCATAAATTTTGAGTAACATTTCACCGTAGCACTTTTGGAACCTTTCTGTTAGTCTTTCCTAACGTTTTCTCGAAGCTTCCTAAAAAGGTTACTTCAAAAGCCTTCCGCGAAGCTTCCAGTGCTCATTTCAGTAATCGTTTATGTAAGGTTCATGGAAACTTTCTCATAAATTTTGAGTAACATTTCACCGTAGCACTTTTGGAACCTTTCTGTTAGTCTTTCCTAACGTTTTCTCGAAGCTTCCTAAAAAGGTTACTTCAAAATCTAGCCGGAAGCTTCCGTTACAACTTTAGGCCAGTTCCTTTATTTATATGTCAGGAACATTGCTTGAATACTTCCTAGAATCTTCCATGAAAGCTTTCCTCAAATTTTAATTGGAACTTCCAGAGGAAGCTTCCTGGAATATATTTCAAAAGCTTCACGTAATCTTTGTATGTAATTTAACTTTTATTCTTCCTAGAAGCTTTATGTTAGCTTCCAAGAGCCTTCCGCGAAGCTTCCAGTGCTCATTTCAGTAATCGTTTATGTAAGCTTCGTTGAAGGTTATTCGTAAGTATTGAGCATCATTTCACCGTAGCACTTTTCGAACCTTTCTGTTAGACTTTCCTACCGCGTTCTGGAAGCTCCCTAAAAAGGTTACTCCGGAATCTAGCCGGAAGCTTCCGTTATAACTTTAGGCCAGTGGCTTTATTTATATGTCAGGAACCCTTCTTGAATACTTCCTAGAATCTTCTATGAAAGCTCTTCTCAAGGTTTAATTGGAACTTCCAGAGGAAGCTTCCTGGAATGTATTTAAAGAGCTTCCCGTAATCTTTATATGTAATTTAACTTTTGTCCTTCCTAGAAGCTTTATGTTAGCTTCCAAGAGCCTTCCGCGAAAGCTTCAAGTACTCATTTTCGATAATCTTCTATGTAAGCTTTTTGGAAGTTTCCGTAGAGCTTCCATGTAATATTTCATAGTTAAGTATTTGAAACTTTTTTGTTTCCTTCCTGGAATCTTTTTGGAAGCTTACTTAAAAATCTTCCAATGTAACCTTCCTGAAAGTTTCAGTTAGCTTCCTGGAAGGTTCCTTTAACCTTCCACTGTAAGCTTTCTTGGAACTTTCTTCCGGAACCTTTCATGCTATGTGGGAGGGAAGAAAGAGAGGGTGGGAGAGTTTAATAAATAATGTTTGTTAAGTATAAAGCTATGTAGAATAGTAACCAAACTTATTCTTGCCTATAAGTTTTTACTTTTGTAAAAAAATTTTTTAGAGAGATTTCACAAATTTTTAAGAGTAAAAGTACATTATAAATAATGTTAATTAAGTATATAATAGATTATACAGAAAAAACTTCTATACTTGCCTTATTTTATACTTTCGTAGAAAGTTTTATTAACAATATTATTATTTGTACAGTCGTGAAAAAAAATTAGTATCATTTGTGGAGAGTGCTTATTGAATAGATGAGATCAGAATAAATAAAAGGACTACAGACAAATTGTGTTGTTAGAATATATTTAAAAAATTAGTTTTTTAAAGAACGTACTGATTTTTTTGAAAAAATATTTAAGCTCTCATTAAAGTTTTTGGTATAGAGGGAGAGAGAGAGGAGGGCGAAAGAGAGAGTGGGAGAGTTTAGTAAATAATGTTTGTTAAGTATAAAACTATGTAGAATAGTAACCAAACTTATTCTTGCCTATAAGTTTTTGCTTTTGTAAAAAAATTTTTTAGAGAGATTTCACAACTTTTTAAGAGTAAAAGTACATTATAAATAATGTTTATTAAGTATATAAAATTACACTTTAATTGATTTCACAACTTTTTTGGGTTTATTATTACTTTGTTCTTCTTCATTGTGCACGGATTCAATAACACTGACATTCAATGATTCATTATAAAATAAATACATTGTAACTAGCCACACTACTGCAACACAATCCGCTAGCAAATTAAAGTACTGGTTGCATATTCAAAAAGTAGCCATTACAGTAATTTATATATTATGGTTTCATGTACGGTAGATTCACAGAACAGATAGCTACTCTGAAACATTTGGCGCCCATCACCATAAGTTAATCACTATATAATTACATTATTTTCAACACTTAGATTTGTTGAAATTTTAACTAGAAACCACTTGAATTAATAACCAATCAGACACCTCTTGCAAAATTAAAAACAAAAGTTTATGAACTAAGAATTATTGGGAGAAAAAAGCTTTCTCGACATTCTTTTAAAATATAAAACATTTTGAAATAATTATTGACTGAAACTACTTAAATTAATAACTCATGATTTCCACACATCTTGTAAAATTAAAAATAATCAGATTATGAACTAAGAATTTCTGATAATAAAAGCTTTCTTAACATTCTTGTATACTTTTTGAAATAATTATCTGAATCTTGTGTAAAAAAATATTTACTGAGAACTCCTCTGAAACATTTTGACGTCTCCCAACGTGAGAAAATTATAAAATTGGATTAACTGAGCACTTTTATCCGTAGACATTTTCACAATATTTACTGAGAACTCTTCTGAAACATTTTGACGTCTCCCACCATGAGAAAATTATAAAATTAGATTAACTCAGCACTTTTATTCACAACAATAACACATCATTTTTTCTTTTTTCTGTATTTTAATGTTCTCTTGACATAATCTTTTAATTGATGTTTAAGTAAATAAATATGTACAACAGCACAGCGCTAATATCAACAAAGATTCTTGAAGTATAGACAAAAAATGTTTGTTTTTAACCAAGGCTCTGACCAATATTTTAAATTCTGATTTTAAGTAGAGGTTAGAAATTTGTTATAAACACTTCATTTAACACATCATACCGTTACTTTATTTTATTTATTCACTATAATAATAATAATAACTTTATTTAACCATCTGGTCATATTTTATACATTCTTTTGTATATACATTCTAGTTTAGCGTATTGTGTGTGTCTGTGTGTTATGTGCAGTTTTATAGTGTTCTTAGTGTTCTTTTGTGTTTGTGTCTTCATAATGTCTTTCTTTCATTTCACTTTTTTCTTTTTCCTTTACTCTTCCTAGCCTTGCTCCATCAGTCCCCCTCCGTCTTCCTCCTTCTCTCTCCACCCATCTTTCTTTATCAGTATCTTTGCATCCTTGAATCCTGCCTTCCTTGCCACTCTTTTCATCACTTCCAATGCCTCTGCTCTAGCTTTCCTCTCCGCCATTGATCTCCATTCTTCTATCTTTCCTATTCCATCCTCTTCCTATTTCTCTTTCACCTCCAATATTCTGATCCTTGAGTCTCTTCCTTCACACCATATCTTAAACACCTTCCTATCTTTAGTCAGCTCTACCAACACTTCCAAGTCCTCTCCTACCTCCTCCCGCATCCATTCCGTTAGACTAGTGTCAGCCTCCCATTTCTCGCCTTTCTTAAACATGAACACCTTACTTCTATGTCTTTCAATTACGTCGTTCCTTCCTCTCTCTCTTCCCCAGCTCCTCTGTCTGCTTCTTCCCCTTCTCATCTGGCACGGTTTCTCTCCCTTTGTCTGTCTTTTTAGTTTTTTCCTTTCTCGTTCCTCCTCACTTTCGCTTGTCATTCCACTCTGCGAGTCTTCCCTATCGCTGTAATCACTGTTGCTCATTCTGCCTCTACGCCTGCTCCCCCTCGCCATTTTCTCCTCCAGCTTGCTAATCCTTTCCTCCATTTTCCTCTTCTCCTTCTTTGCCGTTGCTTTCCATTGTACTTCCCTCGCCTTCCATTCCTCCTCCTTCCTTTCCCATTCGCCTTTCCATTCATCCATTGCCTTCTCCATCCATTTCATCTTCTTCCTTAATTCAAGAATCCTTCTATAATTTTCTTTAGTTCTACCTTCCATACTGTTTTTCTCTTTCTCTTGCTACCTTCTTTCTATCTCGTTTCACTCTGCTTGCTTTCTGTCCTTTGCGGTGTTTGCCCCTCGCCTTGCCGCCTTTCGCTGCTGCCCTCTCTCTTCCATCCTCGCTTTCTTCTTAGGGTCATTCCACAAAGTCCCCTCCTGTACCATCCCCCTTTCCGAACCTTTGCCTACTTTAGGGTCAGTCTATCTTTGTATTTGTTCTTCAGCTTGTCTTATCCTCTTCCATACCACCTCATTCACCCTGCTTAGGCTTATTTTATCCCCATTTAATTGTCTTTTCCAATCCATGCCGCTTTTTCCAGTTACTCTACATGCCTCAATGATGTGCTTCGTCGTTTCTAATTCTTCTTTGCATGCTCTACACCTTTTCTCCTCCTCTTTTTTCCAGTATTCGTTGGCTCTTGCATCATTACCCATCCTGAACCTGCCCAAAATCTCCAAGCCGTTTCTCGACTTCTTGACTTCCTCCTTCTTGTATACCGTTCCGTCACCTTTGCCCAGGATCCCCACTGCTTCCTTCGCGTAGGCTGATTCGCTTACCTCTTTATCCGTCTCGCTTTTATATATGTCATCCATTCTTTCTCTGATCTCTGCCTTCCTGTCCCAGCCACTTCTCACCAAGTCATTTCATTATTTTATTGATATCCCTACTCCCTCTAGGAATTTCCTTTTGCCCTTCCACGATTTTCCTCTGTCCTTTTTTCTCCATTTGTCCTCTTCATCCCTGCATGTCTGTTCCCAGCTAAGACGTTCTACGCCCCTTCATTCGCCTTACTTATCTTTTCTTCAAACTTCATTGCCCTGGTTGCTGCATCCATCGCAATTTTCCTTATTCCGATATCCTTCCTCATGGTGTGCCAGGGCGTATTCCTGTTCAGCTTCAGTGTCCACCTGACATATTTCATTTTTACCCTTTCCAGCTCCTTCCATTCTTTCCAGCCCCAGTTCTCCGCTCCGAACATAATCACTCCTTTCACCATTGTTTCAAATAATCTCATTCTAAATCCCCAGTGGTTCTTGAATTTCCTTTCCGCGATGCTCCATATTCTCCCAATTATTCCATTCGCCTTGCCTTTTAGTTTCTTTATATGTTCGGTGTCCGCATTGTTCCCCATCATTGTGTAGCCTAGGTAATCAAATTTCTTCACCATTTCCAGTTCTTCCCCTTTCCATTTGAAGATCATCTCCTACCTTTTCCTACCTCCTCCCTTCCTGAACATCATTATCTTCGTCTTCTTTGCATTCAATTCTAATCCCTTGCCCTCTATCCATCTTTTAAACCTCTTCAACATGTCTTTCAGTACGTCCTCTTCCTCCGCTATGAGCGCTATGTCGTCTGCGTATGAAATTGTTCTCACTCTCTTTTTTTTCCCCAGCCACGTACCACTTCCTTGGACCTTTTCCATTTCCTCTTCCAGGTCTGCCACCGCTATGTTAAACAACGTGGGACTTAGTGGGCATCCTTGTCTTACTCCTTCCAGTACCCCAAATTCGTCGATTACTTCTCCCTCAATTTCTATTCTTGCTCTCGTTCCCTGAAACAGACTTCTTATTCTATTAATTAACCTCCCACTCACCCCTTTCTTCTTTATTCTTTCCCATATCTTATCCCTTTTCAGTCTGTCAAATGCCGCCTTCATATCAGCAAACCCTACAAATAACTTACCTTTTTCTTTTTCCACTCCTTTTCTCACTAGTTCTTTTAAGACATATACAGCTTCCGCCGTTCCTTTTCCTTCCCTATAACCCAGCTGCATATCATCAAGTACGTTTCTTTGTATCAGCTCCTTTTCCAACCTTTTCCTCACTATTTCAGCATATATCTTGTAGCTCGTGTCCATCAGCGTTATACCTCTGTAGTTCTCCACCTTCTTCCTGTCTCCTTTTTTATGTATCGGCTTGATCGTTCCTGTTTTCCATTCCTTTGGTATCTCACCCCCTTTCCAAATTTCATTAAGTATATTCCTTAGATCTTCTTTTAATTCATCTTCTCCAATAATCCATGCTTCATTTGTGATCTCATCCTGTCCCGCCGCCTTTTTTTTCTTGAGACTCCTTAACGTCTCCGTGATCTCCGTCTCTGTAATTTCTTTTAACTCCTGTTCTACCTCCTGGCCGTTTTCTTCTCCCTTTCTTACTATCCCCTCTTCCACTTCACCTATGACGCACTGTCCCCTGAAATGCTCCTTCCACTGCTCCTTTGTTATCGACTTATCCACCATTGCGCCCTTCTTATTGCCTGCACTCACCGCCTTCCAGAAGAGCCTCATTCCTTTGTCCTTTTCCACTTCCTCCAGCCATTCCTTATCTTTACTCCTCTTTTTCCCTTCTATAAAATACCTATATTCTCTCCTCCTACTTCTCCATTCCGTTTCTTCTATCTCTCCTCTCTTCAGACTCCTCAGTGACTCCCTCAGTTTCTTTTTCCTCTCATGGCACTCTACGTCCCACTACTTTTCCTCGCACTCTTCCTCTCTTTTCCTTACCTCCATTCTCGGTAGTGCTCTTTGTATCTTTTCCTTCATCTCTTTCCATCCTGTTACTTGTCCTTCCTCTTTCAATTTCTCCTTGTACTCTTGCACGGTTTTCTCATTCCATCTTATCACTCTTTTTACCACCTCCCTCTCATTCCTTTCTTTTCTTCTTACCCCACTCTCGTTCATCCATTTTATCCTTTGTTCAATTGGAAGATGGTCTGATTTGATTCTCTCACCAATCCGTATCTTTTCCACTATTTTCCTTCCCTCCTCGTTTCTTATGACGTAATCTATCGTCGTACACCCTCTTTGTTCAACTTGAGTCCACTCGCCCTTTTCATCTCCTTTCGTCGCTCCGTTTCCTATCCCCATACCATTTTCTTCTAACCAACTCACCAACTCTTTCCTTTCCTCGTTTATTATCCAGTCCTTACTTTCCCTTCTCTCCTTCGCTATCCCGCAGTCCTCCTTCTGTCGCAGTTCTTGCGTTAAAGTCTCCGTTCAGCACTGTAATTCCTTCCCTGTTCTTTTCTATCCACTCCTCCATTGCCTTGAAGTTCTCATCCTTCTGGTGCCTCATGTATGTGATTCCCCATAGCCATTCTTCGTTTCCCTTTCTCCATCTTGCTGCAATTGCCTCATCAGTTGTTCTCTCCATCCATTCCACTTTCAGCTCCAGATCTTTCCTTACCGCCAACAGGAGGCCACCTTTCGCCCTTCCCTTTTTCTTCTCCCTTACCGCATACCTTACCCTAACCTCATAATTATTTAATTCTTGTTCTGCCTTCTTGCCCTTTCCTTCTTCCTCCCACGTCTCTGCCAGTCCTATTATCTCGAATTTTTTCAAGTATTCCCAATCGTCTTTCTTCATGCCTGCCGTTCCTACAACATTCCAAAAAACTGCATTCAAGACATCCTTACCTTCTCTTACCCTTCCATTTTCCCTTTCTCTCTCTCCTTCCTCCACCTCCTCTGTTTCCTTGTTCCTAGTCCTCCTTATCCCTTCTGGTCTCTTGCAGCTTACGATCTTTGTCGAGAAACCACTTCTCTTTCCTTTCACTCCATTTCCATGTCCCTTCTACCGTTCTAACTTTCCTCTGCCCTATTACCATTGCCTTTCTCCCTTCGTCTCTTATTTCCATAACCATGTCCCACGCCCTGTCTCTGATTTGTCTCTCCTTCCATGTCAAATCGTTCTCTATGTATATAGAGATATATGTATATATCTCCTTGTCCCCAATTTCTTCTTATTTTCCATTATGTTTTTCTTTCCCTCATAGCTCCTGCATTGTGCCCCAAGTAAGAACTTGTCCGACTTCGTTCTTATTCTCCACGTTCTTTCTATCTTTACCTCCACTTCTATCTCCCTCTTTAACCACTCTTCCACATCTTCACTACTGTACTTCTTGTCGTTCTTTAGTCCTACTATTATGACGTTGTTCTTTCTTCTGTCCCTTTCTTTCTCTTCCGTTATCCACTCCAACTCCTTCCAATTCCGCTCCTTCTGTATCCTCTCTTGTTCCCTCACACTATCTGCTTTTCCCTTCTCAGCCTCCCTTTCCACCGCTCCTGGTGTCTCTATCTCTCCCAATGTTCCTTTTCTCCATTCCCTCAGTTCTTCTATTTCCTTCCTCACGGTTTCCCATTCTTGCTCTTTTGCTCCCTTCTTTTTAATTTCCTCCACCTCTTCCCTCACTACCTGTAGTTCGGCCTTCACCTTGTCCAGTTCTTCATCTACCTTCTTCCTCCATTTCTCATTGCTCTCGTCTATGTATTTCTTTAATCCTTCAAAGCCCTCTCTCATCTCCTTGTTCTCCTGTTCCCTAATTCTCTCGTTTTCCATTTCTAACTGTTTAGACTTTTTCCTATAGTCAAACATAACCTGTTTCAACATTCTCCTCATTTCCACGACCCCTCCTCCATCAATCACCTGTTCCACTTTCTCCTTCCACTCCTGTTCCTCCGTCTCCACCACCATTTCTTCTAAGCTACTTAGACTTCCCTCCGAGTCATCCTCTTCTTCATCCTCCTCCATCTCCTCTTCTTTTTTTGACTATGACGTTGATCTTTTCCTCTCCCTTTCCCCTACCTCCGGTGAATCCTTTTTTCTTTTCTGCCTTTCCACCCCTCCTGCATTCCTGTTCATCGTTGTTCCCATTTCATGTCTTCTAACCGCCGTTGACCTTCTAGGTGTTTCACAAGCTGTTCCCTGCGCTCCTAACTTTCATTCCATTCCCATGTTGTCCACGACTTTATTGAAGAACCGTCCTACCATCGCACACCTCCTATCCCTGTTCCTGTCTATCCTTACATTCCGAGCGCTGTGCTCGCTTTCTTATTCACCTTAGGCCTTCTCTGTTCCTTTGCTATTCTGTGCTTGGATCCTAACCTCTCCCCTACCTTGTATTTCTTTCTGCCTTTTCTGCGTTATCCTTTCTTTTCTTCTCCTCTCTTTTTCCTCTGTATCACCTTTGTACCTTCCTCCTTCTAAATCCTCTTATCCCTATTTTCTACTATATACTTTATCCACTATTTTCTTTACGCACAACTGCCCTTATCACACACACTTCCACACACACCGCCTGTACCTAATCTTCCTCCTATTTATTCACTATAATTATACCATAAAGTAGAACGAGGCTCTGCTAGAGGAATATTATCTGCAACAGTATTTCTTTTTTTTTTCTACTACAGGAGGTTGCGTTCTTTGACAGACTTGAACATAATCTTTTGGTGGCCTTAATGCATAATGCATAATAATAATGAGATTTTGAACTCTTCTATATTTTTTTTTTTTTTTTTATATTCCAAGTTTATTTACAATCTGTCTTGATAGACATTAAGTAAATTTTATACACATATTTACAATAGCTTGTAAGTATTTAACCCATCGGTTAATACTTTAAAGAAAACAGGAGAAAAACAATTGGAT
Organism: Torymus aiolomorphi; assembly: GCA_036365515.1. NCBI lineage: Eukaryota > Metazoa > Arthropoda > Insecta > Hymenoptera > Torymidae > Torymus > Torymus aiolomorphi. The sequence goes on from CM070875.1 coordinate 171,501,272, forward strand.
AACAATTCATTAGCAGGACTCATCACGTTGATACATAAATTATATAATCATACAATTATGGTTTTATATTTTTTAAGTCTTGAGATGGTTCGAGTTTCTTCAAGTAAATTAGCTGCCAGTTGGTTAGGATGTTCGGTTAATCTGTCCTTATATCTTCTGTAGTGTGTTTTTATTTCTGCTTTGACGGTAGATATATTCAAGTCTTTCCTTATGATATCGTTTGGTACGAACCAAGGGGCATTCACGAGGTTCCTCAGTGTTTTTGATTGGAATCTTTCAATTATTTCAATATTAGATGATGATGCAGAACCCCATAGTTGGATTCCATAGGTCCACACAGGCTTAAGTATACTTTTGTAGATAAGTATTTTATTTTCAAGCGTTAACTTCGATTTTTTTCCTAATATCCAGTACATTTTTCTAACTTTTAGATTTAATTGTTTACGTTTGGTCCATATATGTTTTCTCCAGGTCAGGCGACGATCCAGATGCATTCTCAGGTATTTAACTTCTTGGCTTTGTGGTATATTTTTATCATTTAGAGATACTGGAGGACACGTTCTTTTACGAAGTGTAAACGTGATATGCGTTGATTTAGTTTCGTTTACTTTTATTCTCCATTGCTTGAACCATATGTTAATTTTATCCAGGTATTTTTGTAGTTTTTCAGAGGCCATCTCTGGGCTTGGGTGACTTGTAAGAATCGCTGTATCATCTGCATATGTAGCCATCGTAATTTTTTGCATTTCAGGTATATCAGCAGTGTACAACAGGTATAGAGTAGGTCCTAGCACGCTACCTTGCGGTACTCCAGCACTTATAGGAAATAAATTTGTAACGGTTTCATTGATTTTTACTTGGAAGGTTCTGTCTGTTATATATGATTCCAGTAGCGTGTAGATATTTTTTGGAAAGTGTTTTTTTAATTTATGGAGTAAGCCCTTATGCCAGACTTTGTCGAAGGCTTGTGCCACGTCGAGAAAGGCTCCAGTACAATATTGTTTGTTTTCAAAAGCCTCTTTTATTCTTATTGTCAATCTATGTACTTGTTCGATTGTAGCGTGGGAGTTGCGAAAGCCGAATTGGTGGTTGGGAATTAACTTCTTGGAGGAAATAATTGAATTAAGTCTATTCAGTAGGAGTTTTTCACAGATTTTTGATATGGTTGGTAATAAGCTAATTGGTCTGTATGATGTTACGAAGTCTGGACTTTTCCCAGGTTTTGCGATTAATATTATTTGAGCTACTTTCCACTGGCTAGGAAAGTGTTGCAAACGGAAGACTGCATTCATTATAATGGTAAGAAGTCGGATCGCCTTGGCTGGGAGTTCTTTAATTAATTTACCATTAATCTTGTCATATCCAGGGGATTTTTTATTTTTAAGGGCTTTAAGTATCTTTATTACTTCCTTGATTTTTGCACTCCTAATTGGTTGATCTTCTTGTATATGATTTTCTTCTTGTTTCAATATTTCTTTTTCTTCTTGATCAGAGATCTCTTGAGTTATTGGCTTAAATACTTCTCTGAGATGTTCTGCAAATGCATTAGCTTTCTCAGATTCGTTTCTGGCCCAGTTCCCATTAATTTTACTGATTGGCGGTATGTGTTGCTGTGGACGTTTGAGATTCTTAGTGGCTTTCCGGAGAGAGTATTCAGTGGCTTCAGTTGCAGTTAGATTTTCTAAGTAGTTTTGTATGCCAATATTTCTTTCTTCTATAAGCAGATTTTTTAGTTCTTTAATTGATTTATTTAATTTTGTTTTAATGTTTTTAGATTTGGAAATTTGCCATATTTTTCTTAGCTGCCTTTTTTCATGGATTTTTTCGAGTATATGTTTAGAGATATTTTGGAGCTTGTTTTTGTGCTCGAGTGGTGGAGTAGTTTCTTTAGCCGCGTTGTGTATTTGTATATTAAATTTTTCTATTGCATTTTCTAGTTCTTCGTTGTTTTTAAGTGGAATATTGCAGTATAGGTTGTTGTTTAGGTATTCTCTGTATATCTCCCAGTTAGTTTTTTTGTTGTATAGATGTGATGCTTTTAATGATGTTTGTATTTGTTGATTTAAGAAAATAATAACCGGTGAATGATCTGATGAAAGATCTAGACTTGATTTAGCAGCGAGGAAGTCAGGGTTTATACCTTTTATTACGGCGAAGTCAAGTAAATCCGGAGTTTTATTTGTGTCAGTAGGCCAGTAGGTGGGTTCTCCTGTTGAAATCGGGAATAGGTGCTCGGACTGCACAGCTTCATATAGCTGTCGGCCTCGGGGAGTTGGAGTCGAAGATCTAGAACCCCACCATGGGTGCTTTGCATTATAATCTCCAGCAGCTATGAATCGTTGCCCCAGACTCTTGAAAAATTTTAAGTACATCTCACGTTTGATGGTATGTTTAGGTGGGCAGTATACTGCTGATAGAGTAATCCGTCCTTTAGTATCTTCAAGATTTACACTAGTGGCTTGCAGGTAGTCGTCCATGTTTTTTTCATTTTCATAGCGTTTTATGTTTGACTTAATGATTATTGCTGTTCCACCGTGTGCTTTTCCATCAGGGTGTTTGGTATCGTATATAGAGTAGTTTGGAATTTTCAAGTAGTTTTTACTTGTGAAATGGGTTTCTGAGATTAGCATAACATCAATGTTATGTTCAATTCAAAACTTTTTTAATTCTAGACTTCTTTGAGCTAGTCCGTTGGCATTCCAGATTGCTATTTTGACTTTATCGAATTTTATTTATCATACTTGTTAAAAGATTTAGCATTGTATCCATTCTGATCATCAATTGAAGCATCATTTCTTCAAGTTTATTTGTGTTTGTATTTTCTGCTATTTTTGTTATTATTTGAGATTCTGGCTGTGTTTGTATACATTCTGTTTTGAGCTGTTCTGATCGGTTGCTTGTAGCTTGAGCGTAGGATAAATTAGACTTGATTAAGTTATTACGATTTGATATATTTTCTTGAGTAAGTGTTTTTTCTCTTAGTTTTGGAAATAGCTTTTGTTGCAGTTGTTTGCGAACAACACATCCTTTATAGCTAGCTGGGTGATTTCCTTCACAGTTAACACACTTAACCTCTTGTGTCTTTTCCTTTATCGGACATTCTTTAGTTAAGTGATTTTTGGCGCACTTTACGCATATTGGGCTTCTGTAGCAGTAGTTTTTAGTATGGCCAAATCCTTGACATTTCATACACTGAGGTATATCTCTTTTTTTATGTGGTGGTACAAATTTAACGACTGTATTTAATAATCTGTCTATATTGTATATTGCCTTGTTGTTATCACTCGGTTGTATTTCGACGAAAAACAGAGGTAACGGTTTTCTTGTATATCTGTCCCTTATATTTGTTATTCTTAAAACTTTATGTTCATGTTGCTCAATTGCACTTCTTATTTCTTCGAGATCGACTGAAGGATGAATGTGCCTTAACACAGTTTTATAACTTTTGTCTTGTTTTCTCTGGTATGTAAAGAACTCAGTTTGTTTCTTCTTAACTTCTTCTACTATTATTTTATAGTTTTCGGTTGAGTTAGGTAGGATTTTTACCTCGTTATTGAAAAGTATTTTGATAGTATAATCATTGTCAGCTATTGTGTCAAGCAGTAGTTTTAAAGGAGCTATATCCTCCACTCCACTTACGAAAATCGGCGGTGATTTTTGGATCTGCGCTGTGCTTGCGTTCTTCTTGTTTTTATTAGCATCGCTAGTTACTTGATTAGTTTCCTCTTCAGTTGGCAATTTTTCGAAATAGTTCTTAGTGTCTATAGGTTTACTTAACCAGTAGTCTTTAATGTGAGTTTGCCGCTTTTTAAGATTAGCTTTAATTTCTTCTGGGCTGTTTCTTTGTCGCTTTTTGTATACTGGGTTCCACTTTTCACTGTTATGATATCCATTTGACAGCGGTGAAGCCAAAATGACTTTTTCATTGGCGGCCATATTAGCCGATTTTTTTTTTTCAAAATCTTAGATTTTGGACTTTTTCACAGGCTATTTATGTTTTATTTGTATCTACAATTTAAAAACTCTAATTATAACGTTCACTGACGCACACTTACACGGACGTAAGCTGATATTTACATTCTCGGCTAGAGCACAATATAAATACGTCTGCTCAAGACGAGAGCTATTGAATCACTCCTTCTATATCTCTTCTATATGTTGCAAACTATTTAATCATAATCTACTTGTCAATTATCCTTGTTCTGATATAATCTGTAACAAAAAAAAAAGATTTCACAAAGTAACAATAACTTATATTAATAACATTATTTTTTTTATTTTATAATAAAAGTTTACTACTTATCTGTATATATATATATATATATATATATATATATATATATATATATATATATATATATATATATATATATATATGTATGTGTGTGTATGTGTGTGTGTGTGTATGTGTGTGTGTGTGTGTGTGTGTGTGTGTGTGTGTGTGTGTGTGTGTGTGTGTGTGTGTGTGTGTGTGTGTGTGTGTGTGTGTGTGTGTGTGTGTGTGTGTGTGTGTGTGTGTGTGTGTGTGTGTGTGTGTGTGTGTGTGTGTGTGTGTGTGTGTGTGTGTGTGGGTGTGTGTGTGTGTAACAGTATCTTCCAGTACTTTTTTTTATATATAACTGTTATTTCCGGGACTCGACTGTTATTTCCGGGAAGTCCCGGAATTCCCCTACGTATAACATAAATTTCCAGGGATCCCGGAATAAACAAAATAATAGAAAGAGTATATATTACAACAATTGACATTAATTCCAATACTATATTCATTCATTTTATACATTTTTACTATATTCATTCATTTTATACATTTTTAAGTGAATTCCCATAAGTTTAGGTACAATTTCAGCAATTTCGCGGAAATAATTAGCAATATACAAAAAGCATCAATTAAACTGAAATGCAATGTTAATATTGTTTAACTTTACTTCAACGAATCATAATAAAATAACAAAATTATTTTGTTAAACCATTGTTCTATGTAAAATGAACTATGAATAAATTCAATAACCGGTTTTGAACGATACTACGCAATGAAAAAATTCATAAACTGGTGTTGAATGAAACATGACACACTGGGAGAAATAAAGAAACCGGTTTAGAACGAGAAATTCTGTAACCGAATCTGAACGACACTACAAAAATAATTCGGTTTCTAATGACATTACCCAATATAAATCACTCCTTTATCGGTTTTGAACGACACTACTCAAGAGAAATCACTCCCTCACCGGTTTCCGACGACATCATATAATAATATCACATAATAGAAGACACTCGATCAGTGATTTTAAACGCTCATACATTAGAAAAAATTTCGAAGCCACTTTTAAGCTACAATACTACAAAAAGTGGGAAACCGATTAAGAAAGACAGTACTAAATCGGAGAAACTATGTCACAAGTTTTAAACGACATGACACAATACCAAAAATACAAAGACTGGTTTACAACGATGCAATCCACAAGGAGAAAAAACGATCACCACACTTTAGTGTCACTACAGCAAAAGTTGAATCGCGGGTTTTGAATAAACCTACCAAACAGAAGACACTGCATACTGAATATTGAACGATGCTACATGATTAAATTTGAGTTACCGGTTTAGGAGGACACAAACCAAAAGGAGAAATTATGTAACTAAATTCGAGCGACACTCGAAAAAAAATTGAATCTCCGATTAGCATTGACACTAAGCAACAACAGAAAATAAGGAAAAAGCTTTGAACAACCGTAGACAATAAAAATTGTATAGAAAACTGTTTTGGAAAAGACTACCTAATAGGAAAAAAAACATCGGTATAAATAACACGGATACAAAAAATAAAGGACCGATTTTGATAAGACCGAGAAATAAAATGAACACCGTCCCCGGTTTTAAATCACACTACGCAAATTTGACGTGTTTTACTAAAGCATCTCCAATTGTTGACTCAATTGACAATTTCAGCGACCTAAAACAGGGAAAATAACTCACAATTTTAATAAATTTATGGTGTATCATAACCGGATTACAACGACATTTAGTATTCTTCTCGTTCACACAGAAGTATCAGGAACAATAATATGAGAAACTTTAATTACTAACATGCGAGCGTATTCGAAGTCATTATAAACCGGACTACAACGACATAGAGGTATTGCATATGGCCTACAGCAGCATAAACTTAGGTAGAACGTCGCTATAATCCAGTTTATAAGGAGTTTCAGTTTCATTCTAAATATGTAAATCAAGTATTCCGTCTAATTGTTACTAATGTTTCTGTAACTACGGAAAAGTATTAGATGTCGTTCTAATCCGGTTTTGTGATAATTGCTAATTTATTAATGTTAAGAAAACACCTGCTGTGTCCGGTACCTTGAAATTATCAAATAAATTCGACGGTTTCAAATATCTCTGTAATACCTGGCGAATTGCATATCATATTGCTCAGCGCCTCAAGTATTAGATAAATATTGGTCTAATCCAGCTTATAGTAAACTGCATTTCGTTGACCTGTTTACAACTCAAGTTTCTCGGTATTGAACGAGACGAAGTTTTACGTTCCTAAAAGATACCAAATGTAGTAATCCAATTTTCTATAAGGGTAAAATTACCCACATCGCGAAAAGTTATTCTGTTTCGTGGTCCCTCAACTTTATAATTACGGTGGTGAAAATTTTTCACAGTGCGGTTGATATTTCGTCTTAAATGTGTCGAGAATGAAAAATTATAGCATCGCTCAGGTTAACTATCTCATTAGAAGGCTAATTTCTTAGACTTATTTTTCTAATGCCGAAATGGCCGTGTTTTGTCGGTAATAGAATGGCAGCGATGTGGTAAGACTACTAAATCTCCATAAGGCCCAAAAGTGCAGGAAGGAAAATGTGTCATGTATTGCAAAAGCATTTGAAAAAGTTGATTTAATTCACAATTTTAGCATCCTAGATACATAACTCGCGAATTTAATAAATCTACAGTGTATTAAACCCGGATTACAACGACTTTTTGTCTTTTATTCGTAGGTACAGAAGTACCACGAACTATAGTATAAGACTCGTTAATTACTAACATGCGAACGTATTCAAAGTCATTATAAACCGGACTACAACGACATAGAGTTAATGCATATGGCCCACAGCAGCATAAACTTGGGTAATAGCAGAACGTCGCTTTAATCCTGTTTATAAGGAGTTTCAGTTTCATTCTGAATATGTAAATCAAGTATTCCGTCTAATTGTTACTAATGTTTCTGTAACTACGGAAAAGTATTAGATGTCGTTCTAATCCGGTTTTCTGATAATTGCTAATTTATTAATGTTAAGAAAACACCTGCTGTGTCCGGTACCTTGAAATTATCAAATAAATTCGACGGTTTCAAATATCTCTGTAATACCTGGCGAATTGCATATCATATTGCTCAGCGCCTCAAGTATTAGATAAATATTGGTCTAATCCAGCTTATAGTAAACTGCATTTCGTTGACCTGTTTACAACTCAAGTTTCCCGGTATTGAACGAGACGAAGTTTTACGTTCCTAAAAGATACCAAATGTAGTAATCCAATTTTCTATAAGGGTAAAATTACCCACATTGCGAAAAGTTATTCTGTTTCGTGGTCCCTCAACTTTATAATTACGGTGGTGAAAATTTTTCACAGTGTGGTTGATATTTCGACTTAAATGTGCCGAGAATGAAAAATTATAGCATCGCTCAGGTTAACTATCTCATTAGAAGGCTAATTTCTTAGACTTATTTTTCTAATGCCGAAATGGCCGTGTTTTGTCGGTAATAGAATTGCAGCGATGTGGTAAGACTACTAAATCTCCATAAGGCCCAAAAGTGCAGGAAGGAAAATGTGTCATGTATTGCAAAAGCATTTGAAAAAGTTGATTTAATTCACAATTTTAGCATCCTAGATACATAACTCGCGAATTTAATAAATCTACAGTGTATTAAACCCGGATTACAACGACTCTTTGTCTTTTGTTCGTTGGTACAGAAGCATCACGAACAATGGTATGAGATATTTGAATTACTAACATGCGAGCGTATTGAACGTCATCATAAACCGCATTAGAACGACATCGCAGCATTGGTTATGGCCCGCAAAAGCGTAAACTTCGGAATAGCGGAACGTCGCTTGAATCCGGTTTATAATGAGTTTGTAACGGTTTCTCCTCCCCTGCCGAACGCTCAGGAGTTTACTAGGATGTGAAAAGGGCGGAAGAGTAGTGTCAGGTGGCTCAAAGATAAATGCCGAAATATAAGTTTAAGTATAATTAGATGAATTTATTTACTAAGACTATAAAGAAACTATAGCTAGTAGCTATGGGTGCGTGTTACGGCCTCAATCGGCTACACCCGCTTTATTCCGCCACCTGAAACAAGTAAATCAGAACAAACGTTCTTACTTCGGCGCACTACCAAGTGTGGGAACTTACTAACTAAACGATAACGCAGCGCCCTCTCACAGGAGGGCCTCGGCACGGCTCAATTCCCGGTGTGATACGGTGCGTCGAGTCACGGTGGCGTCGGTCCGGTGGGATGGGTCAGCGTCGGACTTGTTCCTCTAGTTCGCGTGTACGCACGCACCCTAAGGAACAGTGGTCTAGGGTACACGGCCTGTGCCTACCTCGTGTGCCCACGACGGTAGCAACAGCAGGTGTGCCAAACGTCGGTCCGCGCTGGAGTCGTGCGCGTTCGTCTAGTGCGCGTGTGCGCACGCACCCTAAGGAACAGCGGTCTCGGGTACACGGCCTGTGCCTACCTCGTGTGCGCACAACGGTAGCAATAGCAGGTGTGTCAAACGTCGGTCCGCGCTGGAGTCGTGCGCATTCCCCTAGTGTGTGTGTGCACATGCACCCAAAGGAACCGCGGTCTTGAGTACACAGCCTATGACTGCCTCGTGTGCCCACGACAGCAGTGACAGCAGGTGTGCCAGGGGGTCGGTCCGCGACGAAGTCGTGCGCGTTCCTCTAGTGTGCATGTGCGCACGCACCCCAAGAAACAGCGGGCTCGGGTACACGTTCGGTGGCTACGTCGTGTGCCTACGACGGTAGCAGCGGCCTGTGTCCTGGTGATCGGTGTCGTCCTGCAGCCGGTTGTACCGGAGTTCCTCTTGTGTGCTCACGGGTGGAGGGCGGTAGACCCGGACTGTCGGACGGTCGGTCACAGTCTCCCTCTCGCCGGTGTGAGAGTTTCTCATATAGTGCAGGTGTGGGAGAAAGGTGCGCGCGCCGGTCTAGGGTCGCGTCGGTCGCGGTGTGCGCGCGCCGGTGTGGAGTCGTAGCAGTCTCTGGACAAGGCGGGTTTACACGAAGCGGGGTGAGCGAGCGCGCGTACATTCGTGGAAAAAACAAACTTACATGAAGCGGCGAGAGCAAGCGCGCGCACGTTCGTGGACACAACGTATTTACATGAAACGGCGTGAGCGCGCGCGCGCAGTTTCGTGGACAAATGGAGCTGAGGCGCGAACCTAACCTAATTTGGGAGTCATGGTCGCTGCGCGTGTTTGTAGGTTAGGAACGAGGCACGGTCAGCCTCGTTACAAGTTTATTTTCTCCTTTCTGAATATGCAATTCAAGTATTCCGTCAAACTGTTACTAACGTTTCTGTACCTACGGAAAAGTATTAGGTGTCGTTCTAATCCGGTTATCAGATAATTCTTAATTGATTAATGTTCTGAAAAACCCCTTCTGTGTCCCGTACCTTCAAATTATCGAATAAAGTAAACGATTTCAAGTATCTATGGAATACATCTCGAAATGGCTATCATATTCTTCCGCGTCTCAGGCATTAGATAAATATCGCTCAAATTTCGCGTATAGTAAATTGCATTTCGTTGACCTGTTAACAACCGAAGTTTATCGTCATTAAACGTGATACAGTATTACGTTGCTAAAATATAATAAATTTAGTAATCCAATGTTCTATAAGTGTCAAATTGTCCAAATCGTGAAAAATTATTCTGTTTTGTGGTCCCTCCACTTTCTAATTAAGGTGCTGAAAATTTTTCACAGTATGGTAGATATTTCGACTTAAATGTGCCAGGAATGAAAAATTATTGCATCGCTCTGGGTAACTATCTCATTAGAAGGCTAGTTTCTTCGACTTATTTTTCTAATGTCGGAATTGCCGTATTTTATCGGTAATAGAATGGCAGCGTTACGGTAAACCTCCTTAATGGCCAAAAGAGCAGAAAGGAAAATGTGTCATGTATTGCAAAAGCATTTGAAATAGTTGATTTAATTGACAATTTTAGCGTCCTAGATACATAACTCGCGACTTCCATAAATCTACAGTGTATTATAATCGGATTCCAACGATTCCTTGTCTTTTGCTCGTTGGTACAGAAGCATCACGAACAATGATATGAGAAATGGCAATTACTAACATGCTAGCGTATTGAACGTCATCATAAACCGCATTAGAACGAAATCGCAGTATTGGTTATGGTCCGCAAAAGTGTAAACTTGGGAATAGCGGAACGTCGCTTGAATCCGGTTTATAATGAGTTTCAGCTCCTTCCTGAATATGCAATTCAAGTATTCCGTCTAACTTTTACTAACGTTTCTGTACCTACGGAAAAGTATCAGGTGTCGTTCTAATCCGGTTTTCAGATAATTCTTAATTTATGAATGTTATGTAAACCCCTTCTGTGTCCCGTACCTTCAAATTATCGAATAAAGTAAGCGGTTTCAAGTATCTGTGGAATATATCTCGAAATGGCTATCATCTCGAAATGGCGAGCGTATTGAAGGTCATCATAAACCGCATTAGAACTACATCGCAGTATTGGTTATGGCCCGCAAAAGTGTAAACTTGGGAATAGCGGAACGTCGCTTGAATCCGGTTTATAATGAGTTTCAGCTCCTTTCTGAATATGTAATTGAAGTATTCCGTCTAACGGTTACTAACGTTTCTGTATCTACGGAAAAGTATTAGATGTCGTCTAATCCAGTTTTCTGATAATACATAATATATTAATATTAAGAAAACACCTTCTGTGTTCCGTACATTCAAATTATCAAATAAAGTAAACGGTTTCAAATATGTGTGTAATACATCTCGAAATGGCTATCATATTGCTCCGCGTCTCAGGCATTAGATAAATATCGCTCAAATTCCGCGTATAGAAAATTGCATTTCGTTGACCTGTTAACAACTCAAGTTTTTCGTTATGTAACGTAATGCATTATTACGTTTCTGAAAGATACGAAATGTGGTAATCCGATTTTCCATATCGATGAGATTACTCACATCACGTAAAAGTTATTCTGTTTCGCGGCCCCTCAACATTATAACTGAGGTGGTGAAAATTTTTCACAGTGTGGTAGATATTTCGACTTAAATGTGCCGAGAATGAAAAATGATTGCATCCCTATTAGCAAAAAATGTTTTTTGAATGTTGGTAGAATGTTGAAAACCAAACAACCAAACGTTTTGCGAAAGAATGAAAAAACGTATAAAAGATGTTTTATAAACGTTGAAATGTCCGCCAAAACAGGTATAATTAACTCTGAAAATGATGCATTTTGCATACGTATTTTAAATGTTTTTTCAACATTTGGTAGGAACATAAAATTTTTATCTTTGTAACAAATACAACATTATCGCAACGTTTCTAAGGCAATGAAGAACTATCATATAATTTACATTCATCGACCGTTCTTAAAGTATTATGAATACTGTTTAATAAAGTTTCTGAAACGTTCAAGATAAAATGTTGAAGATATGTCTTCTGGACGTTTTAGGAATATTTTCACGTAAACGAAATTTGTAATCGGGTATGAATGAAATATTCGATCAATGTTTCTCAAACGTAATAATATAAACGTTGAAAATATTTTCATGGAACATTTTTTAAATGTTTTTTAATTATGAAATTTTTCTGTACTTCTTGGACTAGAATAAAGAAAAACATCGACAAAATGTATTATGAACAAAGAATAACATATCTCAAATTCATGATTTTAATACGTTTAAAAAATGGTTCTCTTTAAGTTGTTTCCAGTAACCCTCCACACATGACTTGTTTGAAAAACTTTCTATAAACGTATAATACCAGGTGTTAATATTTTGACGTTTAAAAGATGTTATAAGAAGGTTTTAATTTAATTGATCGGCGGATCGGCGTCTTACCAATTAGCCCAGTGAGCTCAGATATCAAAATCAAGGTAGTCCTTGTCACATTGCTCTCCGTAAAGAGTTGTTCGAACGGTTGAATCTCACGGCTTTACATACCCTCGCGGTTCCAATGTGTTTATGAGAGTGCCGACCGCTGCGCTGCACTGCGGCATGCGGCAGAAGCTTGCTTGTCCAGAGCCTTGCTTATGTGTGTTCGCTGCTATCCCGCTATGGGGCGCAGCAGTTGGTACTCTCCTAAACACATTGGAACCGCGAGGGTATGTAAAGCCGTGAGATTCAAACGTTCGAACGACTTTACGGAGAGTCAATGTGACAAAGATTACCATGATTTTGATATCTGAGCTCACTGGGCTTAATCGGTAAGGCACCGACCCGCCAACTTTCGTGCATGGCAGTCCCCGGGTGCAACTCCTTACCTAGGACTGTTTGCCACTGGTTGAAAAATTATACGAAATTTTTCATTCAATTAAATTGAAACCTACGTATAATATTTTTTAAACGTCAAAATATTAACGCCTGGTATTATACGTTTATACAAAGTTTTTCAAACAAGTCATGTGTGGAGGGAAACAACTTAAGAGAAACATTTTTTAAACGTATTAAAATCATGAATTTTAGATGTGTTATTCTTTGTTTATAATACATTTTTTCAATGTTTTCCTTTATTCTAGTCCAAGAAGTACAGAAAAATTTCATAATTAAAAAACATTTAAAAAATGTTCCATGAAAATATTTTCAACGTTTATATTATTACGTTTGAGAAACATTGATCGAATATTTCATTCATACCCGATTACAAATTTCGGTTACGTGGAAATATTCCTAAAATGTCCAGAAGACATATCTTCAACATTTTATCTTGAACGTTTCAGAAACTTTATTAAAAAGTATTCATAATACTTTAAGAACGTTTGATGAATGTAAATTATATGTTAGTTCTTCATTGCCTTAGAAACGTTGCGATAATGTTATATTTGTTACAAAGATAAAAATTTTATGTTCCTACCAAATGTTGAAAAAACATTTAAATTACCTATGCAAAATGCATCATTTTCAGAGTTAATTATACCTGTTTTGGCGGACATTTCAGCGTTTATAAAACATCTTTTATACGTTTTTTCATCCTTTCGCAAAACGTTTGGTTGTTTGGTTTTCAACATTCTACCAACATTCAAAAAACATTTTGTGCTAATAGGGATCGCTCTGGGTAAATATCTCATTAGAAGGCTAGTTTCTTCGACTTATATTTCTAATGTCGAAATTGCCGTATTTTGTCGGTAATAGAATGGCAGCGTTACGGTAAGACTACTAAACCTCCTTAAGGCTCAAAAGAGCAGGAAGGAAAATGTGTCATTTATTGCAAAAGTATTTGAAATAGTTGATTTAATTGAAAATTTTAGCGTCCTAGATACATACTTCCATAAATCTACAGTGTATTATAATCGGATTCCAACGGTTCCTTGTCTTTCGCTCGTTGGTACAGAAGCATCGCGAACAATGGTATGAGAAATGGCAATTACTAACATGCGAGCGTATTGAAGGTCAGCATAAACCGCATTAGAACGACATCGCAGTATTCGTTATGGCCCGCAAAAGTGTAAACTTGGGAATAGCGGAACGTCGCTTGAATCCGGTTTATAATGAGTTTCAGCTTCTTTCGGAATATGCAATTCAAGTATTCCGTCTAACTTTTACTAACGTTTCTGTACCTACGGAAAAGTATTAGGTGTCGTTCTAATCCGGTTTTCAGATAATTCTTAATTTATGAATGTTATGAAAACCACTTCTGTGTCCCGTACCTTCAAATTATCGAATAAAGTAAGCGGATTCAAGTATCTGTGGAAAACATCTCGGAATGGCTATCATATTGCTCCGCATCTCAGGCATTAGATAAATATCGCTCTAATTCCGCATCTAGTAAATTGCATTTCGTTGACCTGTTAAGAACTCAAGTTTATCGTCATTAAACGTGACGCAGTATTACTTGGCTAAAATATAATAAATTTAGTAATCCAATGTTCTATGTGTCAAATTGTCCACATCGTGAAAAAGTATTCTGTTTCGTGGTACCTCAACTTTATAATTAAGGTTCTGAAAATTTTTCAGAGTGTGGTTGATATTTCGACTTAAATGTGCCGAGAATGATAAATAATTGCATCGCTCTGGGTAAGTATCTCATTAGAAGGCTAGTTTCTTCGACTTATTTTTCTAATGCCGAAATTGCCGTATTTTGTCGGTAATAGAATGGCAGCGTTACAGTAAGACTACTAAACCTCCTTAAGGCCCAAAAGAGCAGGAAGGAAAATGTGTCATTTATTGCAAAAGTATTTGAAATAGTTGATTTAATTCAAAATTTTAGCGTCCTAGATACATACTTCCATAAACCTACAGTGTATTATAATCGGATTCCAACGGTTCCTTGTCTTTCGCTCGTTGGTACAGAAGCATCACGAACAATGGTATGAGATATTTGAATTACTAACATGCGAGCGTATTGAAAGTCATCTATAACCGCATTAGAACGACGTCGCAGTACTGGTTATGGCCTGCAAAAGTGTAAACTTGGGAATAGCGGAACGTCGCTTGAATCCGGTTTATAATGAGTTTATTTTCTCCATTCTGAATATGCAATTCAAGTATTACGTCCAATTATTACTAACGTTTCTGTACCTACGGAAAAGTATTAGGTGTCGTTCTTATCCGGTTTTCAGATAATTCTTAATTTATTAATGTTATGAAAAACGCTTCTGTGTCCCGTACCTTCAAATTATCGAATAAAGTAAACGGTTTCAAGTATCTGTGAAATACATGTCGAAATGGCTATCAAATTGCTCAGCGTCTCAGGCATTAGATAAATATCGCTCAAATTCCGCGTATAGTAAATTGCATTTCGTTGACCTGTTAACAACTCAAGTTTCTCGTTATGAAACGTGACGCAGTATTACATTTCTAAAATATAATAAGTTTAGTAATCCAATATTCTAGAAGTGTAAAATTGTCTACATGGTGAACAATGGTTCTGTTTCTTGGTCTCTCAATTTTATAATTAAGGTGGTGAAAATTTTTCACAGTGTGTTTTATATTTCAACTTAAATGTGCCGAGAATGATAAATTATTGGATCGCTCTGGGTAACTATCTCATTAGAAGGCTAGTTTCTTCGACTTATTTTTCTAATGTCGAAATTGCCGTATTTTGTCGGTAATAGAATGGCAGCGATACGGTAAGACTACTAAACCTCCTTAAGGCCCAAAAGAGCTGGAAGGAAAATGTGTCATCTATTGCAAAAGCATTTGAAATAGTTGATTTAATTGACAATTTTAGCGGCCTAGATACATAACTGGCGACTTCAGGAAATCTACAGTGTACTATAATCGGATTAGAACGACTCTTTGTCTTTTGTTCGTTGGTATAGATGCATCACGAACAATGGTATGAGATATTTGAATTACTAACATGCGAGCGTATTGAAAGTCATCTATAACCGCATTAGAACGATGTCGCAGTACTGGTTATGGCCTGCAAAAGTGTAAACTTGGGAATAGCGGAACGTCGCTCGAATCCGGTTTATAATGAGTTTATTTTCTCCTTTCTGAATATGCAATTCAAGTATTACGTCCAACTATTACTAACGTTTCTGTACCTACGGAAAAGTATTAGGTGTCGTTCTTATCCGGTTTTCAGATAATTCTTAATTTATTAATGTTATGAAAAACGCTTCTGTGTCCCGTACCTTCAAATTATCGAATAAAGTAAACGGTTTCAAGTATCTGTGAAATACGTGTTGAAATGGCTATCATATTGCTCCGCGTCTCAGGCATTAGATAACTATCGCTCTAATTCCGCATGTAGTAAATTGCATTTCGTTGATCTGTTAACAACTCAAGTTTCTCGTTGTTTAACGTGACGCAGTATTACGATCCGAAAAGATACTAAATGTATTTATCCGATTTTATCCCACAACTTTATAATTAAGGTGGTGAACATTTTTTAAGGTGTGGTTCATATTTCGACTTAAATGTACTATAACATGGCAAATCGCCACATACAAAGATTCAGTTTCGCATGCGGCCCTTGGCATATTTAATTCACCATTTTAGCGTCCTAGATACATAACTTGCGAATTTAATAAATCTACAGTGTATTATACCCGGATTACAACGACTCTTTGTCTTTTGCTCGTTGGTACAGAAGTATCACGGTCTATAGTATAAGACTCGTTAATTACTAATATACGAGCATAATGAACGTCATTCTAAACCGGATTAGAACGACATTGCAGTATTGATTATGACCCGCAGCAGCATAAACTTGGGTAATAGCAGAACGTCGCTTTAATCCGGTTTATCATAAGTTTTCGTTTCTTTCTGAGTATGTAATTCAAGTATCCCGTCTAACTGTTGCTGATGTTTATGTACTTGAGGATAAAATTATAAATGTCGTTTCTATCCAATTTTTAATTAGTTATTAATTTATTTATGTTATTAAAAACCCCTTCTGTGTCCTGTACGTTAAAACTATGTAATAAAGTCAACATTTTCACATAGTTTTGTAATACATGTCGAATTTCCTATCATCTTGCGCTGCGAGTTAGGCATTAAATAAATATCGCTCTTATCCAAGCCCGAAACAAGGTTTTGGGCCTTATTCTTAGTGTTCTGGAATAAAATATAAGAATATGCTGAAAAACTGGTACAGACGTAAAATAACTCATTTTTATAGGAAAAAAAAGATGAATGAAGCCCTTTGGTTCCAACTGGCTCAAGATGCCACGATAAATACCTATCTAAAGGTAAAATTTGCTGTTGAAAACGAATTTGGCGGAAAAAATATTGGTTCCCATTGGAAAAATTTAACTTGGGACTCACAAGGCCCAAAATTGTAGTAGACTAGATAGCTTTTTCAAAATTCTAAATGTTCTATATTTAGTATTTTCAGTGAAAATGCTTTCCCCATGAATTATTTAACAGTTCCGGAAGTTTTTGAACACCCTGTATAACTATCACCCGAGTTAAGTTTCGTGCACGACATCAAAACATGGAGCGTGAGAGTTAAGACTTTATTAAATATTGAGCCGAAATAAGACGTTCTTACTTCCTCACGACTATTATGGCAAAACAGATTTCCTGAGGGCGCGTGGAGCGGTATAGTTAAATGAAAAACCCCCGAGCTATTCTTAGTTCCGCGCTAAAAGTCTGGGTATCCGCGAAAATTCTCTCATGCGTATACGCATGCCGTCTTATAGTTAAGGGGACTAGACCCCATTTTTTCTGAAATAAAAAAGGTGTATTTTAAGTTATAAGTGTAAACTTATTATTTCCCACTTTTTACACATAAAATGGGGTATATTTATCTCGACTAATTCTAAATCCGTACATTGATAAGGAAACTATACTATTCAGGAGTAAATTAGGTCCAATATGGAGGAAATCGCTCTACAAGAACATTTCAAATCATCCGAACAGTGCAAAAAATTGTTTCATCGATTATTATGATTTTTTGGACCATGTAAAAGCCCCAGGCCAAAGTCTATTAGGTGGGCTAATATACCCAATTTCATGTACAAAAAGTGGGAAATAAGTAGTTTACATTGATTTATTAAAATATATCTTTTTTATTTCACAAAAAAGGTGTCTAGCCCCCTTCAATAATAAACTTCAGAAACGAGCTCAGAGAGTCGAAAACTCCCCGACGTATCCTCAAATCCGCGCTAAAAGAATTGATTTGCGCAAAAATTCTCTGCTGCGCATGTGGTCGTAGTCGTACACTTAAATAGACCTCAGAAACAAGCTCAGACGGAATACGAATTCACAGATGCGAGATACATACAAAAAAATTGGCAACCCCCAAAGCACCGCGGAACCCCCTCAAAACTACCCCTCTTTTATTGAAAAATCGCAAAAAAATTCTAACTCCGCCGTTTTTGAGATTCCCGATAATTATTGCCGCAATACGAATTCAAGGATACGAGATACATACAAAAAAATTGGCAACCCCCAAAGCACCGCGGAACCCCCTCAAAACTACCCCTCTCATACTGAAAAATCCCAAAAAAATTCTAACTCTGCCGTTTTTGTGATTCCCGATAATTTTATTGACGAAATACGAATTCACGGATGCGAGATACATACAAAAAAATTGGCAACCTCCAAAGCACCGGGGAACCCCCTCAAAACTGCCCCTCTCATACCGAAAAATCGAAAAAAATTCTAACTCCGCCGTTTTTGAGATTGCCAATAATTTTATTGCCGGAATAAGAATTCAAGGATACGATATACGTACAAAAAAATTGGCAATCCTCAAAGCATGGCGGAGGCCCCTTAAAACTACCCCTTACATTACGAAAAATCGCACAAAAACTCTAACTCCGGCTTTTTTGGGATTGCCAATAATTTTATTTGCGGAATAAAATTTTGAGCATGGCGGTTAGCTACAAAAAAATCGGTAACCCCGCAAGCCTCGCGGAACACCACCCTTTCTTCCGATGAAACATACAAAAAATTCTATTTCGGACCTTTTTGAGATCGCCAATAATATTATTGCTGGAATACACTTTCTCTCTCTCTGTTATTGGTCTCTGGAGCTGGCGTCATTGAACTTCTATCACTCGCTACGGCACTTTTGAGCACCCTACGGTAATATAATACTTATGTAAGATTCGTGCCGAGAAAATAGTATTATTTTAACATCTTATGGATAACTTTGAGACAATAAGATAAGTTAATGATAAAACGACAACCATAAAGAGGTACTAAGGGCTAAGTGGGCTTTATGACCTCGTGTAGCTGCAGTACTCGTCCTCGATTCGTACTGCAAATTTCACACTTGATCTAAAAATGTCCACTTCACCTCTTCGGAACAGGACATACTATTAGGGACTATTCTACTAAATATTTGTTCTACATTCTTTTGTCAGTATACGTTGTGAAGTTCGGCTGCTGATTTGTTTATTACTACATCTAAACGATAATATACCAAAGACATTCTTATGTCTAGCTGCCTGTCCGCGATCATTTATTATGGCGAGTGTCTGGATTTTGGAGTTATAATACAAAAAGCTATGGCTCATTCAGGGAAACTGCTGTATCGAAAACTCGCTGCTCTAAAGCTGTAAAGAGAGGATCTGGGCATGAAGAAGGAAATAGAGAAATAGTAATTTCAATTATCTGCCATAACTTTATTTAACAACGTTGATTTATAATTTTCATTATAACTTTTTTCAAGAAAGTTTTGAGGGGGTTCCGCGGTGCTTTGGGGGGGTTGCCAATTTTTTTGTATGTATCTCGTATTCTTGAATTCGTATTGCGGCAATAAAATTATCGGGAATCACAAAAACCGCAGAGTTAGAATTTTTTTGGGATTTTTCAGTATGAGAGGGGTAGTTTTGAGGGGGTTCCGCGGTGCTTTGGGGGTTGCCAATTTTTTTGTATGTATCTCGTATTCTTGAATTCGTATTCCGTCAATAAAATTATCGGGAATCTCAAAAACGGCGGAGTTAGAATTTTTTTGCGATTTTTCAGTATGAGAGGGGTAGTTTTGAGGGGGTTCCGCGGTGCTTTGGGGGTTGCCAATTTTTTTGCATGTATCTCGTATCCTTCAATTCGTATTCCGTCAATAAAATTATCGGGAATCTCAAAAACGACGGAGTTAGAATTTTTTTGCGATTCTTCAGTATGAGAGGGGTAGTTTTGAGGGGGTTCCGCGGTGCTTTGGGGGTTGCCAATTTTTTTGCATGTATCTCGTATCCTTGAATTCGTATTCCGTCAATAAAATTATCGGGAATCTCAAAAACGACGGAGTTAGAATTTTTTTGCGATTTTTCAGTATGAGAGGGGTAGTTTTGAGAGGGTTCCGCGGTGCTTTGGGGGTTGCCAATTTTTTTGCATGTATCTCGTATCCTTGAATTCGTATTCCGTCAATAAAATTATCGGGAATCTCAAAAACGGCGGAGTTAGAATTTTTTTGCGATTTTTCGATATGAGAGGGGTAGTTTTGAGGGGGTTCCGCGGTGCTTTGGTGGTTGCCAATTTTTTTGCATGTATCTCGTATCCTTGAATTCGTATTCCGTCAATAAAATTATCGGGAATCTCAAAAACGACGGAGTTAGAATTTTTTTGCGATTTTTCAGTATGAGAGGGGTAGTTTTGAGAGGGTTCCGCGGTGCTTTGGGGGTTGCCAATTTTTTTGCATGTATCTCGTATCCTTGAATTCGTATTCCGTCAATAAAATTATCGGGAATCTCAAAAACGGCGGAGTTAGAATTTTTTTGCGATTTTTCGATATGAGAGGGGTAGTTTTGAGGGGGTTCCGCGGTGCTTTGGTGGTTGCCAATTTTTTTGCATGTATCTCGTATCTTTGAATTCGTATTCCGTCAATAAAATTATCGGGAATCTCAAAAACGGCGGAGTTAGAATTTTTTTGCGATTTTTCAGTATGAGAGGGGTAGTTTTGAGGGGGTTCCGCGGTGCTTTGGGGGTTGCCAATTTTTTTGTATGTATCTCGTATTCTTGAATTCGTATTCCGTCAATAAAATTATCGGAAATCTCAAAAACGGCGGAGTTAGAATTTTTTTGCGATTTTTAGTATGAGAGGGGTAGTTTTGAGGGGGTTCCGCGGTGCTTTGGGGGTTGCCAATTTTTTTGCATGTATCTCGTATCCTTGAATTCGTATTCCGTCGATAAAATTATCGGGAATCTCAAAAACGGCGGAGTTAGAATTTTTTTGCGATTTTTCAGTATGAGAGGGGTAGTTTTGAGGGGGTTCCGCGGTGCTTTGGGGGTTGCCAATTTTTTTGTATGTATCTCGTATCCTTGGTTTCGTATTGCGGCAATAAAATTATCGGAATCTCAAAAACGGCGGAGTTAGAATTTTTTTCTTTTTTTGACATGATAGAATGGGGTGTTAGGGGGTGAGTTTTTTATTGTTTTTTATTTTTTTGCTTTTTTATTTGTTGTTCGCATCATTTTTGTTGCTTTAGAATCAATTCCGCGTGGAAATCATAATTTTTTGGAAGTTTGGATTTTCGTTGGAGTCGCAACGTTGCAAACTTCAACCACATAATTTTACACTCAGCGTGTCCCATCTTTTTTCTAAAAAAATTTTTATCAAAGCTTATTTCGTCAGATCGATTGAAGTCGATAAAATATATTGTGGTTTTCCAACACAAAAGTTATTCAAGTCCATTATTGTGAAGTTTAGAGGTTTTCTTAACGATTATCTTTTGTATTTATACTTGCAATGTCACGAAAACGATCGAGGCGTGAAGTTTCTCCTGAACCTGAAAGTGAAAAAATTTTTTGTCAAAAACCCGCCATATTTAATTTTGTAAGCAAAATTTTTGAATTTTAAGCCCGGATTCGGATTCAGCACACCCAAAAACATAAGGTACGGTACCGTAAATCAATTTATTGTTTCGTTTTACAAATGAATTTTGCGATCAAAAACATGTTCAAAAAATGACGTCTTTGGTCGTTAATGGGTTAATTATTTTGACATGTTCTGCCGATAAAGCAGGATTAGTGGTAAAGTAGGACTATTACACCACCTTAAATTCGTCCCATAAAATCCTAGAAATCACGATTATAAATATCGGAGAAATCCCAGAAATCAGAGTTAGATTAATCTAAAATGCCCCAGAAAATACTCTTATATACAGGGTGTGTCAAAAGTTCCGGGACGGCCAGTTATCTCAGCGGGAATGCATTTTCGGAAAAAATGTTTCATACAAAAGATGTAGGATTTTTCCCTGGCTATCTGATGGTGACCTTGAATTTGACCTTGGGCTTGACCTTCAAGGTCATTTGAAGGTCAAGTCGAATTTTTTAAATGGGAAGCCCCCTTTTTTATTGCGGAAACCGAAAGAGGGAAAAATTCTCTTTCCACCGATATAAGATACATACGGGGTCAAATGTGATCTAGAGGTCGTTTCAAGGTCAAGTCGGTAAAATGAGGTCAAATTGATCTTTGGCAGTCCATAGCATGGAAACTAAGGGCGTTGGGAAAAAACTTTCCATACGAAAGTTTCCGCAAATCGAATGGAGCATCTGATGGTGACCTTGAATTTGACCTTGGGCTTGACCTTCAAGGTCATTTGAATGTCAAGTCGAATTTTTTGAATGGGAACCCTCTTTTTGTTGCAGAAATGCGGGCCACGGACCCATGGGTTTTCGGGGTCGCTGAACCCGTATCTGGGGTCGGTTTGCCCCGCTGGATCGACCCAAGGTCGTTCCAAGGTCAAACTAGAAGGAATTGCAGAAGGTGCTTAAAACCACGGACACATGGGTTTTCGGGGTCGCTGAACCCGTATCTGGGGTCGGTTTGCCCCGTTGGGTCGACCCAAGGTCGTTCCAAGGTCAAACCAGAAGGAATTGCAGAAGGTGCTTGAAACCACGGACCCATGGGTTTTCGGGGTCGCTGAACCCGTATCTGGGGTCGGTTTGCCCCGTTGGGTCGACCCAAGGTCGTTCCAAGGTCAGCGGTGATTAGCCAGGTCCCAGGTCTGGGTTTTGATCCAGAAACGTTTGCACAAAAAATGTTTTTTAACGCCCTGATACACGAAATTCGATGGGGTGTCCAGATGATCGGAGTATAAGAACGTTGACCTTCAAATGACCTTCTGCTCACTTTTAACCCCGTATGTATCTTACACCCCTGGAAAGGTAAGTTTTCCCGCATTTCTGCAACAAAAAGAGGGTTCCCATTCAAAACATTCGACTTGACCTTTAAATGACCTTGAAAGTCAAGCCCAAGGTCAAATTCATGGTCACCACCAGATGCTCCATTCGATTTGCGGAAACTTTCGTATGGAAAGTTTTTTCCCAACGCCCTTAGTTTCCATGCTTTGGACTGCCCAAGATCAATTTGACCTCATTTTACCGACTTGACCTTGAAACGACCTCTAGATCACATTTGACCGCGTATGTATCTTATATCGTTGGAAAGAGAATTTTTCCCTCTTTCGGTTTGCGCAATAAAAAAGGAGGGTTCCCATTTAAAAAATTCGACTTGACCTTCAAATGACCTTGAAGGTCAAGCCCAAGGTCAAATTCAAGGTCACCATCAGATAGCCAGGGAAAAATCCTACATCTTTTGTATGAAACATTTTTTCCGAAAATGCATTCCCGCTGAGATAACTGGCCGTCCCGGAACTTTTGACACCTGTATATCTAAAAGTCCTGCAAAAAACTGTTATATATATCTAAAAGTCCTGCAAAAAACTGTTATATATATCTAGAAGTCCCGGAAAAAACAGTTATATATATCGAAAAGTCCTGGAAATAACGCTTGTATATATGTGAAAAAACCCTGGAAGTAACAGTTTTATATATATATATATATATATATATATATATATATATATATATATATATATATATATATATATATATATATATATATATATATATATATATATATATATATATATATATATTCACATCTGGGACGCATTTTGAGGATTATATAAGTCATATATACCGAATTTTGAGGATTTTGTAGGCATTTTGAGGAGTCTCCTCAAAAGTCCAAAGCACTCGAGAGGCATTTTGAGGATTTTTCAGCGGTTTCCACAATAGTGTGTTAATACATCGATTTCGAAAATTCCGTGATATTTTTCCGTAAAAGCGGGCGCCGCAGGCGTCGTGGTGTTAGTCAATAACCTTAGGGTCATTATTTCTTTAGTCACGCGCTTGTTTATTGGTTGTTTATAACAATGTTTATATTTGTGTCACCACTATTGTACAAATTCTTTATGAAATCCTCGAAATACCGTACAATGATATATATATATATATGGGGCATTCTCTGTCAACGCGACGCCCCCTCTGCCCAGAACAATTTTGATCCAAATGAGGTCTACCTAGGCTCAAATGAAAGCTCTTGCCTTCTACTTTCGAACGCCGTCTGGCGATTCCGAAAATTCAAAATGGCGGATCCAATATGGCGGCTGAAAGTCTCGGAATGATGGAAAAACAAGTTTTTCTTCACTCTAATAGCGAATCTGATACGAAAATTGTTATTTCTTGCCACTAATATGAAGTTAGAGACATATTTTCTTACTACTACCGTTCAAACCGAGCGGTTAAAATTATATTTCAAGGTCATTTTGAAGGTCAAAAGTTATTTTCTGGATTTTCGGACTAGTATTCCACGAAACTAGTAGAAAACTTGATTACGATCATAACTAGACTTGACCTTGGATCATTTTTCAAGGTCATGATTTCTGTCTCTGCACAATTAATGTTTTGTTGAACGTAACGTCCTATGAGACATTTGTTCCTTTGTGCATACCGTGGGACCGGCGATCTAAAAATTTCATGTATAAAATCCTCAGAGAAGATAAAGTTCCACAATAGAACTATCAAGTAGTTTTAGCATAACCCATTCTGAACCACGTGGAGGTACTACTTCTCTCAGAACATAAAAAAAATTAAAAAAAAGGAGGATAAAAAATAGAAAAACTTGAATATTATAAAAAAAATTCAGTATATTTTCCCATTGAAAATTAAAGTAGAACAGATACAGACTTAGCAGCATTCGAGTACCTTTTCATGACAACTTTCCCGTCACTTGATAATTGAAAAGAATGATGTTTAAGAATCTGTGGGACAGGTAATGCATCTTGAAACCTACGATTGAGTTTCCTTTTGAATTTATCATGTTCAGTCTGCGTAAAATAAAAAATCCTTATATTTTCAAAATGATTTTTAGCCCACTTCACAAGAGATCTGTGCGTCAGAATAGCATCTTTCGGTTTCGCCTTCAAGCTAGCTCTATAAGCTTCTCTTTTAAATATTGCACCAAACCATCATAACAGCTTTTACCATGAGCAGTGGCGCAAAAATGCCACTCTGCCTCAATACCAAAATCCTTCTCATGATGAAGAAGATTTGCTATCTGAAAGCGGTTCTTGAAATGCTGTTTTGGTCCATTTGTCACGTAAATAATCTTAAGTTTTTTTACTTTTCTCTTGATTTCTGGAATCAATAAATTCTGAATAGTATAGACAGAAGAAGTGTCATGCTTCAAACTATTCGACAAGAATACACAACTTTCATGCTTCAGCTCTGAATCTTCTTTATAATAGTAAATAGCTGGAAAAACAGTGCACTGGTCATTATTAAAATGGAAGGCTTGAGATGCATCTTGAACTGCAAAAGAGTAATTCTCAGAATAGTCGAACATTACCAGAACTTCTCCATTGCCTAGATTACTTTTTGTTTGAGCAATGAAATTACCTTGTTCTTTGGCAACATATGAGTGGGATTTGAGTATCGCCAATTTGGCATATAATTCATCAACAAATTCTTCAACTGGTAGAGTTAAATTCTGCAAAGTTGATCTATCCGTTCCTGACCACGCACAGTACTCAATTTGTGAGATATTTGCCCCATCCAATATTTCAAGTAAACGAGACGTAAGATTTTCAGAACCAGGGCACTTCGAACATTGATCCAAGTGACAGTCAGGTGTAGGATTCTTACACATAATTTGCTGTAAACAATCTTTATAACTACAAATGGGTTCTTCTTGATTTTTCGTGAGCTTCTGAATATCGATTGCATCCAACATCAATTTACAATTTTGATGAATGGTGCAAACGCAGACGCTATGCGTTCCTCTAGCACCAGCAAGAACACAATGTTTTGGTCGTAATTTCGCGAAAGTACTGAATCCTACTTGCACTGTTGGTTCTGCTATCTTGAATAATTCGTAAAGTTCTCGTAAATCGAAATATAAAAGACGTTTCTGCACCTGAGTCCGCTTTCCATCAATAATAACAGAAACAGTATCTTTTCGACCTGGCATCATCCGACTGTGCAGATCGTTATTATAACATTCAACAATGACTTCTATCACTGCCTTTGACAAAGTTTTACCATGTTTAGCCGTTGTTGTAGCTAAAATACCTCCATCGGCTTTGAGTTTTTTCGACTTTCTTACTAAATGTCTTGATGTATTGAATTCACGGGAAATTCGACTAATATTCCAAGTTAATGGGGCGATTGTAAGTATAGTTAGTTTCAAAGGGTCATTAACTGCTAATCTAGAAAACTTTTCTTTTAATTCTGAAAACATGTCTTCCAATTCGATTTCTCTAGCTGATCGTGTAGCTTCTTGAACAGATTTATCAATACTAGTGTTTTCTGATGTCGTCTCTATATCCATGTTTTCATATTCGTTGTTGCCTTCGTTATCTCTTGTACCAATAGATGAAATGGGAGATCCACATAACTTTCTACACTTACTACAAATTTTTGAATTATCTGGCAAATCTGGAAATCTTCGTTTTAAGTTATTCGACAACAAGCGTAAATCATTACCTATGTGACCCTTACCATTGAGAGGGTTGATACAACGATCGGACCGTGCTACAGTAGACATATTCAATCCATCTAAGTAAGTGATAATACTCGAATATAATAACGTAGGACTGTTAGAACAGGTGCTGTGAAAAATGTCTTCGAATTAATTTGAATCCTCTCGAAAATCGATGGGAACTATATGTACGAAATGTTTAGGAAAGATAATACACGAAATATAGAACCACAGATACACCAAAGAGTTAGAGTAAACTTTTAGAGAAGCATCGGTACTTAAAGAGTTTCGAAAGAGGAATAAAAAAAGTTAGACAGATTTTAGAAATGTTCTATTGTAAAGTTTAATTACAGGGTTATCAAAAAGTATGGGACCCCCGTATTTTCCCAGAAACGATATTTTTTGAAAAAGCTAAGGTCATACCGTAAGTAATTTTCAACGAGGATTTGTCTGGTCTGATGACCTTGAATCTGACCTCGTCGTTGACCTTCAAAGTCAATTCAAAAATTGCAAAATTCAAAATTGCAATTTTTGATCGCATTGTATACGTGTATAGTCACACGGTCTTACACCAACTATAGCATCCACGGCGTCACGTCGGTTTTTTTCTCTCAGTGCGTATACTGCACGATTTTTGTGCAGGAGGAGCACCAAATCAAAAAAGCAGTAGCAGCACAAATGTGTTGTACCATTGCCACACTTTTTAGTGCTTCTTCTGCCCTAAACTTTTGTACTCCTGAAGAACGATGAAATAGATTAAATGCGGAACAATTTTAGTGCAACATTTGCTCTAAAATGGGAGAGTAAAGGACCTAATGTTTAGTTACGAAACAATTCTTGCATTTGGTACTGATACTCTACGCTAACGTGTTTCTTCTCCACCAAACTTTTTTCAGTGTTTCTGAAATGTTTCAAAGTGTGGATATAACCACAGTTTTTCTGTTAATGTTCCGAATTAGAACCGATTGATAGCATGAATTGAAGAAGTATAACTGCGAAAGAATCGGTTTATTAAAATTAGAACTCACCATGAAAATGACCTTGAAAAATGATCCAAGGTCAAGTCTAGTTATGATCTTAATCAAGTTTTCTACTAGTTTCGTGGAATACTAGTCCGAAAATCCAGAAAATAACTTTTGACCTTCAAAATGACCTTGAAATATAATTTTAACCGCTCGCTTTGAACGGTAGTAGTAAGAAAATATGTCGCAAACTTCATATTAGTGGCAAGAAATAACAATTTTCGTATCAGATTCGCTATTAGAGTGAAGAAAAACTTGTTTTTCCATCATTCCGAGACTTTCAGCCGCCATATTGGATCCGCCATTTTGAATTTTCGGAATCGCCAGACGGCGTTCGAAAGTAGAAGTCAAGAGCTTTCATTTGAGCCCAGGTAGACCCCATTCGGATCAAAATTGTTCTGGGCAGAGGGGGTGTCGCGTTGACAGAGAATGCCCCATATATATATATATATACACACACACACACACACACACACACATATATATATATACACACACGGATTTCTCTATCCCCGTCGCTCTTCTCTCTTTCCCTCTCTCTCACTCTCCCTCTCTTCTCTCTCTCTCTCTCTTCTCTCTTTTACCAGTCGGTCGGACAAAAATGCTATACTATGTACCGGTCGGACAAAAATGTATAGTTTGTGCTGACTGAAGAATATGGAGAATCGGAAATAGTACATAAAAAATATTCAGATCTCTAAATCTTTTGAACGGGACAATCTTTTTAAATGAAACCTTTCGATTTGAGTAGAGCAATGAAATGGCTTTCGATTAACAGTACATGTTAATATAGTTCAAACAAATCTAATACGTATATAGGCGCATTGAATTTCTCGCAAACCCATTTCAATGTATAAGTAGCACGGGTCGCTCCTTCAGGCTTCTTCTATATTTGCGCTCCCGCGCTCCTTGATAATAATAATAATAATAATAATAATAATAATAATAATAATAATAATAATAATAATAATAATAATAATAATAATTATTATTATTATTATTATTATTATTATTATTATTATTATTATTATTATTATTATTATTATTATTATTATCATTATTATATTCAATTCTCTCTATTTAAACTTACCTGCCTTGGCCGCGACGACGGAGCACAAACTATAGCTTGCTCTACGCCGCTTTTCAAGCTTTTCGCATGGTAAAACAGCGGACAATTTATTAGGATTTTTCCTTAGAAATTTACTGTTTGTTGTTTGTTTCCAATAAAATAATTATGGTTTATCATAAAACAATTACTCGGAACGTTTTAACATTGAAATTTTGCGAAAAACCAAATTATAATCGTCTCCGAGATGAAAATTTAAAAATGCTCAAAACATGAAAAATAAACTTAAAAATTATAATTTTCATTGTAACTTTGTTCAAAATCATGTAGTTGAATCAATCGATGCATTAAATTCATTTTTTTTAACTTTCAAAATCTTAATTTTTTAGGATTTTTGAACTTCGCGCTCTGATTATGCTCGCGCTGAGACCACTGTACAGGTATTATACTTTCAAACGCAGAGCAAAATCACAACGGTATTATACTATGTATTATACCATTAGGGCCTTTGCACGCTAAAAGCATAACGCAAAGGAATAAGGAATAAGTGGGCATAAGGTGGATATAAGGTACTCGTACTTATGCTCCGCTTATTCCTCTTATGCCCGTGTTGTGTACGCAACGGATTGTGCATAACCCCTAAATTGCTTGTTTTGGAGTAAGTTTTTCAATAATAAATTGCAAGTAAACATTTACCTCTTCATCCATTGTTCAAAAATGTTTACACTATAAATTATTATAAAAATAATCACTAAATGATTAAGAAGAAAACTTTTCACACTTCTGCACGTTGAAATGATAAAATACAAAAGCCCCTAAAGTTTTATTATTTTGTCAATTTTTTACATTGTAACCAATTAGAGTCAATTAATAATTACAGTAAGCTATTTCATTTCGAAAACTTTACTCCAAAAAAATCAAGAGGTTATGCGCGATCCGTTGCGTACACAACACGGGCATAAGAGGAATAAGCGGAGCATAAGTACCTTATGTCCATCTTATGCTCTCTTATTCCTTATTCCTTTGCGTTATGCTTTTAGCGTGCAAAGGCCCTTATCGTGTCGTGTATAATACCGCGGTATTATACGCGACCAACCCTGGTTAAAGGTGTTACGACCCGAGTCGGGGTCTGTGAGTTGGAAGGCACTTCTACAATGGTTGCCAGAATTTGGGAACGTTTGTTCAATCAAGCGCTCAAGTACATGGAGTTGCGGGAATATTGAAATAAGCACTCTCGAGAAGATTAAAGTTAATTTGGAATTTATTGAATTAAAGTAACTTGAATTAATGACTTCAACAATTATTCGCTTAATATGTTCGTGACTCTATATAAACTCAATCTGACAACAAGATAGAGCCAGATTACGCGCACTGATGCAATACTGTTACGAAGCTTTTAGAGTACTTAGTAACTTTTGACTAAAACTCAACGGCGCAACATACACGGTGTCAAGCACCAGTGCAGCAGAGTATTAAACTAGTTGGCAACGACCGATTATAGAGCTTCTGGGCACAACATGCACAAGTGCAGCAGAGTACCAAGCTAGTTGGTAACGACCCAGGTCTGGAGCTACGAAGCGTCTCATGTGCTTAGTAGCGACTGACTCTGGCGGTCCTAGGTTCTTCTTTATACCTTTGACGCGGACTCTGAGCCTTTGACTAGAGGGTATGGGAGGAGCCAGTCTCTCTGTTGGCGAAAAGCTAAATCCTCTTGAAGTCGGTTCCGAGGCCTATAGGTACGCCTAAAAGGGCCCAGAGCTTCCCTCTCTTCTCTCAATCGCGGACGAGCTTCGTGATGGGGGAACACCTTTGGATGCTCATATCCTGGACGAGAATCCCCTCTCGACTTGCGGCGCTTGTGCCTGGCCTTCTGATTGATTCCCCTCTGAAGGGCCGTTTGCCACGTAGCCCCTTGAGTTGGTTGCGTCATGAGCCCACAGACTGATGCAATGCTGCCCAATGAATTGCTAGGCTTATTTACTGCTGGTGACTCATAGCTCGTTTCTCGCCGTGCTCAACCGTCTTGCATTCCAGAGGCCCTTTGTTAATGGTCCTTCTCGTAATTGTTGACCTCGAGGAGTTTATTTATGTTCATGCTGCCCCCTATAGCACCGAATATTGGAGCAACATTGCTCCAATATTACTTTGTCATATTCCCCATATTCGCCAATATTCCCTCAACACTTTTATATATGGATGCTATATTGGAGCAATGTTGCTGCAATCTGTGATTTCCGTTTCACCATTGCTTTTTTAATATGATGAGTCAGGCTCTCTGTCATAGCACTATTGCAGCAATATTGAGCCAATATTTCTCAGCACGAAAGGAATATTATTTTTAAAATTATATTTTTATGCTGGTTTTTCTAATGACTTTGCAATATTGCAAGAATATTTGTACAATATATATGAACACTGGAAGAATGTTCGCGTTTGCCACTGATTGTTGGAGCAATATTGCCTCAATTTCCAAAATACATTAGTGAATTTCCCCTTAAGGGGAATGTCGCGAATATGTCAAAGCAACATTGAGACAATATTGCTCCAACAATCAGTGGCCAAACGGGAACATTCTTCCAGTGTTCATATATATTATACAAATATTCTTGCAATATTGCAAAGTCATTAGAAAACCCAGCAGAAAAATATAATTTTAACTAGGGGGCTGCGCCCCCTAGCGTGCCTTCGGCATGCCACCCCCCCCCCCCCCCCCCGCCCCCACACACACCTGCTCCTCGCTTCGCTCGTCGCCCGCCCCCTCCCTATGTAAAAACTTCGTTTTTACATAATAGGCACGACCGCAATACTCAGGAGAACCTTGTATTTTTATAAAAGCGAAAATTGATTAATAATGTCATTACGAAGGGCAATGCACTCATGATTTTGCATACTATTAAAAAAAAAAAATAGTTTTTGTTACCATATGGCAAACAGTAAAGCTAATAAGCGAAAAATTTACCGTCTAAAAAACATTAGTGACCGTCTCTTACAGACATGTTACCGTGCAATGGTTATCAAGTCATGTCATATTGTTCGTGTATAACGTATTACGTATAATATATAGATGTTTATGCAAAGTGATGACAATGTGAGCTTGATTTTACGCAATTCGCAATAATCGCAATAAACGATATAAAAATTACAACATCATATATTCACATAGGTAACGTGTATAGCATCGCCAATCACGTGATGGCGGTGACACTGCTGGCTTGTTGGCTTGTTATGAACTGCGTTCACGCGAATGAGTATCGTTGCATTTAGGGTCACCCTACAATGATTCCGGAACATTCCCACAAATAAATAATAAGATAATTTAAATAAATACCAAAGATTAATCTATACATTGTTTAGTTAATTAACCAAGTTATAAACAAGTAATTAACGATAACTCGAATAGAAATTGATGATAAACAAGCGATACTGAATTTGTTAACTAATTAACTTTAACAAATAATAATTGCGCCCGTATAGCAATGCGTTAACAAACAAATTAGGATTTAGCAATAAATAACGATAATAATCTGCGGTTAAATCAATAACTATTCTGATAATAAATAATAATTACGAGACGAACTGTAATAATAATAATAGCTAGGGAAAAGCTCGCTCAGGTAGGGAAAGCTCTATTTTTAGGAGGACAGTCAGCAGCACGACAATCAACGGACAATCAATGCCCCGAATCCATTAGCCAACGGCTGAGCAGCGCACAAACAATTCAGAGAAGGGCAATTAGCGAAGGGCCTCTGGAATGCACGACGGTTGGACATGGCAAGGAACGAGCTATGAGTCATCAACAGTCAACAACTCTTGGAATCCGTTGGGCAACGTTGCATCAGCTCCTGGGTCCATGACGCAACCAACTCGAGGGGCTACGAGCATAACGGCTGGCAGAGTAGCAGCCAATCAGAGACTAGTAACCCCTCTCCGCCGCACAGTGTTCTATTTTGAAAAAAAATGGACAAAATGAAATATCTCACGAACGGATATCGATAGCCGAATGAATCCAACTGCATTTTAAAGTTGAAGTAATGTACAATAAAGGAAAAATAGTCCAGTACTGATCATTTGACCCTGTGACCTTGGAAATGAAAAATGAAAGTCGAATAAATAACGTATTTTCGGCTTTTTCATTGTAGACTTTCTGGCTATCAATTTTTTCGATCAAAAAAATATGTACTCCTGTAGTGTTTGATGCAAAGAATCCGAATTTGATGTCAGAATTATCCTATCGCACACCAATTTGTTTTTAAATCTGAAAACTCCATAAAAAATACGAAAAATTCACCCTCAAAAAATGGAGCATTATTGAGTAATTTCGACTTCAAATTCGGATTCAGCGAATCAAAATACATGGGTACATAAATACAAGTACACAAATTTGGAGCATTATTGAGTAATTTCGACTTCAAATTCGGATTCAGCGAATCAAAATACATGGGTACATAAATACAAGTACACAAATTTGTAGGTGCATATATGAATTATTAAAATCTAATGGTTATTAAAAAATCTTGCATCAAACACTACAGGAGTACATATTTTTTTGATCGAAAAAATTGATAGCCACAAAGTCTAAATGAAAAAGCCGAAAATTCGTTATTTATTCAACTTTCATTTTTCATTTCTAAGGTCACAGGGTCAAATGATCAGTACTGGACTATTTTTCCTTTATTGTACATAACTTCAACTTTAAAATGCAGTTGGATTCATCCGGCTATCGATATCCGTTCGCGAGATATTTCATTTTGTCCATTTTTTTTCAAAATAGAACACTGTGCGCCGCCAACCGTCATTCGCCGCTCAGCGCTCTCGACCTTACTTTCGGGTCTGACGCCCCTCCACCGCCACTCTCTCCACTCTCTCTACCTCAGAGTGGGGGAGGCCTCTGAAGCAACTTGGCGCCCTACAGCCTCTACATCGTACTGTCCCCTACACCAACCGGGAGCTACTACATCGCAACGTAACGGCCTACAGAGGGGAACCAATCAAGAGTCAGGCACAAGCGCCGCAAGTCAAGAAGGGATTTTCGGCCAGGATCTGAGCATACACAGGTGTTCCCCCACCACAAAGCTCGCTGTGATTGAGAGAAGAGAGGGAAGCTCTCGGCCCTTCTAGGCACCTACAGGCCTCGGAACAGACTTCAAGAAGATTCAGCTTTTCACCACCAGAGGAACTGGCTCCTCCCATACCCTTTCGTCAAAGGTTTAAGGTCCGCGTCCAGGATACAAAAGAAGAGCCCCGGGCCGCCAGAGTCAGTCGCTACCGAGCACATGAGATGCTTCGTTGCTTTAGACCTGGGTCGTTACCAACTCGCTTGGTACTCTGCTGCACTTGTGCATGTTGCGCCCAGAAGCTCTAACAGTCGGTCGCCAACTAGTCTGGTCTTTGTCCGTATACGTTGGGATCGAGGCCAACTAATCTAGTGCTTGTCACTGTGTACGTTGCACCGTCGAGCTTGTAGTCGAAAGTTACCAAGTACTCTTAAAGCTTCGTAACAGTTATTGCATCAGTGCACGTAATTCTATTTATTAACAGTTATTGCATCAGTGCGCGTAATCTGGCTCCATCTTATTGTTAGTTTAAGTTATTTAAAGTCACGCGTCGTCCATTAATTGTTCGAACCGATACAAAGAAATTGTTAAGATAAAGTTAATAAACAAACAAGTTAAAGTTAATTCTTCTCGTGGTCGAGTTTCATTCAAACCTCCCGCAACTCTGTGCGCTTCAGCGCTTAATTGAGCAACATTCCCAAATTCTAATTGGTCAACCCGGCGACCATTGCAGAAACGCCCTTCTGCTTGAAGACCCCGACTCGGGTTATAACAATTTTGGTGACAGCGATGGGATTGCTCAAAGAGTTGTAAGGGAAAAGACGTTTACGAAGAAGCTCAAGATTGTGTTCCATCCAAGGTGTTAAGTCGTGGTTTCCCTTGGAACCTGGGCGAATGCCGGAACACCC
The DNA here is from genome assembly GCA_036365515.1 of Torymus aiolomorphi. NCBI lineage: Eukaryota > Metazoa > Arthropoda > Insecta > Hymenoptera > Torymidae > Torymus > Torymus aiolomorphi. The sequence continues at coordinate 171,535,761 of CM070875.1, forward strand.
GATTGGACAACGGGGTCCACGACAGCAGCAAAGAGAACATCCCCAGCCAATCGACGGTTACAGAGCTCCTCCAAACTCTCGAGAAGGTAGTCCTGATTCGGGCTACGGGAGCGACATCGACGAAGAAATCCCAAGGCCTATTAACAGACGCAAAGAAATTACACCAGAACGTCGGCATTATCAATTACATTCAGGGCGTCATTTGCGATCTCTCCACTGCCTGTCCACGCCCCCGCACTGCAGGCATTGTTAAGGTTAACATCAGTCACTAATCATCAGCGGGTCCCCAGCACCTACCACGAGTCATCAGCGCACAAGAATCATCAACCCCTGCCCGAACTACCAGGGTCATCTGCGAGACAGCGAAAAGGAAGAACCCGAGCTAAGTAACCTGAGCGAGCGAGCGAGCGATTATTGCAAAATGTCGATTAATAGCGAGCAAGCGTCGGGTTCATGGTCAATTTCGGAGAATTCTAGGCCAACGGATAGTAATAGTAGTTTACCTGACGCTATAGAAGCTTTAGATTTAACAATAAATACACGCGTCGAACCGAGTTTAACAACGGCTAAGCTGCCGCTTAATCCCGCCCCGAGGTCGCGTAATATTGGGGATAATTCAATTACGCGTGATGACTTCGATAATAATTCAATAAATAATAGATCCGTTAAATCAGATTCTTTTTCGAGTTATAAAAAGACTAATGAAATCGTGCGAATACTTCCCGAATTTAATGGGAAAAACATTTCGGTAAATCGTTTTATTAGAGAATGTAGAGAAGCCGAAAATTTCGTGAATCCCAGTGATAGGAGCTTTTTTATGAAGCTAGTAAAGTCACGTGTTACCGTAGAAGCGAGCGATTATTTGCAATTCAAATCTTTCGATAATTTAGATCAACTTTTGTTAGAATTAAAAAGTTTTTTCGCCCAGCCAGAATTTACCCCAGGTTCAAACAGATTTAGCACGTGTTAAACAAAATCCGCAAGAAAAGGTGTCTGAATATGGATTACGGGTGACCAAAATCCTGTAGAAAGCGCGCGAATTGAATGATGAAAATTTTAACCCTCTTGTAGCGCGTGGAATGATCGAAGGAACCACGAATACGGCAATAGAATGTTTTACCCTGGGGTTAAATTCTGAAATAGCTACGCATATGATCGGAAAGTTATCAACTATCCTCGAGCAAACCATTAGTACCGCCATAACTTGCGAGAAGTATGTGCAACAGCGGAAAGAGTTGCATTGCGATAAGATGGACGACAATCGGAAACGAGCGTATTGTCACATCACCGAACCCCAAGATGAGGACACACTGGAAATAAAGCGACGCAGATGTTACCGATGTAGCGAGCCCGGTCATCTTGCGAGAGATTGCTCAAGGAGAGACTCGAGTCCATACTGTAATTATTGAAAAATAGGAGGACATAATTACGGAACCTGTAGGAGGTGGCCAAGGGCGGACCCTGGTAATCTTCCTGCAAACCAACCCTTTCGATGATTCTCTTCTAATAACAACGCCAAGCCTTTAAACGCCCCAGTGGTTCGTCATACGGGCGCCATGGCGAACCCTTCAAATCCAACAACCCCCGCGCCCCGACCCGCGCCATCCTCATTACAACCACTAATGAGTCTAACTCCCCGGTGGTAATATTTAAAAGCAATGATTTAACGAATCCCCTACCGCGTTTTCTTATCGACACTGGGTCGGAATTAAATATTATTAAAGAGTCTCTATTAAAACCCTACGTTACCATTCAATCAAATATTCTTTATCGCCTGGCCGGAATCAGTGACGGTTTAATCGATACTTTGGGATTTGCGAACGTGAGCCTTGGAGATATTAAATGTCGGTTTAACATCGTATCGGATAACTTCCCAATAGACGCAGATGGAATTCTCGGTACGGAATTTCTAAGAGAACAGGAAGCCACCCATTCCTTCAAGAACGGATCAATCTCTTTCGGGAATCCGCGTGAAACCGCAACCTTTATAAATCATGACACCCTTTATTTACCTGCTAGAACAAAAACTCTTGTTCAAATTAAAATTCGAAATAATATGCGCTCTGCCGGTTATATTCCCCGAATAAATGTCGGACCTGGACTTTTTATAGATGAATGCTTGGTCAAAAATAGGGATGGTAAGGCTTATCTGTTCGCGATAAATACAACCGCGGAGGATATCAACGTTATTATTCCGCCATTGACTTTAGAATTATACGATAGCACTATCAAGCCGGTGCATTCCGTCAAAATTATAGCTAATTCGGAGGCCGAGATTGGACTTCAATATAAAGTAGACAAAATAATGAATTTATTAGATATAGCCGACCTTGATCAAAAGGAACGGGAGAGTGTAAAAAACCTTGTTAGTCAATTTCCCTGTCAATTTCACTTACCAGGCGACATATTGAGTAGAACATCGATGATTAGCCACAAAATACCAACCACAGACAACATCCCAATAAATGTAAAGCAATATCGCGATGTAGTTCAAAAACACGTTCAAGAGCTAATTGATAACGATATAGTAGAGGAATCTGAATCGCCGTATAATTACCGCTATGGATAGTGCCGAAAAAACCAGACCCCCAAGGAAATAAGCGCTGGCGACTTGTCATAGATTTCCGGGCTTTGAACGAAAAAACAATAGCATCAGCTTACCCACTCCCTAATATCACTGAGATCCTTGATCAGTTAGGTTGAAGCAAATATTTTTCAACCCTTGATTTAGCGTCCGGTTTTCACCAGGTACCTGTCGACCCCGCAGATGCTCCAAAAACCGCGTTCTCGACCCCATTTAATCATCTCCAATACAAAAGAATGCCCATGGGTTTAAAGGGCGCTCCTTCAACGTTCCAAGCCCTTATGGATAAGATCCTTAGCGGGTTGCAAGGCATTGAGCTCTTTGTATATATGGATGATATCGTTGTATATGCCGAATCGTTGGAAGAACATACGCGGAAATTACGGAAACTTTTTGGTAGATTAAGGACTTCGGGCCTAACCCTGCAACCTGATAAATGTCTATTTTTAAAGAAAGAAGTAGCATACCTAGGGCATATTATCTCGGAAAAGGGAGTTAGACCCGACCCCCGAAAAACCCAGGCCGTATCAGAGTTTCCGCGACCAAAGACCGCGAAAAACATTAAGCAATTCCTAGGTTTAGCCGGATATTATAGGAAGTTCGTTCCAAATTTTGCTAAAATTGCCAAACCCCTCAGTCCTCTTTTAAAGAAAGGGCAGGGTTTTATTTGGGAGAACCCCCAGGAGGTAGCATTTATTACCCTTAAACAGATACTTTGTTCAGAACCTCTCCTGCAGTATCCCGACTTTAACAAACCATTCGTGGTGACTACTGACGCGTTCGATTACGCATTAGGCGGTGTTTTGAGTCAGGGTCCAATCCGGAAGGATCTCCCCATCGCGTATACCTCTAGGGCCTTAAACGATACTGAAACGCGATACACTACTACCGAAAAGGAATTATTAGCGATAGTTCACGCAGTTAAACAATTTAAACCATATTTATACGGCGGAAAATTTACTTTGGTGACCAATCACCGATCCCTTCTATGGCTTCACAAATTGAGAGACCCCATTACGCTGTGACGTACACGAAACAGCTCGTAGTATACGCATCGATTTATTAATTCCCATTCATAAACACGAGAGCGAAAAATCAACAAACACGATGCATCACTGTATACAAACATACGATCGCGTGCACCAGAGAAAATCTTACTCACTCATTCACACAGCGCCTCTGATGTCAGAGTATAAACACAAATATTGTCATGCGCAAGAGAGAAGACCAGACGATCGACTAGTATATAAAGGACTCCGATTCTCGGAATCGGCACGCACTTGTGTCCGAGCTCTTGCCTATTCAGGATACCGATAAGGATTGCGCTTAGGTAACTGAAGCTGGCCACTCCTTTGCGCTCGTAAAACTTATGTAAAATAATTCATTTTTTTTAGTATATTAATAAACATACCTATAATTTTAGATTTTGATTTATGATTTTTTTTCTTTAAATAAACTCTCTCGATAACAACCGAGTCCTAACTTACCTACCTCCCACGGCACGATAGTCGGCCCTCTGTGCCGATTATTTACCCGGCTCCTCTCTTCTCACACGGCACGGTAGTTGGCCCTCTGCGCCGACTACTTACCCGTATCACCTAAGCAGCACGGTCGCAGCCACTCAGCGCTAACGACTTACCTGCACCTACCACCTCTCTGTATCGACGGCACGGACTCCGGCACATTGCGCGCCGGTATCTAACCCTGAGATCGGGGCTACTCCCCTCCCGATTGTATGCTCGAGTCCAGTACACGAACTCTTAAAAAATTGTTAATAACTACCAAGTAACGACATCTAGTTTCATACAAGTTAACTCAATTATTAAGGTATAGACTCAAATCTGAGAGCTGTCATTACTTCGGTACGTTACAGCTGGCGCCCGAACAGGGACTCGAGCAAACTAAAATCGCATAGGGGGAATCTTCGAAAAATGGATCATGATATCCGATCTACATAAAATATTTTTAGACAGTCGCATAGAAGCACGGATAATAGATTTAACGACACGGGTCGACGAAGTTGAGGAAGCCGATCAGCAACATCACGCGGCGACGCAATATTTAATGAGTCAAATAAAAGAATTACGCGCTGTCGTAAGTAGGCAAGGCCACGCGTTATTGACAATGTCGGAAGATCTGGCAGAAGCTAGGCAACGGGTAAATGAGCTTGACGAGGAAAACGAGAAACTGGGATATATGGTAAAAGTAGTCGCGAGTAAAACTTGTAAAAGCGAGAGAATGTTAAATTCGAGGATGGATCGTATCGAGAACAGGGTTCGGGATATAGCCGAATCGTTTAAAAGGCTGTCGATTAACGATAATTAAAAAGCCGATAATTCTATATTAAAGTATAGAACGTTCGTATAAATTAGTTTTTTATAAATAAATACATTAGAGTCAACTTTCAACGTTGTAAATTCAATTAAGTTCAATCAAATTCTTTTTCATCACTTTCCGTATTAACGTTTTTTTTTTCGAAGCACGTACTCTATTAAAAGTTAAAATGGCAAAAGACTCCTTTGACGAGGGAGTAGAGAACGCGAAGGAACAAAAACGTTTCAAATGGGAACGGGCGGTAACTGATGAATTATGATTATTGGATGAACAGAAAAATGAGCTCGAAAATATGCTCGAAGGCCAAGACGAGGAAAACGACACGTCAAAATCACCGAAATTAAGGGCAACGTTAGTCGCGATAATTCGAAATGAGATAAAAGAGAAATATGACGCGTTAACACAGTCAATCGAGAAAACTCGTATGGAAAAAAAAGCAGAACACGCGGAATTAGTTACGGAAATAAATAAACTAAGAGGTCGGGTTCAGTTATTAGAAACCGAGAACGACAGTCTAATCGACAAAATATCCGTGCTGTCACAAAACGATGATCAATCGGAAAGTAACCGCGAGCTAAATTCTAGGCTCGTAGAGTTGAAAAGAAACCTTTCACGAGAAATTGATCAAATAAAATCAAACTTTGAGAAAGAAATTCTAGAATTGAAAAATACAATTAAAGACTTGAAAAAATCACCGATGAAGAAAGGCAACTCTGGGAGCGAAGCGTCTCAAAAAATAAAATTAGACATCCCCAAGTATCGAGGACTTGAGAATGAAAGGCCAGTTAAATTCTTATCAAAGTTCGAGAAATATATAAACGTGGTTAAACCTAATTTCGATCAACTGTTATGCCTTATCTCTCAAGCACTCGAGGGTGATGCCAGGGATTGGTGGTACCTACAAGAGTCGGAGATCGACTGGTACGACCAATTCACAGAACGGTTTTGCGAACGGTACTGGAGCGCAAACACACAAAGAACCGCGAAGCGGAAGATAAAATTCGGTCAGCACCAGCCGGGGGCAGTCTTAATCGCGTTGAATACGCAACAAATTTGTTCGGTTTAGGCAAAGAGCTGGATCTCGACTATACGGAGACTGAGTTTGTTGTGCGCATTTCGAAAGAAATATTCGACACGCGGTTTTAGGACGGCAAGTCAAAGATAAAATTATGTTGTTAAAAATATTAACTGATTATGACGGAGACGACCAACATCACCGAAAACACGACAAAATGGGCCACAACAAATCCAGTCCTCCTTCAGATACGGCTAACACACAAAATAAATCATATAACAAGCCATACTAGTGGCAGTCGAAAACCGTGAACGTAAACGAGTTACAGACAGCGATGCCGCCGGAAATAAAGGAGAAAACTCCACCACAAACGAATCAAACAAACGAGAAAAAGTCAGCTCGGAAGCAGAGAAACGAACGGAACAAAGAATTAATCCGAAGTTACGACGAGGTTGACGTAAATAATATAAATTTAGGAAATGCTAATACCGAAAATTCGGGAAACGCATAACAGTTGCTTGCTGCATGTCAAAAAATAAACCGCAACAAGCAACTCGTTCGGAGAATAAAAATTGTAATAAAGATATGTCTTCTATACTGGAGGACCCGTGAGAAAATCTTTTGTATGATGTAGAACCAGAAGGTCTAAATACGAAAGAAACGCGTTGTCCGGAGGTAAATATCAAAGTCGAAGACATAGAGGGACGCGACCTAAGCTACCGATAAGTGGAAAATTCATAAAGGGAGCAACGGGCGCAAAGTCATCGCGAATAAAACTCCAAGTTCTTCTAAATGTCGAAATTGTAAAAATAAAACTAGATATTATATTTATAGTAGTGCCGAAACTAGTCAAACCATGCATTATTGGATATGATACGCAAAAAGCTCTTAGTATGCTAATAGATACCGGCAAGGAAGAAATTCTCTTAACCATTAACGATCAATATGTTCATTGTTCTTATAAGGAGGCCATACTGTACTCAGAAGAGTATGCGTCTCTTAGAATCGAACGATCGTATGAGTCCAAATGCGGGAACGCTGACTCATACGATGATCTCATTGCTTACGATCTTTCTTACGAAGTTTCGATAGAAGAAATTGAAGAAAAGATTAAATCATGCAAAAATCTAAAAAATTCCCAAAGGGATAAACTTAAGTGCTTAATAGTACAATACAAAGAGGTATTTCAGAAACGCCCAGGGCTATTATCTAACTATGAGTATACTTTTAAAATAAAAGATGATGCACCCTTTTATTCAAAGCCGTATCCCATCCCTATAAATTATAGAGATAAAGTTAAAATCGAAATCGACAAATGGCAAGAGCTTGGAATAATTCGGCGTTCGACGAGTCCATATATAAACCCTCTCGTGGTTGTGATTAAAAAAGACGGATCAATCCGCCTATGCTTAGATGCATGCAAACTAAACGAAAAATTGATAAATGATTATGAATCCCCTCCGGGTGTAGAGAAGATATTTTTAAGATGTAGAAACGTAAACTTTTTATCCAGCTTTGATTTAACGAGTAGTTTCCATCAAATAAAGCTTTCAGAAGAAAGTAGGAAATATACCGCGTTCATTTGCGACAATAAAGTTTACGAATTTAATGTAGTACCATTCGGTATAAAAACGAGTAGCGCCGCGCTAATAAGAGGTCTAGATCTAGCCGTTGCGGGTCTCGAAGATTTTCTTATAACTTTTGTAGACGACTTACTATGTATTTCAGAAGATTTCGATAGTCATTTACAAAATATAAAATCATTATTTGAGAATTTATTAAAAAACAACCTAAGGATTAGTTTAAAAAATCAAAGCTAGTACAGGAAGAAATAAAATTCCTGGGTCATATTTTAACGCCTGAAGGAGTAAAACCGGACCCGGAGAAAATTAGAACAATTAAAAACTTTAAGAAACCTAGAAATCTCAGGGAATTGCAGGGATTTCTCGGGTTTGTTAATTTCTATACGAAATTCACGAGAAATTACTCGGCGCATACCGTTCCGCTTCTAAACTTGTTAAAACAAGGTAAGAAGTATGAATGGACAGACGAGCACGAAAAAGCTTTCAATGATATTAAAAATATATTCGATGAGCATATCATATTAAAATACGCGGACCCGCAACGTCCATTCATACTCACTACCGACGCGAGCGACTACGCGATAGCTGCGGTGCTATCGCAGGTAAACGATCAAAACGAAAAACAAATTGTCACGTTCGTTAGCCGTACGCTGAAGGAGAGTGAATGCTCTTACTTTACGACTGAGAAAGAGATGTTAGCTATAGTTTGGGCGTTAACACGTTTAGATACGTACTTGCAGGGGGCACCGAAAATAGTCGTACGAACTGATCACGAAGCTCTCACTTTTCTTAAACATTGTAAATTTAATAATGCTAGACTACGAAGGTGGAGTCTCGCGATCCAAGACTTCTGCTTAGAACCGGTATACTTGCCGGGACGCAAGAACGCCGTGGCCGATTACCTAAGCTGTCAGGTGCACGACTATCCAGAGGAATCAGGTCGGAAAAATGAAATCATAATCGCTTCGATACTCGCGCAAAAACCGAGTCGCGAATTGATAAATAACTTAAAGAATTTGAAGACATTACAGAAAAATGACCCGTATATTAATAAATTAATTACGGAGATTCCAAATGACGAAAAAATGCAAAAGCGCTTTGTGCTCAAAAATGGTTTAATGCAAAAAATTGTATTAAATCATAATAGACTCATGTTACCCGAAAGCCTTCTGGATAGTTTGATACGGGAAACCCATGAGATACATGGCCACATTGGTTCATCAAAGACTTATAAAATGATAAACGAACATTTCTTTGCGCCGAAACTAAGACAAAAAATTTCAATACTTCGTACATGCGATACTTGTCAACAAACGAAATATTTAACATGTAAACTTAATGAACACGTCCAACCAATATTAACCGAAGAACCAAATGACACACTGTCAATAGATTTTTTTGGGCCTTTACCGACGTCAACGGGGGGCGTTAAATACCCATTAACAACGGTAGACGTATTCAGTAAGTGCGTAGTCATGTATCCTATAAAAAAAGCGAACACCGCGACTGTGATCAGAAAAATCTTCGGTGATTACATTGGCAAATACGGTAAACAGAAAGCAATACTTTCTGACCACGGGACGCAGTTTACTTCAAGTAAATGAGGAAAAAAACTCATGGATGAAGGAATACAACCGGTATTCTCATCCATCAGACACCCACAAAGTAACCCGGTCGAACGGGTACACCGAGAACTCGGGCGTTTTTTCCGAACATTCGTAAGGGACCGACATACCAGCTGGGCTAGATACGTTGAGATTATACAAAACATTATTAACGTAACGCATCATGAGACCACGGGGTTTACACCGATGGAGCTCCATTTTAATATCAAGCCTACGCGGGTATGGGAAAAGTGGTTGCCTATAGTAGATTCAGATAAAATCATGCATGAACGAAAAGTATTTCTCGTTCGCGAACGACCGCATTTATTCTTAAAAAGAGCGAGCGTTCCGAAAAAACGTCCGAACGCGACACTTTGAATTTAAGGTAGACGATAGAGTTTTAGTAAAATCACTAAACGTATCAGATGCGGCTGAAAGAAAGATCGCGAGGTTTTTTACGTATACGAGGGACCATACACGATTACGCAAAAAATCGGGCCCGATACGTATGTATTGTCAGATGTAGAAGCGAATAGGGAACGCGGAAAGTTCCATGTACAAAATTTAAAGCCTTATCTTTAAGTATTTATTGTTTACTAAGGGTCTCAGTAAAGGTAAACATACACCGAAACTCTTAGTAGTATAGATGTAAATAGTAATTTAAGGAAAATTAAAATCGAGCCATAGGATGTCAGTAGCTTCGCAACCATGCCTGAGCAAGGTACCAATCGCGAAAACTTTTTTAAACGCGATGCCGCGGTCCAAAGTGGTAGGGTGATGTGGCCACCTTTTAACATCGAGTGTGTGGCAATAAAGGCGGCGTCAGGGAGACCCTGGGCCACAACACGTGGCGCATATCGGGGCGGACGAGCGGTACAGGCGAGGCCATACATGGTCAACCGGTCCGCCCAAACCACCAGGGAGAGCGAGGCAACACCACCACCACCAACTCCATCTACCTCTCGGCACGCAATAATGCAGTATGTGCCAACGCCGATTCGCCGACCGCCGATCGAGGAGTTTTTAAAGCTGCGACAGATCACACGCCGCATGAGGTACGTGCCGCGCCCAGTGAGCCCGATGTCGCCAGGCTGGTCTCCACCCGCACCACCTACCACGCCACCACCAGTCCACCCGTCATCGCTGCCACAGCCATCACCAGCAAAGCAGCAAAGCGAGGAGGCATATCAAGCTGCGATTACATTTTAAGCTTTTGTAAATAACCCGAATAAATAAAAGGCGTTAAAATTAAATGTTTCAGTATATTTAATGTGCGAACAGAACCATTTAATTTGGGGGGCGATGTGACGTACACGAAACAGCTCGTAGTATACGCATCGATTTATAATTTCCCATTCATAAACACGAGAGCGAAAAATCAACAAACACGATGCATCACTGTATACAAACATACGATCGCGTGCGCTAGAGAAAATCTTACTCACTCATTCATACAGCGCCTCTGACGTCAGAGTATAAACACAAATATTGTCATGCGCAAGAGAGAAGACCAGACGATCGACTGGTATATAAAGGGCTCCGATTCTCGGAATCGGCACGCACTTGTGTCCGAGCTCTCGCCTATTCAGGATACCGATAAGCATTGTGCTTAGGTAACTGAAGCTGGCCACTCCTTTGCGCTCGTAAAACTTATGTAAAATAATTCATTTTTTTAGTATATTAATAAACATACCTATAATTTTAGATTTTGATTTATAATTTTTTTTCTTTAAATAAACTCTCTCGATAACAACCGAGTCCTAACTTACCTACCTCCCACGGCACGATAGTCGGCCCTCTGCGCCGATTATTTACCCGGCTCCTCTCTTCTCACACGGCACGGTAGTTGGCCCTCTGCGCCGACTACTTACCCGTATCACCTAAGCAGCACGGTCGCAGTCACTCAGCGCTAACGACTTACCTGCACCTACCACCTCTCTGTATCGACGGCACGGACTCCGGCACATTGCGCGCCGGTATCTAACCCTGAGATCGGGGCTACTCCCCTCCCGATTGTATGCTCGAGTCCAGTACATGAACTCTTAAAAAATTGTTAATAACTACCAAGTAATAACATCTAGTTTCATACAAGTTAACTCAATTATTAAGGTATAGACTCAAATCTGAGAGCTGTCATTACTTCGGTACGTTACAACGCGTTTGGCCCACTGGAAAATCCTATTAAGAGAATACGAGTATGAAATCGTACACAAACCCGGTAAAAGTAACATGAACGCGGACGCACTGTCCAGAAATCCTATTCCTACTTCTTCCCTGACCGTAAATCTCAAAGACCTCAGCACGGAGGAACCGTCACCTGAAATTAACATAGAAAAACTGTTTATAATCAATAATTCTGAATCAAATTCCAAAGCAGCTGAGTGCCACGACACTTCTTACACCCTCATTAGCATGAATGATGGACTGACTGACATACGTAGGTTTAGCTCTGCCTCTTCATTAGGAGAGAGCAGCGGTTCTGGGTAACATAACCGAGGTAGCTTTAGACAAGTGCCGGTTATAGGGGTCGTGGCTGATGCCCCCGAAGTAGAGGAGAGTAGAGTTAGGGAAAATCCAGTCGTAGGAAACGTGACTGATGCCCTCGCAAGAGGAGTTCGGAAAAGTCCGGTCGTGGGAAACATGACCGATGCCCTCGTGCGTGTCGGGGGGGCCGGGGACCAACAGGAAAATTCCTATCAAGAAATCCCGACGGGCCGGAGTACTTCCGCACGTATCGAGGAGAGTAGGACCCAGGGCCAACAGGAAAATTCCTATCAAGAAACCCTGGCAAGTGATAAAGTTCCGGTTACGACCACTGCAACTGAAGTTCTCAAGTGTGTTGGGGGGCTCAAGGACCATGCGGCCTTGGAGCGAAGTACTTCCGCACACGAGAGGGATAGGGCCGGGGACCAACAGGAAAAATCCTATCAAGAAATCCCGTCTGGCAAAAGTAGGGCTCCCAATATACGAACAGAGGTTCAAGGGGTGATTGCTCCCCGAGAACCAACAACAGATGAAGAATTGACCACTGACAAAACCCATAGAGAAAGTGCGTCCGACGTTTCCGATTATGACGAAATACCCCAAGTAGTGAGCATCAAAATATGTAACCCAGAACCCTGTGTGGGAAAAGAGAATCCTGTGTGGAGTATGTTGAAAGAAAATCCTGTCTGGAACGAGTTAAATTCCTGTGTGGAAAATGGAAGTCCTGTGTGGACAGAACCCTCCCAAGTAAATAAAATAGAGCCCCTCCTTGTAATATCCGCTGTTGAATACTCGCGAGATCACCTTTTAATGAGACATGATAACATTGCACATTTTTTATCCGTAGATTGCAATCCAAGCTCCCCCATTCGCCAACAGCTAGTAGCATCACGAATGATAGATCTTGGAAAACTCAAAAATGAACCAAGAGGGGTCGGTGCGGTCACTCAAACTAACTTATCTAACGGAAAAATAATCTATTCATTATTCATTAAAGAGAAATCCGATGAGATAGCGAAGATAGCAGTGATAATAAATTGCTTAACCTCTCTCCGAACGGTCATGATAAAAGATAAAATAAAATCCGTAAGCATTCCTAAAACCGGGGATGGGTTGGAACAGATTCACTGGCTACCGGTAGAATTCGCACTACGTTCTCAATGGAAAGACGGAATTCCTAAGCTTACTATTTGCACAGGTGAAGTTATTATCCCGCCCTCCGATGATAGATTAGGAATAATTAATGAGGCCCATGATTCCACAATAGGAGGACATAAGGGAGTTACAAAAACTTAACATCGCGTTCGAGAAAGATTCTTTTGGCCAGGAATGAAGGAGGATATCTCTCAATATGTACGAACTTACGAGAATTGTCAAAAGAAGAAATTAGTCCGCGTCAAAACCAAGAAACCTATGAAAATTACTACCACCTAGCAGAGCTTTCGAGATTTTAGAAATGGATATAGTAGGCCCTCTACCCGTAACTATAGCCGGGAATAAGGATATATTAACCCTCCAGTGTAACCTAACGAAATATTCCGATGCCCTTCCAATCCCCGATATGACTGCTGAAATGGTTGCAACAGCTTTAGTTCATGATTTTATTACTAAATTCGGCTGTCCTGAAGCCATTAAGACCGATCAAGGTAGTAATTTCCAAAGCAGTCTAATGCAAAAAGTAGCTAAAATATTTAAAATTAAACAATTACGATCTACTTCCTTCCATCTGCAAACTATGGGCTCATTAGAAAGGAGTCATCATTCTTTAGTTGAATATTTAAAGATGTACACGGATAAAACTGACTGGGATACCTGGATTAAAATGGCTATGTTTTCATACAATACGTCGGTTCATTCGGCACACGGCTTTACTCCCCACGAGCTAATTTTCGGACAAAAAGCGCGGCTGCCCTCCGAATTCGAATCGAGAAATGTCGAAAAAACCTATGAAATGTATTTAGACGAGTTAATATTTAAACTTAATACTACCCAAAGAACAGCGAATGCGCGTTTATTAGAAGCAAAAGAGCGATCAAAAAGATATTATGATCAAAAATTAAATGCAAAGGATTTCAAGGTCGGAGAAGGCGTATACTTGCTAAAAGAACCGCAAGTAAGGAAATTCGATGAGCAATACGCGGGCCGTTATAAAATAATTGAGTTAATAGGTGATAGAAATGCGAGAATAGATTTAGGAAATAATAAAGATAAAATAGTCCATGTGGACAAATTAAAACATGCGTGCTTACGGCCGGGGTAAATTGTTCATTTTCTCGTTTTCGTTGCGATTATAATGTATTATTCTGTTCACTATTGAAAAATATCGCGCGACTAATCGCGCGAAGATCGTGCCAGTTTATCGACCAATTTCTGGCGCGATAATCGCGCGATAATCACGCGAGTTAGCCGAAATTCAACATTAAAAAATAAGTTTTATTTTGAAAACTGAGTACGTGCTTGCATAATTGACAAACATTATGACTGTAAATGTATCAGTGTGTAACTGCAATTTTAATGTACGTGTGATTATGTGACTATATGTACCCCTGTTGAAAATATCCACGCGGATTTCCATGGGGATAATCCATGTGGATATCCAAGTGGATATCCACGTGGATTGACATGGATTCCACATGGATTCAAATGGATATCCGCGTGGATCATCAACGCGGATATCATGATGAAAATCCATGTGGATTATTTTAAATCCATGTGGATTCTGAGAAACCAACCCGATTTGAAAAATCCACGTGGATTTGTTGGAATCCACGTGGATTCCAACTAATCCACATGGACGTAGACAATCCGGCTGAAAAAATTCATATGAGACCCACTTGAATCTCACGTGATTCTCATGCCAAATTCTCATGTAAGTCTCATGTGAGTCTCATGTTTCCACTAACAATTTTAAATGAATTAATACTATTTTTTATTGTAATTAATTGTTTAAATTAATTTAATCGTTTTAATTTATTTTCTAATATGAAATTAGAGATGTAAATAAATCTCAATGAAAAAATAAAACAGATGTATATATTTTTAAATGTTTTATTTTATAAAAGTATAAAAATATGTATTTCGGTACAAATAGTACATTACGATACTATAGTGGTATATAAGTCGCACTTTACGGCACGGCGTGTATAAACGCCCGAGCGTAGCGAGTGCGCTTAACGCCGTGCCGAAAAGAACGACTTATGACACGAGTATTGTACATTATTTTATAGCACTGACTGCATAAATCCGCCATGTCACGCCTATTCGTACCATTAGCAGTCCATTTTTGCACCGTGCAGCATCGCCCGAGCGATAGCAAGGATGATAAGGACGGTGCAATAATGGACTACTTATGTCACGGATAGGCGTGACATAAACGCGGAATTATGCCACGCAGTGCTATAATAGTATTTCGCCACCCTGAATATGGCCAAATAGAGCGTATGCCCTATTGAAAAAAATCTTGTGATCAATTACATGATTTTTTCCAAAATCCGGGAATATGCTCTGCTTGATATATAACTCAATTTATTTATTATTTAGCAGTTTAATACTGCTTATAAATGAAAAATAACAGTTTAATGAAACTTTGAACGATAATATATTATCGTGCAAATGTTTCATTAGAATGTTAGTATAATTGTTTGCAAGTATTACATTTTAAAAAATAATCAATTTAATTGAAAATATAGAATTAACTTTATTATCATAACAATTGTAATGTACCGACACAACTGTAAGTAAATAATAGAGCCATGTAACATACCTGCAACATTAGAATAATGTTATTGATGGTATTTTGCTTAATGTGGAAAAAGAAGAAACGATGTTCAACGAGCCTCGTGCTCGCGCTCTCGACGCTGACCCGTGATAGCAAATTCACACGAGGCCGGCGCCGAGCGCGCCCACGTGTACTCGATATTAGTAGATACCGCAAGAACAGTCACGATGGCGACGGCGACAGGGCGCGCGAGAAGGCGACGTCTTGGCGATGTTGTCCCCGTTGACAGAACTCAGCTGAAATTTCGTGTCAAGCCTCATATAACAGAACAAATTCCAATTAAGTATCTTACAAATTTGTGTCCTGACTGGTCTTGCCGAATTCACATATAGTTATAAAACCACTTCACATATGAAAGAGTATTGACATGTGGATGGCTTTACTATAGTTTATAAATTTTAATCGATTTTTAAATACATTGTTTGTACATTCATTATTTTATTTCATATAATTGAGGTTTTTTGTGCACCACTCACTGTTATAGTGTAATATACATTTTAAAATATTTTAAATTATATATTTATTCATTTTGTTGATTTATGGATCTCAAAAGAGATATTCCTATAACAAAATAATTATTTTGTTATAGGAATATGTCCTTTGAGATCCACAATTCAGTTGTTCATTCATAGATTTAAGACTTGGGTGGCTTTAGCGTAAGAAATATATTTGGACCCAATGAACTAAATAATATTGTAGATCTCTTATACAAGAGGACCAAAATCAACTTTAATCATGTGCAAACTGTACACGACATTTTTACAAAATCATACTTACATTTTCTTTTATTTTAAAATAATGTTTTAATAAAATACTTTACCATTATGGTCACAAAGAATCATATCACATATGATGCCATTAGGTCCATCGGGTTCAAATATATCCAGCGGTAAAGTTACTCATCCTATATTAAGTACTTATAAATGTGGATTTTTATAATAAATTATGGTATTAATTTATTTATATTATGACCAGTTCTATTTATAAATGAATAATGTGAAAGAGTTAAAATTATATAATTACTCATATTAAATAGTATTGACATGTGCGTAGCTTGGACTGTACTTTCTTTAATGTTATATTTATACTTATTCGCAAGTATTTTATGTATAACTCTATACAATTTCCAATAAAAGAAGAACCCATACATTATTGCTAAATGATACTTGATCATTAAAATATATTGTTTTACAGTTTGTTTATTAAATGCAGCAATACATTAAAAACAATATTATATTCATAACATATAGCCTTTTACTAACTGTAAGCTCTATTTTAATGATTAAATAGCATTTAGCAATAATGTATTGGAGACAGGACAGAATCAAAAATAAATGAAAGTCTAAGGCCTTACCTAGATATAAACGTGAAGAACATAATAAGCGTGAAGATGACAACTAGACTTAACCTATAGGCAACGTCTGCAAGAAACTCGGCATGGCCTCAGAGATGACGGCATGGACAGTAGCAGGTCTTTCTTAAAAAAGCCACAATTAACCCTCTTTCACGTCATTAATCATTACTCGTAATCCATGAACATGAGAGCGCAAATTGCAACACGTTGTTTGATGACTACCGCGCCCGCATGTGTTTATTGAGAGTTTGAGAACTAGAGAGAGAGAGGAAGAGAGAGGGACGCCTATACAGAAGTGCATGTGCGCGATAGCTAGTCATAATGAAACGCCGCGTGTTGCGACCGGTGCTTACGCTTCAAGAGTTATGACGATTAAAGTCCGAACGTGAGAGAGAGGGTTCATTGTGGCTTCTTGAAGAAAGATCTGCTGCTGTTCATGCTGTCATCTCTGAGGCCATGCTGAGTTCCTCGCAGACGTTGCCTCTGGTTGCCTGTAGGTTAAGTCTAGCCATCACCTTCACGCTTATTATCTTATCAAGGTTTATATCTAGGTAAGGCCTTAAACTTTCATGTATTTTTGATTCTGTCCTGTCTCCAATACATTACAGTTAGTAAAAGGCTATATGTTATGAATATAATATTGTTTTTAATGTATTGCTGCATTTAATAAACAAGCTTTAAAACAATATATTTTAATGATCAAGTATCATTTAGCAATAATGTATGGGTTTCTTCTTTTATTGGAAATTGTATAGAGTTATATATAAAATACTTGCGAATAAGCATAAATATAACATTAAAGAAAGTACAGTCCAAGCTACGCACATGTCAATACTATTTAATATGAGTAATTATATAATTTTAACACTTTCACATTATTCATTTATAAATAGAACTGGTCATAATATAAATAAATTAATACCATAATTTATTATAAAAAATCCACATTTATGAGTACTTAAGAAGCATTAAACAATAAAGCATGGATTTCTTCTTTAGCTGTAAATTTTACAACAATAACTTATATAGTATTATGTATAAAATACTTGCGAATAAGTATAAATATAACATTAAAGAAAGTACAGTCGAAGCTACGCACATGTCAATACTATTTGATATGAGTCATGGTATAATTTAAACTCTTTCACAATATTCATTTATACATCGAACTAGTCCTAATATAAATAAATAATACCATAATTGATTATAAAAATCCACATTTATAAGTACTTAATATAGGATGAGTGACTTTACCGCTGGATATATTTGAACCCGATGGACCTAATGACATCATACGTGATATGATTCTTTGTGACCATAATGGTGAAGTATTTTATTAAAACATTATTTTAAAATAAAAGAAAATGTAAGTATGATTTTGTAAATATGTCGTGTTAAATAAAAATTTTATTTGTAAAAGTAATACGTACATGTCATAACTGTTATAGTCAAATATGATCAAGGTATTTTGTCCATATGATCCCAATATTTCCTGTGATAAAGTCACCCAGCCCATAAGTGACTTATCGACTAATAAAAGTTGTAACTAAAGGCACTACCTATGAGTATATAGGATATTCTATGTAATTAGAAAATGTTGTATGCTTATAGGTACTTGGTCTCTTTAGCTACAGTTTGCACATGATTAAAGTTGATTTTGGTCCTCTTGTATAAGAGATCTACAATATTATTTAGTTCATTAGATCCAAATATATTTCTTACGCTAAAGCCACCCAAGTCTTAAATCTATCAACGAACAACTGAATTGTGGATCTCAAAAAAGATATGCCTATAAGAAAATAACATCTTTATTAATTTAAGTAAGAATGGAAGGTTGGAGGGGAATGTGGATGGTGGTGGGGGTAAGAAAAAAGAAGGTGGTATGGGGGTATATAAGGAGGTGTATCGCGGGTTTCATTTCAGTCCCTGAGGAGGAGCCGGAGCGGGCTCGAAACGTTGGACAATGTGGTGGTGGTGGGCAGTCAGATCGTCCTTTGCTAACAAAGTTTTTTCCAGGTTTTAATTAAGTTTTTATTTCAGATTCTGCGGGGGTGATTATAAACAAGGGCAATCTGACTGCCATAAATATTAATTATTTTAATTTAATTTGTAAGACTGTAAGACCGATAGAAAAATTCTTATCAGTTGAAGAAAATAACAAAATGAATAAATATATAATTTAAAATATTTTAAAATGTATATTACACTATAACAGTGAGTGGTGGACAAAAAACCTCAATTATATGAAATAAAATAATGAATGAACAAACAATTTATTTAAAAATCGATTAAAATTTATAAACTATAGTAAACCCATCCACATGTCAAAACTCTTTCATATGTGAAGTAGTTTTATAACTATATGTGAATTCGCCAAGACCAGTCAGGATACAAATTTGTAAGATACTTAATTGGACTTTGTTCTGTTATATGAGGCTTGACGCGAAATTTCAGCTGAGTTCTGTCAACGGGGACAACATCGCCAAGACGTCGCCTCCTCGCGCGCTCTATCGCCGTCGCCATCGTGACTGTTCTTGCGGTATCTACTAATATCGAATACACGTGGGTGCGCTTGGCGCCGGCCTCGTGTGAGTTTGCTATCATGGGTCGGCGTCGAGAGCGCGAGCACGAGGCTCGTTGAACATCGTTTCTTCTTTTTCCACATTAAGCAAAATATCATCAATAACATTATTCTGATGTTGCAGGTATGTTACATGTCTCTATTATTTACTTATAGTTGTGTCGGTACACTACAATAATAATAAAGTTAATTATATATTTTCAATTAAATTGATTATTTTTTAAAATGTAATACTTGCAAACAATTATACTAACATTCTAATGAAACATTTGCACGATAATATATTATCGTTCAAAGTTTCATTAAACTGTTATTCTTCATTTAGAAGCAGTATTAAACTGCTAAATAATAAATAAATTGAGTTATACATCAAGCAGAGCATATTCCCGGATTTCGGAAAAAATCATGTAATTGATCACAAGATTTTTTTCGATAGGGCATACGCTCTATTTGGCCATATTCAGGGTGGCGAAAATACTATTTGTACCGAAATACATACTTTTATACTTTTATAAAATAAAACTTTTAAAAATATATACATCTGTTTTATTTTTTCATTGAGTTTTATTTACATCTCTAATTTCATATTAGAAAATAAATTAAAACGATTAAATTGATTTAAACAATTAATTACAATAAAAAATAGTATTAATTCATTTAAAATTGTTAGTGGAAACATGAGACTCACATGAGACTTACATGAGAATTTGGAATGAGACTCACCCGAGACTCACGTGAGATTCAAGTGAGTCTCATATGAATTTTTTCAGCCGGATTGTCTACATCCATGTGGATTAGTTAGACTCTACGTGGATTCCAACAAATCCACGTGGATTTTTCAAATCGGGTTGGTTTCTCAGAATCCACATGGATTTCAAATAATCCACATGGATTTTCATCATGATATCCGCGTGAATGATCCACGCGGATATCCATTTGAATCCATGTGGAATCCATGTCAATCCACGTGGATATTTTCAACAGGGATACATACAGTCACATACTCACACGTACATTGAAACTGCAGTTTATACGCACTGATACATTTAGTCATAATGTTTGTCAATTATGCAAGCACGTACACACTTGTGAAAATAAAACTTATTTTTTAATGTTGAATTTCGGCTAACTCGCGCGATTATCGCGCAAGAAAATGGTCGATAAACTGGCACAATCTTCGCGCGATTAGTCGCGCGATTAAGCGCGATTCATCGCACGATAATCGCGCGATATTTTTCAATAGGGTTTATATGTAATCTGCGGTATTCATAATATTTCGCGTGCGATCTAATTACAATATTGTACTTTGACTGTGATTGAACAAATAAATAAAGATAAGATAATAAGGGTCATAAGAGAGATGGCCAGGGCTCGCCATAAAAGAAACCGAATGTTTTGTTCATTTTTGCCCTGGAGATGGGAAACCGGAAGTACACCTGAAACATTGTATCAGGATGGGTCCCGGCGAGCCATAGGAAGCATCTCATAGAAGGGAGCGATGGCAGGGGCTCCCTTCACCCTTAAAAATTTAAATTATTTAAGATAAAAGCCGCGTAAAAATTTAAAATATATTAATCTTTCACCTTTAAAAACAAATTTATTGATTCTTCACCCTAAAAAAAAAAAAAAAAAAATTTAAATTAATTTGCGTAATACCCGTCACCCTTAACAATAAAAATAATTAATTCCTTCACCCTTAAAAGGAAAACTGCGTTTCATAATTCACCCATAAAAATAAAATTTATTAATTTAAATTAATCTATTTAAATTTGACACTTCAAAATTTAAAACCAATAAATTCCCCCTTTTCTACTCCTTAAATTCGGTAAATCTAATAAACTTCCCCTTTTTTATTTACCAAACTCTTTTTGTTAAAATTAACCTTTTAAACTTTAAATTATAATCTTTAATTACAAATTCCCCCCCCCCTTTTCAGATCCTTAATTGTGCAAAGGAAAAAACCCTTAAAATTGTACATGAACAGCGGCCCGTAAACTTCAACTCTTAAAACCTTAAAATAAAATTTTACCCTTAAAAACCAAATTTTGGACCTATGCAAAATTTTGATTTGTAAAAGCCCGAACCATCGGTTCGTGTTTTAAAAGAAGGGGGGAACTGTTATGAACTGCGTTCACGCGAACGAGTATCGTTGCATTTAGGGTCACCCTACAATGATTTCGGAACATTCCCACAAATAAATAATAAGATAATTTAAATAAATACCAAAGATTAATCTATACATTGTTTAGTTAATTAACCAAGTTATAAACAAGTAATTAACTATAACTCGAATAGAAATTGATGATAAACAAGCGATACTGAATTTGTTAACTAATTAACTTTAACAAATAGTAATTGCGCCCGTATAGCAATGCGTTAACAAACAAATTGGGATTTAGCAATAAATAACGATAATAATCTGCGGTTAAATCAATAACTACTCTGATAATAAATAATAATTACGAGACGAACTGTAATAATAATAATAGCTAGGGAAAAGCTCGCTCAGGTAGGGAAAGCTCTATTTTTAGGAGGACAGTCAGCAGCACGACAATCAACGGACAACCAATGCCCCGAATCCATTAGCCAACGGCTGAGCAGCGCACAAACAATTCAGAGAAGGGCCATTAGCGAAGGGCCTCTGGAATGCATGACGGTTGAACATGGCAAGGAACGAGCTATGCGTCATCAACAGTCAACAACTCTTGGAATTCGTTGGGCAACGTTGCATCAGCTCGTGGGTCCATAACGCAACCAACTCGAGGGGCTACGAGCATAACGGCTGGCAGAGTAGCAGCCAATCAGAGACTACTAACCCCTCTCCGCCGCCAACCGTCATTCGCCGCTCAGCGCTCTCGACCTTACTTTCGGGTCTGACGCCCCTCCACCGCCACTCTCTCCACTCTCTCTACCTCAGAGTGGGGGAGGCCTCTGAAGCAACTTGGCGCCCTACAGCCTCTACATCGTACTGTCCCCACTACCAACCGGGAGCTACCACATCGCAGCTTAAGGACCTACAGAGGGGAACCAATCAAGAGTCAGGCATAAGCGCCGCAAGTCAAGAAGGGATTTTCGGCCAGGATCTGAGCATCCACAAGTATTCCCCCACCATGAAGCTCGCTGTGATTGAGAGAAGAGAGGGAAGCTCTCGGTTCTTCTAGGCACCTACAGGCCTCGGAACAGACTTCAAGAAGATTCAGCTTTTCACCACCAGAGGAACTGGCTCCTCCCATACCCTTTCGCCAACGGTTTAAGGTCCGCTTCCAGGATATAAAAGAAGAGCCCCGGGCCGCCACAGTCAGTCGCTACCGAGCACATGAGACGCTTCGTAGCTTTAGACCTGGATCGTTACCAACTCGCTTGGTACTCTGCTGCACTTGTGCATGTTGCGCCCAGAAGCTCTAACAGTCGGTCGCCAACTAGTCTGGTCTTTGTTACCGTGTACGTTGGCATCGAGGCCAACTAATCTAGTGCTTGTCACTGTGTACGTTGCGCCGTCGAGCCTGTAGTCGAAAGTTACCAAGTACTCTTAAAGCTTCGTAACAGTTATTGCATCAGTGCACGTAATTCTATTTATTAACAGTTATTGCATCAGTGCGCGTAATCTGGCTCCATCTTATTGTCAGTTTAAGTTATTTAAAGTCACGCGTCGTCTATTAATTGTTCGAACCGATACAAACAAATTGTTAAGATAAAGTTAATAAACAAACAAGCTAAAGTTAATTCTTCTCGTGTTCGAGTTTCATTCAAACCTCCCGCAACTCTGTGCGCTTCAGCGCTTAATTGAGCAACGTTCCCAAATTCTAATTGGTCAACCCGGCGACCATTGCAGAAGCGCCCTTCTGCTCTCAGACCCCGACTCGGGTCGTAACAGGCAGGGATGGGTCAGAAATTATTTCAACATGGCCGGCGGTGGCACCGTAGGTGTGAAGGATGCCGCTTGCGACTCGGCGGCACCGCGACGGCGCACTTCAGACTGACGATGCCTGTTCGAAAAGAAGCGGCTCGGACGATTTCGTGCGTTTGAACCATAAATGATTCGGAATTGCGTAGAAAATATCTAGAAAGTAGAATCCATCAGATTCTATGTATAATAATAATAACAATTAATATTATATAAAATATACTATGCGTGTGTTATTAATAACTGATATTATTGTTACGTCTGTGACGTATCTCTAAATTCAATTTAACAATGCATATTTATCACCAGTAATTTTCTGACATACAAATGTCGTATATTTCGTATATGTTTAATGACGTTATTAAATCTCAATATTCATTTCTTTGACCCACAAAACGATGCGAGTGCGAATTTTAACAGTACAGCAATTTCGGCTACGCAACAGCCAGCGTGACGTAGCGAGCCACTGACCTTGTGAAACCAACCGCTCATCGCAACTTTGTTTAGAATCAGCACTTTTAAATGTGAAATCGAAAGGATGATATTTAAATGTTTACTAAATTTGTTTAAAAAAAGGATTTTTACTCAGCGTCAAAATCATCTTTAACCCAAATTAACCGCTTAATAAATACGGCGACTCTCAACACACAAATTAGTAATCGTGCAAAAGTCGCGAGCTCCGTACCACTCCAGCCGACAAGAGGAGAAGCGAATATTTTATACGGGTCAAATACCCTACATTCAATTACGAAGAGAATTTCTTATATCAATAATTTTAATAATCTATCGGTATTATATATTGTTTAACAAAGTTAATAAGTTGTAAATCGCATAGTCTTATTTATAAACCTTATATCTTTCAATAAATAGTGCATCTAACTAATCAGCTGTTTATTATTTACGAGAGCCTACGCCCAGAATAAAGGTAATATAAATCAAATATCTATTGAAAATATAATATATATATATATATATAATTTGAAGATAAACCATACAAATTTCAATACACATATAAGAGTAGATTCCTCGACACTCAAAACTTAACAGTGGTTCCGGTACCGATCGAACAATCGTTCACTAGACTATTTCAAATTAAAGAATAAAAATAACTTTTCTCCGGAACTTAACAGTGGTTCCGGTACCGATCGAAAATTAGTTCACTAGACTATTTAAAATAAAAGAAATAAAATAACTATTTTTCGGAACGTCACATTGGTTCCGGTACACAGTCGAACGAAAAGTTCGTTAGATCAGCTAAATCAAACTTTAAATGTTTTAAAGTAGATAAAATAAGCTCTTGAAAGACAAGGAAAATATTCTTATATAAATACAACTAACATAGAATAAGTCCGAGCTTCTTGCTTTGCAGTAAGAAGTTGGGGGGATCATTGTAGCATGAATCGCCCAAATTTCGGAAGATAAGCAAGTACGGCTCGTCGAGTTATTAACAAGTATTCAACAAATGATAAATACGGAAATAAGAAAAATTTCTACAAAACAAATGACATTTTTCAAAAATATATTACGCAAAATACAAATACAGTTTAACACAGATTAGAAAATTGAAAAATAAAAATACAAACGAAAAAAGTTACGACACTACAAGGAGTAATAAAACAAAGAAGTAAGAAAAATTTTTAGCAACAAATTATATAACAAATTGTAGCTGAAATAGCAAGTGAAAAGATAAATTTACAGAGTGAAATCAAGATATATTACGCAAAAATAGCAGTCTAATACAAGTAAGAAATTGAAAAAAATCAATAATAAAAAGATATAAAAGTAAAACCAAAAGAAAATACTACAATAGATAAAACAAAATATCATAAAGACAAATTATAATTACAAAAAAAATTAAGAACAACGATCACATAAATCGAAAATACAGCACGCGAAAAATAAACATAGAATAATGATCAACGCAGCTCAAGAAAACGAATAATAATATTAAACAAATTGATCAATTAAATAAAAATTGCATAAATAAACATTACAGTTTAAACAATAAAAGATAAAACACTAAAAACTAATCAAAGGAAAAAATTTATAAAAGTGACAAATAAATAAATAAATTATATTGTGAAATAAACAATTACAAAATATATACAGAAAAATAGTGGAATTAATAATAAAAACATATTTTAAAAGATATATTAAGTATAGTATAAACAAAGAAGTAATATGTCATGTCAAATCAGAAAGGTATAGAAAATAAGGGAAACGAAGGGATTATAACCAGACGGACTACCCAAAGAAATCCAGAACTTAAAAAGCAAGTAGATGATATAAATAAACAAACGAACATTTTTGAAAGAAGACCAAAAGTACCAAGATCACCTCCAAATACACAATTAAATAGAACTTCATCGGATATCTACATTAACTCAAAAACACAGGAAAATGATGAAATACTTTCAATTCCATCAACTTCAAAAATAGACCATAACGAACTAGATGCACAACATTCAGTCAAAAAACAGAATATTAAAATCCCCACACAAAAACAAGATATATCAAATAAAAATATAAATAATCTTTTTATTCCTGAAATAAAACGGGATATATTATCACCAACAAATTTTCATACTCCAAAGACACCAAGTCAGAGCCCAGCATTTTTTGAAGAATCAATATATGTAGAAAACGGTAGGCAACACGACTTCACGGATATAGAAGGATTTTTTAATGAACAAAGTTTGATTTTGGCTAGAGATAATACAAGTAATAACGAACAGCCAGAAATTCAAATAAACGAAGATTTAATAAATCTAGAACCAGAAATGGCAAATCAAGCATTAAAATTACCACTTAAAGAAGTTGCAAAGTTAGTACCGGATTTTGACGGGAAAAATATCCAACTAGAGGAATATATAGAAAAATTAAAACAAGCAAAAAGAATAATATCGAATAATGATGAATCAAACCTAGTACAGATCCTCAAAATAAAGCTCAAAGGAGAAATTTATAAAGCATTAGCAAATGTAGAAATTGAAAGTATTGAAACTTTTATTAAAACAATACGTAAAATATATCCATCAACGGATAATATACATTCATTATACGGAAACCTAACACAACAAATTCAAAAATCAGATGAAGATGTACTATGTTTTGCAAACAAATTACGAGTGTTGGGTACACAAATAATAGAATTAAAAAAATTAGAACCTAATGTAACAGGAGAAATTCTAACAGAATATAAAACTAGATTAAAAACCGACATACTCAGTAGTTTTAAAAAAGGATTAAAATAAGAAATTGGAATCGAACTCGGAGAACACCAAGACATGGATAACGCAGTATCCTTCATAGTAGTAAATCATATTAAAATCAAACTGAAAGCAGCCCATAAATTAAATCATAATCTTAATACAGTATCTAAAAAGTCACAAAAAACGGATAAAGAATTAAAATCAAGAATAACAATAGAACAGAAGGAAGTTTTAAAGAAAATGTTAGAAAATACGGACAAAAAACAAAGCTTAGTACCCATAATTCATGAAAATTGCGAACAAGTAATACAAATAAACGAAAAAACTGAAAATTTTCAAATTGAGGATGAAATGGAGAAATCATCTTGTTTAATATCTTATGAACCTGAGTTAATCAATAAAAATGAAGTAAATATAAATTCAGAAATAACATTATATGATGACGTTATGAAAATTTTAAATACGATTCCAATATTAAATACAGAAGGAAAGGATTCACAAAAAAAATGTTAAATGAAATTCTACCAGAAAATATAAATGATTTACATTATGAGGAAATTTTGGAAAATGACGAAAATAATATTAAGTCATTAATAAATAATATTAATATTGCTTTTGAAAATAATGACCAAGCAATCGATTTTGAGGAAATCGAATCAACAGATTATAAACAATTTTTGACAATAATGAATAAAAAGATTGAAGTAGATTTAGAAGATTATAATAAACTTTATGGAAATGAAAAAGAATATAGCTTTATATCTTATGAAATAGACAATTTACCTGAAGGTTTTCAGATAACAGAAGACTTTAACATAGATGAAAATGAAATTTTAAATTTGGGATCAATAAATTTTATAGGAAAAAATGAGTCAGTACAAGATTTTAAAGAATATAATAGAGAAGAAAGATTATTAGAAAAAATATGTTACGAAAACTTGCCTGGAAATAGTAAAACAATGATTAGGGATCTAGTATTGAAAAATAAGGATATATTTTGGCTAGAGGGAGACAGTTTAGGATCATGTAATGTAGAAAAACATGAAATAAATTTAACAGATGATAAACCCGTATACGTAAAGCAATTTCCTTTACCTCATAAATTAAAAGAAATCGCGATAGAGGAAACTCAAAAATTAATAACAAATGACCTAGTTCGAAACTCAAAAAGTGCTTTTAACGCTCCAGCATGGATTGTAGCAAAAAAACAGTTAGCAGACGGAAAAAAACGATGGCGTTTAGTAATAGATTACAGAAAACTAAACGAAAAGACAATTCCAGATCCATATTTACTCCAAAACATTACAGAAATATTCGATCAATTGGGGAAAACTAAGTTTTATCACGTTATAGATTTAAAGTCGGGATTTCACCAAATTCCTATGAAACCAAGTGATATACATAAAACTGCATCTAGCATCAATCCATTGGGACGTTTTGAATTTCGAGTATTACCTTTCGGATTAAGAAACTCACCGCGTACATTTCAAAGAGTTTTAAATACAGTCTTAGGCGATTTAATCGGTAAGATATGCTTCGTATTCATCGACGATATAATTATTTTTGGCGAAACTATGACAGAAGCCAACGAAAGATTCAATACAGTTGCACAAAAATTACGAGAAGCGAATTTAACATTAGAACCAGAAAAATGTGAATTTTTTAAAAAAGAAGTATGTTATTTAGGTCACATTATTAGTGAACACGGAATAAAATCTGATCCAAAGAAAATAGAAGCAGTAAAGAAATTTCGTACACCGAAAAATGTTAAAAATATTAGAGAGTTTCTAGGGCTTTCAGGTTACTATAGAAGATTTATAAAAAATTACGCAAAAGTAACAAAACCCTTAAATATATTGCTAGAAAAAGACGTGAAGTTTCATTGGGAAAAAGACCAACAAAAAGCCTTTGAGGAAATTAAAGAATTATTATGCACAGTACCAATTTTAGAATATCCACGTTTTGATGAACCATTCATTATTACAACAGATGCTTCGAATTCTGCTTTAGGTGCAGTTTTGTCGCAAGGAAAAATTGGCAAAGACCCAGCGATAGCTTACGCATCACGAAGTCTGCATAAAGCGGAAACTAAATATCACACCTATGAAAAGGAAGCATTGGCAATAATGTTTGCCATAAAAACGTTTAAAAATTACATATATGGAAACAAATTCACAATAGTTACTGATCACAAACCGCTGTTATGGTTAAGATCAGCTGCTAATAATACAAGAGTCCAAAAATGGAGACTAAAACTATCAGATTATGAATTTGATATCGTATACAAACCAGGAAAACAGAACTCAAATGCAGATGCTCTATCTAGGAATCCAGTAGAGATATTTGTTATTACCAGAGCACAAAATAAGAAAATATTAAATAAAAATAACGAACAACTTAGAATTCTTATTAACGATGACAAAATCAAAGTAATGAATGAAGATAGACAGAAAATTAAAGGAAAAAGGGGCAGACCTAGGAAAAATGACAAAAAAATGACTACAGGTAGAAAAGAAGAGAAAATTGAGGAAAACAAAGAAAATATACCGGAAATTAATAATATCATTTATTCTAAAAATTCTATACAATTTAGAAACGATAATATTGTTCATTTAATAAATTTAAAAGGAAAATCATTAGATAAAAATACTGAATTATTAATCAAAAGTAAAAACATAAAACCAAAACTATCACTTACAAAAGATAGTATAGATATAATAAATATAGAGAATAAAAAACTATTTATGTTATACATAGATACGTCCGTATCATGTAAATTAATAAAAGAAAATTTTGCGAAATTATTTAATCAATTAAAAGAATTATTAATTACTAAGAATATATGTATTTATAGTATTTCTAGGGATATAGAAATTTTAAATATAAATTGGTTAGAAATAGAGGAAGTATTCAAAGAAATATTTAGCAATACAAATATAAAGGTAATAATATGTTTAAATAATATTGAATATATAAAAATTGAAGACAGGGATAAAATTTTTAAAATGTATCACTCCTCTATGATAGGAGGACATTCAGGTGTAAATAGAACATACAATACACTTAAGGAAAAATATTTTTGGGAAAACTTAAAATCAGACATCCAAAACAGAATAAAAAAATGCGAAGATTGTCAAAGAAATAAATTAAAGCGGAAAAAGACTAAACAACCAATGATTATCACAGATACACCGGGGAAAACATTCGATAAAATCGCAATGGATATTGTAGGACCATTTAACATTACTAAAAATAATAATAAATATATTTTATCTATACAAGATCAATTATCAAAATTTGTAATTTTAGTATGTTTAAAAGATCAAACAGCAGAATCGGTTTCAGATGCTTTTATAAAAAGATTTATATGTATATTTGGATGTCCAAAGATAGTACTAACCGATAGAGAGGCAAATTTCACGAGTAAAATAATGAAACAGATAGCTAAAAGGTTTAAATTTGATAAAATTGAAACTACAGCTTTCTCGCCGCAATCTAATGGTTCATTAGAAAGAGCACACCACCCGTTGTGTGAATATTTAAAAAATTTTTCTACAAAGAAATATGAATGGGATGAACTATTGGATTTTGCACAATTTCATTATATAATACTAGTGTACATACTAGCCATCAATTCACACCATATGAACTAGTTTTTGCCTGTCCTGCTAGAATTCCGTCTAGCGAACCAGTAAAAAAATCAGAATTATTACCGACCTATAATGGATATTTAGAAAAACTGATTAATAATATGAGAGAAATTGCCTTAATAGCAAAACAAAAATTAATAATGTCAAAAGAAAAATCAAAGATATATTATGACAGATTTATTAACCCAAGAGAATTTAAAATGGAAGATAAAGTATGGTTGATCAAAGAACCTAAACCAGGGAAACTTGAAAAAGATCATTATCATGGCCCTTTTGACATTATTAAAGTAAATGAAAATAATAATGTTGTCATAGACTATAAAGGAAAGGCAAAAACAGTCCATACAAATAAATTAAGCCTTGTTAATAATAAAAAATAATAACATAACATTTTTGTTTTAGAATATGGACAACATACTCAATATTAACATCGATCATAATCTCTTCTTATTTTTTCCAAATTTAATACAGCAATAGAGAATTATAATTGCAGCTGAACTTTTTCATTTGAAGCAAAACCATCCTACTTCTTGGTGAACTAACCCTAAGGTGATCCAGATTTGACCAAATATACAATTTAAAATTATAACCACTTATCCGTTTGTCTACAATTGTTCGTATCAACTTGTCAGAATTTTGTGAAAAGCAACTATATTTCCTAAGAAAGTTAATAACTTTATAAAAATGCGATCGGAATAATATAAGTTTGAATAATGAAATTCTAAGAAATTTTTACGAAGACAGTAAAAAGATTCACACATGAAAGATTTTAGAAGTAATGCCACGACTAACAATAACATCGTTGACAATTAAAAAAAAATATACATTGTTCTTTTCTTTTTTAACAACAATAAACAAAAATATTGCGATTACATATTAAAATACCTCAGTTTTTGGATGCTAATGAAACAAGCAAAAGTTTTATTTGTAAAAATTATGTGTTATTAAATAATAGAAATATTTAATTAATTATTTAGTCACAAAGTAGAAAACATTTCAGGGATCAATTTAATAACTTATTATTCTATCTATAGCTTTGAATAAGAAATTATAGAGCTAATCCAAAGGAAAAAGAAAATAAAACTATTCCTAAACCTTGCAACCCTAACAAACATAAATAAAAATAATTTGACTGTAATTTTATGCAAAATTAAGCTGTATTTGCCTTCAGAAAAATTGTTCGCACTTATAAGAACAAAAGGAAGAAATCAGGTAGCTATACTCACATTGCTAAGATTAAATCGAATATAATGTATTGGAAGTGATCAGTTTCATCATATACTGACATGATCATCCTACAAGATACACTATTCGGCACTGTATTGAGTAAAACAAATATCTACTCTAACGCACTGCGTACTCTATAATGCAAATATGTGAATAGTACTCATGCCAGGAAAAAAATCTTGAGTTCTAAAATGAACATTGAAATGGCTGAAAATTTCCAGGAAAAAAAAGGCAATACAATGATGCATAAGAGTAATAACAAGTCAAAATTAACAAAAGTCACTCCGTCCTATTAACCTTCCTTTTTATCAAAAATACTTACCAATATAATTTGGAAATAATTATAATTTTTCTCAGTATACGGTTGAAAAATATTTTTTTATAATGATAATATCAAAAACCCTTTAATGTTATTCTACTTAAACAAAGAGGAAAAAATAATATATCTTTTGCCAAATATCTCAGCAGGGAGGGAAATGAATGATCACTTGAATCATTCCCTATATTTCTCCTCACATTTTATTTATTACAAAATTATTTAATACACACATTATTTCTAAACTCAGTTAATCAATGACTTTAATTTATGTAAAACCAGCAAATCAAAATTTATTATACATTAGCGTAATAAAATAATTTAATTGTCGAAATGCGATGTTCAAACAAGATATTATATATCTCTATATAAATTCTAATGCATAACGTATGCTGTATTTATTACGTAACGTTTTATTAATCAATTGTTATATAAAATTAAAACCGTAGGTTAAGTGTAGTCTAGTGTTACGAACAAAAATAAATGATTTACTTTATAGAAATTTATAGACGATACGAAATTTTGTTTAAATTTATTGAATTTTTATTATTGTTTTTGTTATTGTTTATATATATAAATTTTTAGTATGGATTTAATGATATGAATTTTTATTATTATTTTTATTATTTGAATTGTTAGTATTATTGAACCTTTTGTAACAAGAAATTACTGATGGTTCCTATAATTGTTGAATCTCTACGATATTCAACAGTCTAAGGGGGGAGGTGTTACGTCCGTAACGTATCCTTAAATTCCATTTGCTATTTATATTCTCATCAGTAATTTCTTGATCCACAAAATTATGTGATTTGCAAATTTATTGACACCCACGTATCAAATAGTATAGAGAAAAAATTGCAACACAAGGAAATTGTAAACATCCTTCTACGAAATGAACCACAATTTTAAACGAACCATATTGAAATTATTTAAAAATTTCTCAAAACATTTTATGAAAGACGTTGTTGTAATTTGAAATTATTGTAACAGAAAATTACTGATGGCTAACTATTATTATACTTGTTGAATCTCTACGATATTCAACAATCTAAGGGGGAAGTGTTACGTCTGTGACGTATCTCTAAATTCAATTTAACAATGCATATTTATCACCAGTAATTTTCTGACATACAAATGTCGTATATTTCGTATATGTTTAATGACGTTATTAAATCTCAATATTCATTTCTTTGACCCACAAAACGATGCGAGTGCGAATTTTAACAGTACAGCAATTTCGGCTACGCAACAGCCAGCGTGACGTAGCGAGCCACTGACCTTGTGAAACCAACCGCTCATCGCAACTTTGTTTAGAATCAGCACTTTTAAATGTGAAATCGAAAGGATGATATTTAAATGTTTACTAAATTTGTTTAAAAAAGGATTTTTACTCAGCGTCAAAATCATCTTTAACCCAAATTAACCGCTTAATAAATACGGCGACTCTCAACACACAAATTAGTAATCGTGCAAAAGTCGCGAGCTCCGTACCACTCCAGCCGACAAGAGGAGAAGCGAATATTTTATACGGGTCAAATACCCTACATTCAATTACGAAGAGAATTTCTTATATCAATAATTTCAATAATCTATCGGTATTATATATTGTTTAACAAAGTTAATAAGTTGTAAATCGCATAGTCTTATTTATAAACCTTATATCTTTCAATAAATAGTGCATCTAACTAATCAGCTGTTTATTATTTACGAGAGCCTACGCCCAGAATAAAGGTAATATAAATCAAATATCAATTGAAAATATAATATATATATATATATATATATATATAATTTGAAGATAAACCATACAAATTTCAATACACATATAAGAGTAGATTCCTCGACACTCAAGACTTAACATTATTATTAGTATTGAGTATGTAAAGAAATTACAAGTAAAACCTTTTCTTATCTATTTTATTGTGTAACTTAATAATGTAAACAATTTCAAATATAAAACTAATTTTCATAATTTCGAATTAACTGACTAACTTTTTTTTATGAACAAAGATTTTTCTTGTATGTGCACTGAAAACATCAACAACGATTTTCCCTATATGTGCACTGCAGAAAACTTGTTAAAGCCATAACCAAGTAGAACTTTGTAAGAGTAACTACATTATATTAATAAATTAACAACATTTCAGTATTTTAAAATATATTTTTATAGAATAAATAAGTATTAATAATTTTAAAACCTTAATGGTAAAATTAGTTAACATAGTTAATTTGCATAAAATTAAATAGTTTCTTTACTGAATAAAACCAGAAACCAGTAATAAATTATAATTTTGTTTTATTTTAATAAGAAAATTCGAATTTGCTAAATATTTATGGCACATCTTGATAAGTTCTCTAAGTAATGCGTTAATCCTAATCCAATTTCTGAATATATGCAACCTTCAAATTAATGTGTATTTACTATAAATATTGGTAGTCGCAAAATAGTACTATTTTTCTTTCGTAAATTTGGCCAGTAACTAAAGTTAACTATGTGAGTTCTTTTTCTGAAATATAGCTAAAAAATAATTTATATTATGGAACTGCATTACATCATAGAAAAATACTAATTACAATGTTAACTACATTACGCTTTAGTGTATGTATTTAACAATAAAAAATAGCAAACTTTGCATTTATTTTCTCTACTCTCTAAAGTTGAATTAGTGAAAATTTCTTCACCCACAAAATTAGTGGAAAAACTACTAATTTATTAATGCATATACACTATTTCATTAGTAGTTTTTAAAAAACTACTAATGAAAGTAATTTTTTAAAGAAACTACTTTCTAGTTAGTAACTACTTAGTAGTTATTAAAAAAATACTAATAAAATATGCATTATTAAATTAGTAGTTTTTTTCACTAATTTCTTGAGTGGAGCAATTATCACTAATAATTAGTAGTTTTTCACTAATTCAACTTTAGAGAGTAATATAGTTAATCAACTGATGAGAATTTTTTCATTGGTCTTACAGTCTTATAAATTAAATTAAAATAATTAATATTTATGGCAGTCAGATTGCCCTTGTTTATAATCACCCCCGCAGAATCTCAAAAAAAAAAACTTATTAAAACCTGGAAAAAAATTTTATTAGCAAAGGACTATCTGACTGCCCCCCATATAGTTAATGCTACTGTTAATATAGTTAATAATATAGTTAATGCTACTGAAATTTTTAAACCTAAAAACTATTTTTGTTTAGTTAAAATAACCAGATAGTTTCTGCAGTGAAAAAATCATTCAATATTTTTTGGTGGCGATGATAATTACACGGCAGAGATTAGTCGTTGGTACATTACATAATCGCATTCAGGAAAGAGACATTGTATCAAGGGATAACCAATCAAAGAAAATTGACAGCGGGACTAAAATTCAGTAATAATAAAAATTAAAAAGCATTCTCTTAAAAAAATATGTTTATAGATGGAATCTCAGTTTATTATTTAATGAACACCAAAATCCAAAAAGCCGGAGAAAGCGAGTTTCACGTAGAAACGGAAAGCACGCAGATGGGCGAAAGGATGCGAGTTTACAATTAAATAAACTTCACAATCCAAATAGCTGGGGGGAGAAAATTTCACGTAGAAGAGGACGGCACGTAGATGGGCGGAAAAAGAGCGTTAATTATTACACAAACGCCAAAACCCAAATAGCCGGAGGAAGCGAGTTTCACGTAGAAAAGCACGTAGACAGGCTGAAAAAAGCAAGTTAATCATTAAATAAATCCCAAAACCCGAATAGCCGCGAAAGCAAATTTTACGTATAACAGGAAAACTTGCAAAGAGGTGGAACGGTGCGAGTTAATAGATAAATAAATAAATACCAAATAGCCAGGGGATTCGAGTTCCATTTAAAAGAGAAAAGCAGACACACGGGTAGGAGGAAGCGAGTACATTATTGAATAAACCCAAATAGCAGGGATAAGCGAGTTTCACGTAGATGAAGAAGGCACACAGTCGGGTGGAACGATGCGAGTTAATAAATAAATAAAACCTAAATAGCTGGGAGAAGCGAGTTTCACATATAAGAGAAAGGCACGTAGACATGCTGAAAAAAAGCAAGTTAATTATTAAATTAATCCCAAAACCCCAATAGTCGCGGAAGCAAGTTTTACGTATAACAGGAAAACTTGCAAAGAGGTGGAACGGTGCGGTTAATAAATAAATAAACACCAAATAGCCAGTGGATTCGAGTTCCATTTAAAAGAGAAAGGCAGACAGATGGGAGGAAAACGCGAGTTAATTATTACATAAACTCCGAAACCCAAATAGCCGGGGGGAGCCAGTTTCATGTAGAATAGAAGGGTACGTAGATAAGCGTAAAAAAGTGAGTTGATTATTGAATAAACTCCAAAACCAAAATAGCTGGGGGAAGTGAGTTTCACAAGGTAGAGGAAGGCTGGCTGACAGGCAAAAGGGTGCGAGTTTATAATTAAATAGACTTAAAAACCCGAATAGCCGGAAGAAGCAAGTTTCACATAGAAGAGGAAG
This sequence comes from Torymus aiolomorphi, assembly GCA_036365515.1. Lineage (NCBI taxonomy): Eukaryota > Metazoa > Arthropoda > Insecta > Hymenoptera > Torymidae > Torymus > Torymus aiolomorphi. Next base: position 171,571,880 of record CM070875.1, read on the forward strand.
GCACGCAGACGGGCAGGAGGAAGCGAGCGGATTATTAAATGAACTCCAATATCCAACTAACTGGGGAATAAAAGTTTTGCAAAGAAGAGGAAGGCTCGTAAACAGGCGGAAAAAAGCAAGTGGATCATGAAATGAACGTCAAAACTCAAATAGACGGGACAAGCGAGTTTCTTACAGAAGAGGACGGCAGGCAGGTGGGCGAAAGGGTGCGCGTTTGAAATTAAAAAGACTTTAAAGAGCCAGGGGAAGCGAGTTTTACTTGGAAGAGGCAAGCAGGTAGACGGGAGAAAGGGTGCGAGTTTATGATTAAATAGACTTCAAAATCCAAATAGCCAGGGAAAGCAAGTTTCACGTAGAAGCGGAAGGTACGGAGACGAGCGGAAGGATGCGGGGTTATCATTAAATAAACTTCAAAACTGAAATATCCTGGGTCACCAAGTTTCACGTAGAAGAGAAAGTGGCGTAGACAGGACGAAAAAGCGAGTTTATTATTCAATAAATCCCAAAACCCAAAGAGCCAGGGGAAGCGAAGTTCACGTAGGACAGGCAAGCAGGCAGACCGACGGGAGGAAGCAAGTTTAATATTCAATGAATTGCAAAACCCAAATTGTTGGGGAAGCTATATAGTTTCACTTAGAACAGGAAGGCGAAAAAAGCGCGAGGTATCGACTTCTTTATTAAATAAACTCCAAAATTCATCTAACCGGGGGAAAAAGATTCCACAAAGAAGAGGGATGCAGGCAGACAGGCAGAAGGAAGCGAGTTCATTATTAATGAAGTCCAAAATTTAAAAAGCCGGAGGAAGCGGGTTACACGTAGAAGCGAAAGGTATGGAGACGGGCGAAAGGATGCAAGGTTATCATTAGATAAACTTCAAAACCGAAATTGCCTGGGTCAGAGAGTTTCACGTAAAAAAAAAGTGACGTAGATAAGCGGAAAAAGGGGAGTTCGTTATTCAATAAACACTAAAACCCAACTAGCCGGGGGATAATAGTATGTTACGATACTAGTGCCTTAAGTGATCCAATATTGCACGGTGTGAAATTAGCGCCCGAGCGCAGCGAGGGTGGTAATTCACGTGGTGCAGTGGGCTACTGAAGGCAATAGTGTCGTACGAAATTTTATAGCACGTTTACCTAAGTCCGCTGTCACGCCTATTCGTGCCTTAAGCAGTTATTTATGCACCGTGAGGTTAGCGCACGAGCGTAGCGAGTCCCATGAACACTGTGCAATAATCGACTAAGGTAAAGGGCCCGATTATGGAATGATTTTCGGTCACTTTTTTTCAAACTGATCAATTGAGTATCTGAAAACTATCAAATATCAAATATATTTAATATTACATATCATTCGATCGGCAAACTCTTCAAGAATGATAATCCATTTTCATAATTTAAATTAGTACAAAATTATTTGACCTATTAAAGAAATAGTGATGAAAGGTTTAGTCCCTATTATGAAACGCTGTTTTTTTGGCCGGTACCCCTGTTCCATAAAATATGTCCCTATTATGAAACATAATTAATTACAATTTTCTTTATTTTTCATGTTATTTTTGGTATAAAATTTGTTGTTATACTTTAAGATACTTGTAATAATGTAAATGTGAAAAGATCTAATATGTATATGTTTTTAAAATTATTAAAAGTACTATTTATTTAAAATTATTATAAGTATTAAGAGCCAAATAATTGATATCTATTACTTGTATCGACATTAAATTCACATTAGTAACTCAGATGTAGCGTATTGGTAGGTTAAGACACGATTTGTAAGTTAGATTTTCATATTTATAATGAGTATTTTTAGTTAAGTTAAAAGTACAAATAACTTAAATATAAATACAAAACAATATTTAAAGTACATTGTGCACAGTATTGACTTAAAATAAGTTGTTGATTTCTTAATAAAGGCTTTTTAATACTGTTTCATAATAGGGACCTACAGTGAGTTTGAGTACCTATTGTGAAACAGCTATTTATTTAATAGAAAATAGTAAAAAAATCAAGGAAATTGTATATAATTTGAATCTTCGATGCAAAACCTTCATTGTACACTATAATATATGTTCCAAAATTGATTAAACACTGAAAAATGACTAAAATAACAAACGGAAAAAAAAACAGTTTCGGTTCAAATGGGAGTCGATTTATAAAAGTTGGAAAACAGTGAAGACTAACAAGAATCATTTTTTTTTCACATTCTATACATGAAAATTCATATATTTATTAATGTATATATAAAAGCAAATAACGCATGAATCTAAATATTTTTTTTATCCAATTTAACATTTCCAAATTACTTCTATCTTAATTTGTATTACACTGTTTCACAATAGGGACATACTTTTTGAAGTGTTTCATAATCGGGACCTTTACATTACTTATGTCACGAATAGGCTTGATCTAAGTGCTGGCTTAGGTCACATCGTTCTATAAAAGTTATACATAGAACAGAAAAACACGCAGATGGGCAGGAGGAAGCGAACGCATTATTTAATGAATTCCAAAATCCAACTAGCCGTGGGATAAAAGTTATACAAAGAAGAGGGAGGGGCACGCAGTCGGGCAGGAGGAAGCGAGTTCATTATTTTATAGACTTAAAAACCCGAATAGCCGGAAGAAGCAAGATTCACGTAGAAGAGGAAGGCACGCAGACTGGGGAAGGAGGAAGTGAGCGGATTGTTGAATTCCAAAACCCAAATAGCCAGGGGAAGCAAGTTTCACGTAGAAGAGAAAGTCACGTAGACAGGCGGGAAAAAGCGAGTTCATTATTCAATAAACTCCAAAACTCAAAGAGCCAGGGGAAACGAGTTTAACGTAGAAGAGGGAGGCAGGCAAGTAGATAAGCTAGGAGAGTTCTGGATCCCCCCACCACTCGCCCACTGACCCAGAGAAGCGCTTTGATTGGTCGGACAGGTGCGAATTAATTACAGGTGAGACAATGACGTCATCGAACCTTCTCGAAGATTGCATGCTCTTACGTAATAGCATCCAAAACGTTTTGAAACGTTTGCGTGTGACGTCATGTTGTGCAAACATGCGATGATGGGTGTCAAATTACAGAATCCAAGAAATAGCAGTTCAAGGTTAGGATATCAAATCTCCTCTAATTATTTGTAATTTGACACCTTCGTGCCCGCATCCCCCATCCCTAACACCTGCATCGATGACACAGTTTGCGCAAACGCATCCCCCATCCCCATCCTTGATTTGCGATGACGTCATTAAATATTACACTACCCTATTAAATACTACAAAATATTATGCCATATACACCTGTGTGTGTGTGTGTATGTGTGTGTGTGTGTGTGTGTGTGTGTGTGGGTGTGTGTGTGTGTGTGTGTGTGTGTGTGTGTGTGTAAAAGAATGTATCATCATCTTCATACACATTAACTTCTAATGAACATATATTGATGCCCACGTATATGCAATGCGTTATCCCCCATCCCCGATTTGCAATGACATCATTAAATATTACGCTTAAATAGTGCAAAATATTACACCATATGTGTGTAAAAGAATGTATCATCATCTTGATACACACTAACTTCTAGCGAATGTGTATTGATGCCCACGTACATGCGTTATCTATCGCACCTCCTCTTTGTTCCGATATTCGCACCGCGCGATTCTTGGAACTGGAGAGTATTTCAATTGCGCTCTCCTTATCCACTCTCTTTCGTTTTGTCTTATAAAATTTAGGATTATTAATTTGTTAATAAAAATTTTATTTAACAATGTCAATGGGTAGATGGCCCGATAATCACGTCTCATGAGGGACCAAAAATTTCATTATTTTTTCGATATCTTGAGCCGTTTACGAGATATAGAATAAAATTGATTTTAGCATGAGTTTATTGCTGAGATTTCACATACAATTTTTTATAAGCTATTTAATACTTTAATTTACGTATGAGATATGAGGAAAGAAAAATGAAAACAGTAATATTCAGTATAAGAAATGTTTATTAAGCACAATTTTTACATGTATTGCGTAATAATTTTACATTCATTTGAATTTATTTTATTGAACTGCAATCCTTTATTAAACATAATTGTTTACAAGGAAGTTTTTCATATTATATTACCATTACATTGAATACAATCTCTTCTTAAAGGTGGCACTACAGTTGCCATATAATTGTGCTCTCGACAACGTAGACATTTTAAAATTTCTTCGTCACTTTTCAAATCTTCAGGCAGCTTATTCCACGCCTGCTTGAGACTATTTGCTCCGAACGTTGTAAGAAATGCCTTAGGCAACTGAGCAATATCTATAGGACTCATAAACGATAAATGTTCAGTGCGAAAAAATATCTTGAGCGATCTTTCTAGTGATGGAGTATTATCATGATAAAATTTTCTGAGCAATAGTACATTCTTATATGCACAATTTGCCTTACAAGCAAGTCTATGATGCGGACATAGTTGCTCCAACACATCAAACTTGAGTCTCTGTAGTGATGGACAGCGCATGTCACTCATATCATATGCGTTGAGGTTATATTGTTCAAGCCATTGTTTTTTCTCCAGGCCTTTAACGTAAACAATACTTGCATCATGTAGGCTGTTGCGTAGCACATTTTCAAGTTCTTCATATGGCAATTCGGCAGAGCTCCATGATAAACCATGATAATTACGCTCCAACCAGCAATTTTGACTTTTATACTTTGCTGGAAGTCTACACTAAGGTGTGGGTGGCTTGAAGGTAAACACCGCTGGTTTCACGTTTACATTCAGAGGAACAATGGCTAATTCTTTCACAACAAATTCACCCCTATAGCACTGAATATTTGAGGAATATTCCCTCAATATTCATTTGACATTTTCGCAATTTTCGCTAATATTTCCACAACGTTAATGAACATGAAAGAAACCCTTAGGGAATATTCCTGCAAACCTTGATGACCGTTTTTCCATTCCTTTTCTAAAATGATCAGGTAGGCTACCTATTATTGTAATATTGCAGGAATATTCGTACAAGATTAATTAATACTAGACGAATATATAATTAAGTTTCACCAATTTTTCCTCGATTAAGCAGTATTGCAGCAATATTCGTACAAGATTCATCGACACGAGAGAAGCATTCAATATATTCCTCTATAACACTTAATATTGGAGCAATATTGCTTCAATGTTGTTGCGACATATTCGCCATATTCGCTAATATTCCCTTAACGTATACAGGTAACGTTAGTATTTAAGTTGTTTATTTCACATAGATAAGGCGTAAAATTTTGAGTCCTCATCCCCGATTGCAAACGGGATATCAAAAACAAGGCAAGCCTTGTAAATTGGACTCTTCGTAAAGAGTCATTTGATCGGTTGAATTTCACGGCTTATATACTCTCGGCCATTCAGTGTATCTACAGAAAGCGCTATCGGCGCTCCGCACAGCGGTGATAAAAGGAAACTTGTGATGGATGGCTCTCGATATGCAAGCTTCGGCTATTTATCCGCCATGCGGCGTACCGGTAGCGCTTTCTGTGGTTACACTGGATGGCCGAGAGTATATAAGCCGTATAATTCAAACGTTCAAATGACTCTTTACGAAGAGTCCGAATTACAAGGCTTGCCTTCTTTTTGATATCCCGTTTGCAATGGGGGATGAGGACTCAAAATTTTACGCCTTATCTATGTGAAATAAACAACTTAAATACTAACGTTACCTGTATACGTTAAGGGAATATTAGCGAATATGGTGAATATGTCGCAGCAACATTGAAGCAATATTGCTCCAATATTAAGTGTTATAGGGGAATATATTGAATGCTCCTCTCGTGTCGATGAATCTTCTACGAATATTACTGCAATACTGCTTAATCGAGGAAAAATTGGTGAAACTTAATTATATATTCGTCTAGTATTAATTAATCTTGTACGAATATTCCTGCAATATTACAATAATAGGTAGCCCACCTGATCATTTTAGAAAAGGAATGGAAAACGGTCATCAAGGTTTGCAGGAATATTCCCTAAGGGTTTCTTTCATGTTCATTAACGTTGAGGGAATATTAGTGAAAATTGCGAAAATGGCAAATGAATATTGAGGGAATATTTCTCAAATATTCAGTGCTATAGGGGCATTGATGGGTTGCTTGAACCCTTGCACATCCACCACGTACTCCATGTTGACTGACTGTTCAAATGGCTTTGTAGGGTCTTTTATACCTTCATCCCCTCCTTAGACTAATTTCTTAATATCCCCACTTATAGGATTATATTCAATAATACGGTCGTGTAATATCAAGCAGTAGGCTGATGTCTGGGCTGGAAAATTTTCTTTAGCCTCGAATTCAAGACGAACGTTAACTGGAGCCTGCTTCAACGACTCATTCTGTTTTGAACAGTCGATGACAATTAGAGGAGCATGCTGTATATACTCTCCTTTCTTGACCATAGGTTCTGCTGCCTCTTTTCCATAATACCCACTTTGAAAGCTTACATACATATCATATAATAAAGCGAATTGATTTTGATCAATGTTAAGATTGAGATTTCCATAAGGATAGTATTGTGAATTGAGAAATAATTTCACATTACTTATATTGCAATGATCAAAGCGACTAGCGTTAGATCCACTTTGTCCTTTACGATTAGTTTGAAAGCCTAGAATGACGAATCGGGGTTTTTCCAGCTGATTCGATGTCTTTACAGTCCAAACATGCTTCGATGTGGTTGGGAGTAATGGATACTCGTATAGCTCCCAACTACGGAAACTCATAGCAATCGATTTTTCCTTCTGCAGGTAATGAAGGAGACGTATTTTATGCTTGTCAGATAATACCACATATGGCATTAACCATTCAATTTTAATTAGATTAATTTTAAACTCTTCTGCTTGCGTTTGCACAATAGCATTTACATCATTCTTTGATCTTGTTAGAACAAGCTCATGTTTGCAATTGACTATAATTTTACGATAGTCTTCCGCAAAGCCTAGAATCATACTTAGCGGTATGGACACATCAAAGTAGCCAGCATTATTGGTGATTTGTTGAGTTTCTCCAATATCAATCCAACATGCGTTTTCCAAGTTTTGTGTAGGATTAAATGATACGAAACCCTTCATTAAACTTGTCAAGCCCACATTTTTACATTTATCAATCTCTACAGCATTAATTTCATATCGGATTTCTTCGAAAAGATGACAGAGGGCGTTATTTACAAACTTAGTGTTGACTGCAGGTGTACCATCTGCCTTAGTCAATCGACCATGAATATGTAATGAACTACGTGAAGGTAGTAGACAGAGGTCTTGATGCTGTATGGCGATATGAATTTCATCGCTGTTATTGAAAGCGGATGAAGTGTAAGGCTGATGTGCGTGCATTTCATAATGAGCGACAGATTCGTCGAATTCCACGGGTGATTGTACGTTCAGTATGTCTTCCATCTTTGAAACAGCAGAAAAACAGACAACTTATTTTCTTCCAACGTTTCTTTTGACCTTGAGGCCTATGCTTCTTAGGAAGCGAATGTTTTGTGGTGTTAGCTCTTTCACTGCTCGATGATGACTGATCTTCTGGAGACATGGTTTGTTCTTAATATAGCTTTTACTGTTATATACAATTTCCATAATTATGATGCTGCTTTAATGTGTAGTCTAATTGTTATAATTTCTCCACGAAAATTCACAAAGTTTCCGTCTTGATCGACAATGCGCAACTATATATTATCGATAGTATGAGCTGTAATTGGTAAATAAATAACTTGTGTTGGAATTTCAATGATCTTATAGCCTGGAGGAACAGCTGGATAAAATTCATGTATCGTATGTACTTTCTGTCCGTTTATATAGGCTCCAGCTGTAATGTTGCACTCAACTCGCAAAGCATTAACCTTGAGAATAGCTACAGGTAAATCTGATTCGTGAGTGATATTAGCTGAAAGAGTACCCTGTGTAAAACTTAATAATCTTCCAAAAGAATCTTGCAGTTGAAAATCTATCGTATGACTGCACTTTATAGTACTGCGGAGAGTATTATTATTAGGTTTAAGGATGAGTACTATGCCTTTAGGTGTAAGTATTTCCTGTAGATGGCGCTCAATGTCTTCAATCTCCCAGCTACCTGTCGGTAATATCACTATTACTTCTGCGACGTAAAATTTGTTATTTCCGATATCAATATTAGGTATTGAATTGAAGGTTAAAAGTTCAACCAATCCTAGAACGTATCTTTTATTTGCCAAGAGTTCAATTGGTGGAAAGTATTAAGCTTCTAGTATAGATGACGTTCCAGATAAACTTAGCATCAATGATTCACCCATAACTGCATAATTAATACTGACTATGTATAACATTTACATCGTTTTATACAGCCTCACTCAGAAACTTTAAACAGAGATGCCCACAGTTGTATGAGTTATAATCTTGATATCTATCGTGATTATACTTTACGGTGCTAACGCCCAGGTAATCCAGAAGTTCTATAGGTGGCTGAAGGTCTCCAAAACTATCAAAGTACACAACGTGATTACCTCGTTTTCGATAGGCTACCCAATGTGCGCCAAGTCCTCTTTCATCATCGAGATTAACGATCGCTGATTCGCGGTAATGTGGACATTTTGCTGGTAATGTATTTCGCATGAATACACCTCGAAAGTATGGAATTTGCATAATACCAGCATACTTTATCAAGTCAGCGTCAGTCAGTGCTCTGTGAGGCAATTTTACATCTAAGTTTTTTTTGCCACGTCCGCTGTAGGGTTTAAGATGGATACCATAACCTGTTTTGTGTGGTTTAAGGTAGAGACCTTTATCAAGAGCAATAGCTTCCATCGCACTGTTATGTCTTTGACTTTCTTCAAGTTGTCGTTTAGCAGCTTTTGCATCATTTACTGCTTTAGCTATGCCAGCAGCGCCACCTGCCAGTGCACCAGTTGCACTTAGACCCGCAAATAATGGAATCAAAAAAGGTAGAAATCCACCGATTTTTCGTGGAACTGGTAGTACACGAGGAATGTGTACTTTAGCTTTACCATCAGCCATCTTTACAGTATCTCGAGCACTTTTCAATGCAGCTTGAATTACCTTGTGTGAATCACTACTATGGGAAATCGGTTTTGAGGCTGCTTTAACTATTTTAGCAAGTGTAGTGGTTGGTCTCTTTTTCAGCCCCATACTGAACTTTGATTTTAATTTCATAGCGTTTGTTACAGTATAAGCTGCTGCTTTCTCACCAATACTTGCGTCTTTAGCGAAAACACGTTTCCAGGCTTTATCTGCTAATAGTCTATCAGCAGCGTTTCTAGCCTCAACGCTCTCTCGATTCCGTGAGTAGACAATGTCGTGTTTTTTACAAGCTTGGTCTAAAGGATTAATTCCAGGGTCACCTCGAACAAGACGCTTTGCAAGTTTAGTCCCAGGTCCGCAGTATTGATAGCCAGGCAGATGTAATTCAAATGGAAGTTTATTGATGACTGTATTGACTAAGCCTCGACCTTTACGCGTATTGCTTTTGCGCTGCTTATGCTCAATCATGATGTTAACACCTTGGAGGATAAATACATACTAACTGGAAATGTATATAAGTATGATGTATATATACGATCAAGGTTAGTTTTTTTTTGAGACGTCAAACATTGAACATGGAGTTTAAGGAGCAACGCGTTAAACTACCTGTTGTGAATTTTGATAAATTAATGACGCAACAAAAATCAAAAAGACGTCATGGAGAATTACTTCCCAATAATATTAGAGCTGTATTCTGTGGTCCATCAAACTGTGGCAAAACAAATGCTCTACTCTCACTCATTACTCATCCTAGTGGATTAAAATTTGAAATGTGTATGTTTACTCAAAATCACTGGAACAGCCTAAATACAAATTTCTCAAGCTTCTCTTGAAGTCTATAAATAGAATTAAGTATTTCCCATTCAAGGATCATGATGAAGTAATATCAATAGAAGATGTACTTCCAAATTCAATTATCATATTTGATGATGTAGCATGTGAGAAACAAGAAAACGTTAAAAATTTCTTTTGTATGGGAAGACACAAAAATGTGGACTGCTTCTATGTATGTCAATCTTATGCTCACATTCCAAAGCATTTAATACGAGATAATGTTAATTTGTTAGTATTATTTCGACAAGATGATATAAATTTAAAGCATGTATATACACTGAGAAAAAAATACGCCATATGTGCCGAAGTGCGGCGTGGGGGAATAGCCGAAGCCCGCTTAGGTTGTGATTGCAACGTAGTCCGCAATATTTACCGCACTGTCCGCAATCTTTACGCAGTCGGTAGCTTATACTGCCTAACCTCCATTGGCCCACCGTTTCGGCTCTGTTTACAGAAGATTACGGCACATTACGCCTTCTTTTTTCGCAGTATAATGATCACGTAAACACAGATATGTCATATGCTCAATTTAGAGATTTGTGTTCAAGTTGCTGGAATACTGATAAGTATGGATTCCTTGTTATCGACAAAGAGAGGGCACTTGGTAGTGGTCGATATAGAAAGGGGTTCGCTCAATTTCTTATAAATATAGCTGCCCCAAAGCAAAACCGATTAGTATGATTTCAATTGTTCATCAGACAATATGACACACCTCAAGCAAGAGGAAAACGTTCTCAATCAAATTGTAAAATCGAGAGAAGCAATTAAGCGAAAGTACAAGCAGTTGAGGCAAGATAAAACAGATGTAGAAAAGGTGTTGGGGAAAACATTTAAGCCTATTGTAAGTCTACTTGAAAAACTCGTTGATGCTGCACAAACCGAGAAAAAGAAAGTAATTAAAAAAAACACCGAAGAGGAGCAAAAATCAAGTTATGTTCAAGAACTTAGCTCAGATAATGAAGATGAAGAGGAATCACAAAGTGATCTTGATGAAACTGATGAAACTGTTAAGACTAAAAAAGTAGACGCATCATTTGAAACAGCTGAAAGCGGACAGGATGATGATGACGAAAAAACAGAATTTGTTAAACAAACTTACCTACAGACCATAGAAAAACGCCCCAACTCACTCGATAATATCTATGGGGTACGAATAGAAGATAATGTAATGAAAATTGGTGACTCACCTATAGATTTTACAAAACTTATGTGAAAGTTCAAAATGTAAACTATCCAAAAACAGCAGGTTTACTTCAATTGCTCTTTCAGAAGCAACTTGACTTGATGCACATAGGTTCCAATGATATTGAAAATTATCGAAAAATCGTAGAAGTGACGAATGCTTTTAGAAGAAATTATAGTGAAACTCAACCTCTGCGTAAGAGTAACAGTAACAAATATAAGGACTTCATAGGTCCCTATTTCGATAAATCAATAAACAGAAATGTTAGTGACTCAGGCCTCTTACCTAAATATAAGATTGCAAGAAAAGGTATGCGTATGGACTATGTATACTGGGATGATCCTAACGAATTAGTTGATCGTCTTCGCTTACTCTTGGCTGAACTGGAAGCCGGCAATCAGAGCCACACAAATGAGATTCATTCAATCATTGAAGAACTCAAAGAAGCAGGTTACATACATTGAAATGTCTTCGAAGAGAGGTTACTTTGATGCTAAACCAGTTATTCATGTGATGCATGTGTGGTGCTATGCCAGTCGAGCTGCACGTCACGGAGAATGGGAACAGATAGCACGTGATCGAGAGCGTTTTCGAATGCGAATTCACAGACTATCTGAAATTATTACGCCTGTGCTCGTACATAAATATAATACATATTTGAGTATAAATTGATTGAACTCGATGGTATTGCAGTCAGTTGCAACATGAGTGTCGATGTATTCGGACGTAATCTCGCGCGTGCTGAAGTTAGTCGTGGTCCTCCGGGTGTTGGCTCCAAAGTAACTTCTGACGGAGAATACGACATTGACAGCAAGAGATTATGTAATGTTGCTGAGCCTACCCAATCAAGTGATGCTGTTAATTTGGATACTGTACAGCGCATAGTTAAAATGGAAATCAGAAGCTTGTATGAAGTAACTGCTAGATTAAGAGCAGATTTGGACAATTTAGATGTTATTATTGAGGCTCACAGAGATGAGATGGATGCAAAGTTTTCAAAAATATAATCTGTAATTCAGAGCTTAGAAGATGCAGCAAGTAATTGAAGAGGTAAAATCTTATAAATAGAACTCCAATTATAAATTTATCACAGTATCGTTCCAGCACTCATCGAAAATGGATAAATCAAATAGTACTGTGAACAGCAATATACCATATACAAAACTTTCTGACAATAGTCAAAAAGATAAACAAAAGAACGAATCACAGTGGGAAAATTTTATAAATAAATTTTCTTCTAATACTTTTTCCTTACCTGAACGAGAAAATTACAAGAGATTTCAATAATTGAGAATGAAGTTCATGCAAAAGCAAGTGGTTAAGGAGCTTCATACACCTGCACGTCGAAATTACCGACGACGCAAGTTTATTGTACGTGGCTTGGATGAAACATGGCAAGCTGATCTAGTGGAGATGCAGCCTTATGCTCAAGAAAACAATGGCTATAGATATATGCTCACTGTTATCGATGTATTCTCCAAGTATGCATGGGCTGTTCCGGTAAAGCAAAACACTGGTAGTGATGTCACAGCAGCAATGGAGTCTATCTTGCAGCAGGGACGCAAACCATCAAATTTACAGACCGATCGAGGCAAAGAATTTTACAATGCTACATTCCAAAGTCTCATGCAACGATATGGAATTAATCTCTATTCGACATACAGTAATCTCAAAGCATCTATTTGTGAGCGTTTCAATCGCACCCTTAAGCAGAAGATGTGGATGCAATTCAGCTTGCGTGGAAAATATAAGTGGCTTGATATCCTACCCAATTTGCTAGAGGAGTATAATAACAGCAAACATCACACCACTGGAATGAAGCCTAAAGATATAACATTGGCCAATGAGGCAGGAGTACTTGCGAAGTTTGCTCGACAGGCTAAAATAGTGAAAAAGCCAAAATTTAAGATTGGAGATACAGTAAGAGTTAGTAAGATAAAGCAAGTATTTGAGAAGGGTTACACTTAATTGGTCAACAGAAATTTTTACAATAAGTCAAGTGATGGCTACTAATCCAGTTACCTACAAGCTAAAAGACTATCGAGATCAACCCATTGCCGGTGGTTTCTACGAACAAGAATTGCTCAAAGCTAAATATCCAGATGTCTACCTTGTGGAGAAGGTGCTTAAGAAGAGTGGAAATAAGATTTATGTTAAATGGTTAGGGTTTGATAACTCACACAATAGTTGGATAAGCAAATCAGATATGTAAAGGTTAAATAAATAAACATGTGATGTATATATAAGATAAATTCTTTTATTTATAAACCTACATTTACAATCAATCTTCATTAATTTCAATAGTTTTATATTGCCCCCAAGGTAAAGTATCTGTTTCCCCAGGTATTAAGTATCGCTTATCATCATAGGAACTTAAACCTAACTTTTGTTGTCTTACAGTTTGTACTACATGTGCTTTAGATTGTATTACACACTGCTCTCTGTGTTGTGTTGACAAATTTAATAGATAATCAACATAGTCATCAAAAGTAATGGTTCTATCAACAACTCCAGTTTTAACACCTTTAACTTTTTTAACATGATCTTGTCCATTAACACGAATGCTGTACATTTTACTACGCAATCCAACAAATTCAGTCATAATTTGACCATTACATTCATCTTTCATTAGGCCTACAACTTTCTTATTCACTTGAGGAATTCCAAAAATGTTATCAACTGGGTAGTCAGAAGTATCGAAATTTGAAATGTCATGTTTTATCACTTTATATATATCTTCATCATTTATTTCATATATTAAACTATCAGTATCGGTATACAACAGTTTACAGCGATCCTCGAATTGCTTTTTCATGTAGTTGTAGTGAAAATCATATACTAAAGTCTTTGATAAATCCAATACACAAAGACCTACATAAATTGGCTTATTCATGTATACTTCTGTCTTCTCTAATTCTATGAGAACAAAGTTTTCATCGATGATTGTACGGCTATGGAATTCTGGTCGCGCAATAAGAGCTTCTGCTCCATATCGACCTTCCCATTTGGTCAGTAATTTAACATTAACTCTTTTTCTTACGTTTTCCATAGTCTTACCAAAAACGGCATTATTCATTAGCTTGTAAAGATTTTTCTCGAAGTCATTTTTAGCTTCTTGTCTCATTTTACTATTTAAATCGATATATTCTTTGAGCCAAGGTCTTTGATTAAATTTTAAAACTCTATGAATTTTCGTTAGTTTTAATCCATTGGCTAGAGCTTGCTTTAAGTTACGATAATGAAGTACGTATCGCGATTTTGATTCAACAGTTGTAAGCAATTTAGCTTGTGAGGAGCCTGGTGGCTTTTTATGTTCCGGACAAAATGGTAAGTCTTTGTGCGCATCATGTAAATTTTCTGGATATTCCAAATCGACTTCAAGTATATAGCCTATTGGAGCATTATCTGGAATATTAAAGTTTATATGCTCTACATCTTCAATCCATTGAAAGCCACCATATGGTAATGACTGTGGCATAGCCCAGCCATAAAGATTGTTTACATCGAAATACATGAGATATTTGGACTCATTTTCTGCATCATAGTCACTACCCAGGTATTTGTTATTGGCTCGAGCATATCGATTCGAACACTGACTTATTCCACCTCGTATTCCACGCTCAATGAACATTACTTGATCAATATCAGTGAGCAACTCAAGCTGTATTTTGGTATACTTGAGCATGGCATCCCAAGTTAGACCTGGAGTTGTATAATAGTGTGCTGGATCCAAACCATAAGCTTTAAGACAGCTATTGCGAAAATTTTCAAATACTTCCGCTAAGAGTAATACATCTGTTTTTAAGTATAAATCTGAATATTCGCCTAAATTTGATATATTAAATACTGTCCAAACATTTTTTGCATGTTCGTAATCCTCATCTGATATGTGACAGATATTCAATTTACTATAGAATTCATCTTTCAATGGTAGTTTTGAAACATTAAGTTTTCCTTCAGAGTCTAGATAATCATAAGGAAATACTCCTTTTCGTTTGAGTAATTGAAATTTCTGTTCGATTAGCGGTTCATCTTGAGAAAACTCTTGCCGCAAAATATCAAGTTCGCCAAGATAAGATGACAGTTTGTCCAATAATGAGGCCATGAATCGAAAGAAATCAATAAATCTAAAGTTAATATCACTACCATCAATGGGTTTCGTGAATGAGATGAAGCGCTCTTTGTTTAAAGGTAACAAATCTACTCGTCCGGGGAAGCTTTGAGAAATATCTTTAATGAGAATGTGAGAATCATAGCCTGTTAAATTGTGAAAAATAACTTGAATGCTGCGTGAATCTTTATAATTTAGATTACAATCTTCGTGAGCAATACCTCGATATCTGAAACATAAAATACACATTGACTGTAAAGTGTTTATTTGTGTGTGCGTGCGATATATATATATATAAAATTTTACCTTCTAGTGAGATGACAATGATCTCGAACACGCTTCTCACCTAAGGGTTCCCCACACATGTGACAAATGTTTGTATTTTGAAAAGCATGTTCTTGCTCCAAAGTTAATGGTTCCATTGGTAATGCACATTTGAATGCAGTCTCTACATTCTCAGCTAAATTTTGCAATTCCTTTGCAAACCATTCAGCAGGATTTGGTCCTTTATAGCTACGATAATATGATAAAGAGTTATCATAGCTACATTTTAAGTAATATCCCACACTAAATGCCTCATGCTTTTGATAGGCGTTTCCATCTTGTATAGGTTTCAAGAGACACTCAAAATCTGTATAAATGACAAATGGTACTTTCTCTTTATTATTATAATTTTTAAATTTTAAAATTTGATCTCTTGGTGTAGGTAGATTAACTTTACACTTGTTGATTTGTGCACAATCTTGTTCATGTAGTTCTAATTTAGAGCTATCTCTAAAGTAATGTAGGCATCTATCACATAAATATTTTTGGCCATTTCGTTTTGAAAGTTGTGAAGATACTAAGCCAGATAAGTCTTTGATCCAAACATAGTGAGATATAACTGAATTATCTTCCTCCAGCTCTTCCTCCTCCTCATCTACATAATTATTTTGTATTAGAAGAAGGTTAACATGGATTTCTTTCTTACATGATGTAATGTAAAGTGGTGTAACTGTGAATTTCCCATTACACTTTTTCAATATATAAACATTAATAGATATATTATTTTGTTTTTCAAATTTTGGAATTTGTTTTGGTCTCATAGGAAAGTCGATTCCCCTAAAATTCAAGTCATTTTCATAGGCCTTGTACGATGATACTCTATTTGCATTAAGGTGTACTGGATGTAAAGCTGATAGTATAGCCCACTTGAAACATTCATCGTCAAAATTTTGTACATTAACACATGCATGTTTTGCTTGTATTTGTGGAGGTAGACTAACGTATGAGCTACCTTGCATCGGATTATACTTATTGATATTCACAGATAAATTAAGAATTTCACGAAGTGTCCAGCCAGAATCTCTCTCTTGAAACTCCTCCATGTCTCTCTGAATGGGCTGTTGCACATTATCGGTGAACCACTGTTTTAAAGCTGTTGTTGGTAAAATTGATTCAGCCTTGGTATTGAAATACTTGATTTCTACTGTCTCTTCATCAGCTTTTTTTATGACATATTCAGCTGATAATACAGTATACACTTTAAAAGCCTTTTCCTTTTTTAAAGCATTATTTATTCTAGATTTAAACAATGCTGTAGCATCTTTCATAAATGCAGTAATATCCAAGTTTTTTAAATTTGTGATGACTCCAGATCGAAGCCGTTCATTAAAGGCACACTCCACATCTTGCCATCTTACTCTATCACTATATCTTTCACACAAACCCGCACCACTCTTTAATAAACACTTTAGTCTGTCTTGTACACCTTTGAGTAGACCAATATGGATATAAATTTTTGTTTTTCAGCGACACTTGTTGCATTTTTACGCAAAAGTAACCTCAAGAGTCTTAAATTCTTATTTCCAAGTTTAATCCACTCGATAACTTCCTCAGGATTAACTTATTTATATGCTAGAAGCCTATAGGCTTCCAACATTATATTGACAACGTTCTTACAGTCGTTTGCAGACATAGTGATCAGTTAGAGATTCTGCTTTATACTGAAGGAATAGCAGCAGCAACGTCGTATTTATGGGGTGTGTATGACGCAAAAATTGATTGGAATCTCCGATAATCTCGTTCTAGAACCTTCACATAAACTGTTTACAAGATCCCCTTGTAATTTGATATCCTTTGCATACCAGACATTATTATTTCAATTCAAATTCTAAGAAGTGTTGATGAAGATTGCTTTATACCCTATGCCGCAAACACATAAAAATTTTAAAAGAGGAGTTGTTGACAGGAAATGGCTGTAATTTTATACCTCTTCAATATGATACACTTGTTCATCATTCGAACTGTTGACAAAAGCGTTTACCCTTTGATATACCGCAAAATTCTTTCCAAAGACTTGTTGACAAGAAAAGGCTGTAATTTGATACCCTTTCGATATGTCACATTGTTACTGTTATAAAATTTCATATACGTCTCAATGTATAGTAAATTATTAAAATCTCAGCAATAAACTCATGCTAAAATCAATTTCATTCTATATCTCGTAAACGGCTCAAGATATCGAAAAAATAATGAAATTTTTGGTTCCTCATGAGATATAATTATCGGGCCATCTACCCATTGACATTGTCAAATAAAATTTTTATTAACAAATTAATAATCCTAAATTTTATAAGACGAAACGAAAGAGAGTGGATAAGGAGAGCGCAATTGAAATACTCTCCAGTTCCAAGAATCGCGCAGTGCGAATATCGGAACAAAGAGGAGGTGCGATAGATAACGCATTGTATATACGGGGCATCAATATACGATAAACTCATGCTAAAATCAATTTCATTCTATATCTCGAAAACGGCTCAAGATATCGAAAAAATAATGAAATTTTTGGTTCCTCATGAGACATGATTATGGGGCCATCTACCCATTGATATTGTCAAATAAAATTTTTATTAACAAATTAATAATCCTAAATTTTATAAGACAAAACGAAAGAAAGTGGATAAGGAGAGCGCAATTGAAATACTCTCAAGTTCCAAGAACCACGCGGTGCGAATATCGGAACAAAGAGGAGGTGCGATAGATAACGCATGTACGTGGGCATCAATACACGTTCCCTAGAAGTTAGTGTGTATCAAGATGATGATACATTCTTTTACACACATATGGTGTAATATTTTGCAATATTTAAGCGTAATATTTAATGATGTCATTGCAAATCGGGGATGGGGGATGGGGGATAACGCATTGCATATACGTGGGCATCAATATATGTTCATTAGAAGTTAATGTGTATGAAGATGATGATACATTCTTTTACACACACACATACACACACACACACACACCCACACACCCACACACACACACACACACACACACACACACACACACACACACACACACACAGGTGTATATGGCATAATATTTTGTAGTATTTAATAGGGTAGTGTAATATTTAATGACATCATCGCAAATCAAGGATGGGGATGGGGGATGCGTTTGCGCAAACTGTGTCATCGATGCAGGTGTTAGGGATGGGGGATGCGGGCACGAAGGTGTCGAATTACAAATAATTAGAGGAGATTTGATATCCTAACCTTGAACTGCTATTTCTTGGATTCTGTAATTTGACACCCATCATCGCATGTTTGCACAACATGACGTCACACGCAAACGCTTCAAAACGTTTTGGATGCTATTACGTAAGAGCATGCAATCTTCGAGAAGGTTCGATGACGTCACTGTCTCACCTGTAATTAATTCGCACCTGTCCGTCTCGACCAATCAGAGCGCTTTTCTGGGTCAGTGGGCGAGTGGTGGGGGGATCCAGAACTCTCCTAGCTTATCTACTCAGGCAGACTGGCAGGAGAAAGCAAGGTTAATATTAAATTAACTTGAAAATTCAAATTGTCTGGGGAAGCTTACTTCACGTAGAGGATGAGGGCACGAATACCGGCGAGAGGGAGCGAGTTCATTATTAAACGAACTTACAACTCTAATGAGCCGGGGGATAAAAGTTCCACAATAACGAGAACGACACATAGACATGCAAAAAAAGCGAGTTCATTATTAAATCAACTTCAACCCGGAAAAAGCCAGGGAAAGCCAGTTTCACGTACGAGAAGAACGCACACAGACGATCGAAAGGTAGTGAGTTCATTATTTAACGAACTTGAAACTCCAATGAGCCAGGGGAGGCGAGTTTCGCAGAGAAAAGAACGGTAGGCAGTAGGGCGGGAGGAAGCAAGATTAATATTAAATAAATTTCAAAACCCAAATAGTTTGAGGATGTTAGTTTGCCGTAGAAGAGGAAGGCATGTAGAAGGGCGAGAGGGAGTGAGTTCATTATTAAATGAACTCCAAAATCCGACGAGCCGGGGGTTAAAAGTTCCTCAATGAAGAAAAAGGCACGTGTATGTCTTTCCCATCTACGTGAAACTCGCTTCCTTGGCTATTTGGTTCTTGAAGTTTATGTCATAATTGACTAACTTTTTCCTCCCATCGGCGTGCCTTCCTCTTCTACGTAAAATTTTCTTCCCCCGGCTAATTGGGTTTTGGAGTTTATTCAATAATCAAGTCGCTTCCTCCTGCCCGTTTGCATGTTTCCCTCTTCATTGTATAACTTTCATACCCCGTCTAGTTGGATTTTGAAGTTCATTTAATAATGCGCTAGACTCCACCTGCCTGGCTGAGTGACTTTCTCTGCTACGTGAATCTTGCTTCCCCCGGCTATTCGGGTTTTGAAGTCTTTTTAATTTCAAATTTGCATCTTTTCGCCCGTCTGCCTGCCTTCCTCTTCTATAACAAACTCGCTTGTCCCGTCTAGTTTAGTTTTGGGGTTCATCCCATGATTCACTTGCTTGTTTCTGCCTGTTTCCGTGCCTTCCTCTTCTTTGTAAAACTTTTATCCCCAGGTTAGTTCGATTTTGGAGTTCATTTAATAATCCGCTCGCTTCTTCCTGCCCGTCTGCGTGCCTTCCTCTTCTGTATGAAACTTGCTTCTTCCGGTTATTCGGGTTTTTAAGTCTAATTATAAACTCGCACCCTTTTGCCCGTCAGCCAACCTTCCTCTACTATATGCAACTCACTTCCCCCGACTATTTGGCTTTTGGAGTTTATTCAATAATCAGCTTGCTTTTTCACGCCTATCTACATGCCTTTCTCTTCTACGTGAAACTCGCTTCCCCCGGCTACTTGGATTTTGGAGTTTATTTAATAATGCGCTCACCTCTGCCTGCCCGGCTCCGTGCCTTCGTGAATCTTGCTTCCTTGCTTCCCCGGCTATTTGTATTTTTAAGTCTATTTAATTATAAACTCGCACCATTTCACCCGTCTGCCTACTTTTCTATTCTATGTGAAACTTGTTCCCCCGGATATTTGGATTTTGATTATTTCAATACTGAGCTCGATAATTCTCGCCGGTCTGCGTGCCTTATTTAATTATGTTTATTTAATTATGAACTCGCTTCTTCCTGCCCGTCTGCGTGCCTTCCTCTTCTATATGAAACTTGCTTCTTCCAGCTATTCGGGTTTTTATGTATATTTAATTATAAACTCGCACCCTTTTGCCCGTCAGCCAGCCTTCCTCTACTATGTGAAACTCGCTTCCCCTATTTCGCTTTTGGAGTCAGGCTATTTCGGTTTTGGAGTTTATTCAATAATCAACTCACTTTTTTACGCCTATCTACGTGCCTTTCAATTCCACGTGAAACTAGCTCCCCCGGCTATTGGGGTTTCGGAGTTTATGTAATAATTAACTCGCTTTTTCCTCCCATCCGTCTGCCTTTCTCTTTTAAATGGAACTCGAATCCACTGGCTATTTGGTATTTATTTATTTATTTATTTATAAACTCGCACCGTTCCACCTCTTTGTAAGTTTTCCTGTTATACGTAAAACTTGCTTCCGCGGCTATTGGGGTTTTGGGATTTATTTAATGATTAACTTGCTTTTTCAGCCTGTCTACGTGCCTTTCTACGTGAAACTCGCTTCCTCCGGCTATTTGGGTTTTGGAGTTTATGTAATAATTAACGCTCTTTTTCGGCCCATCTGCGTGCCGTCCTCTTCTACGTGAAATTTTCTTCCCCCAGCTATTTGGATTGTGAAGTTTATTTAATTGTAAACTCGCATCCTTTCGCCCATCTGCGTGCTTTCCGTTTCTACGTGAAACTCGCTTTCTCCAGCTTTTTGAATTTTAGTGTTCGAGGAAATTATTTTTGAGGAAATTATTAAGAAAGAAAAGTATTTCCTCCAATTTGGCTGATTGATCTGAAACTTAATGTACAATGCCTCAGCAGGCATTGCATTGTGTATGAACATTCTTGTAAACCTTGAGAAAGGGTGAGGAGGTTTTAGTTGAGAATACACATGCGCTTTCTCGACTTTTGAGTGCAAAGATCCCTTTCCATTCCCTACAAGTATCTTCAACTTTCTATACATGATGGAATACATGCTGAGGGACAGTACATCAAGATTTAGATATGCATAATCAGCAAGTCTGGAGATATTGCAATTTCTGTGTCTTTTTCAAGAAATTTTTGAGAAAAATGTCATTTTCTCCGTACCGGCTGATTGAATTGATCTGAAATTGCATAAACAATCCCTCTGTATGTATTGTATTGTGTGTGAACATTCTGGTAAACTTTAAGTGAGGGTGAGGAGGTCTTAGTTGAGAATATACATGCGCTTTCTCGACTTTTGAATGCAAAGATCCCTTTCCATTCCCTACAAGTATCTTCAACTTTCTGTACATGATGGAATACATGCTGAGGGACAGTATATCAAGATTTAGATATGCATAATCAGCAAGTCTGGAAATATAGCAATTTCTGTGTCTTTTTCAAGAAATTTTTGAGAAAAATGTCATTTTCTCCGTACCGGCTGATTGAGTTGATCTGAAATTGCATACACAATCCTTCTGTATGTATTGCATTGTATGTGAACATTCTGGTAAACTTTAAGTGAGGGTGAGGAGGTCTTAGTTGAGAATACACATGTGCTTTCTCGACTTTTGAATGCAAAGATCCCTTTCCATTCCCTACTAGTATCTTCAGCTTTCTGTACATGATGGAATACATGCTGAGGGACAGTATATCAAGATTTAGATATACATAATCAGCAAGTCTGGAGATATTGCAATTTCTGTGTCTTTTTCAAGAAATTTTTGAGAAAAATGTCATTTTCTCCGTACCGGCTGATTGAATCGCTCTGAAATTACATACACAATCCCTCTGTACGCATTTTATTGTGTGTGAACATTCTGGTAAACTTTAAGTGAGGGTGAGGAGGTCTTAGTTGAGAATACACATGGGCTTTCTGGACTTTTGAGTGCAAAGATCCCTTTCCATTCCCTACAAGTATCTTCAACTTTCTATACATGATGGAATACATGCTGAGGGACAGTATATCAAGATTTAGATATGCATAATCAGCAAGTCTGGAGATATTGCTATTTCTTTGTCTTTTTCAAGAAATTTTTGAGAAAAATGTCATTTTCTCCGTACCGGCTGATTGAGTCGATCTGAAATTGCATACACAATCCCTCTGTATGTATTGTATTGTTTGTGAACATTCTGGTAAACTTTAAGTGAGGTTGAGGAGGTCTTAGTTGAGAATACGCATGCGCTTTCTCGACTTTTGAGTGCAAAGTTCTCTTTCAATTCTCTCAACATATCTTGGTAAATATATAGTGCTATGAATAATCTTATCGACACGCTAACACTATATTGTGAGTAGTTTGCTGTGAGAATGTTTTCTCGTTTACTTTACAGCTAGCATCTATTCTGCAATAATTTTCTACCCCTTTGACAGGAGTGTGGCTTCTCTGTACTCCTTCCATTGCCAAGTTATTATTGTTGTAATTATGTTTTTGGCCTAGGGCGAAGAGCTCCTGCAGACGACATCACGGCGTCCTAAACACCTGCAGCTAGCCTTTTTATTTGGACTATATGTTGGATTGATTTACATATTTTATGTGGACATTGACAACCTCTGAACTCGTTGAAAAAATTATCTGGTGAGTAGCTTACTGTAAGAAAGTTTATTGGCTTATACTTTTCAGCTAGTATCTATCCTGCAATAATTTCCTACCCCTTTGACAGGAGTGTGGCTTCTCTGTACTCTCTCCGTTGCTAAGTTATTCTTGTTGTAATTATGTTTTTGGCCTAGGGCGAAGAGTTCCTGCAGAAGACAACACGTCTTCATATAATTGTTCTTTCCTCGTGGGTGTCATTATATGACCATCATAAAGCAGGAGACTTTCAAAAAAATAGGACCAAATTGGGAACGGCAACTTTGAGAAACTCAACAATGGCATTACAGTGGGTAACCTTGAGTGAAGGGCTTCCTGATGCACACATCTTGGTAGCTTCATCTTTCTATAGATTATCAATGGAAGTTGATCTAGTCTGTATTTATTTTAATTCACTGTGACCACTTTGTGGTCTCTTCTTTGAATAATTATTATTTCAGTAATCTACTGCTTTCAACCATTACTATAGCTTCATTTTTTTGTTTCAGGGTTTTTATTATCCTTTCAGAAAAAGCAGCAACTATAAGAGGTGACCGGTCAAATTTAACAGATCTATTCCTCATTCATTGATGTGGTTGATATTTACTTTGAGGATGTCTTTTCAAACTTCATTTAGAAGAACATAAGAATGATAGAAATCTGCTTTTATAATGCATTTCAGGCATCTTATGTATTTTTAAGCTGATTTTATCTTTTTTTTGTAGGTATAATTTAATAAAAAGAAAGAAATAACAACTGATAAGAATTTTTCCATCGGTCTTACAGTCTTACAAATTAAATTAAAATAATTAATATTTATGGCAGTCAGATTGCCCTTGTTTATAATCACCCCCGCAGAATCTGAAATAAAAACTTAATTAAAATCTGGAAAAAACTTTGTTAGCAAAGGACGATCTGACTGCCCACCACCACCACATTGTCCGACGTTTCGAGCCTGCTCCGGCTCCTCCTCAGGGACTGAAATAAAACCCGCGATACACCTCCTTATATACCATGCACCCATACCCCCTTCTTTTCTCTTACCCCACCACCCTCCACATTCCCCTCTCCAATTTGCCATTCTCACTTAAATTAATAAAGAATGATAAATGTTATCTAATTTACTTGACTCTATCATTAAATTTACATTATTCCGATTTCTTAGAATGTGAATACTTTCAAGGCTTTCCTCTTATATTTATTCTTAATCCCCTGTTCCAAAATATCCACACTCCCAAAATCGAAAGAATGCAAACTATTTAAACAATGTTCTTTCAAACCCGATGTACAACTTGAGCTGCGTAAACTATATTGATGTTCATATATTCTCTTTTTCAAATATCTACCCGTTTGACCAATATAACAACCATTACAATCCCTACAATTAATTTTATAAACAACTCCCGATTTCAAACATTTATCATCCTTGTCTTTACAATTACTAAATAACCTTTCTAAATTATTATCATTTCTAAAGAAAACTTGAATATTATGTTTACTAAAAACCCTTCTAATCCTTTCCGACAAACCTCTAACATATGGTAAACTAAAATATGCATTCTTTCCATTTCTATTCCTTGTTTGATTATCTACCCGCTGCTTCAATCCACCATTATAAATTTCCCACACTCTCTCATCAATCATTTTATCAATAAATTTTACGGGATAACTATTTTTAATAAATGTTTCTCTAACTAAATTTAAATTCTTTTTCCTAAAATCTTTATGTGACAATTTAATCGCTCTGTCAATGACACCTTTGATCGCACCTGTCTTGTTTCCGAATTGGTGGTGAGAATCAAAATTTAAAAATCTACCTGACCATGTAGGTTTTCTATACCAATCTAATTTCACTCTATTATTATTACCTCTAATGACTCTAATATCTAAAAAACTCAATTGATAATCTTTCTCAACTTCTTTTGTGAATTTAATTCTATCATGGATAGAATTAAACACATCCACCATTTCATCCACAAAACATTCTGGTACAACTGCAAAAATGTCATCAACATATCTTTTAAAAATAATTGGCTGAAAAACCAACTTAGACAAAGCAATACTTTCCAATTTTTCCATTACTAAATTGGCTATAACAGGTGACAAAGGTGATCCCATTGGACAACCATATCTTTGTTCATATAGACTATTATCAAAAGAAAAAAATTGTGTTTTTAAAAACCAAATTAAGTGCCGTTATAAATTCATCTTTTGTTAAACTAGTATGTACTTTAATTTCAGACCATTTATCTTGTATAATATCATTCAACAACTCTAAAGGTATATTTGTAAACAAAGATACTACATCCAATGAAACCATCCTATGATCATTCGGAATAATAATATCTTTCATTATACCATAAAAACTCCAACTATCTTTAATATATGAATTTGTTTTACCCACTATCTTGAACAATATATTAGACAAAAATCTAGCAAGTCTATACGTCGGAAAATTTATCGATGATATTATTATTCTATATGTCAACTGTTCTTTGTGAATCTTAGGAAGCCCATAACATTTAGCTACAGTGCCATTTTCACATTTTAAATATTTAAACATACTATCTTTAATATAAGCTTTTGTTTTCCAATGCATCAATAATTCTTTCAATTTATCTTGTAGTCTATTGATATGTGGATTCCTAATTTTCACATAAGTGGTATCATCCTCCAACATAAGTTGAATTTTATTAATATAATCCCTTTTATCTGAAACTACAGTTACATTTCCTTTATCTGCTTTTTGGAAGATCATATTCGGATTCTCTCTCAAGAATTTCTTCGTTATTTTTAATTCATGGAATAAATTACTGTTCAAATAATTATCAAATCTATGTTCTCTTTTAAAATTATCAACAACTTTAACTAAAGAACTCCTACATTCTTTTTTAAACTCCAGATTAAAACTACTCATACTACTTTCTACCTCAGCGATGATATTCTTGATCGGAAGAGATTTACTTGAATATGATATTCCAAATTTAGCACCCTTTGACATGATATTTACCACTTCTTCTGGTATTACTTTGTCAGTTAAATTTCTAAACCAATCCTTATTAACATTGTTAGTTTGATTGACCTGAGAGTGTTTTCTATCCTTTAAATATTCAAATTTTCTTTTTAATTTACTCCTATGGTTATATTTTACTTTTTCAAAGTGCCTCTTTTGACCACGAAAAAATTCTTGCAAATCATTCTGTTCTATTTTATTATATAAATATCTTTCAAGCTCTAATAAATATTTATTCAAACGATTAATTTCAAAATTCAGATCTCTAATTTCTAAGTTAAGTAATTTATTTTTGAAAAAGAAAATATTTTTCCGTAGATCATAAGAAACTCTTTTATTGTAATCCCGATAAAAACCCTTATCATCAATCATCGGGATTACAATAAAAGAGTTTCTTATGATCTACGGAAAAATATTTTCTTTTTCAAAAATAAATTACTTAACTTAGAAATTAGAGATCTGAATTTTGAAATTAATCGTTTGAATAAATATTTATTAGAGCTTGAAAGATATTTATATAATAAAATAGAACAGAATGATTTGCAAGAATTTTTCGTTGTCAAAAGAGGCACTTTGAAAAAGTAAAATATAACCATAGGAGTAAATTAAAAAGAAAATTTGAATATTTAAAGGATAGAAAACACTCTCAGGTCAATCAAACTAACAATGTTAATAAGGATTGGTTTAGAAATTTAACTGACAAAGTAATACCAGAAGAAGTGGTAAATATCATGTCAAAGGGTGCTAAATTTGGAATATCATATTCAAGTAAATCTCTTCCGATCAAGAATATCATCGCTGAGGTAGAAAGTAGTATGAGTAGTTTTAATCTGGAGTTTAAAAAAGAATGTAGGAGTTCTTTAGTTAAAGTTGTTGATAATTTTAAAAGAGAACATAGATTTGATAATTATTTGAACAGTAATTTATTCCATGAATTAAAAATAACGAAGAAATTCTTGAGAGAGAATCCGAATATGATCTTCCAAAAGCAGATAAAGGAAATGTAACTGTAGTTTCAGATAAAAGGGATTATATTAATAAAATTCAACTTATGTTGGAGGATGATACCACTTATGTGAAAATTAGGAATCCACATATCAATAGACTACAAGATAAATTGAAAGAATTATTGATGCATTGGAAAACAAAAGCTTATATTAAAGATAGTATGTTTAAATATTTAAAATGTGAAAATGGCACTGTAGCTAAATGTTATGGGCTTCCTAAGATTCACAAAGAACAGTTGACATATAGAATAATAATATCATCGATAAATTTTCCGACGTATAGACTTGCTAGATTTTTGTCTAATATATTGTTCAAGATAGTGGGTAAAACAAATTCATATATTAAAGATAGTTGGAGTTTTTATGGTATAATGAAAGATATTATTATTCCGAATGATCATAGGATGGTTTCATTGGATGTAGTATCTTTGTTTACAAATATACCTTTAGAGTTGTTGAATGATATTATACAAGATAAATGGTCTGAAATTAAAGTACATACTAGTTTAACAAAAGATGAATTTATAAAGGCACTTAATTTGGTTTTTAAAAACACAATTTTTTCTTTTGATAATAGTCTATATGAACAAAGATATGGTTGTCCAATGGGATCACCTTTGTCACCTGTTATAGCCAATTTAGTAATGGAAAAATTGGAAAGTATTGCTTTGTCTAAGTTGGTTTTTCAGCCAATTATTTTTAAAAGATATGTTGATGACATTTTTGCAGTTGTACCAGAATGTTTTGTGGATGAAATGGTGGATGTGTTTAATTCTATCCATGATAGAATTAAATTCACAAAAGAAGTTGAGAAAGATTATCAATTGAGTTTTTTAGATATTAGAGTCATTAGAGGTAATAATAATAGAGTGAAATTAGATTGGTATAGAAAACCTACATGGTCAGGTAGATTTTTAAATTTTGATTCTCACCACCAATTCGGAAACAAGACAGGTGCGATCAAAGGTGTCATTGACAGAGCGATTAAATTGTCACATAAAGATTTTAGGAAAAAGAATTTAAATTTAGTTAGAGAAACATTTATTAAAAATAGTTATCCCGTAAAATTTATTGATAAAATGATTGATGAGAGAGTGTGGGAAATTTATAATGGTGGATTGAAGCAGCGGGTAGATAATCAAACAAGGAATAGAAATGGAAAGAATGCATATTTTAGTTTACCATATGTTAGAGGTTTGTCGGAAAGGATTAGAAGGGTTTTTAGTAAACATAATATTCAAGTTTTCTTTAGAAATGATAATAATTTAGAAAGGTTATTTAGTAATTGTAAAGACAAGGATGATAAATGTTTGAAATCGGGAGTTGTTTATAAAATTAATTGTAGGGATTGTAATGGTTGTTATATTGGTCAAACGGGTAGATATTTGAAAAAGAGAATATATGAACATCAATATAGTTTACGCAGCTCAAGTTGTACATCGGGTTTGAAAGAACATTGTTTAAATAGTTTGCATTCTTTCGATTTTGGGAGTGTGGATATTTTGGAACAGGGGATTAAGAATAAATATAAGAGGGAAAGCCTTGAAAGTATTCACATTCTAAGAAATCGGAATAATGTAAATTTAATGATAGAGTCAAGTAAATTAGATAACATTTATCATTCTTTATTAATTTAAGTGAGAATGGCAAATTGGAGAGGGGAATGTGGAGGGTGGTGGGGTAAGAGAAAAGAAGGGGGTATGGGTGCATGGTATATAAGGAGGTGTATCGCGGGTTTTATTTCAGTCCCTGAGGAGGAGCCGGAGCAGGCTCGAAACGTCGGACAATGTGGTGGAGGCGGGCAGTCACATCGCCCTTTGCTAACAAAGTTTTTTCCAGATTTTAATTAAGTTTTTATTTCAGATTCTGCGGGGGTGATTATAAACAAGGGCAATCTGACTGCCATAAATATTAATTATTTTAATTTAATTTGTAAGACTGTAAGACCGATGGAAAAATTCTTATCAGTTGATATTAAATTGCAGTCGACATAAGTAATATTTTTAATGAAGAAAGAAATAAGTTATGCAATTTCTCAGATTTAATTCAGGCACTGCTTGTGTATTTTTTATAGAACTGTATTTTTATTTTTTTTATTAAATTACATGTACTTTCAAAAAGATAGAGTCAACTCAAAAATACATGGAATGTCTGAGATGCATTACTGAAGCCGGTTTCTATCATTCTTAGTCTTTTGGATTAAGTACGGACACATCACCTCAAAGTAAATCAATACACCTGCTAAATCTGACAAGTGGCTTTTATATTGTAGGAGCCGGATGAATTTTCTTATTAAGTTTTTAATTTTGGTCCGTATACTGTAGTGTAGTGTAGTGTGAGTGTATCTGAAACTTCTATACATCTATAGATTGTCCCGCCATAACAATAAATCTGAGTACGTGTAAAAATTGTGAAAAAAGTTATTTTAATCTGTAAAATTCAGTCGAATTGTAGTAGTTAATGAACAATGAGCTTATCCATTAACTACCAGTATTAATTGACTTTTAGAGGTTATAGTGAACTTTTCATAATTCTGACAGGTTTCCA
Organism: Torymus aiolomorphi; assembly: GCA_036365515.1. Taxonomy (NCBI): domain Eukaryota; kingdom Metazoa; phylum Arthropoda; class Insecta; order Hymenoptera; family Torymidae; genus Torymus; species Torymus aiolomorphi. Next base: position 171,601,545 of record CM070875.1, read on the forward strand.
GAATATTTATTTAAGCATACTCTATAAATCTTTCGGACAGGCTCACACTACATGGCCCTTCAGATTTCATAAGGGAAAACCTATTTAATTAATTAGGCTGAAATTTACAACATGAAAAGATAAATTAATCCTGCTCCTGTAATGTTATAAAAGCCACCAGTCAGATTTAGCAGGTATACTCATCATTCAGTGTTGTCGATGTTTAGTTGGGGTAAATGTGCTTAAGTATAAAAATAATAGAACTCTGCTTCTATAATGTATTTCAGGCATCGTATGTTTTTTTAAGCAAATTTCATCTTTCTAGAAGTAGGTATAATCCCTCTATATAAAATGCAACCAGACATGTTCGGCGCCATGTTGATTTTTTCTCGAAAATCTCGAAGTATATCTCGAAAATCTCGAATCGCGTCAATTGCGTCTGCTAAAGTTAGAGGGACTAGAGTTTTAAATGCGAACTAGATTAAGTTTTGAATACAGATATTGTAGTAATATGTAAATTGTATTTTGTATTATGTTGACATGTTGTTGTATATTACATTATTGTAATTATTGCATTTGTAATATAATAATATTAAAGAGGCGTATACATTCAGGTGTTGCGCCGTGTTGCATGCGCAGAGATGCAACGTGACTGTGACGCGCGTCATAAGACGGTCATGCGACCGTCTTAAGACCGTCGCAAGACCGTCGAAAATATGAAGCAAATGACCATACTTTGTCAAGTTCCTGATGACGCTTATCGCCATTTTAACAGATTTGATATTGATAAATGCAACACATATTTGTCTAAAGTTTTTAAAACTCGTATCGTATATTTTTTAAAATAAACTTTTTATATTTAAACTATTTTTTTAATAGCAAAACTTAGATTAAAATTAAAATTCATGACGTGACCAAAACTTTTAAGACGGTCATTCTACATCTATATAGATTTATAGGGTTATAGATTGGATAAACGCAATACATATTTGTCTAAAGTTTTTAAAACTCCTATATAGATATACATAAACTATTTTTTAACTATCAAAATTACAATTTAAATATATTTTATTACAAGAATAAAAGTTACAATCACAAAATAATTTATTAGATTAAATTAACTTTATAATGACAAATATTAAATGTAGCTCCTATTACACTATACTCGGGACTACCGCTTTCAAATGTAGCTCAATCTGAGACACAAAATACAACAAACTTGCGGTTTTTATAGGCGGTGATCACGAATCTGATATAAAAAATAATGTAATAATGATTTTAAACAAAATTATTTAAACAAATTATTGAGAAATATAATTTTTTGAAACTATAATTACGGAACTGTATTATGTTTTATTTTTGGGGTTGCTAATCACGAATCTGATATAAAAAATAATGAAATAATTAATTTAAACCGGATTATTTATTTAACAAACTATTACAAAATAGAATTTTTTGAAACTATAATTACGAAACATGTATTAGTACAAGTAGGCGGGGGATATGAGGTCCACGCATGTAAGGGAGTTATGTAGACATAAAAAAATAAGCAAAACGATTATTTAAATAACTTGTAAACCCCAGTTGTCAGGGGATATGAGGTCCACGCATGTAATTTGCCCACCACTAAGCATCGAAGCCGAAGATTGGCTCCGATTGGCTGAGAGTTGGGTACCTTAATGCACAAGGTACATTATGTAGATACTCATGAATGACAGAAATTTTAAAACGGTAATTTCTCGAAAACACGTAAAATGTAGTTACGTCGTCATTCCTGGAAGCCACATATATGTATTTGCATAAATACTTGACCATTTTGATAGCTTTATTAACAAATTATTAGCAAAATAAAAAAAAAAGAAAATCAGCGCGCGAAGCGCGCGTGTCGAACTCTAGTTTAATAAAAAAAAATATCCGTGCGATATGTAGTCCATTATTTCACCGTGTTTATCGCACTTGCTACGCTCGTGTGCTAACCTCACGGTGCGATAATGAACTGCTTATGCTGTTTATACAATGTACCGAATTTTTTTGGCGCAAAGTATCTAGCATACCAGAACACACCTATACTGATGATCAAAACAAACGAGTTTCTGCTTTCTGCAAGCAAAGTACTTAAACTTAAATTTTCTCTAAAAAAGTGACTGCAAAATGGAGCATTATAATGTAATTATTGAACTATTGGAGTTAAACATTAATTATATTCGATTACGACAACAATTAAAAAATCGAAGAAAGAAATTTGGAAGGTTGCAGCAGTTCCATTCACTTTGACATTGTTTTTGTAGTCATAGTTTTGCAATAACATGCTATCTTCTTGAGCCTTCTTTGAAATAATAAATGATTTTAAAAAGAACAATCTTTGATATAAGCTGTTTTCTAAATATGTCAAAGTTTCTTTCTTTTCTACTTTCTTAGTCGCTGTAATAAAACTATCACAAAGGTATTGCCATTTGTCACGGATTTGTTGAACTATAACAATAAAAAATATATAATATCCATTTAATAAAAAAAATAGAAGTAAATATATATTTTTATTATAAATACCTGAATAATTCACATTTCCTTCATATTCCAAAGCTCTCTGGATGTCATTATATACTTTGTTTTTTTCAATTTCACTATATTCTTGATTATTATACATAAAAGTATTCGCTGAGTAAAATCTGACTATGATTTTTTCTGACGGAGTCATTGTAAAAAAATTAATTCAGCTATACAGAAAATCTAGATAAGTAGTTTGTTTTGATCTTTAGTATATAGAGGTTAGGAGGGTATATAGGTGTTGGTAGATAGTAAGAGGTATAGGTGTGTTCTCGTATGCTAGATACTTTGCGGTTACCTTTTTGGAAGGTTATCTCCGTGAATGTTACCAATACGCTCTAGTGATTTTGGCGGATACGCCAAAAAAATTCGGTATATTGTATAAACAGCATTAGCGTACGGATAGGCGTGACAGAGGACTTAAGGCAGACAGTGTTATAAAAAATTGTACGATACTAATGCGTTAAGTAACACATTACACGCCGTGAAAGGATCCTCGCTACGCTCGGGCCTTAACTTTACGCCATGAAATAATGGGCCACTTATCGCACTTGTATCGTAATGTATTAGTACGATAAATTTTTTATCGATATTTATTCATTAATTAAAAAAACCTCTTTCAATTCATTGGTCCGTAGTTTCCTTAACCTTAGTATGTTAATTTCTTTAATTAATATTTAATAACGAAATTTATAAATCTACGACTACAAAGAATTTTGAAGCGATTAAGTCATTGTTACTCCTGTAATCGTTGGATATACAAAAATCAATTTTCATTTTTCAATTTTTTTCTAAAAAACTAACCAACAAAATGAATTAAAACATTACAGATTATATTTATTTATATTATCCATTATCATGATTTTTCTCAAAAAAAATTGGCCGTTTAGTTTGGGAGTTATAAGCATCTAAAAAAAAAACACGTTATTGTTAATAATTTTTTTAGAAAATATAGGTATTTTAATTCTCTTTCGAATGCTACCCATCCGATTCGAATAACTCGATCCTATCATTAAAAAAAAAAAATCAAAAAGCAGTTTTGAGAAAAATCGAAAATTTGAGAAAAAAACAAAAACACATCGCCCCAATAAAAAAAACGGATTTTGACCGGAAAATGAGACCTGCCCGGTCAAAATTGACCGAGCAGAAATTGAGATCTAGGCGTACACACACATACACACACACACACACACAGACATTTTTCAAAAACCATGTATTTTGATTCCTAACATCTCGGAACACAATTATAACATGTTTTTACAACAACTCATAAATTTAATGTCACAAAGCTTCCTCTAGGAGGAAGCAAAATGTTTAATTGAGAAATAAATGAAATCTATTAATTCGTTTTTGAATTCCAATTGTCTACTTTAGTAGCAAGCAGGGTCAAACCTTTCTTATTATAATAATTGTTGTAAAATTATATTTATTAAGGAAGTCCATACCAACAAATTGTCAATTTCTGTACCAAGATTGATACCTCGATTTTTTTTTCTATCTATTTTATAGCTACAATTTTATTAAAGTAAAATTTCTTTTTTTTTTAGTTGGATTAAATAAAGTGTATATGAATTAAAATAAAATAATTAACTTCTTTAGTAAGGTCGTATTTCAGAAAGAAGTTTATATATATCGCTGTTGATATATATATATATATATATATATATATATTTTAATATATCAGTAATTTTATTTCAGGTGGGGGGGCTTTGCCCTCCCCACAGTCCCTGATTGGGGGCTTCGCCCCCTACACCCCGACCAGGCGCTCTGCCCCTTGGCCCCCCCCCTGCGCCCCACATCAAACCCGCCACACCTCATTACCTACCAACAACAAACTTTATTGTTTCTTTTATTTTGTTTTATTTAGATAGGACATTTCAACATAATAACTATATCATCAAGGATTTTCATTCATGGTCACAAAATGATTTCGTAGATTCATTCGTCATCGAATATCATTTAATGTGTGATATCAGGAATATGGTTACGAGTCGTGACGATGCAATATTATATTTGCTTATTCTTTGGCTCAATTTTATATTTAATCAAAAATTTAATCTTTGTTTTTTAATTTTATTTTTAAGGTTTAAACTTGAAGAACTTCTATTAATCACATTGTTAATAGAAGATTAGATTATATACAATATTAGCTGCCTGTCTACGACCAAGTTTTAGAAAAAAATAATTTGTTTCTTGGACCAACTTAGAATAATTTTAAGTAAAAAAACATTTAGGGATTTAATCTTTTAATTTTTGTTACTTCAACATCAATTTATATTTCTTATTAATTTTTATTAATGTTTTAGTTTACATAATATTTGGCATTTTGTAAACAATAGATATTTCTTTTTTTTAAATTATGTTTTCAATGTATTTATCTCATTTTATAGCACAGTGTGACCTAAGTCCGCACTTAAGTCACGCCTACCCGTGACTTAAATAGTCGATTATTGCACCGTGAGGTTAGCGCGCGAGCGTAGCGAGTGGACTGATTAAGGTACGGATAGGCGTGACAGCGGACTTAGGTAAACGTGCTATAAAATATCGTACGATACATGTGACTTCAGTGGCAGTATCGTAATGTACTATTTTAACATTGTAATTAAATGTAATTTTATATCTAAGATTATATTTTTATAATTATATGATCTTTCGAATGTTGTATTGATTTTTCCGATATTATTTAAAGCTATTACATTGAATAATTCTTTGTTAAATGGAATCATATTAACCCACATAGCATGAAAGCTTACTAGAAACTTCCTGGAAGCTTTCATGAAAGTTTCGTATGCTTCAGGAAAGCTTCCACGAAAGCTTCCTGAAAGTACCTAATGTCTGGGTCAAATTCATGACAAAAAGCTTCATCGAAATATTGCAGGAACTGTTTCAGACACTTTTCAGGAAGCTTTCGGAAAATTTCTAGGAACTTCTCAGGAAGCTTTCAAAAAGTTCCTGGAAGCTTCATGTAGGCTGTGGCAATCTTCCAGTAGTCTTCCCTGAAAGATTACAGAAAGCTTTAAAAAGTACTTCCTACAAGACTTCAGAATCGATTTATGTCAGTTTGAGAATGGAAGCTTCCAGAAAGGTTCCATGAAAGCTTCCCGGCAGTACATAATGTCTAGGTCAAATTCATGACGAGAAGCTTCCTTGGAAGATTTCAGGAACTGTGTAAGAATCCTTTCAGGAACCTTTCAGGAACTTAAGGGAGCCTCCGAAAAAATTACTGTACGTTTCATGTAGGATGTAGGAATCTTCCAGGAAACTTTCAGGAATCTTTCGAAAAAGTTACTGAAAGACTATCGGAATCTTCCAGTAAGCTTTCAGTTAGCTTTCAAATAAGTTACTGGAAGCTTCAGGTAGTCTGTGGGAACCTTTCAGGAAACTTTCAGGAATCTTTCGAAAAAGTTACCGAAAGTTTCAAGTAGACTTTATGAACTTTCCAGTAAGCTTTAAGTTAGCTTTCAAATATGGTTCTGGAAGTTACAGGTAGTCTGTGGGAACCTTCCAGTAAGCTTTCAGGAAGCTTTTTCCAAGTTCTTGAAAGAGTAAGTTAAAGCTATAAATATTAGAAATTCTCTATAAGTATTAACAATTCGCACATATTCTTTAGAACTTATTTCTACCTATATTAATCGCCATTTTATAATCGCAGAAAAAATTTCACATAAAATTTTTTGACCTGACCGGGAATCAAACCCACGATCCTTGGGTTACTACGCACGCATGCTATCCGTTACGCTATCGCTCGCTTGAAGGAATTCGGACATTTTCATCTAAATAAGTTACACTTTTCACGATTATTTAATTGCTATTATTTTGATTATTTTATTTAAAATATTAATGCATTTCAAAAATGATATATTTAATGCGGTAAATAAAAAAATTATAGTGTCGGAATTATTACTCTGAATAAACATGTTTTTATATTTAGCATTTCATTATGTTGATTAAATAATTTATGAAAATTCTAATTGAATGGTTTAAAAAAATTCTTAGTATAATATTTATATATACGGTGGGCCTAATAATTGTGTGTTTCCAAAAAATTGTTTAGAAATTTTTTAATTAAAAAGAAATTGTAATGTCGATAAGTAGGAATCAGTTTTTTGTCATTTTGATGCAATTTTTCAACGAGTATATCTTATGATAGTACGAATAGAATCGCTCAAAAAATTCTGAGTATAGTATTTATATATAGGAAGGACGTCAGCATTGTGTTTTTCTAAATGAATGTTTGAAAGTTAATTTATCAAATAATGAAATTGGGTTTAGACTCCAGGTAGACCATTCAAGTTGAAGATTTGATAAGCTATAATAAAAAAGATGTTACTGTATATTTTTCATTATATTCCTTTTTTGGCCACATGGAGTCAAAAATTAACCCAATTTAATTATTTAATAATTTAACTTTCAAATATTCCTTTCGAAGAACACAATTTTCACGTCCTCTCTATACATAAATACTATATTCAGAATTTTCTTAGCGATTCTATTAGTACTATCATGAGATATGGGGCTATTTCCAGAACTTTTAATTTTCACGTTACGGCAACTTTTTAGATCTTTTTAATAAGAAATATATACTTTCAGCAAAGTAAATCGGTAAAAATAAATGTTTTTTAAATGTTCCATGTGTGAAACAATCGTTCCAGTTATGCATAAAGCGTAAGTAGAAAAATCTAATTTCAGAGATGTGCTACAATACATCTGAAATCTAGAATCAAGAAAGTTGTATCAGTCATTTCTCAAAAATAAAAATTTTCATAGTAATTCTGTTCCATACCTTTTAACATAAAGAATTTTCTTAATATGGCTATCAGATTTCATTCTTTATTAAAAATACAATCATTTGATTTGTTGCACGTGGGTGTGCCACGCATTGTTTAAAAGTCATGCGTCTTCAAAAAATTACTTCTCAAGCGTTAACTCATTAAGAAAAGAAAAAAAAATAGATTTTTGATAAGCACACGCTGAATTTTGAAATTTATATTCCAAAAGTCATTGTAATCACTAACTTAATATTTTAGAAAAACGTAGTTAAATTGTCAAAATGATATATTTAAAATTTAATACAATTTTGATAGGATTAAGCCAAATAAGTTCGCCATTTATATTATAAAAAGAAATTTTTCGATATACTAGTAAAATGGAATTATGTTGCTTTCATTAAAAAAAAAAAAAAAAAACTAAAAAACGAGTAAAGCAAGCTTTGAATAGATAAGTAAGTGCTCGAACAGAAAAATTATTTTTTTTTTTAAACACTGAACATTAAAAGTTCTAGAGATATTCTCATCGGCGAAAAATTGCATGAAAATGACAAAAATGAAGATTCCTACTTATCGGTATTACAATTCAAGAAATATTTGTGAAACATTTGTGAAATATTCCGAGAATTGATAAGGCGATTATTACGGAAATATTGCAGAGACATTTCATTTAATTATGATATTTCACTAATAATGACGTAATATTCAACATTATATTGAAGAACTATTTTTCCATAATTCTATAAATGTTTTTTAATTATTTCGGAAGCATTCCGAGAAATGACAAAAGCGATACATTGCGGAAATCTTAAAGATAAATATTTCATGGTATATTTTACTAAAAGCGACGTAAACTTCTCCATCAAATCGAAAAATGATTTATTAGTAAATCAAGAAACGTTCTTAAAATATTCCAACAATATTACCTGAAACGATAAGGCGATACATTGCAGAAATATTACGAAGAAACCTTTCATAAAATATTATACCTCCAAACTTTAATTGTATATTATAACCTCCAAATTTTTGTATTGTAGCAATAAACAAACAAATACAATCCAAGTTTCAATAAATAATATTGAATAAATTTGCGGTTATTTATTGCATAGGGATTGTTCGTAAAAGAATTAATAAAGTCAAAGAATAGTGGATAAATATTTATTTTTTATTATTAGTCAACGTAATATAGACAGACTAAAATACATCGGAACGTATTGAGCTTCAATCAGAGAATGAATCTTTTTTGTTCTTTTTTTGTTATGTTTAAAGTCAAACGGTTGTTATGGTAACACTTTAAAAGAATGTCTCAGCCGACCAGAACGTCTACAAGCGCGCCTCTTCGCGCCTGTCCCGTGGTCTCTCTTCATCAATTTCAATAATTGGTTAAGAGACAGCTGTGGCCTCGAATGAAAATTCGTGCACGCGGTCGGTAACTCGTAATTTGAGACCAAGACAGAGTTTTGATGAAATTATTTAAAAGAAAACCTCTAATTATTTATGTATATATATGTTTGTGTATAAAAGTGAATTTCAATACGAACGGATTTACAAATTGGTTTCGTAACCGGCATAATATAATAAAGGCAAAGGAAGAGCGCGCGCAGAGCTCCTGAACTTTCTCGATTTTCAAAATAAAATGATTATCAGACGATCTATGAATCTATGAAGCTTCCAAGTTGGAACCTTCCGCGAAACTTCCAGTGCTGATCTTCTGTAAACTTTTATGTAAGCTTTCTAAAAGCTTCCCCGTAAACTTCAAGTTGCATTTTACCGCAGCACTTTTGGAACCTTCTTGTCAGCCTTCCCTAAAACTTGCTAATAGCTTCTTAGGAATGTTACTTTGGAGCCCTTTTGAATGCTTCCATTATATCCTTAAGTCAGCTATTTCTTATATTATGTTAGGAACCCTGCTTGAAATACTTCCTGGAGTCTTCCATCAAAATTTTCCTCAAGGTTGAATTGAAACTTCCATACAAAGCTTCCTGGACTGTATTTCAAAAACTTCCCGCAATCTTTACATCTAATTTAACTTTTGATCTTCCTAGAAGCTTTATGTTAGCTTCCAAGAGCCTTCCGCGAACCTTCCGATTTCAGTAATGGTTTATGTAAACTTCGTGGAAACATTCACGTAAGTATTGAGTAACATTTCACCGTAGCACTTTTGGAACCTTTCTGTTAGTCTTTCCTAACGCTTTCGGCATGGAACCTTCCTAAAAAGGTTACTCCTGAATCCACTCGGAATCTTCCAGTATAACTTTAGACCAGTTGCTTTATTGTATGTCAGGTATCTTGCATGAATACTTCCTAGAATTTTCCATGAAAGCTTTCCTCAAGGTAGAATTGGAACTTCCATGGGAAGCTTCCTGAAATGTATTTCAAAAAGTTCCCGCAATCTTCATATGTAATTCAACTTTTGTTCTTCCTAGAACGTTTATGTTAAGTTTTAAGAGCCTTCTGCGAAGCTTCCAGTGTTCATTTCAGTAATCGTTTATGTAAGGTTCATGGAAACCTTCTCGTAAATTTTGAGTAACATTTCACCCTAGCACTTTTGGAACCTTTCTGTTAGTCTTTCCTAACGTTTTATGGAAGCTTCCTAAGAAAATTACTTCGGAGTCCACTCGGAAGCTTCTGTTATAACTTTAGGCCAGTTACATTATTATATTTCAGGAACCTTCCTTTAATACTTCCTAGAATCTTCAATGGAAGCTTTCATCAAAGTTTAATTGGAACATCCATAGGAAGCTTCCTGGAATATATTTCAAAAGCTTCCCGTAATATTTATACATAATTTAAGTTTTGTTCTTCCTAGAAGCTTTATGTTAGCTTCCAAGAGCCTTCAGCGAAGCTTCCAGTGCTCATTTCAGTAATCGTTTATGTAAGCTTCGTGGAAACTTCCTCGTAAGTATTGAGTAACATTTCACCGTAGCACTTTTGGAACCTTTCTGTTAGATTTTCCTAACGCGTTCTGGAAGCTCCCTAAAAAGGTTACTCCGGAATCTAGCCGGAAGCTTCCATTATACCTTTAGGCCAGTGTCTTTATTTATATGTCAGGAATCTTGCTTGAATACTTCCTAGAATCTTCCATGAAAGCTTTCCTCAAGTATTAATTGGAACTTCCAGAGGAATCTTCCTGGAATATATTTCAAAAGCTTCACGTAATCTTTATATGTAATTTAATTTTTATTCTTTCTAGAAGCTTTATGTTAGTTCCAAGAGCCTTCCGCGAAAGCTTCCAGTACTCATTTTCGATAATCTTCTATGTAAGCTTTTTGGAAGTTTCCGTAGAGCTTCCATGTAATATTTCGTAGTTAGGTATTTGAAACTTTTTCTGTTTCCTTCCTGGAATCTTTCCGGAAGCTTACTTAGAAATCTTCCAATGTAACCTTCGTGAAAGTTTCAGTTAGCTTCCTGGAAGGTTCCATTAACCTTCCACTTTAAGTTTCCTTGGAACTTTCTTCCGGAACCTTTCATGCCATGTGGGAAATAAGCGAAAATTGAATATGTAAATTGTCGTATTTATAGGTTTAGATAATCAGGATTGATTGTACATTAAAATATTAATTGGGGAAAAGTTTTGTTTAGATGTTATCCATAAGTATATCTTTTGCATTCAATATTTTTGTGTAAATTCAAATCGTTGAAATAAGCGAAAATCGTCCATTTTTTGTATGTTTTGGCGTTAAAAATTGTTTGTTTGGATTTAACTCGTCGGGAATTGATTGTACAAAAAAATGTTTAATAGGAAAATTTTTTTTTAATATTATCTATAACTTTTACATTTAACATTTTTGTGTAAATCATATCCTGTCAAGTTATAGCCGAAAATCGTCCATTTTATGTATATTTAGCCGTTAAAAATCGTTTTTATGAGTTCAACTCGTCAGGAATTGATTGTACAAAAAAATGTTTAACAGGAAAAAGTTTTGTTTTAATATTATCTATAACTTTTACATTTAACATTATTGTGTAAAATCAAATCCTGTAAAGAAATAGCAAAAAAACGACTATTTTTGATGATTTTAGCGGTTTTTTCGCTATTACATTGTTAAATATTGTTCATAGAAAACAATTTTCCATGTAAAAAAGACGTGTTTTAATTAGTGTTAGCAGATGCATTTGTTGTTTTTGACTTAAATTTAATTTTGTTCACCGTATGCTCAATAATCGATTTTTTCAAATTTTTATTTGCCCTGGCGTTTTTTTATTTGTCGATCGATTTGGCTCGGTAGAGAACTGTCAGTTACTTATAATTAGACGAGTATATTCCCCAAAGCCCATTTGGATCCGTCGAAATTTCGCTGAGATAATCGGGTTACTTGATCACATACATACGTACAGACATACATACATCTCTGAAAACGCTTAAAATGTACTTCTTTTGGGTAGAAAATAGTTTTTATGTTGTAAATTTCAGAATTTGAAGTGTTACAATTTTCGCCCTGACGAAAATATAAGGCTCTTCCGTGAAGCGGTCGTGCCTAAAAATAATATTCCTTTCGTGTTGAGAAATATTGGCTCAATATTTCTGCAATATTGCTGTGACAGAGAGCCTGACTCATCATTTTAAAAAAGCAATGGTGAACCAGAAATCACGGATTGCAGCAACATTGCTCCAATATAGCATCCATATATAAAAGTGTTGAGGGAATATTGGCGAATATGGGGAATATGACAAAGCAGTATTGGAGCAATGTTGCTCCAATATTGGGTGTTATAGGGTGCTACAAAATGGTCATAACGGTTGCTGCATTCCTTCTTGTGTAATTAATTGGTTTTTAAAATGTTTAACGTTATTATGAGTCACGATCGATATCTGCAGGAGTTATTCGCTAGCGCTGTTAGTTAATAGCTAATTAGTTACGGTTCGTTGTAATTATTGTTCATTATCGGAATAGTTATTAACCGCAAATCATTAAATTATTTGAGTTTGCATTGTTAATAAATTAAAGCCTTCGTCTCGTTATTGGCGCAATTATTATTTATTCTTAATAACAATTGTTTAATCCATTATCCTTATTTGAGTTACGATATCAAAAATTACTTGTAGAGACACAATAAGGCCCCTCATTAGGTTGCTATATACATTGTCAATAACGCCGATACAATTTAAGAAGTGCCAAAAGAATAAGAAAAACTTCTTCTTTACAGGACAATGAAGATGGCACTAATCTTGATGCTCATAGCTCTGCTCGCGGAGAGTAGCAAAATAAACCAAAATAAGACGCATTACGATTACCAACAAGGAACTGGAAGAATAGTTGGAATTTATCATTACCTACATTTCAACATCGATGTTACTACGCTTTTGAAAACTCTTAAACATATAACAGCTAGCTATACAATATTATCTAACCAAGGCCAATTAAGAGAATCGAGTTTATTAAAGGAAGCCGAAATTCTATGTAACGAAATACACCAGAATCTACAGATAATAATGCCATCAAACATGAGAACGAAGAGAGGGTTAATAAACGGATTAGGCACAGCTATAAAATACATTTTTGGGAACCCAGATGCAAACGATTTAGAAAAGATAAACAACTACTTAAATTCTCTACAAAATCAACAACAGGAAAATATATTTACTTTAAATAAGTCAATAAGCATAATAAATACGATAAGTAAACAAATAAATAACAACACGAATATAATTAATAAAAATTTAAAAGACGTGTGGAAAACTGTACATGACCAAACTTTGCAATCAAATCTATTTGAAGCAATCATGACCCTCATAACCCAGGAGCAACATTTTCTCGGATTACTTAATAAAATTAAAAGTTCATTTATTTTCATTGAACAAATATTCGACTTAGAATTGTTAACATATGACCAAATATCGGATATACGTGTACATTTATTGGCAATCTACTCTCAGAAAGAGTTAATATTACACTACCATAATTTGCTAGATTTTCGCTTTGCTCAGGGATCAATTGCATTCACACAAAATTTTATTGTATACACCATCAAAATCCCTATCCTTAATCCTATCGAATTTTCACTCCATCAAAGACTTGCTATAATCAATTACAACAATCAGACAGAAGTTATCACCACGCCATGGAGTTTGACTGGGTCATCTATAAAACTATTTGCTAATAAGTGCCGACAGATGTATGAAAAGAATTTTTTATGTCAACAAATTATAAAGGAAAAAGGCAAACCGATTATCATTTCAATTAGTCCACCTTTAATACTGACATACAGATTATCTGAAAATTTAACGTTAATATCAAGTAATTATGCTATCAAGATTACACATGATAATGATCAAATGATGATCCGAGGAACATATGAAATACAAGGAAATGATGTACAAATACAGGGATACCGACTTGACGAAAATCTTGGTGAAATGGAACAATCCAGCCTAATTTCACCTTTAGTTATCAAAGACCACCACATGAATTTCGAACCTCTAAAAACTTTGACATCACCTACACTAAATATGCCAGTTTCTAATCAAATTAGAACCGAATTCGTCATGTCTACAAGTTCAATTATATTAGTATTGCTGTTCATAACGATTACATCGGTTTACTTAATATACAAAATAAAAGTCAAGAAACAACGTCCGCAACTTACTAAAAAGTCCAAAGATAAGAACATCAAAGACGAGGACGTCATTGAACTTGGCCATGGAGGAGTTATATGAGTCACCACATAGGTACTTAGACGCATCGGCCAGCCCGCCTCCTTATCGCTCCGAATGGAATCTGCATGGACAAAGAGAAGCCAGAAGACAATGAAGATGCAATATATACTTTTCATATATACTTTATACATATACTCTCTTTATACTCTCTTACTGCACTTCGCATCGACGATCGCCAGTCATGTGTGTTACCTTTCCTTGGTGATCCACCGGGGCTTGCCACATAACTCGCGCGACGCATATTTCGTGTAAAACACGCTCTGTTGAATTCGCTCGTAATCGTATTGTGAGTCTCTCAGAAAAAAAAACAAAATACATATATCGATAGATTTTTGCCTGCTCTTTCCAATGGTGCTATTGTTTTTACTCCGAAACTCTTTCTTCTGGTCGAAAATTCGAGTTGAAAGTTCAGAGCCATTTTCCCCATAGTATATCATGTTTTCTTTCAAAATGCATATCACCATTCGAAAGTACAAGTCTTAAGCTACAAAATCCTAAATTTTCAAATTGGAGAAATGAAGGGCTGAAAAGTAACATGATTAAAAATACAGCGGCGAGTGGCCGCGCGAGCTCTTCGCGCTACGCTCGGACGCGCCCACGCTCGGGCTTGGTATAATGAGCTCGTAATCGTATTTTGAGTCTCTCAGAAAAAAACAAGAGACATATATCAATAGATTTTTTCCTGCTCTTTCCAATCGTGCTATTCTTTTTATTCCCAAACACTTTCTTCTGGTGGAATATTCAGAACCATTTTTCTTAAAGTATAACAAGTTGTTCTTCAAAATGCATAGCAACATTCGAAAGTACAAGTTATAAGCTACAAAACCCTACATTTTCAAGTTGGAAAAATTTAGAGCTCAAAAGTAATCACTGTGTTAGATTATTAGCTGATACTAAAAAGTTAGAACTAAAACGATTTTCAAAATCCGAAGATTCTCAATTATATCCACCAGTTACAAACCCGAACCCTCTAAATTTAAGTTTATAAGTTTATCTTAAATTAAGAAAAATATGGGTATCGTGAAAAGACCAATAAAAATAAAAGAAATAAGAATTCAATAAAAAATTAATATATGGGAGCGTCCAGCAGAAACGCGTAAAAGGCGCTCTGTTTAACTCGCTCATAATCGTATGCTGCGTCTTTGAAAAAAAACCAAGGACCTATATCGATAGATTTTTTTCTGCTCTTTCCAATTGCGCCATTGTTTTTATTGCGAAACGCGTTCTTCCGGACGAAAACTCGAGTTGAATATTGAAAGCTATTTTTCTCAAAGTATATCTTTTTTTTTCCAAAATAAACTACACCATTGGAAAGTACAACTCTTAAGCTTCAAAACCCTACCTTGGAGAAGTTGGAGAAATAAAGGGTTTAAAAGTAACAACATGAAAAAGACAGCGCCGAGGGTCCGCGCGAGCCCCTCGCGCCCGTGCGTACGGCACGTTTAAGTGCACGCTCTATTCAATTCGCTAATAATTGTGTACCAAGTCTCTGAAAAAAGAACTAAGCACATATATCGATAGATTTTTTCCTGCTCTTTCCAATGGTGCTATTATTTTTATTCCGAAATGCTTTCTTCTAGTTGAAAATTCCATTTGAATGTTTAAACTCTATTTTTTCAATAAAATATCAGTCTTTTCTTCAAAATGAATTATATTCTTCAAAAGTACAAGTCTTAAACTATAAAATATTATATTTTTAAGTTGAAACATGAAAAGTTCAAAAATAGTAAGATCAAGAAGACAGCGGCTGCCCGAACTTTTTACGCTATGCTCAAGGGCGGATTAATACACGCGATGTGCTATTTCGCCCTTTCTTTTTTGTAAATATAAAATGTTTTGTAACTTACAATGCCAATGCGTAGACAATTTTGTGGATCTAGTTCTAACAGTTAGTATAATATTACAATGAACTTTGTTCATTTATATAACAAAATTTGAAAAACATAATATATTAAACATAAAAATATCCATGAACGCACTAAAAGCAGTGAAACAGAAATTTAAAATAACCTTATAGATTGTTTAATCTGGCATAACAATATTACTTTTCCTTTAAATTCTAATTTTTTTACATTTTTTTGATTTTATAAGAATTGTCCTTTTTGCGACATCCGCTTCTTTCTTTGTTTGAATTTTAAATACTTTTTCTTTTTTGATCGGTGGATATAATTGAGAATCTTCTGACGCTGAAAATCTTTTAAGTTCTAACTTTTTGGCATCATTTAATAATTTAATACAATGAAACAATTGAGTTCCAGGTATTGTCTTAGCTGAGGCTAGCCTATTTTGTAGCTTTTCTGTAGCCTTTAAGTAATCGTCTTTTGATGAAAAAAAGCACTTAATATTTTTGAAATACTCAGTTGCCCATTTGTATAAATCTTGGGGCGTCAATATATAATTGTCGGATACTTTCCGTAAACTTCCTCGTCTGGTATTGCTTTTCACGGAAGCACCTATTCCATCACATGCATTTTTTCCGTGGGCTGTTGCATGAAAATGCCACTCAGCATCAACAGCAAAATGACTTGGTATACGATTATTAGCGAATTGAATAGAGCGTGCACTTAAACGTGCCGTACGCACGGGCGCGAGGGGCTCGCGCGGACCCTCGGCGCTGTCTTTTTCATGTTGTTACTTTTAAACCATTTATTTTTCCAACTTCTCCAAGATAGGTTTTTGAAGCTTAAGAGTTGTACTTTCCAATGGTGTAGTTTATTTTGAAAAAAGACATGATATACTTGGAGAAAAATGGTTTTCAATATTCAACTCGAGTTTTCGTCCGGAAGAAAGCGTTTCATAATAAAAACAATGGGGCCATTGGAAAGAGCAGGAAAAAATCTATCGATATAGGTGCTTGGTTTTTTTTTCAAAGACGCAGCATACGATTATGAACGAGTTAAACAGAGCGCCTTTTACGCGAAAAAAGGCACCGCGCGCGCTCGGTGGCCCGTTTCTGCTGGACGCTCCCATATTTAAAACGTAACATACGAGGGTCATTTGACAAGTACCTAGCCACACCGCCAGATGGTGCCACTATCGCACCAGAAATACACTACAGTGCAGTATCTTCCTGTAAACGGTTACAGACGAAATTTCAGCCGGATCGGAGTTGTAGTTTATTTTTGAGAGCGTATGAAAGCAAATGTGTCCGTTGATTTTTGAAAAAATGGAGAAAGAACAATATCGGTCGGTGATTCGATTCTTGTTTTTGGAAGGGAAATCGCGCAGTGAAATTAAAGAACGCTTGGATGCAGTGTATGGGGATGCTTCTCCTTCGATGGCGACCGTTAAATTTTGGTGTAACGAGTTTCAACGTGGTCGTACGTCGGTTTTTGATGATCCACGCCCAGGTGCTCCGAAAACAGCCACTACGGAGGAGAACGTGACAAAAATACACGATATCGTTTTGTCAGACCGCCGATTAAAGGTGCACGAGATAGCTGCGATAGTAGGCATCTCAGAAGAACGCGTGTGGCATATCCTACATGAGATTTTAGGCATGAGGAAGCTGTCAGCAAGGTGGGTGCCGCGTTTGCTGACTGCAGACAACAAGCGCATCCGTGTGACCAGTTCAGAGCAGTGTTTGGAGCTGTTTAATCGCAATCCAAAAGAGTTTTTGCGTCGTTACGTGACCGTCGACGAAACATGGATTCACTACTACACTCCAGAGACCAAGGAGCAGTCAAAACAGTAGACCTTACCCGGCGAACCTGCTCCGAAGAAGGCGAAGACGGTCCCGTCGGCCGGAAAGGTGATGGCCACTGTTTTCTGGGATTCTCAAGGTGTGATTTTTATTGACTATCTGGAGAAGGGCAAAACGGTCACAGGACAGTACTACGCCGAACTATTGAGCCGATTTGACGCCGTGTTAGAAGAAAAACGGCCCCATTTGTCTAAAAAGAAAGTGCTTTTCCACCACGATAATGCACCGGCTCACACTTCTGCACTCGCCACGGCTAAATTGGTCGAATTACGCTACGAACTGCTGCCCCATCCACCGTATTCTCCAGATTTGGCTCCCTGCGACTTTTTTTTGTTTCCGAACCTAAAAAATTCGCTCGCCGGGAAGAGATTCCACTCCAATAACGAAATAATCGCCGCCACGGAGGCCTATTTTGCAAACCAAGAGAAAACATTTTTTTCAACCGGGTTAAAAAAATTGGAACACCGCCGGACCAAGTGTATTCAACTAAAAGGAGACTACATTGAAAAATAAATTTTATTTTTTGTAAAATTTTGGTGTTTTCATTTGTAGGCTAGGTACTTATCAAATGACCCTCGTATGATTCACTGATAAATATTGTGTAATGCTTTTAAATAGGAAACAACGAAAATATGCACTACTTTTATAAAAGCACGCTCAGACCCAGCGCAAAAAGTTTGCGCAGCCGCTCGCCGCTGTCTTTTTAATCTTATTACTTTTGAGCTCTACGTTTCTCCAACTTGAAAATTTAGGGTTTTGGAGCTTCTAACTAATACTATATATATATATATATATATATATATATATATATATATATATATATATATATATATATATATATATCATTATACGGTATTTTGAGGATTTCATAAAGAATTTGTACAATAGTGGTGACACAAATATAAACATTGTTATAAACAACCAATAAACAAGCGCGTGACTAAAGAAATAATGACCCTAAGGTTATTGACTAACACCACGACGCCTGCGGCGCCCGCTTTTACGGAAAAATATCACGGAATTTCCGAAATCGATGTATTAACACACTATTGTGGAAACCGCTGAAAAATCCTCAAAATGCCTCTCGAGTGCTTTGGACTTTTGAGGAGACTCCTCAAAATGCCTACAAAATCCTCAAAATTCGGTATATATGACTTATATAATCCTCAAAATGCGTCCCAGATGTGAATATATATATATATATATATATATATATATATATATATATATATATATATATATATATATATATATATATATATATATTATTCCTGAACTTTGCAATTGTATATGGGGGATTTCTGGATTCGCATGATGACGAATCTGAATTTAGATTATAAAAATTCAAACTGAGGGACCCAAGATGGCTACCAAAAATTGAAATTTTACTCGATTTTGGTAAAAATTGTATATAGGACGGTTTCCGAATTCGCTGATTAGGAATCTGAACTCAGATTTTGAGAATTCAAAATGGCGGATCTAAGATGGCAGCCATATATTCAAATATTACTGGAATTTGCTGAAAATTGTATATACGGAGTTTCTGGATTAGCTGATTACGAATCTGAACTCATATTTTGCCAAATCAAAATGGGGGAAAAATATTGAAATATTACTGAATTTTGCAATTGTATATGGGGGATTTCTGGATTCGCATGATGACAAATCTGAATTCAGATTACATTTTGAATTTTCAAAATCTGAGTTCAGATTCGTAATCAGCGAATCCAGAAACCCCTTATACACAATTTTCAGCAAAAACCAGTAATATTTCAATTTTTGGCCGCCATTTTGTATTTACAAAATCTGAGTTCAGATTCCTACTCAGCGAATCCGGAAACCCACAATATACAATTTTTAGCAAATTCCGGTAAAATTTCAATTTTTGGCCACCATCGAATTACGTTTTTACGTTTTTTACGTTTTATAAATTCTGTATAACGTAAAAAACCGTATGAAATTGTATAAAATCGTTGCAAATTGTCGAAAACTGTATTAAATTAATGTTAGAAACCGTATGAAACCGTATTAAAACATATTAAAACATATAAAGTGGTCCAAAAACCAATGTTTACATTCGGTTTTATACGTTTTTATACAGTTTTGTACGGTTGTATACGGTTTCATACATTTCTTTTTTTCCATACGGGAATATAATCAAATATGTATTTTTTTAGGTATGATGATTAATTAACAATATAGTTAATTATAAAGTCATATGATAATAATTACATTGTGTGATAACGTTATGAGAATTTATTATAGTATATTTTTAATATCATTATTAAATGGTGGTATTGTTATTCACAAAAGTTTTAAATTTGAATGTTTTTTAAGGAGTTCTGTAGATCTTTCAAAATAAAGTTTGTTAGTATATTATTCTTGTACAGAACGTCTTGTTGGCTATTTCAAAAAAATATTTAGGCTCTTCTTAAAGTTTTTTGTGGAGTCCTTATACAGTTGATGAGTAGACGAGAGAGAGAGAGAGAGAGAGAGAGAGAGAGAGAGAGGGGGCGTTCAATTTTTTTTAAAAAGCGACTTAACAGTTGTTTAGAGAGATAATAATTCAAAATGCAATCAGTTTATGAACTAAGAATCACTGCAAAAGTTTTCTTGACATTCTTTGTTGTATATGTACTCGGGCGTTTAGCTTGTCCGGTCTCTCCCGCCCCTCTCCCTTACCAGCGAGCCCTTCTGTCTTGGTGCGAGCGCGCGCCAGTTCTCGCCTGAGCGTTACAGAGCAAGCACGGAGATTGTTACATTAATATATAGATATTGAGTTAGATAGGAAATAGAAGAGCAGTGTGTATATATAGAGAAGTATTAGAATAAAGAATAACATTGAACTTATAAACTGTGTGTGTGTAAGTGTTCCCATTCCTTTCCCACTGCGACAACGACCAAAACTCTGCGAACAAGTTATGGGCCCAGACCCTAACCAGGTTTTCTGTGGGAAGAAGTCGGCGCCAGGAGTAAGGATGGAAGGCCAGCAGGTTGGGGGTGCTGAAGGACTGGAAACGGAGCCTTCATACATGTTTACAAAAGGTAAAAGTTTTAGAATAAAACCGTGCATGGGAGAGAAATCACTCTGTAGAAAGTTTGCGCTGAAAATCGTAGACTAAAGTAATAGTAAGTGAATAGACGCGAAATTGAATTCGATAGATGTGGCGCGGCATTGCGTGATAGTGAAGATTTAAAATAGAAATTTAGAATGAAAAACGGTATTGTGGGGATTACATTCGGCCGTTGTAATTCTCAAAGATAAATACGCGTTTTGAAAGTAAAATCGACTGAATGTCGATTGAACTAAGCATGCGAATAAAGTGAAACGTGAAGTGAGCTTGAGAATTCGCGCGGCGGTTGGGCGATTCGCGGAATCGGCACCGGCGAGCAACACGTTGCTGCGAGATACCGGCATGAGCGCGCAGTCCGCCAAAAATGGCGGCGGAAAAGCCGGGAAGCCTCTTACCCCTTCGTCTCGCTGCAAAGGGTCGACCCGCCATGATAGATGAGGAGAGCGGGGGAGAGGGGGTCGCGACAAAAGAGGCAGCGCTAGCCAGCGGAGCTGGAAAGCTCGTGGCGTGAGTGAGAGAGAGAGAGAGAGAGAGAGAGAGCGCTATATGGCTCTCTGTATGGAATACAGTCACCGAATACAAGTGCGTATAGTAAGCGCTCTGTATGTGAGCCGACCGCGGACCGGTCGATGTTGCCGCGCGGTGGATCAAGCACACGTAAACAAATACACGTATGTAGATAAGGAAAACTAAATAGACAGAACAAGTAGAGGTTATAGACTAGGTAAATAAATATGAATCTGGATAGAAGCGGATACTCGAGTAATTTATGAAAGTTTGAGATTCTTAATGTGTACAACATGAAGTAAGAGAGAAGGAGACGTAACTCCGTGTACGAAAAGTAGAGCCACTTTTCTGCAAAAGATCGCCAAGTTCGCTTGGCGGAATAGCCACTAACTGGCTTCAGCGCCTCTTGCGGCAAACGCTGAACTACCGAGCCATCGTCCAGCCGATCGGCTTTTACGGCCGGTACAAATAATGATGAAACATTTTCAGCGGACCTTTTTTCGATAAATTTGCATGAGAACCGTAAATAATTTATGTATATAAATAAAGTAAAATGTAAATAAAACCCTTCTTTAATCTTTAAGAAACCCGGATCTCAATACCTTAAAGAGCTTTTAATCCCCAAGCGGGGAACGATCAACATATGTCATTTCGTGCTATGAATTGTAAGTTGAAGTGATAGCTCAGGTAGTTAAGGCGCACTGCTTTGCCAGTTTCTTTTTGCAGGACTCGAGTTCGATCCTAGGCTCTGAAATTTTTTTTTTCTTTCAATAATAATTTTTTCAATTTTTATATACAAACATTATTTTAAAATAATTAATTTAATTAAAAATAATAAAATTTGTATAGTATTTTTTATTGTTTCTTTAAAAAAACAATAAATTTATGATTTTATTGTTAGAGGCTTGTCAGATTTTCGTGTAATTAGGCAATTACAATATGAAAGTTTTATTGTAAACGTTGCGAAAAACCATTTTTATGGAAATTGTTTCATAAAATAATTATTATTATTCGTCAACAGTTATTAAAAATAGATTATTAATATAATTTTATATGTAACAAAATATTAATTCAAGCAGAATAAACAACCATGTACAAGAAGAAGGTAAGTAAAATACAGCTTATGCATAGAATATTTCTAAAATCTTTTAAGTATATATAAAATAAAAACAAACGCGTCGAGAGCTTCTTTAGAAAATTTTGCGCCGCTAATACTTAGGAAATCATCTCGCGGCGGCGGTTGAATCCGGGATGTAAACATTTTCTTCTCAGTTTTAAGCTGGACGTATTGTATTTTAGAATTGTATTAAAAAGGCATTTAAAATGATGGATTGAATAATGGTGTACTTTAGTAATTATTTTATTAAAAGCTTATTGTTGTTACGTCCCGATTCGTGTATAGATTTTAAAGGTATGATTTTACACGATCGCGCACTTTTAACGAAAGTTCTACTTAGCTAAGCAAGGTAGTTGAGCTGCGTGGCTGGCTTGCGGTCGAGGCGGCGGCCCTTAGGGTAGGCCCCGATGATGGCGTTACGCGCGGGCTGGCTGTGCGAGGATCGTCTCGACGGAGACGTGCGTCCTTTGTCTCGCGGGCTGCTGTCACCACTCCCTGTGATCGGCGGGCAGGAAGACCCTCGTTTGCTCGGCTGGCTGCCTCTCTGGTCCAGCGTCGGCCCGTGGTGGAGATTCCTTCGGTCGCGGCGCGGACGAAATATATTTCTTTACTTTGAAGTATTTTCTTTTGACTCTTTATGCTTTTAGGAAGACTGCGATACGTTTTTGTAGGTATTCCGTGGATAAATAATAAGACAAAGGCGATTGATTTTATGTTAAAATGTGGAGACGCTCCACGTATATTGAGAAAAATATAAAAGTATAAAAGTATAAACGATCTTGATGGATAAAAATTACAGAGTGAATATATATCGAGAGCTCGTCTCACGAGTGGACTGCCCTAGTTGGATGGTGGAGGTTGACTGACTGCTGGCTGCTCCGCCCTGCTCTGCCTGCTGAAGGGGGAGCGAGTGGTGGGAGCTCTCCGGCTGCAGTGGGGCGTCCTTCCTATTGGTCGAGCGGTGGGCGTGGTTTACACTGGTTGGTTCTCCCGCTCTAGGCTTGGCTTGGGGACGCCGTTGCTTGATGATGCCATTCAGCTTGGCGTGGGTTGGTGACGCCATCATGTCGGCTTGCTTTGAGATTCGGCTTACTCCCGATATTTTTATCTGCCTAAGCATTCTCATTCGATAATCAGTTGGGACACATCGTAATCACACTGATTACTTGGAAAGAGCATGCTTTCACAATGACGCTTATATCTAGAGTTCTGGCATTCGATGCTTTTGATTTATCTTAATGGGCATTCTTTCGCGGAAAGGATGCCTTGGAGCATGTAATGCTTACAGAAGGTGTTTAGCTTATGTTGGCGGTGCTTGAAGAGCGGACGTGCCTTTGTACTGTATATCTGATGGTTAATTGCTCTATTTTACTTATGCGGCAGTTCGCTTGAGGAGCGGACGTGCCCGTTCTTATCTGAATGGTGCCTCGATGTGGCGAGAAAAGAATGTGTTTATAAGATTGCGAGTGCAATGCTTTGCACGAGGATTCTAAGAAATGGCTATCGGCACACAGATAATAATTCGGCAGTGCGTCTGAAGGGCGGACGTGCCTAATGTATTGCGATTATTTTTTGTCGGCGGATCGACTTTACATACGGCGAGAAAAGAAGGTGTGTACATAAGATAAAACGTGTTGCTCTGCCCGTGCGTTCTTGGAAGTCGTGGCAGATAATCCACTTTATTATAAGTTAATGAATTACGCATTCTTCTCCTTAAGATAATTAAATGTTAGTTAACTAAGATTGATTAATAATATGACGTGTGCATATGCGTATAGATATAAGAGCATATGTGCACGTGTACAATGAGTGTAGATATATATATAGGTGAGTGAGAGAGTGCGCTCTCGAGACTGTGTTAATGCATATGGTAAGCTGTAGGCGGGCAAGTTACCGACGGGTGGTAAGTAATCGGCTCGAGGTAAGTAGAGAGGATTACGAGTGGAGGTAAATGCTTGAAAGGGTTGAGAGGCTGGCAACTGGTAATGTGCCAGTTTGAGGTAAAAAGGGTTGTAGAGCCGGTGGCTGGTAAGGTGCCGGCTCGAGGTAAAAGAATTAATTAGATCTTCTGCTCTTTATCCTGAAATGAAAAAGATCGAAGTGCATACTCGCGTTCAGACGTTACACCCCCCTGGTTAAGATTGAAGTCGGGAGCTGAACGATTTCGACTTGAATCAGCTGAGTAATTGAACGCGGATCTACTTTCCGTTAATTCAGGATAAATACGCTGGGGTGGTAGGTTGGAAGTCCTTGGCGGGATGTGTGGAGGTGCGGTAGCAGGTGGGTTCTGTGGAAGTGGAGGAGGTGATGATGAGAATCCAGGTGATGGTTTGCATTCGGCTACGGGTTCTTTTTCGTGGTTCTCCTCGACTTCTATATCCGCGGGTATGTTTTCTGATTTCCGCGAGCGTTTTGGTAGAGGCCCCTGACTTAAATGCACGAGTATATTTGCTATTGTTCCCCAAAAGGCTCCTAAGAGTTTAATGCTTGTTCCGTAAATTGAGTAAAGCGTATATCCGTGTATTATCGTATTTATTACGTATTTGCATGAGTTGAAAATAAATATTATTGCCATAATGGCTGCGCTTGCCGAACCGAAAGTGATAAAATAATACCATATTTTGGTGGCGGCTCTTTCAGTGAATTTGTTAAGGCTATCCTCACTCAAAAACCCGAGTAGATCTAGGCTAGGATCGGCTACCGCGTGTCCTGTTGCTCCGCGCGCTATTTGATTGAGCACCGCTGGCTTATCCGCGGGGAACATCATAGCATTCCGGTAGCCTTCTAGATCGGCTTCTGAATATATACCGCTCTCGACTAACTCGCCTGGCTCCTGGTATTGCCATGTAGGTTTGTTTAATGGCTGTAGTATTTGAGGAGCATCGGTTTTTGACGGATGTGGGTTTAATTGATACCATTTGTTATCTATCTCGAACACTGTTGGAAGTATTCGGCTGCAATCGCGTTCCGTACCGTGAGTCGTGAGCACGCGTGACTTTGTTGTCAGAAAGTACGATCGATTGTTGTATGAGACGGGCAACTCCACGAAACAAGAGTTGTTCGTGTTTCTCAGTTTTACGTTAACGACCGAGCATTTAACTAGGTGTGCTACGTCGCCGGCGAACACAGCCATATAGCCCGGTTCTTTCATGATAGTAAATGCAAATTCATCGGGATTGACCGATGATTGAGACAGAGAATTTTTAATTACTTGTTGCTCCAAAATACAGCGATGCGTTATGATGTCTTTGTATAGCGATGTTATCTCATTTTTGAAGTGATTCGCGATATACATTATTTTCGTGTTGAAGTATGCTGTGAGCATAACGTCTTTCGCGCCTACTTTGTAATTTTTCGTAGGGAATGGGTTGTTAGCCGTGGTCTCATAAATAAAAATCTGTTTTTGTTCGGTCGTTTTTAAAGTTATCCCACATAGCGTTTTACTACCGTGATCCGCAAAAGCAAATTTCTTTCCGTCGGTAGCATTCGAAAAATAAACTGTCGCGGTATCGAGTTCTTCGTCTCGAGTTTTAACTGCATGTCCCTCGTAAATAATTGCGTATGTATCTAGTTCGCACATGCCGCGTGAGGTTTTATCCCAAAATATAAACGCTTCCGTTGTGTCGCGATAAGTTTCCTTCTCGTAATCGCAATTTACTCCGGAAGGAAGTAAGAGAATGTTTGCGGGTAATTTCAAAGTGGCTTCACCTTTCGTGTAATAAATTTCGAGTTCGGCGGTTACTATCATATTTTCCTTATCCCGATAGATTCCTCCTTTGCAGTAAGAATTGTGTTCTATGATCCCGATTATTTTAATTGTTCTAAAATTTGTCTGTTCCGAGACAAGATCTTCGATTATTGTATCACCGATTTTTATTCGATTCGTGATTATTAGAGAGTCACACATCTCTCGCGTTAGTTGGAGGTACCGTGTCTCGTCTGGGATAGGAGAAAGGGATACATGAGAATGCATACCGCAATAACGAGCCCTGCGGGTCGATTTTATTTTACATTCTTTTATAGGGACTTCCGAGTGCTCTAATTTTTGGATGATTTGAATAAAAGTGTCTTCGCGTTTTACCCTAATCGTCTCGAAATCGCACTCACCCACTCTTCTCAGCGAGATGGTCGTGACGTTTGGTGCGTTTGATGAGCTGCAGTCATATCCGGTTAGCGAGTGGACCGATGATAAGAGTGCTGCGAAGATCAGCAGAAGATTCCGAAGATCTCTGGTTGTTGGGCGTGTCGTCCTCATTGTGGTTTCCTGAAAAGGCGTGTTCTTAATCAATACTCGCCTCTTGCATATCGAGACATGTTGGTCGCAATTTATTCGTGTGTACGACACGAGTTTTATTTTTATAAGTTATTTCTACGTTACAATTGTCGTCGAAGATTTTTATGATCGTGTGAGGACCGGTATACTCTGAATCGAATGGTCCCTTTTTGGGTTCTTTCAAAAGAAGAACCTTGTCTCCGACTTCGAACTTACAAGGGTTGTTTCGTTTGTCGTAATATTCCTTAGATTTGGCTTTGGCCCTTTTTAAATTTTCATGTGCCAAAAATTGCGTTTTATTAATTCGCTGTTTTAATTCTAATAAATATTCGAAGTAAGATTCGTTGCTCTCGGGCGGCAATGGTCTATCTATAGGGGTGCGGGCTATGTTTCCGAACACGCATTCGTATGGAGTTAATCGAGTGCCCTCGTGTATGCTTGTATTATACGCAAAAGTCGCGCAATTTAACCATTCATCCCATAATTGCTCATTCTTAACATGGCATTTAAAGTATTCCTTCAAGACATGATGCATTCTCTCGATTGATCCGTTACTCTGGGGGCGGTAAGCAGTAGTTGTACATTTCGTGGTTCTACATAATTTTGCTATGTTTTTCATTAAGCTGGAAGTGAAGTTTGCACCCTGATCAGTTAACAGAATTCGCGGCGATCCGTATACGCAAACGAATTCATTCAAAAATGCTGTCGCGATCTGAATCGAGTCTGTCTTTTTTAGAGGTACTGCAATGACGTATTTTGTTAGTAGGCACTGCATTGTCAATATATGGGAATTCTTATTTTTCGTTAAAGGCAAAGGACCAACAATATCCATAGAGATTTTCTCAAAAGCCTGGCCCGGAGTATCCGTGAGGATCATTGGTTGATGTATTTTTCTCCTTACCAATTTACTGCGTTGACAAACTTCACAGCGGCCTATGTGTAGTTGGATGTCCTTCTTTAACGTAGGCCAGTAGTACTCTTGGCGAATACGGTGATAGGTTTTGTTCACACCTTTGTGACCGTTTACTGGATGTGAGTGGTTTTGGGAAATGATCCTTTTTCTTTCCTCCTCGTTTTCAGGAGTTTTCACTAATCCTTTACACAATAATATTTTTGTCCTTACGTGAGAAAGCACACCTTTTAATCGATGTGTGAACACGCGAACCGAGAAATCATCAATCGAATGTGTAATTGAGGCTCGTATTGTTTTAGGATTCTTTTCGTTGAGGACTTTGGCTAAATTTTCAAACGCGAAAATAAGTAAGTCCTCGTCAACACGCGAGTGTCTATCAGTTTTGAGCGTAACTGCGATGTAAAGTTTTCGTGAGACTAAGGAGGTCTTGACAGAACCGGGGTTCGGGCTACACTGAAGAGGTAGGCCGTCGCGCTCGGCTATTTCAACTGCGCCGGAGCACAGTGGTTGGTTGTCGCCTGTCACGAAATAAAGCACATTATCTTTATGTGTAAAAAGGCTGTCTCTTATTTCGATAACATTCTCGCCGGGTTCGCGCACATTGTGGTCATATGGCACGCTCGGGGTGTCAATTATATCAGAGGCGAGAGTTGGTGGGTTGTTATTATAACTGTGAAGCGACGAAATGTCGTTATCGCTTTGTTCGTCATCGTCGTCGGCGTGACTTTCATCCGTATCGTTATTTATATTAACGTTCGGGGAATGCTTATCCTGTTTACCGGTAGATGGAATTTCTTCGTTCGGGATTTCGGCGATAATGGGACCGCTACGCGCCTGTGGCGTATAAGTTTCATCTGAACTAGTAGACGTTATGAAAATACGGTCATTCTCGATGTTTGACGGATTCCTTGACAATGCATCCGCCACGAAATTCGTCTTTCCCTCTTTATAGACGACGTCGTAATCAAATTCGCTCAGTTTGAAATAAAATCGTTTGAGACGGGATGTCGGATCTTTAACGTTATGTACCCAAACGAGGGGTTTATGGTCGGTATAGAAGGTAAATTTCCTTCCGTAGAGACAGTATCTAAACTGAAACGCGGCTGCTACCATTGCCAAGAGTTCTTTCTCAATGGTCGAGTAATTAATTTCAGCATTTTTTAGATGTCTCGAAAAATATGCCACGGGTAAATCGTGACTCTTTGTTTCCATTAAATAAATTTGACTAAGTACCGCGCCTATTGCGTAAAATGAAGCGTCACACGTTACAAGGAAAGGTTTAGAGAAGTCGGGATATTTTAGCAAAGGTGCATTGGTAAGGCTTTTTATTAGATAATCGAGTGCTCCCTGTTGTGGTTCTTTCCAATAAAATACAGTTTCTTTCCTCAACAGCGTAGATAGTGCCTTTGTTTCCTTCGCGTAAAAAGGTATAAATTTCCTGTAATAATTTGCTAAACCTAAGAGTTGTCTGATATTTTTCTGGTTTTTGGGAACCGGAAAATTCGTTAGTGCGACTACTTTACGCGGGTCTGGCAGGACTCCTGTTGGCGTGATTACATGGCCTAAATATGCTACCTCTTTCTTATAGAATTCACACTTATCCGGTTGCAGGCGCATGCCGGCGTTTCGGAGTCTTTCCGCAACTTTATTGAATTTGGCGTCATGTTCCTCAATGGTTTTTGCAAATATGATACAATCATCTACATAAATGAAAACCTCCCGCGCTTGTAATCCGCGGAACAGGGAGTCCATCTGACGCTGAAATGTCGCTGGTGAATTCTTTAAACCGAAAGGCATTCGAGTGAAGTGATAGTGACCGTAAGGAGTTGAGAAAGCAGTTTTCGGCTTGTCCTCGTTTCGCATGGGGATCTGATGGAAACCTGACGCGAGATCGAGGATGCTAAAGTATTCTGCTCCTCCTAATTGGTCTATAATTTCGTTAATGTTAGGAATCGGGTACGCGTCACTAATTGTTTTTTTGTTTAACTCGCGATAATCGATTACCGGTCGCCATCTTTTATTTCCTAAGCTATCTGGTTTTTTCGGAACAATCCAAAGCGGACTGTTATATGGCGAATCAGAAGGTTCGATAATGCCTTCTCGAAGCATTTTCCCTACTTGTCTTTCTATTTCGTCTTTTAGCATCGGTGGGTACCTGTACTGTTTAACATTTACAGGGACGCTATCGGTGGTTACAATCCTATGTTCCGCCATATGCGTCGCATTTAACTTTTCACTCGGCAATTGAAAAATATATACCCGTGTCCATCACACAAAGACTCTATTCTAGGGCGCATGTCTTCATCGCATTTGTCAATGTTTATTAGTTTTTTCACTAATTCGCTTCGCTCCTGTAAGTTCGAACTCGGGACTTCCTCTAGATTAAAAATGTTATAGGAGTCTAGCTCTGCTTCATCGTAAGCAAAGATGGTTTCCCTATCGAAATCGAGTCCTTCATCGAGACAGGCCAATATTGAATAAATATCGCGCTCGGTCGCGTCGTCGTGTTCCGAGGTACAATATTCATCCGTGAATTGATCCGTTGGGATGTTTTGATCGTAAAAATCCGTTTTCTCGAATGAGTTAAAAAATGAACCAATATATGCTTCGTAATCGTCGGGGCACGATGGTCCCGAGTCCATTATTTGATTTTTCATTTTTCGCGTGTCGCCCGTGCTGTTAGTTTCATTATTTATCACACTTTCGGCGCTGACGCTACTTGTTTGAATGGCACCGCTCGCGCTACTGTACTCATTAATCACGCTTCCGATGCTGCTATTATACTCGCGGTCTTGTTTATTTTTGATGGCCTCGCTCGCGCTGCTATAATCGTTAAGAATCACATCGTTGATGCTGCTAGTGGGCTCATTGTCCCTTTTATTAAAAATGGCATCAACTTCGCTACTGCGATTAGGAAAAATCACGCTCGCGGGGCTGCTAATTGACTCGCTATCATATTTATTTTTAATGGCATCGGTCGCGCTACTGTAGTTATCAAAAATCACGTTCGCGATGCTGCTAGTAGACTTTATGTCATGTTTGTTGCAAATCGCGTGCTCGACATTGCATAAGGCTCTCGCGTGATCGCGGTTGTCTCGCACGTTGTTTATTACCAGGCTCTGGTCGGAGCTGATTGTTTCCGGTATGTTTTCTATAACTACCGTTCTTTCGTAGATGACGCTTGGAGAGCTGTCTTTACTACTTAATGTTATCGCGCGAGCATCTTCCTTCTGGCAGGAATCACTCGCGTTGTTTAGGACTACGTCTAGTCCGATCACGCTATTCGCGCTGCTAATATTTGAATCGAAGTTTTTGTTAGTCACCTTCGCGAGTTCGTCTTTTAAATATGCGTTTATCGCGATCATTTTTGATAATTCTCGACTAACCTCGTCCGCGTTAGCTTTTCGTTTTTTCGATACATGACTTGTGGGTAAGGAGTTGTTTTCTGTCTCCTTGATAGTGTTATCTTTTTCCTCCGTTTCATTCGCGCTGCTATGTATCACGGAGTCGGTCACGTTTTTCGGCCGATTCTCGCTGCTAATTAATGAAAATGGCGGAAATGAAACTTTCGATTTTACACTTTCTATACTATTTTTTGAACAGTTTCCCCTTTTTCGACGTAATTCGCCACTACCGGGGTGAGTTTCGGAACTCTTATTTGAATGTCGTAATCATTCTCGTTTTTAACGGGACAAAGATTTTTATGTCGTCCGCCGGAATGACATCTTTTCCTCCGATGTAGACGTTGGGATATATTTCCCTTTTTCATTATATTTGACGCGGTGATGTTCGGGGACAATCATGTCCATCCATATTGTTTCGCGGGCCGGGCATTGCACTGTTTGTTCCTCACCGATAGGGATTTGCGCGTCTTTCAAGATTAATTGGTCTCTTTTGAAATCGAGGATCATGTTGCTGCTACGGCAGAATTGCGCTCCTATAAGCAGGTCAGTTTTAATAGGGAATGTGTCCTGTACAACTACGAATTTTGCCTCCGCTTTCAAATCGTCCAAATATAAATAGGTGGTCCCTAGTGATGCTACTCGGCTGTCGGTAATCCCTACTAAATTTGGGCAGTAATTAAAGTTTATGGTTGTGTCGGGTTGTAAAGCCGAAATTTTTACCACATTGGGCTGCGCGCCCGTATCTATCATCACCTCGGCGTGGTTTCCTCGCAAATTACGGGACCTAAGGCTAATGACGGGGGACTCTAGGGTTTCCCCGATTTCCAGATTGTTTACTGGACGGGCCGCTTTCTCTTTCCTGGCGCCGTCCTTCGCCGGGAGAGCTTGCTCGTTTCCCGTTGTTTTTACAGCTTCCTCTTTATTTTTGAGAAAAAAACACGTGTCTATGGCATGTCCTTTTCTTTTACAATACGCGCATGTTTTCGATGGGTCGCGTTGGGGTCTATCTTCCCTATTCTGACCTGGCTGCGCGGAGTCTCCCTTTTTAATATTCTCTGTATTATTAATATTTTTTGTCCTGTCGTCGCGTTTATCATTGCCTCGCCTGAATTCTTTCCTATCCTCACGTTTCGTTACTTCGTTGCCGTGGTTTCGCGGGTCTCGATTAAGGAAATCCCCGTACATATTGTCCTTGCCGTATTTTTCCGAGTCGATATTGATACGTTTTTCCGCTTGAATGGCTTCGTTAAATGCGGCATTTAACGTCTCGATGCGCTGATTTACATAAAGGCGGTAAAATGGCGGTAATGCCAAGAAAAATTCTGTTATAACCTCCTTTTCTATCTTTTTCGCTGCGACGGAACCAATTCATCAATGTCCTCATCGAGGCACGTGCAATCAATAATTGCCGTGTATATTTCGGAAACGCGATCAATAAATTTTAGTACCGATTCGTTCTCTCCTTTCGCGAGAGTAGCAAGTTTTCCACGGTAGTAATTTCCGGAGTGTCTATTAGAAAATGTTTTTTTTAGATTCGAGAGGAAATCGTCGATTGTATCGAATTCGTCGTATTCTATAGCCACCGCGACATGGTCTTCTAATTTAAACTTCAATAGTCTTGTTATTTCTGATTGCGTGCGTATGGGGAACTGACTTTTGATTCTATTAACGGCGCGCACGAATTTGTACAGGTTTGTTCCGTCAAACCTGGGTATCACGGCAAGACTTTCTTTTATTATGGCATTCGATGGCATCATTGGTGCGTGCGTTGCGCGGGATTCTACGGAGGACACGGGACTCGCGGATCTTTCGCGAGAAGTTCTACGCGGGGTTTCGTTCGGCTGCGGGCGCTGTTGATTATTCACATTTATCACGTTTGCTAGATTTCGCGTTCTTGCTTCTTTTTCGGCGTTCGCCCGTGCGATTGCTTCATTTGCTAATCTTCTTTCCCGAATTTCTGTAGATAATCTCTCCTCTAGTTGCATACGATGCGCTCGCTCCTCGTTTAATAGTCTTTCCGCGTCTTCCGCGCGCGCGTGCATCTGGTCATCGATAGCGTCATTGTCTTCGCGTTCGCGTAATTGCCTAAGTCTCGTTTCTAATTCTACTTCGCGCGCGTTCAGTCGTCGTTCTTTTAGTTCTAATTCCCTGAGACGCATCTCTGTTTCAGGATCTTGACTATGTGCCATTTTTAAGTTCTGTTTGAAGTTTTTCGATTTCTGCGGCGACTAAGCTTTTAATTTTTAATATACTTTGGTATTCTGGTCTATCCCGGATTCCGTACCAATGTTTTAGTTTTAATACCGTTTTTCGCAAGTCTATCGTTTTCCTACTTTTGTCATGTAAATTCCAGTTATTACTTCCAATTTCTAATTGAAATATTTCACGAGAGTTTTTCTTTTTCGCACTGATTTATAAAATTATGTTCCCTAAGAAAATTGCCCTGCGCTGGGTAAAAATCACCACCGCTGTCACCAGTTGTTACGTCCCGATTCGTGTATAGATTTTAAAGGTATGATTTTACACGATCGCGCACTTTTAACGAAAGTTCTACTTAGCTAAGCAAGGTAGTTGAGCTGCGTGGCTGGCTTGCGGTCGAGGCGGCGGCCCTTAGGGTAGGCCCCGATGATGGCGTTACGCGCGGGCTGGCTGTGCGAGGATCGTCTCGACGGAGACGTGCGTCCTTTGTCTCGCGGGCTGCTGTCACCACTCCCTGTGATCGGCGGGCAGGAAGACCCTCGTTTGCTCGGCTGGCTGCCTCTCTGGTCCAGCGTCGGCCCGTGGTGGAGATTCCTTCGGTCGCGGCGCGGACGAAATATATTTCTTTACTTTGAAGTATTTTCTTTTGACTCTTTATGCTTTTAGGAAGACTGCGATACGTTTTTGTAGGTATTCCGTGGATAAATAATAAGACAAAGGCGATTGATTTTATGTTAAAATGTGGAGACGCTCCACGTATATTGAGAAAAATATAAAAGTATAAAAGTATAAACGATCTTGATGGATAAAAATTACAGAGTGAATATATATCGAGAGCTCGTCTCACGAGTGGACTGCCCTAGTTGGATGGTGGAGGTTGACTGACTGCTGGCTGCTCCGCCCTGCTCTGCCTGCTGAAGGGGAGCGAGTGGTGGGAGCTCTCCGGCTGCAGTGGGGCGTCCTTCCTATTGGTCGAGCGGTGGGCGTGGTTTACACTGGTTGGTTCTCCCGCTCTAGGCTTGGCTTGGGGACGCCGTTGCTTGATGATGCCATTCAGCTTGGCGTGGGTTGGTGACGCCATCATGTCGGCTTGCTTTGAGATTCGGCTTACTCCCGATATTTTTATCTGCCTAAGCATTCTCATTCGATAATCAGTTGGGACACATCGTAATCACACTGATTACTTGGAAAGAGCATGCTTTCACAATGACGCTTATATCTAGAGTTCTGGCATTCGATGCTTTTGATTTATCTTAATGGGCATTCTTTCGCGGAAAGGATGCCTTGGAGCATGTAATGCTTACAGAAGGTGTTTAGCTTATGTTGGCGGTGCTTGAAGAGCGGACGTGCCTTTGTACTGTATATCTGATGGTTAATTGCTCTATTTTACTTATGCGGCAGTTCGCTTGAGGAGCGGACGTGCCCGTTCTTATCTGAATGGTGCCTCGATGTGGCGAGAAAAGAATGTGTTTATAAGATTGCGAGTGCAATGCTTTGCACGAGGATTCTAAGAAATGGCTATCGGCACACAGATAATAATTCGGCAGTGCGTCTGAAGGGCGGACGTGCCTAATGTATTGCGATTATTTTTTTGTCGGCGGATCGACTTTACATACGGCGAGAAAAGAAGGTGTGTACATAAGATAAAACGTGTTGCTCTGCCCGTGCGTTCTTGGAAGTCGTGGCAGATAATCCACTTTATTATAAGTTAATGAATTACGCATTCTTCTCCTTAAGATAATTAAATGTTAGTTAACTAAGATTGATTAATAATATGACGTGTGCATATGCGTATAGATATAAGAGCATATGTGCACGTGTACAATGAGTGTAGATATATATATAGGTGAGTGAGAGAGTGCGCTCTCGAGACTGTGTTAATGCATATGGTAAGCTGTAGGCGGGCAAGTTACCGACGGGTGGTAAGTAATCGGCTCGAGGTAAGTAGAGAGGATTACGAGTGGAGGTAAATGCTTGAAAGGGTTGAGAGGCTGGCAACTGGTAATGTGCCAGTTTGAGGTAAAAGGGTTGTAGAGCCGGTGGCTGGTAAGGTGCCGGCTCGAGGTAAAAGAATTAATTAGATCTTCTGCTCTTTATCCTGAAATGAAAAAGATCGAAGTGCATACTCGCGTTCAGACGTTACATTGTATTTAAAAAGTTATAGTATTAAAAAATACTCTTTAATTTTTTATATGTTAATTAATAAATGTTTTTTTAATATCAATCCACTTTTCAAACTCACTAAATTAATTATAACTTTATTATTAACATAAATATTGTAAATAAATTGTCATTTTTCAAATTTTATATTCGCTAATCCATTTAATTATTAGAAGAAGAAATTAAAATGTCTAAATTTATTTTTAAACTAAATTTTTTATTTTAAAATAATCTTTGAAAATAAAATTTGAAAAACATAAAAAAAAAAAATTTCAGAGCCTAGGATTGAACTCGAGTCCTGCAAAAACAAACTGGTAAAATCAATGCGCCTTAACTACCTGAGCTATCACTTCAACTTACAATTTATAGCACGAAATGACATATATTCATCACTCCCCGCTCGGGGATAAGAGTTTTTTACGGTATAATTGAGTTTCTTTAAGTTTTTATACATTTTTACTTTATATAAATAAATTATTTACAGTTATCATGCAAATTTCTCATAAAATGTCCGCTGAAAACGTTTGAGTCTTTCTCACTGTCATCGGTCATAGTCATAGGTCATAAATCATGCAATGTGGATTCGCTGTCATGGATCATGGCCACGTAGTTCAGCGTTTGTCGCGAGGGGCGCTGAAGCCAGTTAGTGGTGACTATTCCGCCGAGCGAACCTGGCTATCTTTTGCAAAAAAAGGGGTTACACTTTTGCCTGGCAGAACGTATGGAGTTACGTCTCCTTCTCTCTTACTTCATGGTGTACAATAAATGAAAATTTTAAATCGATAGAAGTATACAAATAATAAGGCTCGAAAGCATATATATATATAGTGTCAAAAGTTCCGGGACGGCCAGTTATCTCAGCGGGAATGCATTTTCGAAAAAAATGTTTCATACAAAAGATGTAGGATTTTTCCCTGGCTATCTGATGGTGACCTTGAATTTGACCTTGGGCTTGACCTTCAAGGTCATTTGAAGGTCAAGTCGAATTCTTTAAATGGGAAGCCCCCTTTTTTATTGCGGAAGCCGAAAGAGGGAAAAATTCTCTTTCCACCGATATAAGATACATACGGGGTCAAATGTGATCTAGA